>VDFB02086081.1:251569431-251996598 GCA_007258455.2 Sequoia sempervirens | reverse complement strand
GGACAAGTCCATCTACGCTTATCTCTAGCGAATGGTTAGATGCTTGACCCCACTGGCTCCCCTCCATGACACTAACTTATACGGGGCAGCCAAGAATCAACACCCATGAAACTCCCATGGCATGCTTTCCATCTCTACTAAAAGCCGTAAAATTGTGGGGCGGCTTCAGAACGACCGTTCTTGCACCAACAAACAGATTAAGGATTTTGGCAAATTCTAACACATAGGTTCTAGTAAGGACTTTCCGTTCGTAGGAGTTGACCCAACGTGGCAAGAGTCCCCTTTAGGATCCATCTTGTCGGAGCCAACCGCGTGATTATGGCGTTTAACCAAAATCCTCATTTATATCCCGGCTGGAAATACTCTTGGCTTTAGAGTGTTACCGGTTGAGTCGTCACTTGGGTGAGGTAGCACAGGCTTGGCCGGGGCCCTCCTAAGATAAACAAAAGCGACAAGACACAATCCGTAACTCGATCGATCTTTGATGGCACAAAGAACGAGAATGTACGCGAAAATGCCCCTACTCACACTCGCACAAGATTGTTCAATTTTTAAGCCCCAAAATGAAGTGTTTCAAAGCAATAAAATGTGCTTTGAGTGTTTCTCTTGCACCCTAGATCGCACGAAGCGCAAGGGGAGAGGATACGCACTCAAAAGACAAAATAACACAATCAAGCACTTGTTCGTTTTAGCCTCAAAGCAATGATGACTTCATTTTAAGCACCAAAATCAAGTGTGAAGTTTTCCTTGTTCAATTTTAAACCAAAACGAAATCTAGTAAATTTGTTCTAAGGTTCGTTTTAAGCCCTTTGCAATGAAAATGAAATTGTTCGTTTTAGCCCTAATTGAAAACTAATGTTCTAAAACGAAAAGGAAAACAATTTCGTGAAGTGTTGAATAAACACTTAAAGTGTTAAAGAACACATTGTGTTTTCAAAAAAACATTTCCCTCCTTTCGTGAAGTTGTATTGATCAAAAAAATCAAAGTGTTAAAAAACACATTGTGTTTTCAAACAAGAATCCTCCTCCTCTTTTGTTTTGCATCTTTTCGCCTTTGTTCGTTTGTATCCTTCGCTTGTACCTTCGTTTGAAGAGATTGTGAAGATTGTGAAGATTGTGAAGCTTGTGAAGCTTGTGAAGTTTGTGAAGTTTGCCCAATGTTGAAGCCTCTATTTGAAGATTTTCAAAATGCCAAGTGTTGAAGAGGGACCAATGTGGGATTAAGATTCTGCCAATGAGATAAGGACACTTGTCATCATGTGATTAGTTGATGTGTGTGCAAGATTTGGGAAGAGTGCCCAAGAGGGGGAAAATTTGAATTCAAATTTTGCCATAAATGCTGAGAGGGGGACAAGGAAAAACAGCAATAAATGCCCTGTTTGACTTGTCATGTTGAGAAAAATGATTGTTTTAATAAATCAATAAAATTGATTTATTGTGCAAGTGGCTAGGTCTAGATAATGCAAGTGGGATGTGATTAGCATTAGATTAGGATTAGATGAAGATTATGTTGATTAATGCTGATTAGATGATATGACATTTTGGACCTTTGATAATTGATTTATTTAAATCAGAAAAGGATGGAAAATGATTTAAGATTTGATTTAAATGGCTTTTTGATTTATTTAATTAAATGGATAATGCAGGATGAAGGTTGAATGATAAGGATTTATTTGATAAATGAACTTATTTAATGAATGGATGAAAGTGATGAATTTGCCTAATGTAAGAGCTAAAAGTGATGAATTTGCCTAATGTAAGAGCTAATTTGACCGAATCTGATCGAATGCATAATGTGAATTTTGCATGTCTACACTTACATGTTGGTTTTTACATCTGACCATCACATTTATTTAAGAAGTTTCCTGTCTGCATTTATTCTATTATGTGCATATTCTCCAATCATTTGTAGTTCAAAAATATTCTGAAGCCTGTGAATGGTCATTTGCACAAGGAAGTATGCATATAATGCTTCAAAAAGCATTGTGCGCTTTCTTTCATTCTTCACTGATACTAGTTTTTCCAATAAAACTTCTTTTGGAATTCTGCAGTTTTGCTTGTGACTACATCTTTTGACTTCTGCTCTCTTACCTTTTGGTCTTTTCGGAGGAACTGTAATAGAATAAAGCTACTGTAGACAGACACAACAATAATATCAGCAACAACCACAATATTTGAATGATGAAATCAAGACGTTGTGTCATTTGCAGTTTTGTGTCGATGAATATTCCTGCTTTGTGCACACTGGAGAGAACTGATGCTAGTCAAAGAGCCCGCTATCATGTGTTGGCAGCGAGGGTGCTGGAAAAGGTTTAAATATTTTGGCTTCACTCCTGCCAATCACGTCTACACTCCATCAAACGTTATGGCAGTACATTGAATAAGGGTTATCATGTTCTTCAAGTATTCTTTTTATTTTACCATTGTTGATCCTATGGAAGTTTGCGCGCCCTGTCTTGTCCATATAATGAGAACTCTAAAATATAGTGAGCTATTGTTTTTAAATGATATTGGAAGATTTTGCAGGATAAATGATCGTTGTCTCTAAGTTTTTTTGTGTCACTTCTTTTGTTGACTTTGAATAGCGCTGTAAATGATGCGTTCGTCCAGAAGTTCACACGGCCTCGATTTGAAGCATTTTGTCACACAGTTCACGTGTCTTGTCTATGCTTTCACAGATCACAGTTGACTTCAAAAAAAATTGTGTCTTTTCACCTGTCACGCATTCTTTTTGAAATTACTCTGCTCTTTTTTTTGAAGAGAAACTGCGCGCCATCTTGCTACTAGATGTATTCATTTTCCTGTTTTGTGCATATTCCGCAATTACTAGATGTCTATGAGCTAATATTTCTTCTGAGGCATTTTGACAGATAGTTCACGCGCCTTGTCTATGCTTCCATATTTCTGTCGGGAAGAGACACGCGGCTTGTCTATGCTTCTGCATTCATCTGTCAAACAGTTCGCGTACCTTGCCTATGCTTCCACATGCTGCAAACACATCTACCAGGGCAGTGAGGATGCTGGTAAAGGAATCTTGTTAAACAATTTGCGTGCCCCTCTAAATTTATGTCTTGGCGCAGGTTGCAATGGATGCTAGCAAAGAAGCCGGGAGGCTACTGGCAGGATATTGACTTACATGGCATTCAATGAGACCACATGACGCTGGTAAAGATTTGATTGTATAAACTAATGCTTGGCTGCATAGAGTTCATAAAGACAGTCGTTGTTGCTGGAGATCACGCCTACAAATCACCAACCAGCATTAAGTTTGAATGGATGCATATTGGAATTTTCTTGGGCTGACATCTATCTGACCTCTCATTTATTAATGCTTTTATTATTTTTTTGATCTGCAAAATCTCTTCCGCAGCCTCGATAGCCTCATGGAATGAATGATTACAAGGTGCATACAAGGCGCAGCAGCAAATACAAGGTGAATGAATGAGGCATTCTGACAAACAGTCTGCACGCCTTGTCTAACTGCCACGCCTCGTTGAGTGTATATGTCAGTACATCATTAAAAATGTCAGTGCCTTTTTTGGACTAATGTGGTATGAATCATTTGTGCAGCTGATTTCATAAGTTCAAGACTTAAAATCAAATCTACTAATAGCTTTTGCAGGATCCAACGCAATAATTTCCAGGAGGTGTCGAATCAAGAAGTCTTTAAACCTGCTTGCCATATTAATTACATTGTTGATGCATAGCTGAACTAATCATCTTAGAACAAAGTACATATTCCTAGATATATATTTGGGTTGAAAAAGTAACTTTGACTTATAAGATCCATGTGATTTTAAAGAGTTCAAATATTTCTAATGACTGTGTTTGAGGGAAAATTCAGGAAAATGAGGATTTTGTGATATGATTATATTTAGTGAATGCATTTTATTCATGTCTTGGAATTTAATATTGATGTTCTCAATAATAGATTTGGTGACTGGTAAGCAAAGTCTATCACATTTTTCATACAAGATCAAGTAGATTGGTGAAATTGAACTATTGGTACAAACGAAGAAAAAGCAAAGGCGAAAAGGTACAAAATGAACAACGAAGGCACAAGGCACAAGGAAAACGAAAGGAGGAGAATTTTTTTTGAAAACTCAAAGTTTTTTTAAACGCTTTAAGTGTTTGTTCAACACTTTTCCACGAAATTGTTTGTCTTTTCGCTTTAGGACACTAATTTTCATTTGGGTCTAAAAAGAACAATTTGATTTTTTATTGCAAAGGGCTTAAAATGAATCTTAGGACAAACTCACTAGATTTTGTTTGAGGTTAAGAATTGAACAATCAAAACTCACACTTCATTTTGGTGCTTAAAATGAACTCATAATTGCTTTGAAGGCTATAAAACGAATAAGTGCTTGAATTCAGGTGGGGACTTTGTCTTTCTTTGAAAGCGTGATCCTTCTTGCGCTCGTACATCTAGGGTGCAAGAGAAACCAAAATACATTTTATTGCTTTGAAACACTTCAACTTGGGCTTAAAATTGAACATCTTGTGCGAGTGTGAGTAGGGCATTTTCGCTGTGACATTCTCTTTCTTTGTGCCATCAAAGATCGACCAAGTTACTTGCATTGTCTTTGTTGCTTTTGTTTATCTTAGAGGGCCCGGGCCTTTGTGGGAAAAAAGTAATCACCCAGTGGAACGGCCAACCCAGAATACTCTAAAGCCAAGAGTATTTCCAGCCGGGATATAAATGAGGGTTTTGGTTAAACGCCATAATCACGCGGTTGGCTCCGACAAGATGGATCCGAAAGGGGACTCTTGCCGTATGGGTCAATCTCCACGAACGGAAAGTCCTTACTAGAACCCATGTACTAGAATTTTCCAAAATCCTTAATCTATTTGTTGGTGCAAGAACGATCGTTCTGAAGCCACCCCACACTCTTACGGTCTTCTAGTAGAGATGGAAAGCATGCCATGGGAGTTTCATGGGTGTTGATGCTTGGCTGCCCCGATTGACGCTAATGAGCCATGGAGGGGAGCCAGTGGGGGCAAGTATCTAACCATTCGCTAAAGATAAGCGTAGCTGGACTTGTCCAAGTGGGAATCCAACAAATATTGTCTTACACATCCATAGGGCTTGTACTTGTTCTTCGCTTGAAAAACACAGTTGTTGTATTCAAAAACATTTTGCAACAAACATTCAACATGATTCCTCAAAATTAACCCCTCTCAAGACAAATATCATTGACTCAATCCATATGTTACCGCTTCCCTCGATTCACATATCCTTAGAGGTTCCTGTAAGCATTGGATTATACCTCAATTTGTCTTATTGAGTAAACAATAGGAAAACCCTTGCCTTAAGTTCATTGAATTTCCACATAAAATATCTTGTGGGGTTTAAAGAAATTAAGACATTGGACATCTTAGTTTGAAACTTTAATCAAAGAGTGTGTTTGTGGTAAAAAGTACTCATTAAGCAAAGATAACAAATTGGACCCCACACATGCGCTTGATATCTTTTGGTCATATTGGTCTTTTGATTGCTCTTAGAGAAAAGTGTGTTCTTCAATACCTTGGCCTAGTAAACAAAGTCTCTCTAAGTCTCTTAGGATCAAATCAAACACTTCATCCATCTCACACATTTATCAAAATTCATCCATCCAAAACAACTTTAGATCTTTTGAAAACATCATTCTAGACTTGGGTATCATCCTTAAACCAAATCAAAGTCAATTGTTTAATTAGGTGTGTGGGAATGCATCCTTTCTCATACATTTAATTAAATCAACCATCTTTTGAACAAATTCATCCTAAGATCACATCCAACATCTTAGGGTTTACAAGTTCTTCATCCAAATCAAACCAATCAAAATCAAATCATAAGTCTAGCATTGATCCAAAGTCCCTAAACATTCAAACACTCTCATCATTCACCCCATTCATTCTTCATATCATCATTGATCCTAGAGCACCTTAGAGGTTACTTTTGCAACAAGGTCAACATACAAGAAGAACATGGAATATAAACTTGATCCATACATCTTGGGTAATCCAAATCAGTTGAATCTTCAAAGCCTTGCAATGCCTATCAATTATCAAAGTCCATGCATAGGATCATTGCCTTCAACAAATGTCAATGGTACAACAAGTATGAGTATGCCCAAGTCAAAGTTTGGAACACATTTCCCAATGATAGATCTAAGTCCAAACCTACAAATCCACCAATCGAATAATCAATGCATGAGCCTTGAAACGAACAACGTCATTCCACCAAATCCCTACAAACCAAATGTGGATAAATTAAGTGCAAGCTAAACATGAATCCTAACTCGGAAAACTTTGGAAAAATGATTCCCAATACCAACAATGTTCATCCTATCATGCCAAATTTGAACATCATCCCAAATCAGAACATTATCCAAAGTCAATTTTCCCATAATCACATTCAAAAACCGCAAGTAGGCATCCCAAATCCGCTTAAACAAAAGCCAAATCAACTATCTCAAGTGAGTCAAGATCAAAATCAAATTTGGCGAGATCAAATTGTGGAACTTTCCAAAATAGTTGAGGCATTGCGCCAAGGGAAATCTCCACCACCATTACCTACATTATTCCTTGGTTTAGGGCTTCCCCCTTTACCTAACACCAATCATGCCATCCAAATCAATCAAACCATCACGACAAATCCTTTGAATATACCATCGACATCACACCAATGGATGGTATCTAATCAAACAACAATGTTGATCCCAACCAATCAAAATATGGTCTCCCAAGGACCTATCACCTCAGTCAATCCAACCATCACTATCCCTTCAATCATTCCAAACACCACTATCACACCCATCACATCTCAACCTCTCACTACCATGATCGGCCTCGGAAGATTCCCGTAAACACTCATTACCATTCCAATATGATTTTAAATTCACTACTACCTTTTACCATATCAAACTACTACAATGCTTACATATAAGCTGCTAAAAGGGATTCTAAATAATATTTCCAGCTATGGTAAATAAGTAAATATAAGTCAATAAGTGAAATAACAATTCTTCTTAAGTTTCTAAGCTCTCTCAGTGGGCTTCCAATCAACAAGAGCACAAACACAAAAGATGACAACTATTGAAAACAAGGATCAAGATCAATCCATCATCGAGCACAAGCATTTTCCATCCAATGATCAAATCGACATATGTCAAGAGTCACTTTTGAATCATGATCAAAATCCACCAACAAAACTCGAAAATGAGCCAATTCAAGAAATATCAACATCACTTGACTCTATGGTCGAAGACATTCACAATCTCTCCACCGCAATTGTCGAAAACAATGATCAAAACCTCTCCATCGAGGAGAACATTAAGGATGTATCTACACAATCCGATGATCAACTCACCATATATCAAGAGCCACTTTTTAGTGATCTCTTTGAAGGAGTGTTAGGATTATTTGATCCAATTGACATAATGCACAATTAGTTCACCTATGATCATGTTGAAAATGTCTCTACATCACCTTACAAGTTAGAGGACATATCTCAAGAATTTATTCCAAAGCATGATCAAAATCTTTCACCAAAGTCTAGCAATGGTCCTTTTCAAAACATGTTGATCCCCTTTGACCTCATGGTTACAGATACTGAAAGAACCCTGAACTCGACACTTGAGGATATTGAACCACTTACCATGTACAATGATGACATCCAAGAACCATTTATAAGCAATCCATCCTTTGGAACTAACCCATGTCGAGAAATTGATCCAAAGCATGTCAAAAGCAACTCCGAAATCATTCAAGATCAAGAATTTGTATCTTCAAGATACTACAATCATCTAATGGACACTCTCCTATCTATGCAAGATGATCATATCCATGTAGCACATATACCTCCATCTACCCATGATACATGATGGGCACGATGATCTTCATCTAGAACAAGATTTTGTTACACAAAAAGAGCAGATTCTTAACTCCTACAATCAAACGAAGTTGTCAACATCAGGATCAAATATGTCCCAAACTCAGATTGAGGACATCATGAATAAAGATATCCATCATTATCTGCTCAACAAAACAAGTCAGATAGAACATCTAGAGTTAGCGGAGTAGCAAATTGAAAGAACATCAACTACGGTGGTCTTTTGTCAGAGCATGTTTACTGAACAAGACATCTCAGAACAGGAAGAGTCAAAGAACGAAGGTACTACTACCACCATATTGGGGGCAACTTCGTCTCAAGCAAACGTCAACATAGGGAGCATGAAGAGTCCTTATGATGAAGCTAGTGTCAATACTACAACCAACCACGTCACGAATCTTCATCCACCCATCACCCCATCCATGAATTGGGACCAACTTCAAAGGAAAAATTTGAATCAAAGTATGAAGAACGTTATCAAAGCAAAAGAAGCTGAGAAGCATAATGGACAAATCAAATACAAATGGATACCGAAGAATACAAAGAAAGATTATCCCTATCAAACTCCATCAGTCAAAGAAACTATGGGGCAAAATAAAAGAGGAAAAGTATCCATCAAGAATGTCCGCAAAAGAAACAGCAGGCTTTTCAAGCAACGTACAAAGTGTATCAAGCAGTTGGTCCTAAATCCATGCACACTTCCGTATCCACCCATCATTGCTCATCTTCCCAAGTTTGGAGAGTCAAAGGTTCCAAACTGTCAACCAATCCATCTCTTATCCCTAAACACACTCCATCCATGCCTCCATGCATATTATCCAATTCTTACATTGACCATGTATTGGAAACAACCCTTCATCATAAGGATCTCGTATAATCTATTGCGACAAGACAAAGACAAAAGTCAACTCCTTCTAGATCAACTAAGTAGATCAAGAATCCCAAAAGTTGCATTCAAGTGCATGTATCTTAGGAAGTAGCTCCTTCAGGTAGGATATCGATGGCACATTATGATAGGGGCATCTGCATCAATGACACCTTGCGATTCAGCATGAGCTTAAAATCTTTCGAAAAAATTGAAAAAATCAAAAAAGAAAAAAATCCAAAAAAAAATTAGAAAAAGGATTGAAAACAGTAAAGAGAAAAAAATGTCCTCTAGTGAAAACCGCATGGGCGACACTTTGGGCAAGACCATGATGAAAACCTGGCAAACAGGCATCATGTGTGGAATCGAGCATCTACGTGCGCCACTTCAGGTGAAAGCATCCCACACCATCCATAATAAATCTAGCATTCCATCCATCTCAGCCATAATAAATCCATGCATCCACACACCATTTATCCAATCCATTTTCATCCATCTTCGTCCATCATCCAAGTTATCTTGATCTTGATGAAATTTTGGGACATGTTTTATGGTTGCTTATGGTAAACATCTTGACATGGGCCGTTTTCATTGATCCTATCCTATGCAGCATTATCTAAGCTATGAAGCATTATCCAAATGAGCATTCTTTATCCGAACACCTTATCTTATCGCAAGATAATCCTTGGCATCCTTTGCATATCCATCCATCCATCGTATTCCATACATTGCTAGACATTGGGGGCAGATATTGGCATCTTGCTTCGAGAATAAATCTTGGTCTATATCCTCTAGCTTATGAGGTGATCCGAACATTGGAAAATGTGAAACCAAATTGGTCAAAGCAGTTGTGATCCAAAATCCAAATCACTAGCCCATGGCATATTTTGACGAAAAAATGTTCCTTATCAAGCGTCATCTTTCATCGAACATCAAATCACTATTAGTTGCATCTAAGTTGCATGCCAAACATCAACATCACATCATCTAAAACATCTTTTGTTTCAAACCGAGCTTCATCAATCATGATCAATCAAATCCAATCAAGAAATCATCAGGATATCCTTGTGTTGCTTAACACTATCCTTACATTGTTGTGCATCCTCAACAATGTTATCATCATCAGTCTTGATCAAATCATCATAAATCCATCATCATCTTGGGGATATCTTTCCCAATCCTTGTGTTGCTTAACACTATCCTTGCGTTGTTGTGCATCCTCAACAATGTTATCATCATCATCAATCCATTGATTCGATCAGTCAACCTTAGCTTGGTCTTCAACAAAAATCCTAAACAGAGAATTGATATCATCACACACATCCATATCGAAATCGCCAAAATCATGTGAAAATCCAAAAACATCAAAACATCAGAAAATCCAAAAACATCAAAACATCAGAAAATCAAAAAATCCAAAAACATTCAAAACATATCAAAAATCCAAAAAACAGTAAAAAAGTAGAAAACATCAAAAACATTGGAATCCTAACTACGTCGTCTCTGAGCTTAAACGTAGGCAAGGCTAATCTTTGATAGCCCCAGAGACATCAAAATCCAAAAACATTCAAAAAACACAAAATCCAAAACATTCAAAATCAAAAATCAAAACATTTGTAAAATCTCGAAAAACCCCAAAACATCCTAAAAACATAAAAACATCCAAATATTTGAAAAATCCATCTGTCTCATCTTGCTTGCACCCGCGATAATCAATCATCCATAATAAACTAATCATCTTCATCCTTTGCAAAACAAGAAACAATCATAGCATCAGAAATAAAAAGCAAACTTCAATCACAAAATCAAAATCGAAACAACAAACCGTTAAATCAAACTCTTGATCATTTTCAAACATGTCAGTCAACCTTATATCAATAGCCTATCAATCAACTTATCAAACCATCATCATCCTATACAATGCATGTCCTAGGATATATCATTCGAAAATGGGCATCATTTTGGATATCCTTGGATTCCTATCCTATCGAACACATCCCTTTGGCTAAAGGTATGAAGAACATTGGCTTGTTTGTGTACTTGATCTTTTCTTTTGATTTATCTTATTGCGCTCATTCCAAGGACCTCTCGATGATATCTAAATGAAGGATTTAGAGATAGGAATGAACAGCGATCATTATCTTTGTGCTTGTTGGACGCTTTGTAATATAACTTGGCGAATACTTGCTTTGTTAGGTATGCCCTAGCAAGGTTTCCGTATGTCAAGTGTGAACAAGAATACTCCTATCTGCTTGTTGAGTCAAAGTCCATCACACTAGGTACAACGCCATCCTGGTTCTTGATACCTTGATGCATCATACCTATGTGTGTTATCAAACATAAAGTAAGTGACCCTTTGAAAATCCCAATCCTTGATAAGCAAATCATCATCATTTATCATCATCATCATTTATCATCATCATCATCTATCATCATCATCTCTAATAAAGTCTCGACCAATCATGGACTTGTTGGATCCTCTTGTCATCATCTCATTTCTGTGCTAACATAACATCACCAAGGCATCGCCAATGCATTCATCATGCATCCATTATGCATTCATCTTGCATCCATAAATCATCAGAATTCTGCATATCATCTCACATGCTTCATCATCATAATATAGATCTGTTAGTCTAAGCATCTCATAAATCATCTATTGCATAATCACAACATATCACATCACATAATCATTTAAGTTGTTTATGATAATATAGATTTGTTATTCTAAACATCTTGAAATCATCTCATTTGCATCATCATCCAGAACCACCCATTTTGAACCTCTTTATCACGAGATCGACCCTCAAATCGAATATTTTCGCTCGATCTCTCGAGGGGGCAATGTACCAGTGTACTTTCCGCTGGGGCATCTGAAAAATCAGAAAATTTTTAAATTTTGATCGCGGAAAGTTATTCTTTGAACCAACGCAACAAGTACATTGCTTCAAAGAGGGGCAAAATGTAGACACGTCAAATTAGCATTATGCATATTCATCTGGTCAATAAATAAATCAAATGCATCACATCCATTCACCTAGTAAATCAGGTTCTTATCATCAAAAGCTCACATCATAGTTTAATTAAATAAATCAAACTTTATTTAATTAAAATCTCAAACATGCATCTTCCATCCTTTTCTGATTTAAATAAAACAAATATTTAAGTCTTAAAAGTCAACTCATCTAAGCACCATTAAATCAGCATAGTCATTATTAATTTAACCTAACCCTAATTTAATGTTAATCCCATCCCACTTGCATTCTCTAGATTTGGCCACTTGCACATGAAATTGCATTTAATTAATTTATCAAAATCTTTATTTTCAACTTGGCATAAAGGGAGAATATTCTCCAAGTTTGAATCTCCCCCCAAGTGGACATGTACACTCAATAGAGCATTTATGAGGCCTTACATGTCTCTTACATGTCCCCTTCCAAAGGTCAAACTCAGCATTCATTGCAAATTTGAATTCAAATTTTCCCTCTCATGGGCACTCTTCCAAAATCTTGCACAACCATTGGCCTATCATCACTTGACAAGTGGCCTTATCTTATTGGCTTGATCTTTGTCCCACATTGGTCTCTCTTCAACACTTAGCATTTTGAAAATCTATAAAGTAGAGGCTTCATCTCTTATCAAATCCTTCACAATCTCTCCATAATCTTGCAAGGTCACTCTCTTCATTTGAGATTTGATCTTGTCCATTTCACTCCATCATCTCCATCATCTATAGCAATTTCATCATTTTAGCTATTAATCAAGGATTGGGAAAGGGTCACTAGCACATGTGACACCAATCCACTATAAGATGCTAGTTTGATCATTAGAATGATGTCTTTCTATGTTTTTCTTGTTTCTTTGGCATCATTCTTGTGATTAGATGAATCTTATAGGGGATCTTTTGTTTGCTTGGGTTTACTAACAATACTAAGGATGTTTGTTTTTGATCCAATGCAGAAATAGGGTCCTACACTTTCAATGATCTAGAAAAGATTTTCACTATGAGTGAATCTTCAAAAATAAAGTCTCTACACAAGGTAGTAAAAACTAACAAATGGTTATTAGGCTATTTTTTACCATTGTACTTTCCAAAGCGAGGTATTTCAATGTTTTGTAGTATAGGTGTATTTAAAATAGTGAACATTAATGAACTATGTGTAAGGTATTTTGGATGTTTACTATTGGTTTGATTTTGGTTTAAGTTTGAAATTTGTTGTTGTAATAATGTCATGCTTTAAAAAAGTTGATTTATCACAAAATGTTGTGAGAGTTTTTCAAGTATGGAGGAATGGTGGGATATTATATTTCATGTTTAGGAGGGGTGATGAATATGGAGGTGTTATAGGTGAAGGGACAAAACTATTATAATTTCCACTAGAAATTCCTAAGCTTGAGTTTAAACCATTGTTATATTCCATCATTGATGCTATGACTGGAGGTGTAAAGTTGGGAATAGAAGGCATTATTGTGGGAGAGGAAACTTATTTTCCAAAAGGATTTTGAGCATTAGTCAAAAATTTCGTGAAACTAGCTACCGAAGGAATATTAGAATCTACTATATTAGCTAGGCTACGTAACACTTCTATCCCTTCCTAATCATTTACCAACTTCCCAATGCTATCCAAAAGAGGGATTGCTTCTCCATCCAAAGGTTCAATGCTTAAGAATTGTTGAATTCATTGTAGGTCTTTATCCAATTATTCTAGATTATCATTGGGGACCTTAGAAATAACATATGCCAAGTCCACATAAATGTTAGGTTACAAAAAAGACATGGGTAATGTAGGACTAGGGAGGGAATATAAGATGGATTGGGTAGACATAATACGTTGAGTGAAAGAGTTATAAGAATCAAGCTCAACATTGGCTATGATTGCAACATAGGAAGCCATAAGTCTACAACTACATCTCACGTGGGTATTAGTGAAGTGACACAAGGTCATGAAGCTCATAAATTTTCTACAAGATTCAAAACAATTTAATGCTCATACAATGAAGGGAAAACACAAAATAGTCACAAAAACTAAAATAATTTGCACACACAAAACCCAAAACAACATAAGAATCATAGAGATAGAACTATGATCCAAATCTTTGTCAAAACTGATTGGACAGGGAATTGGCACCCTAGACTGATGAGGTTGATTTTTGTTAAATTTAAAATCTAAAAATGAGATATAGTATCTGAGGATCCTAATTGAAGATGTTTAGGTCTGCCAATAGGAATACTTTTAGAAATGCACAAAATTTTAATTTTATATACATGCAGCCATAATGCCTGATTAAATATAAAAACAAATCAATCTAATTAAAATCAGACAATATAAATGAAAATAGTATAAAAATACCCTAGTTTTTTTTAAAAATCCAACAAAAACCCTAGTTTTTAACAAAAATCTATAAAATTCTCTAATTTTTAATCCAAATACATAAAAAACACTATTTTTAAGTGAAAATCCATTGCAAACATTCAATTTTCATCAAAATCCATGCTAAACTCAAATTTTTCATAAAAAATCTATCAAAAAACCCTATTTTGAAAAAAATCAACTAAAATTAAACAAATCTAATTGAAATTTGATTAGAGCAAATAAAAAATCAAGAATCTAACCTTTTGCAGATGGATTTGCACCAAATTGGATATCTGATTTGTGGAATCAACTTTCCACTGTGCGTCCACCGCGGTTAAGCAAATGTTGAATGAAAATGAGTTTTAGTCGACCTGAAATAGATATATATATATATATATATGTCTATAAAATCGGATATCCGATTTGGATCGGATATCCGATTTTCAAATCTAGGTTTGGGCTTTGCTTCGGTAGTCACCCGAGCCACATAAAGTCAACTCGGAATTTTCGCGTTTTTGAGTCGTAGAAACATGTATTTTTTTCTCCATTGCCACTTTTTGGCATACCATGATCCTGCACATGCCCAGCAAAGAGAGACAACAGGGCCCAAAAAAAGGACCGCCAAAAAGCCAGAAACAACAACAGCAACACTACTCCAAGGTGTTCATCAATTCCTCGGCTTCCTTTTCAACTTCACTCATATCCTGTAACCCCTGCTTGAGGTTTTGAACCGTGTGTGGAGAAGCAGGGGCCTTCCTCTTTGTATTAGCCCGGGTGCAAGTCGAAACCCCTTCAACAGTAGCTCTATTAGAGTTAGCAAAATTTAAATTATTTTCATTTAAAGCTTCTAGATTAAATTGCATTTTCATTCGCCCCATCCTTTGTGGTACTTGTATGAGTGTTTGGTGCCCCATTGATAATACTTTAGCGAGAAGAAGTTCTAGACTCATGGCCTCCCATGATAGAATTTTCATTGTGGACCTTGGGATCTCATGAGCTCCTCCTCCTAGTATGGATAATGGTTCATTAGGCATTGACAATACCACTTCTATGTCTTCACCTTTCCATCCAATGAATGTTGACACCCAAAAAAATTCCCTCCCACGAGAAAAGGTCATTAATATTCATGAGGATTTTGCACATTTACAACAAGACTTTTCACTTGTAAACATTTCCACCACTGTTATACCTGCCATTAAAAACCTTCATCGTTGTATTGAAAGTGATAATGGCTTGTACATGATGAAGAGAATTGTTGAGATTTACAATAAACATACCTCTTCTAATACTCAATCCACAAACATTCCTATAAGCCAAGGTGGACCTCAAGTTCCTCCCCCTTCAACCATCGCATCCATACCAACTTATACCAATCTACAAGTCCACACAACTATGCACCAACTATGCACCAGGTTAGTTATGTAGCTACTTATTTCCTGATTCCAACTAGCCTTCCTACTTCTCTTGTGGCATCGCAAGTCCCCTCCACCACCTTCACACCCCTTAGTATTCTTTTCACTTATCCTAGCATCACTTACACTCCATCACCATTTTCCCTCCCACCTCAACCCACTTACACCAATCCCATTATTACAAAACTCTTTAACACCATTTCATCCATGCAACAACTTTCCACCCACATATCATGTCCGTAGCAGCCCCTTATCCTTAGAAATATTACGTACCCTAATGCCACAAGGGATATAAATGCCTCAGTTTGATAAATACGGAGGTAAAGGAGACCCTATTAACCATGTCAATGCTTATACAACTTTATGTAGTTATTTTGTCCTTGATGATAAAATTTTAGCCAAACTGTTTCCAAGAACCTTGAAAGATACTCCATTAGAGTGGTTTTCCAACTTGCCTAATCATTCCATCCGTTCATTCAATGAATTGTTGGATTCTTTCATAAGTCACTTTCAAGTTCACATGACACCTAAAAAGATAATGGTTGACCTTATGAGATGTAGACAAAACACAGACAAAAAAGTAACTAATTTTATTTCACGATACCAATCCTTGTATGCTCAAATTGATGTCAAGATTCCTGATGCACATCTAGAAAATATGTTTATTGAAAACTTGCGCAAAAACCTTTAGGATAAATTAACTATGATGAAATTCCCTTCATTCATGCATTTATGTACAACCTTCTGCGAATACCATAACTTGGTTTCAAGTCATGATTCAAAATCCACTTCTAACTGAGCTGAAAAGCCCAAACACAACAATCAAAACCAAAATAACACACACAAATTTTGTAAACCAAATAGATGATTTTTACAGTTCAATCCCCCTTCACAACCACAACTAACTCAACTAGTTCAAAATCAAGTGGTAGTTGTTAAAGCAGTGGTGCCTTATACCTATGGGGACCCGAAGAGACAATTTACTCCCTTACCTAATACCCTCCATAACACAATGACCCAATTAATTCAACAATGCATGCTCACTTTGCCACCTATTATACTACTTGATCCAAACCAGCCCTTACCACCTACCTTCAAACCTAATGCTTATTGTCATTTTCATCACCAAAATGGGCATGACACTAAACACTGCAAGCGTCTAAAACATTTAGTTCAAGACCTCATTGATTCAAGTTGTTTTTACATTGCAAGTGTTAATGATCAAGGCAATAAGTCAATTGCACCCCCTAACCAAAATTTACAAATCTTCACCAATCCCATGCCTAAACACACTACTTCATTTTTCAAGGCTAGTGAGCCTTCAAACACTGATGTAATGAATGTTGATACAAATAGTGAACAACCTAATACAACTCCCACTGTTACCCAAGATAGTCTTATGGATAAACTTGTGGGTGCGATAGATGTTATCCCTCATAAGGGCCAAACCACTAAATCTCTTAATATCACTTTTTCCATTAAAGACATACTACAAAAGCTTCTTGATGGTCCTCTCTACATAGCTAGCAGAATCTATGATAAACCCACTAACAAGATATTAATAGATCTCGCTTGTGGCGAGAATGTGATCACAAAGAAGTTTCTAGTATTATATGAATTATATCAAGATGATTAAAATAAACCGATTGCACGGATTAAGACACATACTGGTTTTGCATGCCCTACGATCGAATCGATTGTACTCCCTTTACAAACATGACCTAAAACTTTGGACGTAACATTTTCAATTATACCACAATTAGATCAATTTTTTTTGTAGCTGGGTCACCCTTGGCTTCACTCAATGAAAGTGGTCCTATCAGTTATTCACAAGTGTTTGAAGTTTCCACATGGCAATGAGATATAAACCATACACCATAGTGGCTTTAATCCCTTATCCTCTAAAGGTAACCTTTGCTTAGAAGCCTTTTGTCTTGAACCTATGGAACCGATCACCCCTCAAAAGGACTTCATTTTCATAGCCTATCAAAATTTCAAAGCCAAAAGGATAGTCGAATTGTCTCTTTGTAACACATACCCGTCCATTTCCACACCTCCTATCATAGATGAAACCATGCTTCAACCTGAGTTCGACATTGAGCAAAACATACAACCTCTTGAACAACCACCCCTAGACACTTCCCAACCATTCTTTAAATGACCAAGGGAAAATGAAACAACTCTTGTCATGCCTCCTTGTATTAAATAAGTGCATAAAGTAAAAGAGAAAGTGGTTGACCCGTCTTCTTCAGATTCTCCTTGTCTTCCCTCTTTCAAAGTAGAAGAACTTATAATGCCTCAATGTGATCTTACACCTCAAAAACTCCAAAAAATAATCAAACAAAACCATGGTGCTAGGGAACATAGGCGTCACCGTCATCTCCTTGCTCATCAATCTCATCTAGAAAAAAATACAGAAAATCAACCTCCACCTTTGACAGAAGTAATAGATGACCACCCTCCTCTTGACCAACCACAAGACAGTCTAGTGCAACAATCACAACAAAGTAAACCTATCCAGATGTAGACATCCAAATTTGGACCCTTTCATTTGTCCAAATTTATCTTTCTTCATCTAAATATCCTCTTATTTCCATTAATTAAGTAATATCGCTATTATTTAATTAATATCCTTAATTCTTCTAAATCCTTGAGGTATTTAATTAATAATTAAATACCTTACCCTTTACTTTAATTTTAATTATTTAATTTATTTAAATCCTCACATGTCACATCCTCCAACTTTTGCAAGTTGGCTTTTAACCTTTGTTAGTCACTAATCATCTTTTAATCACTAATCAGTTAAGCCTAATCAATACCTTGGTCAACACTCCCCATCTCCCAAGGAATTTTTAATTCCTTTTTATTCACCCAAGATTCCTCTCTTGTCCATGTGAATTTTTAATTCATATTTATCCTTCCAAGGTTTTCCTCTTTCCCATGGAACTTCTAGAACCTTTGACTTGTCACATCACTCATATGTGGCAAATTTCCACCTTTTTGGGAACTTTGTCTTATCCACTAGATTCTCCCAATCATTGTCAATTTAAAATTCACTTTTATTCTACCAAAGATTTCCCCTTCCCCATGTGATCATTGAGAGGTCACATCAAGGTACTTACAAGTACCTTCCCATCACATGTAACTTTCCACCTCATTTGTACCTCTTTACACCTCATCACATCCTTGGCCACTTCACCCTCTACATGTCAAAATGTGAGGGCTTGTGAGTCATCAACTCACCACAGCCCTTCACCTTAGTTTTGGTGGCTTAATCTCAATTGTTGAATTCTCTAAAGAATTCAAATTCTTCTATAAATACCCCCCTCTTCTAATGCATTTTATAACACTTAGCCATTTCCACCCTTATGCTACCAAATTGATCACTCAACTTGCAAGCATTTTCACTCATCTAGCCAAGCCACTTAGCCATAAGCATTAGCATTTTATCACATAGTTCATATTGCATCTATCCATCTTCATAGTCATCCAAGGAGCACACAAGAATTCAAAAATCAAGGGCCAACCAAGGGATTGCAACACAAAGAAGGTACAATCAATTATCTTCATTTTATTATCATCTTCTTTTTTTGTGTTATCATTCCTTAGGCTAATCTTTGAAGTGTTCCTTGTGTTTTCCTTCTTTCATTTCAGTTATTTTGCACCTTCAGGATAGGATAAACATCAAGGTTTCACATTTTTGGCATGCCCGGTGGGACCCACAAACAGGTTCCATCATTTTATGTTTTTTGTTGTTTAGTTTGTTTGCAGGTTCAGGACATAGATTGGAAAACTTTCCCTGCAAAGGGGTGAACCTGCCCTCCTGTTTGTTGCAGAGGGGCGAACCTACCCTCCTGTTTGTTGTAGAGGGTTGAACCTACCCTCTAGTTTGTTGCAAAGAGGTGAACCTGCCCTAGTTTTAACCCTATTTTCTAAACGTTTGTTGCAGAGGGGCGAACTTGCCCTAGTTTTAACCTTGATTTCTAATAGTTTGCTATAGAGGGGTGAACTTGCCCTGGATTTAACTCTAATTTCTAATAATTTATTGTAGAGGGGAAAACCTACCCTAATTTGACTCTATTTTCTGACATTTTGTTGCAGAGGGAGGAACCTACCCTGGTTTACACTCTATTTTCTGATATTTTGCTATAGAGGGGCTAACTTGCCCTATTTTCTAACATTTTTCTACAGAGGGGAAATCCTTCCCTGATTTCTAACATTTCGTTGCAGAGGGGCGAACCTTCCTTGTTTTTTGACATTTTGTTGTAGAGGGGCGAACCTGCCCTGTTTTCTGATATTTTTTTTATAGAGGGACAAACCTGCCCTAATTTCTAACATTTTGCTGCAGAGGGGCGAACCTACCCTATTTTCTGACATTTTGTTGCAGAGGGGAAAACCTCCCTTGATTTCTGACATTTCACTGCAAAGGGGTGAACCTGTCCTAATTTCTAATATTTTACTACAGAGGGGTGAACTTGCCCTGATTTTTGACATTTTGCTGCAGAGGGGTGAACTTGCCTTGTTTTCTGACATTTTTCCCCAGAGGGGTGAACTTTCCCTAAATAGAACATTCTAGAAGTTGTATTTTTTGCTAACATTTTGTAGCATATTTTTGTAATTGATGAAGAATGAAGGTTAAAACAACTAACACTTGCTTGCAGGTCCATTTGTTTGTTCAAATTTCAAAAAAAATTCTTGTTGTTTTCCTTAGCTAATCTAGGCACATAGTTTAACTAGGGGGAAGTAAAATTCATTGCTTGTTGTGTCTTTGGTCTGTTTTTGTGTCACCCAAGGGGGCAATAGTTCATTTACGCTTTCCCCTTACACTTCGTGTGAACCTGGGGAGTAGCTGGAAATGATTAGTGCCTTCTTTTTAGTGAGACCTACTTGGGGATTTCATCACCCCAAGGGACGATCCCAACCACGTGCATCGGTGGGGTATAGAAAGGGGGGAGAGAAAAATTTGTACCTCAATCTAGTCACATCGTGTTTGGCGGAGCGTCAAAGCTAGGGTGATACCTAGATAAATGTGAAGAGTTAGTTTGAGCATTTTAGTATCTTGTTGGGGTTCCTGACTCATGCTTTTGATGGGCTAGTGTTCATAGTTTGGGCCTCACATACCAAGAGTATATCGAGGATTCCCTAGAAGCCTTGTGCATCCTAGATTAAGAACTTTGTTAGCCATACCCTTAACACTAATCATAGGATTGTGTTTGTTTGAAGTATCTTCTTGTGAGAAATCAATAATTTTTTTGACAAGTCAGCCTCATTGTTGTTGTTTTAAGTCCTTTCCATAGTCATTTCCATCCAAGCTAAGTCCTAGTTTCCCACAGAAGGGAGAACCTGCCCTAAAGTTTTCTTTAGAAGTGCGAACCTACCCTGAAGTTTTCTATAGAAGTCCAAACCTGCCCTGAAGTTTACTACAGAAGGGCGAACTTGACCTACAGAGGGGCGAACCTGGTCTAAAAACAACCTTTTTTACCTTCCAAACAACCTTTTTCATCATTTTTTCAGTCATTTCAAACACTCGTCTGCTCATTTTCACATTCTGAGTAATCGTCTCCCTATTTCGAACATCCTTTCATCATATTGAGTGATCATTCCCTCAATCAAGGCAATCACCCCCTCATTTCAAGCACTTATTTACTTAATCCAAGCATCTGTTTCTGCACATTTTTCACCAAAAGGCGAACTTGCATATATTTTTTTTGTCCGTTTCAAGCAATCATTTCCCCATTACGAGTAAACTATCATACATACTAAGAGTCAAGCTCCCCATCCCATCATTTGTTCATCCATTCTAATCAATCACTTACTTTTTTGAGCTTTTGTCTCTGCAACTTGAGAGTCATTTACCAATTCTGAGTGCTTGTTCATCCACTCCTATCATTCATTTTCCCAATTTGAACATCTATTTCCTTAATCTGATTATCCAACACCCCGTTCCAATCACCTGTCTCTCTATTCTGACAAACCATTTACCCTCTCGAAGAGTCCAAAAGTAGAAGGGTAAACCTACCTTGTAGTGGGGAAAAATTTTCCTATAGAGGGGCAAGTTCGCGCCTTTGTGAGGGTAGGTCTACCCCAAAAGGGAAAGTTCACCCCTCTGCTGCAAAAAGTTAGCAAACAGACAATAAATAGATTCAACTTCCATATTGAGGTAGATTTGATGTCGTAATCATCCTTTGACAATCAAATCTGACCGGTGGAACAAATCCCATCATAATCTAAGCTTTAATCTAATCCTGGCAATTTGAGCTTAACCAAAATCCTAATTTGAGCTTTAATCCATCTGAGATCTTTGGATATCGAAAAAAATATTAAGATCCCTTCCTCCATCTTCTTCCAATTCATCCTACTTATCCTTTCATCATCTGTCCCCATCTTTTCTAATCCGTATCGATCTAATCCAACATCAGGAATCCCTACCCTCCATCAATTCTACCAAAAATAATATTCAAGGGAAACCCTAATTACGTTGACGATGATAATGAGAGTCTTGTCAATCAAGAGGTATATGACATCAATCCCCTTGATGCTATCATCACTAGTAATATTTTCCCAACTAATTTTTGAAATCTAATCCCCCCTTTGAGCTATCTCGTTACGTCTTCATATGCACCTAATAACTCTTCTTATGTTACCTTTGACAGGGGATATCCATCATATTGTCTCTCTACATCATCTTCTTATCGAACATCCATGTCTTCTTATCCCAATCCAGTATTCCAACAACCCTATTATAATTCCCCATCCACATCTTCCTACCTCAATCCTTCATCCACATATGCCCGCTATCTTAATCCTCCATACCAATCTACCTATCCCAATCCTCCTAATCAATTTACCCATCCTAATCCTACATCTGCTCCTTTATATCTTAATCATGCACCCCCATCAACCTATCCTAATCCAACATCCACATCCTCTTTCCCTAATACACCACCCACATCCTCTTGTCCTAATGTACCACCCACGTCCTTTTTTCCTAATCCACCATCCATATCCTCTTCTCCTAATTCATCATTCCAATATATCTACCTTAACCCTCCTAATCTTTTTCCTCAATCTAATCCGCATCTACCACTCCATAGTCCTAATCCCCCACCAATCCATAATTCTTCATCTCCTACCTCACCATCTAAACCTAGAATATGCAAGTTTCTCACTCCAGAAGTTCTCCAAGGACATATGACAAAGAAGACATTTGTAACCCCACATCATGAAGTCATGGAACCACGCCATCCCAATCCATCATCCACGGTCATTAGATATGAGACCCCTCTCCAACCTGTACCTATCATTGATGCTACCACCCCTAGCACCACTCAAACCATCAAAACCATCACACCCACCGAGTCTATAGAACCCCCGTCTCCTACTATGAGAGCCACAAAACCCATTGAAGATAGTAAAATGCAATCCACTCCTACTCCTAGACCCCCTAGCCCATTGCAGACCCACAAATCCAATCCACTCCTGCCACTCCTGGTATCACCAAAATCCCCCTCATGAACTTCATGAATCCTCCACCCTTCTATCTCACCTACTCGAAGAGCCCATCCAACATGCCTCCATTATTATGCCTCCTCTACACAATGAGTCATGCCAAGAGCTTGTTCCAAAGCATACCATATCCCCCCTCCTCTGCATCAAGATCCTACCATCCCAGCTATTCCACCTCAAGATCATAATCCCTCATCCATTACAATCCATAATCCCCTTGTCACTCAAGATTCCATCACTCCATCTCATGAGCCCTTATATCCATCTCCATTGCATGCACCCTTATCACCTGCTACCAAAAATCTAGATCCTATCATACCTCCTAATCCCTCTCCTAATACTTTACCACTCATTCCTCTTGATTCGGAAGAAGCTGCTAGCCCCTCATCACCTTCTGATGACCCTCCACCATCGCCTAACCATACTATTCCCACACCAATTTTATATCCCCTTGGTACACTCATTCTTCCATGGTGGTATTCTTGTAGAAGAATAACAAAGCATATATACCACCCATCATCCTCCACCTAATAATAGACTCACATCATTCTTCTAGAATAACAAAAATCTTGTCATGGATAGAATGCTTAAGAACATGAATTATCAAGGAAAAGGTTTAGGACTTCATGAGCAAGGTATTGTAGAGCCCATTCAATTCCAAGAGAGCAACTACACATGTGGTCTTGGTTACATCTCTCAAGACTCACAAGCTAAAAATGTTGGTACAACCTCTATCCATCCTAAACAAACCTCTTCCAAAAGAAATATAGCCTCTTCCCATCCCTCTTCCAAATCATTCGCTGCCATCCACCCTCCTCCATCATATCACCTCAAAACAACGATCCATATTCCTCATTCATCCACTCCATCTATTTTGGGTTCCTACATCCCTCCATCCACCATTCCCCATCCTCCATCTACTATTCCCATGTCTCCTACAGGTCCTACATTTATTTTAGGCCCCTATATCCTAAAATCACCTCCTCCATCTCATCTTATTCATCCTCTCATCCATCCAACACCTATCTATGTCACTCATCATAAAAATCCCACTCTCATGTCCCTTAATCAGGATCAACAAAGGCACATACCTACACATCCTCCATCTACACACAATCCCCATAATCCTACCTCCATCACTCCACATCATCCATCTCCTCGCACCCATCACATCGCAACTAAAAGCACTTTGGATGCTAAAACAAAAATACATCCACATAAATCAAAAGCTCCTCATGTCCCCTCTAAAAGACATGTTGACAAAAAGAAAAATCAAATCCAAAATCCAAATCCAACCCAAAAGAAAAATCATATCCATCGGCCACAAAGGCCCACCAAAGCAAAGATCAAAACCATGTGGATTCCAAAGAAAAAGGATGCAATGCCTTCAAATGAAACATTTGTAAAAAAAATCCAAAGTTGCTAATCCAAAAGCTAATCATATACCCCCTTCACCTCCTAAATCTTTTTTGGGTCCTTATTTCCCAAAATTCAATATCCCATCTCCTCCATTATCCCCACATTCTCCATCCATTAATCCTCCTATCATTTCACATCCACCACCCTATGTGCCAATGTTGGTCCTAAACTCATCACCCCATCACACACCTACCTCGTCATTTCATCCACACACTTTCCAACATCCTATCCATTATCCCCCATACCTCCCCCATCCAATCCCTTTCATTCATCTTCTTGCATAATCCATTTATCTTGATAAGGTTGTACCAACATCTGATAGTCTTCTCAAACTTGGGCTCTTAATACCTCATCTAGAATTTGATGCTTGAGTCCGTCATCCTTATCCCTATCGCATGTCTTCTAAATCTACTTATTCACATATATATACTTTTCCATCTCCATCCACCTTCTATCCAAAAATCCAAAAACATCAAAAAGGTCAAAAAAGGAAAAAAAAATCAAAAAAGTCAAAAAATCCAAAAATGTAAAAAAAAAATCCAACACAGTCAAAAACAAAATAAAAAAGTAAAGAGAAATAGTTCATCCAATGGTGAAAAATTGGCAAACAAGATCCTTGGATAAGTACCATGATTAAAACCTAGGAAATAGGTGTCATGCATAAATCCCCATCCGTCCTTTTCCACACTTGGGGGCAGCTTCCTGATATGCATTCACTCCATCTGCTATACTTCCTGCTATGCTTTCATATATGCACCCATCTTCTTTCTATACATCCTCTTCATTTATCCCCTCCATCCCACCTATCTTATGCATCCTACCATCATATCCCATTTATCTCCCATCCCTCTATCCTTCTTGTGATCTTGATCAAAACAGGGGCACCTATCTATGCATGCTTTGGACACCTCTTGGTATACATTCCCTTCATCCACGCTCTATCATGTTCCTTAGTCATCTATCCTATCCTCCTCTATTTATCTCCTTTATCTTCCCATCCACTTGTTTTGCGTCCCTCCTGCCTCATGACACATGACATATTTAGAGTGGGGGAACTTATCTCCCTTTGTGACAGAGTCCTTAGAGACATCATCTGATCTCTTCCATCTACCCATCATTATCTTCCTATCTATCCAAACAATCCCTTCCCAATCCTTATCTTCCTATCCATCTAAAAAATCCCTTTCATCCCCCATCCTTATATCTCTATCCATTCTTTCATCTTTATCCTCATCCCATCTCACAATCCCTTGTCATGGTTATTTGGCTATAGGCTCCTCCATCATGCAACCCAATGCTTGGATCAAATCATCGTCATCATCATCGTCGGGATGTATCCTTCCCTATCCTTTAGTGTTGTTTTGGGATGTGTCTTTCCCTCATCGAAAACCCTTTAATCAGGATGTAACCTTTCCTATCCTTGATCATCTTTCCAATCCTTTATCACTTCTCATCATTCATCTCTCCATCATATCATCCTCCCAATTCATCTTTTGCTGATTTGGATAACTATACCATCCCTGAGCTTCATATGATCACCATCATTCTATTTTCTCCAACAGGTCTATCTTCTCTCACCGTTTCAGTCCCCTCATTTTACCCACTTATCCTAGTCATCTCATCATCCTTTATCCATCCTTGGTCTTTTGTATTTTGTCGAGCTACGTTGCCCCTGCACGTTCATGTAGGAAAGGTCAATCATTTGATCAACCCCCAGGGATCCTTTTATTTTTCCTATCTCATTCATCCATTGAAGTCTCCATTTTCCTCTTTCCACTTTTATCCATGGTCAATCATCAACCTTTTATCAAACTACGATGGCTCTGCACTTTCACATAGGCAAGGCTAATCTTTGATCTGTCCCCAAGCCCCTAGGTCTTTAGGGTGTGTCAGTCTCGCGTCTTGTCTCTCTTGTGTCATGTTGTTAGGTTATTCCCTTATCTAGCTGGTTCTTCATAGATGAGATGCACTTGTATCAGCAGATCCAATAAACTTTGAATATCCTACATCATATCAATCTTTTAGTTAGTATCCATCATCGGTCTCAACAAGATGTAACCTTCCTAACATACCTCATCAACCCCATCCATCCTTTGAAATTGATTGTGATCTTTTGACGCTTTTGGATTTTGTTTATCATTTGAGCTCCCTATAATCACTTTTCATGGTCACCATGATCCTTCGTATCATGGTGTGCTTTGACATGTAAACATAGGGGCATATCTTGATCTTTTTATTTCTATTTTTCTCTTCTTGGTTGTCCCATGTAGTACCCACCAAGATCCCCAAGGTCTTGTATTACGTTGGGGCATCCTTTTTTGCTTGTGTTTATCCCAATACCTAGCTTGACCAAGGTCCTCATGACTTTGGGGTATTGGGATAGCCGTCTTGTTTGTTGTGTTTATATTATGCATTAGACACTAATTGGCTTTGGTTCTTCATACCCTAGCATGTTGTGTATTATGCTATAGCAAAAATCAGTGCTCTGAATATGGAAAATTGCATTAGGATTGCATTTCATCCCCCATCCTTTTATCCCCCCATCCATTCATCTTTCATCAATCTCCCTCCCCTATCCATCCAATCTCTTCTATCCTCTTAGAATAATATAGATTGGTTATTCTATGAATCTTGTCCCCCATTTTTTTTATTCCTTTCATCCATCTCATCATCTCAATCCAATCCTCATCCATCCAATTTAGCATAAATCATCTAATCACATCCTTGGTCTTTTCCCCAGCCTTGTTACAAGCCTTGACCCAATCATCCTCCTCATCATCCTCATCATCAGAATGTATCCTTCCCTCATCAACAACACTCATTGGGATGTATCCTTCCCTATCCTCGTGTTGTTTTGGAATGTATCCTTCCCTCATCAACTATATCCTTCTCTATCCTTTTGTGTTGTCTTGGGATATACCATTTCCTCCTTGGCAACATTTCGTCCATCATCCACTCATTTTGGCTTGTAGCTTCACCAGGGAAACATAATCTTTCCTTTTCAATCCATTTGTACTTCCTGATTACTTATCATCCTTTCTTATCCATCACTTTGCATCATCTACCCTTGCATCATCTCATCCATTTCGAGAGCACACCCATGTTCTCTTGAACCCGCATGTCCTCTCGAGGGGGCATCCTCAATCCCTAACCTTCATTTTCACCCCCAACATCTTTCTTCCTAGTCACTCTATTGATGACTGGGGCATCTTTTCCAATCTAACTGTCTTCTTCTGAGTTCTATGTTTTAATATTCTTTGAAATGATGCTACTACGAAACACCATCTCAAAGAGGGAAAAAATGTAGATATCCAAATTTGGACCCTTTCATTTGTCCAGATTTATCTCTTTTTGTCTAAATATCCTCTTATTTGCATTAATTAATTAATATCACTATTATTTAATTAATACCCTTAATTCTTCTAAATATCTTACCCTTTACTTTCATTTTCACCAAATGAATTAAATAAATATAACAAAAATTTAATTCCTCACATGTCACATCTTCCAACTTTTGCAAGTTGGATTTTAACCTTCGTTACTCACTAATCATCTTCTAATCACTAATCAATTAAGCCTAATTAGTACCTTGGTCAACACTCCCCATCTCCCAAGGAAGTTTTAATTACTTTTTATCACCCAAGACTCCTCTCTTCCCCATGTGAATTTTCAATTCACATTTATCCTTCCAAAGTTTTCCTCTTTCCCATGCAACTTCTAGAACCTTTGACTTGTCACATCACTCACATGTGGAAAATTCTCACCTTTTTGGGAACTTTGTCTTATCCACTAGATTCTCCCAATCATTGTGAATTTAAAATTCACTTTTATTCTCCCAAATATTTCCCCTTCCCCATGTGATTGTTGAGAGGTCACATCAAGGTACTTACAAGTACCTTCCCATCACATGTAACTTTCCACCTCATTTGTACCTCTTTACACCTCATCACATCCTTGGCCACTTCACCCTCCGCATGTCAAGATGTGAGGGCTTGTGAGTCCTCAACTCACCATAGTCCTTCATCTTGGCCTTGGTGGCTTAATCTCAACTGTTGAATTCTCTAGAGAATTCAAATTCTTCTATAAATACCCCCCTCTTCTAATGCATTTTATAACACTTAGCCATTCCCACCCTTATGCTACCAAATTGATCACTCAACTTGCAAGCATTTTCACTCATCTTGCCAAGGTACTTAGCCATAAGCATTAGAATTTTATCACATAGTTCATATTGCATCTACCCATCTTCATAATCATCTAAGGAGCACACAAGCATTCAAACACCAAAGGCCAACCAAGGGATTTTAGCACAAAGAAGGTATAATCAATTGTGTCTTCATTTTATTTTCATCTTCTTTCTTTGTGTTATCATTCTTTGGGCTAATCTTTGAAGTGTTCCTTGTGTTTTCCTTCCTGCATTTTAGTTATTTTTCACCTTTAGGATAGGATAAACATCAAGGTTTCACACCAACAACCACAAATTTTGCTCCATCCATCCTTAGAAATCACCCTTCGTCCTCCCATCATCATTGATCTTGATGATGATGATGATGATGTGATGATAGAAAAAATAGATGAAGTTCATAATGACCTAAACTCTTTACTTTTATCTACAATGAGATTAAAAGATAAATTCTCTCAACCAAGTGAAGAACTTGGTATGACTCCTAGTTCGACACTTGCAATTCTCCCTTTAGATAGTCAACCACCCTCGCATTACACTGAACATGATTGGGAGGTAGATGACTTGTTAGGTGGTTTACTTGAATTCGCCTAACTAGAATTTTTGCTTTTCTCTTTATTTTTTTCTTTTTTGTTTTCCTTTCCATGTGTGTATCGTGTTCCCCTGTATCATGTGTTTGATGTTCCTTCTCTTTGTACACTTCCTCTATTTGTATCTCTATTCTTCTATATTTCGTGCATCTTTTCTTTTTCGCTTTTGTTTTGTGTTCTCCTTTCTGGGATGACAAAAAGTGTAGAGACATCATATGTCTCTTCCATGTTGACCCAAAAGGTCCTTTTTCCTTTTTCGTGCTTTTATTTTGTGTACTTTTGGGGATGACACAAGGCATCGAGACTGCAATGTCTCCTTCATGTTGACCCAAAATATTTTTCACTTTTCATTCTATTTTCACTTGTATTCTCCTTTTGAGGATGATGCAAGGCATTGAGACCGCAAAGTCTCTTCCACGTTCACCCAAAAAAAAATCTCTTTTTATTTTGTTTTCGCTCTCTTTGTGTCATTCTTCCAGTTCTATGTGCTTTGGGGAATGATGACAGTTTTTCTCTCTTTCATAAAAATATTGCAGCAACAAACATACTGACCCCAAATCCATATATCCCTTATGTGTTTGGTGTGCTTTCTTTTCTAGGGGGAAAATCCCTTTATTTTATCTTTCGTTTTCCTTGACTTGATGCAGCCGAACTTCGAAACATATGACTTGGCATAGGGCTTTCTAAGTTGGCTCTCATGTCTTGTTTTCCTTTTACATTTTTCTTCCGTTTTCTGCTTTAAAGTAATTGCTCACATAACGATGTGTAGCAATTCCTTTAAAGTGGGGGGAATTCATTACCATAATTCATTTGCATTCTTAGTTCCTAATGTATCCTTGTCAATTATGTGATGCACTTTTCACTTTGTGGATGACATTGGGTGTGATGTCCTTCATAAGTGTGATATATCTTAGCATATAATTACATTCCTCTTGGTGGCTTGATGTGACACACTGCATCCCTTATGTTGTGAATATACTATTCTTTGATTGGTCCTCTCTTTGAGACATTAGACACAATGTCACCTAAGTGACTAACCTTGCATGAACTTAACAAGACTCATTTGAACATCCTTTACATTTTACACTTAATTTTTTTGCATTTTACATTTTTTTGCATTTTGTATGGCCACCTTGCATAACATAACTTGCATGCCTGTGGTGCCACTCTATTTGTTCATAAGTTCTAAGCATACAAAGTTTTTCTTGTCTCATGAAGCATGAACCGAAACTCTTTCTTTTTCCTTGTGGCGCCTTGTTAAAGTTATCGACAGGTATAACTTTGATATGGTTGAGTGGGAAGCCCACCTAACGACATCACTTTTCCCCATTGCCACCTTTGTGTTTGTGAGTGCATACCAACTAGCGTATGTATCTTACCTTTTTGGGCTTTCTCACCCCATGAAAATCCAAAAGTTTTGTGGCCCTAGAGTGAGTACATTTGGGTCTTCTCACCTGGTGGACCGCCCTAATTTCGATCACCCTAGAGTGAGTATACATTCTATTTTAGCCTAGATCTAATCCACAACTACTTGGACAAATGATCAAAGCTTTATTCGATTCTTCTCAACACTTGTGTGTTCCTTTGTCCTTATGTTTAGTTTCCCATGGGATCTTCATCCCGGGGGCTTGATCATCCCTCTTGATCGTTGTCATTCCATTTTGCTAATGTAAGTGTATTTGAACCCTCCTCTCGATGTTCATGGCTACTTTAGTGTGAGTTTGAAGCAGGTTCATCCTCTCACTAAAGTGGGGGCTAAATGTTCCGTAGAAAAATGACCCCTTGTCATTTTCATGGACTTTTAGGTCTTGTTCAATGGTGTTTGATCTATTTTTGTTTGATTTTATATTGTAACATGGCTTGAACATGCATATTTAGGTACTAAAGTTCAAATGATAATGTCTTGTAAAGGTGTTGTGAAGTGTTGTAAGACATTTCTATATTCTTCTAGACTCTATTTATTATAATTCACCTAAAAATACCTTTTTATCACTAAACAAGTCCTATTTTGAAGTGTTGTTGATCCGGGGGACATTTTTCAATGATATTTGAAGTGTCTCCAATACTCCAGAATTTAGCACCATCAGAAAGAGTTCGATGTACTGATTCCAACGGAACTCGAACGGAGCGAAAAGGAGTCTATTTGCTCAAGTTACGGCCAGTCAAAGTTTCAGTCAAACTGCCATTAGGGGTCATCCAGAAGGCAAAAAAAATGATCATCTTGGAAATTGATGGAAGTGGCATCAAATCAAAGGGCTCGTCGAGACAATTCCGGCAACGTTCGTTTCGTCAAAATCCGACACCGTATGCTCAAGATATTGGCAGTCAAAGTTCGGTTGACTTGAAGGTATAGATGATGATGTCATCATGCTGATGTGTCAGTCCGTACAGTACAGAAGCTAAGTGGACCAATCGGCGCAAGACACGTGGCATGTGATTCAGATGGTATGGACCAATCAGTGGGAGACACGTGGCACCCAGTCAGCGTACAGATATCCTCGTGAGCGGCTTCGTCAGCATACACATTGGTAGGTTTCAGCTAATCATAGGGGGACACGTGTCTTCATGCACGTCAATGAGTTAGTTTGTTTGTTTTAACAAAAAATTGTTTGGGCTCGACCCCATGATCTCCACCCAAATAGCCAAATCCTACACCATTGCATCGCCACATACCACGCTACTATATATGGACTTGGGTTTATTTTGTTAAGAGTTTCGGCAGATAATATTGTTAAAAGTGTTTGGTGGGGTTGGAACCCCCGACCAACGGTATGCCAAAAATATAAGGCACGGTTACACCACCGATATTCCTCAGAATATATATGGAGTCTGTTGTGTTTTGTTAAAGGTTTGTTGGTCGAGCCTAACAAAATGAGGCTAAATGGCAAAGATTCACTCCAACCACCTGAACAAAAAGATTGTAAAGAATAAAATTGTTATTGTCTGAGTTGTTAGAGGAGGTTAAATCATTAATTTGATGGTTAAGCCTTTTTAGGTATATTTTATGTATAAAAGGAGGTAGTAGGCCTTTGTTTGGCCAAGTCCAAGTGGTGAGAACGGGAGAATGCTCAGGAGATTTTTGAAGACATTTCTGCACATCAGAGGAACGTCATGCTGCTGTGCTTGAAGGAGATAGTCTTGAAGCAATTGTAACTATTTTTGGAGTATAATCGGATCGGTCACTCCATTGGAGAAGGGCCTAGAGACGTAGTCCTTACGGACGAACTCCGTTATCAATTGCGTTTGCTCTCCTCTTTATCTTCTCTCTTTCTTTTCAGTTCATTATCTTGGCAAGCATATTATTTTCATTTGTTCATTTAAGCATTGTATTAAGTTATCATTTACGTTAAGCATTCTATAAGCAATTGCCCTAGATCCTAAATAGATCAGTTGTAAAGTCTTGTAACAAACTTTCATGCTCTTCTAGGCACATCTGAACTATTTACACCTTTCTTATGCTTTATTTGGCCCCTTTATGCCCTTATAAGGCTTAATTAAGTGTATTTTTTAATGTAAACCCGAAAAATAACATTAAATACAACTTAAATCCCGACACCCATTTTTTAGGTTCTACATGGGACCCATTCACCATGGAGGGTGAATGAGTCCCCCTTGGCTCCAAATTCAAAATATTTAAAATTTCCTTTCGATTTTTTATTTAAAAACACTTGATGTCACCCTGTGATGAGGTATGAACAGGTAACTAAGGTATAAGATTGTATAAATAAGTGATTTTCACCTCATTTTAAACCCCCCCAACAATTCTCCAACTTTCACACATCATATTCAACCATTCAAGCATCTTACAACATCTCATCAAGCAATATTCAAGCACTTTGGAGCATCCATTGACATTACTTCAGACTTGCATCATCAAGGGTTTGGTAAGTTGATAGAATTTTCATTTTATTAGTTTATCTTTCTCTTGCATTTCATTACTTCATTAAGGGTTTGATTACAAAAAGTGGGGTTTGACCAAGGCAAACCCCTATTTGCTAACCCTCAACCATTTTCCCCCTATTGCATGTTTGTTTTTAGAAATTTGTATGTAGATTTATCAAGCATTTAGGTGTTGAAGATTGGAGAACAAGTCAACTAGGTGCTTCAAGTCAACTCATTCATATTTCAAGCTTAGAGAAGGTTTTTTGTTTGTTTCCCACAGAACTGACTTCGGCAACCTATCAAACAAATATTTCTAGATTTGGTGTTGTAGAGTTGTCTCCTAATTTTTTAGAATTTTGGGAGAGGACTGATTTGCAACTAGTGGTGAAGGAGTCCCACCTTAGGACTGAAAATCTGCATTTTGTCATATTTCAGATCCCGACAGCCAGAAACCAATTTCCAACACTTTTTCACAAGGAGTAGGACTAATTCGCCACCCTGGGTGAATGAGTACCACTATGAAATTTAAGTAATTCCAGTTAGCATTCACAACATTCCATAATCATCAAATCTTGCCCAGGTGCACTTTGTTTCATCCTATTTCTTTATGTTCTGCATTATTTCATCATTTATTTTGTTGTTTGCATATCATAGTGTGTTTTCAAACATAGTTTAAATCTTAGTTTTTCATTCAAATTCAATCATTTAGATCACTTAATTTCATTTAGTTAACTTCATTTAGCTTAGAAAACATCATACATAACATAATTTGAATGAACCCTTAGCATTTTTGGGCCCTATCTCTCTCCTTTTAGGTGAAAAACCCTGGAAGAGCTAGATAAGTCCATAGGAAACCCAAAAATCAATGGTTCAAACATAACATAGCAACTTTTGTACATCCCTAGCATGGTGAACTTTTCTTTAGTATTTTTAAAATCACTTCAATGAGAAATTAGCTAATAGTATGTAGTTGATGTATGAATTTTTTGATACCTTTTTAATGAATATTTTATTTTTTACTAATTTTCTAAGTGGACACTTCCTGAAAAATAGAATTTTGGCCTTGCTACCCCTACAAATTTTGTAAACTAATTGAATTATTTATTTATTTATTTATCTTTAATTTGTAGAATGGAGTCTAGTTTCTAAAAATGTAATTTATTTGAAATTTCAATGAACGGTTAATTTATAATGAATAGAATACCAAACACTTCTTTTTTCCAAAAAAGAGACACAAACAAAATAAATTATAGATGAAAGGCTTAACATTGTAAAAAAGTGAAAAAAATTACATCATTGGATAGCTAAGAGAGAACCTAACATTACATAGGTGTTTGATTTGTTTGACATTGAAACACGTACAATCCTAATAGTGAGGATGAACCTGATTATGTGAAATCTTGTAGAATTTGCAAAAACACGTCTTTGGTCATTCGGAAGGCCCTCCAAGCCTTTGGGTTGGTATTCCAAGGAAAATACCAAGCCTAAGGCTTGGGGATTCCCAAAGAAAGATATAACGTGAGTGTGTTATAATGTTCTCACGTTATATATTAGTTTTGACATGGCTTTTTGTGTTTGTGTGGGATATGTCTAGCAAGACATAACATGAGTGTAGTATAACATGCTCGCTTTATGTCTTGCTTTATGTTAAATTTTACTCTATTGAATGTATGTTTATATATTTGTATATTTGTATGTACATGTATGCTTGTATGTCATGTATGTATGTATGTATGCATGCTTTTATGTATGTATGCCTATATGTATGTAAGATTGTATCTACATATGTACATGCATGCTTTTATGTATGTAGGATCGTATTTACATATCTATTATGCTTGTATGTATGTATTTATGCATGTATTTAGAGGGAGGGTGAATTTTCAGAGAGAGAGATAGGTAGAGAGGTAGTGAGAGAAATTCATGAGAGAGGGGGAGGGGGTGGAAGGGAGAGTCTAAGAGAGGGAGTGGTAGAGAAGGGTTTGGAGTGAGAGGGACTTAGCTAGGTAGGGTAGTAGGGAGAGAGAGGGGGGAGTGGGAAAGAGAGAATTGAGAGAGAGAGGGGAGAGAGAGAGAGAGAGAGAGAGTTATGTAGGTAGGGTGCCAAAGTGAGAGACTTGAGAGTGTGAGGGGGAGGTGAGAGGGAGAGAGTTGAGAGATAGGTAGTGAGAGGGATTGAGAGAGAGAGAGAGTGGGATATAGAGGGAGTGTGAGAGTGAGAGACCTGAGAGAGGTAGAGGGTGTGGGAGGGAGTGACATGAGAGAGGGGGAGATATAAGGGGTGGAGTGAGAGGGACTTATCTAGGTAGGGTGGGATGGATAGATAGAGAGAGGAGAGAGAGAGAGAGATACCTAGGTAGGGTGCTAGAGGGAGAGACTTGAGAGAGAGGGGTGGGAGGGAGAGACCTAAGAGAGAGGGAGAGAGGGAGATGGAGAGAGAGGGACTGATGGAGAGGCAGTGGGAGGGAGATAGAGAGAGATAGATAGAGGGAGTGAGATAGGGTGGTAGGGATTGATTGAGTGAGAGGTATGTAGAAAGAGGGAGAGGGTATATAGATAAAATTAGAGAGGGTAGGAGAGGAGGGAGAGAAGTGAGATGTATATATAAAGAGTAATCTATAGGGTTGAGGGATTAGGGATGAGGGTAGAGGATAGAAGGTTTAAGGGTTTAGTGTTGAGGGTCTAGGGTTGAGGGTAGAAGGTTCAGGGTATAGGTTTGAGGGTATAGGGTTGAAGGATTAGGTTGAGGGTCCAATGTAAAGGGTAGAGGGTATATGGATTGAGGGTTTAGGGTTTAAGGGTTGAGAGATGAGGTATTAAGGGTTGAGGGTTGAGAAATCAGGGTTGGGAGTTTAATGTAGAGGGTAGAGGGTAAAGGGTAGAGGGTAGAGGGTAGAGGGTTTAGGGTAGAGGATTGATGATATAGGGTTGAGGGATTAGGGATGAGGGTATAATGTATAGGGTAGAGGGTAGAGGGTATAGGGATTGAGGGATTAGGGTTTAAGGGTAGAGGGTAGAGGGTAGAGGGTTTAAAGGTTGAGGGATTAAGGGTTGAGGGTTTAGGGATTATGGTAGATATTTTTATTGGGTTTAATGGTTTAAGGGTTGACGGATTAGGGTTGAAGGATTAGGGTTGAGGGTATTGGGTTGAGGGTAGAGGGTAGAGGGTTTGATGGTTTAGGGTTTAAGAGATAAGGGTTTAGGGTTTAAGAGATAAGGGTTGAGGGTTTAGGGTTTAGGGTTCAATTTTTAAGGGTTTAAGGGTTGAGGGTTTAGATTTGAGGGGTTAGGGTAGAGCGGGAGGGATGGATGGATGGAGATATGGAGGGAGAAGTGAGATAGAGAGGAGAGAAGAGGAGGGAGGGAAAAATATATATGAGGGTTTAGGATGTAATGTATAGGGTAGAGGATTAAGAATTGAGGGATTAGGGTATTGGGTTTAAGGTATAGGGTTGAGGGTACATATGGTTGAAGGATTATGGTTGAGGGTCCAATGTATAGGTTAAAGGGTATTGGGGTTGAGGGTTTATGGTTTGAGGGTTGAGGATTAAGGTATTAAGAGTTGAGGGTTGAAAATTTAGGGTTGAGAGTATAATGTATAGGGTAGAGGGTAGAGGGTAGAGGGTAGAGAGTTTAAGGGTTGAGGGTTGAGGGTTTAAGGTTGAGGGTAGAGGATTGAGGGTATAGGGTTGGCGGATTAGGGTTGACGATCCAATGTTTAGGGTAGAGGGTATATGGGTTTGAGGGATTAGGATTTAAGGGTTGAGGGTTGAGGGTTAAGGAATTAAGGGTCAAGAGGGTTGAGGGATTAGGGTTGAGGTTCCAATTTATAGGGTAGAGGGTATAGGGGTTGCAGGATTAGGGTTTAAGGGTTGAGGGTTGAGGGTTAAGGGATTAAGGGTCAAGAGAGTTGAGGGATTAGGGTAGAGAGTTTACTTTAGTTTAAGGGTTTAAGGGTTGAGGGATTAGGGTTGTGGGTAGAGGTTCTTGAGCTGAGGGTAGAGGGTAGAGGGTTTAAGGTTTTAGGGTTTAAGAGTTGAGGGTTGAGGGTTTAGGGTTTAGGGTTTAGGGTTTAGAGTTGAGTGTTTAAGGGTATATAGTTGAGGTATTAGGGTAGAGATGGAGGGATGTAGGGATAAGTGAGATAGAGAGATGTGGAGAAGAGGAGGGAGGTACAAAGATATATGAGGGTCAAGGATCCAATGTATAGGGTAGAGGGTTGAGAATTGAGGGTATAGGGTTGAGGACCTATAGGGTCGATGGTTTACAGTATTGGGTTGATAGTATAGGTTTGAGGTATTAGGTTTGAGGGTACATATGGTTGAAGGATTAGGGTTGAGTGTCCAATGTATAGGGTAGAGGGTATCAGGGTTGAGGGTTGAGGATTGAGGGATTAAGGGTTGATGGTTGAGAGTTGAGGGTTGAGGGTTTAAGGTATAGGGTAGAGGGTAGAGGTTTTAAGGGTTTAGGGTTTAAGGGTTGAGGGTTGAGGGTTTAAGGTTGGGGGTAGAGGATTGAGGGTATAGGGTTGTGGTATTAGGGTTGAGGGTCCAATTTATAGGGTAGAGGGTATATGGATTTATGGATTAGGGTTTAAGGGTTGAGGGTTGAGAGTTGATGGATTAATGGTTAAGAGGGTTGAGGGATTAGGGTTGAGGGTAGAGGGTTTAAGGGTTGAGGGTTGAGGGTTTATGGTTTAGGGTTGAGTGTTTAAGGGTTTAAGGGTTGAGGGTATACGATTGAGGGACTAGGGTAGATAGGGACGGATGGATGGAGGGAAAGATAGAAGGATAAGTGAGATAGAGAGGAGAGGAGAGAAGAGGAGGGAGGGACAAAGATATATGAGGGTTGAGGATCTAATGTATAGAGTAGAGGGTTGATAATTATGGGTATAGGGTTGGGGACCTATAGGGTTGATGGTTTAGGGTATTGGGTTGAGGGTATAGGTTTGAGGGATTAGGGTTTAGGGTACATATGGTTGAAGGATTAGGTTTGAGGGTCCAATGTATAGGGTATAGGGTATCGAGGTTGAGGGTTTAGGGTTTAAGGGTTGAGGATTGAGGGATTAAGGGTTGAGGGTTGAGAATTGAGGTTTGAGAGTTTAATGTATAGGGTAGAGGGTATAGGGAACAAGGTTTAAGGTTTTAGGGTTTAAGGGTTGAGGGTTGATGGTTTAAGGTTGATGGTAGAGAATTGAGGGTATAGGGTTGGGGGATTAGGTTTGAGTGTCCAATGTATAGGGTAGAGGGTATATGGGGCTTAGGGATTAGGGTTTAAGGGTTGAGGGTTTAGGGTTTAGGGATTAAGGGTCAAGAGGGTTGAGGGATTAGGGTAGAGACTTTACCTAGGTTTAAGGGTTGAGGGTAGAGGGTATTGGGTTAAGGGTAGAGGGTAGAGGGTTTAAGGGTTTAGGGTTTAAGGGTTGAGGGTTGATTGTTTAGGGTTTAGGATTGATTGTTTAAGGGTTTAAGGGTTGAGGGTATATGGTTGATGGTTTAGGGTAGAGAGGGAGGAATGGATGGAGGGAGAGATGGAGGGATAAGTGAGATAGAGATAAGGAGATAAGAGGAGGGAGGGACAAAGATATATGAGGGCTAAGAATCCAATGTATAGGGTAGAGGGTTGAGAATTGTGGGTATAGGGTTGAGGACCTATAGGGTTGATGGTTTAGGGTATTGGGTTGAGGGTATAGGTTTGAGAGATTAGGGTTGAGCATACAATGTATAGGGTAGATGGTATTGGGGTTGAGGGTTGAGGATTGAGGGATTAAGGGTTGAGGGTTGAGAATTGAGAATTGATGGTAGAGGGTAGAGGGTTTAATGTTTTAGGGTTTAAAGGTTTAGGGTAGAGGGTTTAGGGTAGAGGGTAGAGGGTAGAGGGTTTAAGGGTTTAAGGGTAGAGGGTAGAGGATTTAAGTGTTAATGGTAGAGGGTAGAGGGTTAAGGGTAGAAGGTATGTGTAGGATCATGATGGGCCAAAAAGTAGCAATATCATGGGTATGTGGCTAACGACTTTTTTTTTACCCAAAATTGATGAAACGAAAAGGGTTTTTAAAGGAGATTCTCAGATTTCCACCAATATAAATTATGCTTTACTTTGAATTTAATAAGTAATTATTATTAATTTTCTATTTGAATTATGACTAAAGTCCTGATTGATAGGCTGATTGAAAAAAATCTATAGCTTTCAAATGGTATCACATTTTTTTAATCCAAAACGTGCATCACATTCTATAATTTTCATAATATAGGATTAAAAAAATAAAAATTGAATTTCATGAATTTTTGACCAAGTTAAGGTGGTCAAACATATGAGTTTTTATATTGTTTAAAAATTCATAATTAATTATTTACTTGGAAAAAAATTACAAAAAATACATCACATCGGGACATGAGTCCTCTACTTATATCTAAAATATTATAAAAATATTATCATTTTATTGTGGTTAGGGTGGTTAGACAGACACCTACTTCTTATTTTTTCCCTAAAATTTAAGTACTCTGCATTGAAATTTCAAATTTTCACCAAATAGTTTTTTTTTAAAACCCTAGTAGTTTAGAAACTACATTCAATTTTCTATAGATTCTATTCTTATGTATTTTTGAAATAATATAGATAACTTATTCAAATTTTTATGTCAAGTTTCCTAACTCTGATTTTTTTGAAATTTTTGCCACTTAAGGGCCTATTTTTTCATGATGATCCTGCACATACCCTAGAGGGGAAAGAGATAGAAGGAGTGAGTGAGAGGGATACATGAGAGAGGGAGAGGGGGTGGGAATGAGAGAATTGAGAGAGAGGGAGGGAGTGGGAGAGAGATAGAGGGTAGAGGGTAGAGGGTTAAGGGTTAAGGGTAGAGCGGAGAGAGATAGAATGAGTGAGTGAGTAAGAGAGAGATACTTGAGAGATGGAGAGAGGGTAGGAGGGAGAGACTTCAGAGAGAGAGAGGGAGTGGGAGAGAGATAGAGGGTAGAGGGTAGAGGGTTTAAGGGTAGAGGGTAAAGGATTTAAGGGTTAAGGGTAGAGGGTAAAGGGTTAAGGTTTTAGGGGAGAGAGATAGGAGTGAGTGAGAAATAGAGAGACTTAAGAGAGGAGAGTTCGTAGGAGGGAGATACTTGAGAGAGAGAGAGGGAGGGAGTGGGAGAGAGATAGAGGTTAGAGGGTACAAGGTTTAAGGGTAGAGGGTAGAGGATAGAGAGAAATAGATAGAAAAGAAACCTATAAAAATCAACTTTCTCATAACATGAGCACATTTTGTAGTAGAGATATGGCTGATCTTTTAGCTAGGCATAACATGCTCACGTTATAACACAAGCACATTATAATGTGAGCATGTTTTTTCTTGCTCTAAAAATGGTAAAAAAATCAATATACCCATGATCTCAAGGCCCACATTTTGTATATTCTCCTGGTTTTGCGTATGCTCCAATGAAAAAAGCTTTTTGATCATTTTGTGAAGTGTGCATGCAAGTTTTTCACATTCCACCACCTTTTTCATGATCTTTCCACTATCTTTGCATGAAATAGCAGAGTTTTCATGTTGAAAGGAATATAATATCAATTCAAGTCTAAATTCCATTCAAGAGTGATATACAATCGAAGTTTGGAGGGGAAAAAGCTTTTTAAAAAATCAAATTGTTGAGGATTTTGAAGAAATAAGCAAAGGCTACATAATTGGGTAGAACTCCTCCATTTGAAACTCTATTTTTTTAGGTATGTGAAGTATTTACACATTTTCTTTCATTCTATTTTTGCTTGCTTTCATTTTTGTTATTTTTCATATTTCATGTTGATCATTGTTTGTTTGTCATTATAACCTTAGCTTGTCAATGCACATTTAAAATTACAAAATTCTTTACACTTGCCAATTAAATTTTTAAACCACATCTCTTTGAGGCATTTTGTTAAACAATTGAATTACCTTGTGTATGCTTCCACATTTTTTATACACATATATATTGCATAGGTTATAAGGAAGTAAAATAATACATCATTTCTCAATCCTTTACTATGGATGTGCATATCACTCTCCAAATCTTTCATTTTGGTATAGGCATGGGGGATGTTGGAAAATGTATTTGAATTTGGTTTTACACCTACAATTTGCATATGCTTGAAATTTTCTAAAGCCTTTTCAATAAATCTATTTTTTGCATATCCTGCATTCATTATAGTCCATGAGGACATATATCATTGAGGTATTTTTTCAAACAACTATACCAAGAAGCTGATTTCCTTGTCTATGCTACCAAATTTTCCATACATATCTCTAAAAAATTGGAATATACTCCTCCCACATTGATATATATTTGAACCTATTTTAGTTTTCATCTCTATTTCTAAATTTACCTCATCAGTAAACTTACTTCATCACTTATGATGTGATATATTTTAAATGTTTCCTTGATTAGTCTACCTACAAGGGATTCTAACCCTTCTCTTCACTATTTCAAGACTGTTTATTCACAGATAAGTTAGCAACATGGGGAAATGTGTATCATATCCTGCAATCATGCCTCAAAATAGAAGTATGGACAAGGCATTTGAATTGTTTGAAAATAATGTTTTTGTATAAATGTATGCAAAATGTGGTAGCATTGACAAGCTAGTGAGCTCACTAGCTTGCCAATTCGGTAGGGTTGACAAGGTAGGGGCAACTTATGCTTCATAGAAATTAGGTCTCATCACCATGAAACCCAATTTCTATGCATTTACATCACCATGAGACCCCATTTCTATGAGGCATATGCTGCTCCTACCTTGTCAACCCTACCGAATTGACAAGCTAGTGAGCTCACAAGCTTTCATACATCCCCATGAGACCCCATTTCTATGAGGCATAAGTTTCCCCTACCTTGTCAACCCTACCAACTTGGCAAGCTAGTGAGCTCACTAGCTTGCCAATTCGGTAGGGTTGACAAGGTAGGGGCAGTGTATGCCTCATAGAAATGGGGTCTCACAGTGATGTAAATCAACTATGAGACCCCATTTCTATGAGGCATACGTTTCCCCCTACATCTGATTTACATCACCGTGAGACCCCATTTCTATGAGGCATCCACTACCGAGAAATCGGGTCTCATGGTGATGTAAATCAGATGTAGGGCGCAGCGTATGCCTCATAGAAATGGGGTCTCATGGTGATGTAGGGGGAAATAGATGCCTCATAGAAATGGGGTCTCACAGTGATGTAAATCAGATGTAGGGGGCAACATATGCCTCATAGAAATGGGGTCTCACAGTGATGTAAATCACCGTGAGACCCCATTTCTATGAGGCATATGTTGCCCCTACCTTGTCAACTCTATCGCATTGGCAAGCTAGTGAGCTCACAAACTTGCCAATTCAGTAGGGTTGACAAGGTAGGGGCAGCATGAAAAAATGCCTCATAGAAATGGGGACTCATGGTGATGTACCCTACCGCATTGGAAAGCTAGTGAGCTCACAAGCTTTCCAATTCGGTAGGGTTGACAAGGTAGGGGAAACATGAAAAATGCCTCATAGAAATGAGGACTCACGGTAATGTACATCACCATGAGTAGGGTTGACAAGGTAGGAGTAGCGCGAAAAAATTCCTCATAAGAATGGGGACTCACAATGATGTACATCACCATGAATCCCCATTTCTATGAGGCATTTTTTCACATTGCCCCTACCTTGTCAACCCTATCAAATTGGAAAGCTTGTGAGATCACTAGCTTGCCAATGCAGTAGGGTTGACAAGGTAGGGGCAGCGTATGCCTCATAAAAATGTGGTAATGTGGCATGCCATGATTGAAAGATAGGCTCAAAATGGAAGCATGGAAAAGGCATTTGAATTGTTTGACAATAATGTTTTTGTAGAAGTGCATGCAAAATGTGGTAGCATAGACAAGCTAGTGAGCTCATAAGCTTGCCAATTTAGTAGGGTTGTCAAGGTAGGGGCAACATAAAAAATTCCTCATAGAAATGGGGACTCATGATGATGTATCACCATGAGTCCCCATTTCTATGAGGCATTATTTTACGTTGCCCCTACCTTGTCAACCCTATTGAATTGGAAAACTTGTGAGCTCACTAGCTTGCCAATGCTCACATGATTTTTTTGATCCAGAATGCCTTAAAGAAATGTGGTAATGTGGCATGCCATGATTGCAAGATAGGCTCAAAATGGAAGCCTGGACAAGGCATTTGAATTATTTGACAAGGAATTTGAATTCACATGCCTTGTCCATGCTTCCATTTTGAGCCTATCTTGCAACCATGGCATGTCACATTACCACATTTATTTAAGGAATTCCATTGGAAAAATTCATGTGACCTTTTTCTATGCTAGAAATACTCCTTTATAGGATGATTGTAAGTATTTTATATAAATCCTTGAATGACATATATTTCATTAATTTGTATGGATTCATTTTTTAGGAACAAATATTTGTCTCATTACTATGCTATAGGTAAAATTATCCGCCATGCCAAGGAAACAAACAAAGAATAAAATAACAGACAAAGAGTATGAAACCAATAAATCAAAAAATAGAGAACAAGTGAGTGAATATCATGAAAAGAATAAATTGGATATGATTGATGAAAACAATCCAATTGAAGAGGAACCTCAACCATAAAAAAGAGAAAAGGAATTGGCAACACAAAGGGCACAAATGTGAAAGCATTGTGGTAAGACAAATTTGAATACCGTAGTCGAAGACACACCCTCTACCACAAGTGAATATGAAGGGACACCATTAAGCACAAGTGAATATGGAGGGACACCATATACCACAAGTGAATATGGAGGGACAACATCTACCAAAAGTGAATATGGTTGGACACCATCTACCACAAGTGAATATGAAGGGACACCATCCACCACATCTCAAGTTGAGAGTACATCACTCAGATTTGATGAAGAAGGTAGGCCATCATCCCCATTTGAAGATCAAGGTATGTCATCTATTCCACCCTCAATCGAAGGTACGCAATCTAGCCCACCTCAGTTAAATATTGATGAAATTCCTAATGTTGAGATGTATGTAGCTAGGAGAACACCACCTAGAATTTTGTGTAGAAAGCCAAAGTATTTGATTAATATGGATGAGGATATTTTGTAGCACATGGAAGGTAAGATTCCAGCACACACTTGTAGAAGATATGTTGATAATATTTGGAAGTTGTTCTTTGAAAGGATAAATGAGACTGCAAGATGTCAACTATTTGTTGAAATGATGCTTGAGGTATAAAGTATAGAAACATCATGAAGACTCTTGGGTTGAGAATATCTAATGATTCAAGTGAAGAAACTATTGTGAAGAATCTAATGGATGCTTATGACAGTGTGGGTAGAACCTCACGCCTAAAGGATAGTAATGTCACCTAATGTGTCATTACATTGAATTCGGTAAGTAGTCAAACAAATAGAGATTGTCTCATTAGATGATTGGATTGATGATTTGATTGGATTGAAGGATGTGATGAACTGAATAGAAGAATTGATGTGAAGAAATGATTTGGTTTGATTTTATTGCTTGGTTTTTGTTGGCTATTTGATTTTTTAGATTTTTTTAGGGACCCTTTTCCATTTTTTGTATTTTTGGGGATATTTTGATAGTTTTGGATTTTTGAAATGTTTTGATTCTTTTTGGATTTTTTAAATGTTTTGATTTTTTTGTATTTTTTAAATGTTTTGATTTTTTTAGATTTTTGAAATGTTTTGAGATGTCAATGGATGACAATTTGGGTAGCCTTTGTGCGAGATACCAATGACAATGGAAAACCAAGTCTAGGTGCAAGGATATATATGGGATTGATGGATGGAAGGGTGAGTGATAAGATAAGAGATAAAAGACTCATGATAGATGGATGGATGGAATGGATGTATGCATCGTAAGAGAGCAAGGATGTGATCTCCAAAGACTATGTCACATAGGAATAACATGCCCCATTCTAGGTACAATACTTAGGATTTTCATGACAAATCTTATGACAATAGGTAATGATAGGCTTGTTTGGAAGGATGAGGTATATCAAAAGATATCCAAAGCATGTTTCAACATTTTTCCCCTATATCTTCATCAAGATCAAAAGGATAAGGGTGGATAAGTGGACTTAATATAATAGGTATGTATGATGGCTAAAGATGGTAGGTAGGATTGAAATTATATGACATGAAAATGATAGGTTGGATAGATAATACATTTCCCCCAAGTGTAAGTGACATATAAGATCAACCTACACATGACGCTTGTTTTTCAGGTTTTCATCATGGTACTTATCCAAGGTGCCTGTTTACCAGGTTTTCACCGTTGGATGAAGGGATTTCTCTTTACTTTTTTTTCTTTCATTTTTTTTTTTTTTACTTTTTTGATTTTTGGATAGGAGAAGTGGAATATGGATAGGAGGGACTCAAGTGTCTAGTTCCATGAAAGGTGATAGTCCCACTAGATGGATGTCACCGTATGGACCATGTCAAGTGCTCATAGATGTTGGTAAGGAATGGCATGAGTCTGAGATGGATTAGGTAGATGATGGATTATGAAAGGATTATGCAAGAATGGATGGAGAATAGTGGATTATGATGTGTATTGTATAGGACTTATATGGGACTGATGCAAAAGATGAATGGGGAGGCTTATCCAAAAGCATGGACCATAGGAAGATGGTGGGGGATAGATGTGGGATAATGAGTGAAGGATGAGGAGATGGAGGTATGTGGAATTGTTGTGAAATGGAAGGGAACCATGACCAATTGTTGCACGCACTATGATAAACTTTGAATATTTTGAAGTGGATGGGGTGTAGGAAGCAATGAAGATGTTTGCATAGGAGGTGGTGGATGTAGTGCTTTTGGTACCCACATAGACTTAGTATTTTTAAGAATTTTTTTTTTTTTGTGGGATGAAATATGAGATTATTGAATAGAGGATGAATGTGGGGTGGAATTGGATGGTTGGGATTTTTGAGATAAGGATGCCTCATTTGACTTGCTTTCCTTTTTCTTAGGGACCCAAACCAATTTAGTTTTGCCCTTTACTTTTGGAGGTATGGGCTTATATAACTTTTGCGATGTATTTGCTTTGAATTTTTGTATTGATGTCCTAAGGCATGAGGACCCTTAGTATTTTTTACTTTATAGGTAGAGGCATTGAAATTATTTCTTTTGAATCACATGGGTATGGTGGAATGGGTGGAAGCTTCATGTTTATATAATGTGTGCATTTGTTGGTCATGATTAGGAATGTTAGGGTATTTATGGATAAATGGATAAAAGGATTGGATGGTAGGGATATTAGGTGTGGGAAGTAATGGTGGTAAAGTGGATGGAGGGATATTAGGAGTTCAAAGTAATGGTGGAAAAGTGGATGGTGGAAAGTGTATGGTCACATGCTTTTGACATTTGTAGGATGATGGTGGTGGAATTGCAAGATATGTTTTGGGTGTATGATAGGGCTTATGATGAAAGGAGGTGGACTTAGGATGGATGGAGGAAGTACCAACATCTTTAGGTTGTTGTCCTTGGGGTGTATGTCCAAGGCCGGAAGAGTGTGGAGGGACTTTGACATGTATAGGCTCCAAAATATCTTGTTCATGAAGGCCTAAACCTTTACCTTGGTGGTTCATGTTTTGGAGTATGCAATGGAAAATGGGACTAGGTGTAGGTGAAACATTAGACATGAGTTCCTTATTGGATGGAGAAAATGAAACAAGGGAATATAATGGTTGTTTTTCTAAGGAGGAACATTCATGAATGAGGGTGGAAAGACCAATAGGATATGATGGAGGACTTGAAATGGGGTCGCTAGTGGGTGATGGAGGATAATTAGGATCTTTATTAGCATTGTGTTCACTTAGATCCAAGGTATTTGTTTGATCTTGTATGTGTGCTTGGGAGGAATTTATATCATCATGGGAAGTGGATGTTTGTGCATCCTGGATGGGTGAGGTTGAAAGCTATTGACCATGGAATGCATAAAGTTGGCTAAGAGGATCATAATGGTCTTCTTGATCATAAAAAGGGTCTTGATCAAATATGGAAGATTGATCATGAATAGTATTAGGTATGTTATGAATGGAATCATTGGGAGGGTGTTCATCTTTATGTGGATGAGGGGGTAATGTTTCCTCATGTTTAGGATTGTGTACTTGACATACCTCATGATTTATTTGAATGGAGGTGGAAGGGGATTTCTCATGGAGAGACTTGTCGTGTTCTTGATGGTCAACAACCTGGAGACATGATGGAGGTTGACTTGTACTTAATGGAGGAGACTCTTGAATTGGCTCAAGGGGTTTTAGATGACATGGTTGGCTTGAAGGACTTGGTATGAGGTTTGTGGAATCTTCTGTATGATCAATTATATGTGTTGAATGACATGGTGACAATTGATTCCTTTCTTGTAGCTGTTGGGTCACATCCTTTGGGGGCGTAGGGGTGGAAGGTGTTGGCTTAGGGTTTTGATTTTGATTGGATGATGGTAAGATAAAGTTATAGGGTGCATGTGCTAGATTGGTATTTCCCTTGTCAAAGGTGGCATTAAGACTTAAAGGATCTTGATTTTGTTGCCAAGGTGGACTTGGGCTCCTATGTTCTTGTTGTGATACGGGTGGATATGTTGACGTGGCATTGACATACGAAGAAGTGGATGGATTAGATTGGTATGAGATAGAAGGGGATGACACATAAGGTTGAGGCGGCATTGGTTGATAATAAATGGATAAGGGATGATGTTGTGGTTGTTGGATTTGACAAGTGGCAATGAATTGATTGGCTTGAGCTAGGAGGTGTTGGATTTTAGGTGATTTAATTTGTTGAAAATTTTGGAAGAGGGTTTGAAGGCTTTGTATGGTTTGGTGGTCTAGGGGTTGGGATATTTGGTGAAGAGTTTGAAGGAGGTTTTGAAGTTGGGATGCTAGGTATTCTAATGTTGGCATGGTGTCACACATGTGTGTAAGCTCTTGCATATCAATTTTTTCCTCAAAGTATGAAACATAGTTCATGTCATCATTAGAGGCGGTAGGAGAAGCCCCTCGAAGTATGATTTTAGGTTTTGGTTTTTTTTCATTATTTTCTTTAGGGAGAGGGCCTCCTTGAATTATGACCTTGGGCTTAGGTTTTGTCTCATGATTTGGCCCAGAGGGATAGTCCCCTTGGATTATGACCTTGGGATTATGATTAGGACCATTTTGACAAGTGGTGACTAGGACTAGGTTGGTGATGGTGATGATGTGGAATGATTAGATTTGATGACTTGGATTTATTAGGATGAAATGGATAGGATGTGAATTTGTTGGAAGAACGTGTAGAGTGACTTGTCTTTATGTTTTTAGTTTTTAGCTTGATTTGGAAATTTTTAAATGAATGATCACACATATACGCCAATAAATCACTCACGCAAGACACATAAGAAAGTTTGAATTTTGAAATTTGAAGAATTTAATCATGATTATTAAACAAGCACACATGGAAGACACATCAACAAGCCCTATGACTAGTCAAGTGGGGTATGGCCAATTAGGTCTCAAGCTAGTCTGCACAAGATTGACTAAGGAATGATTTGAAAGAAAAATCCTGCCACACAACCAGGAGAAAGGGGTAACCCACCCTTCACCTTCACTTCCCAAAGGTATAAAGTTCTTTGGGGCTTAGCCAAGAGTGACAATATTTTAACTCCCAAACAAGCGTTTCTTTTGATTCACACTTCGATTGAGGTCATCTCCAAGGGTGATGAAATCCCCTAGTAGACCTCCTATGAATGGTTTAACAAAAGCAAACCAAGTGAGGTGTTTGTGATCACACACACACTTGATTCACACTCACAGTTATTAATTGACCCTTAGAAAGGAAATGTGTGCAAGAAAGAAATAGAAGTACTCATTCTTTTTAGATCCCAAATAAATATGTGATGGAAGACAATGGTTAATTTTAAACCCAATTTTTGAAGTGTGATTGAAGACAAGATTTGTTTTAAGAGCCCATATCCAAATGTGTTTGCAAACAATGATTAAAAGATGACAGATGAAACGAGTGCACCTAATTATTTTCGCTTTCCAAATTGATGTTGTGACTGATCCAAATGTTTTTTGAGCTCTATATGATTCACCGACAAGTTACCAAGACAAGAAAAAAAACACAAACATGCAAACAAAAGTGATATTAGATCCAAAAACATGCAATTTGTTAAAAATCTAGCTGAAATTAAAAATTAGAAGTTTAAACTAAATTAAAAAGTTAAAAGATCTAGGTTAAATTAGAAATTAAAAATCTAACTAAATTAAAAATTAGAACGTAAACTAAATTAGATATTAAAATATAATCTAAATTAAAAATTTAAAAACTAAAATTAGAAACTAAAATGTCTAATTTAAAAACTAAAACTAAAAATCCAATTTTAAAAATTAGAAACTAGAAATTATAAATCTAATTTAAAAACTTAAAAGCTAAAAATCTAATTTTTAAAAATTAGAAACTAGCTAGATTACATTCTATCAAAATTTACCAAATAAGCTTTGCATTATGAAAACTAACTTACCTTAACTTAAAATAAAGATTAATTACTAAGGGGGCACGTATAAAGAATATATATATATATATATATATATATATATATAGGTTATAAAATCTTAAAACATAAAAGATATTATGAGAAATAAGAAAAGGCTTAGATTACTATTAGAATGAAACTATTGAATCTTTTCATGGAAGATAAGAAAAATGATTGTGAAGGCCTTTCATGTGTGCAAAGAAATAACTTTAAAAGAGAATCAAGGCACGATTTCATATTCATCATAGGCATGAGATTTCAATGTTGACAGAGGCGATAAAATGTTGAATCAGAAATATAAAATGTTGGTAGATTTCATATTCATTAGAGGCATGCAAATTTCAATGTTGACATAAGCATAAAAGGATGCATAAAAACTTACGAGAACCTACAAGAACTTTAGAAATCCTCAAGTGAATGTGTAAATTTGTGGGTTTGAGCCCCATGGTGGGCGCCAGAAATGTAGATAGGGAAAAATCAATAGGTTTAATATGTTGAAAACAACAAACTATATAAACCCTATCAAGCACCATGAAGTACAAACTAGAATGAAAATGCAAATAAACAAAAGTCATGCAAACCAATTTTCAAACTAGACTTGATTGACCTCCATGGCTCTTCTCCACCTGCATAAGAATGCAAGATTTTGAAGGTTGGTTGTTGGAGGAATGTTGGTTGCTCAATTTCGTAGCATAATGACGCGACAAAGGTGATAGATGGAAGATTTGAAGAATGATTTTGATAGCATAAGGATGTCTGAAGAATTGCCCCTAAATGGATTGTGAGAGGTCATATTTATAGAGCCTTGATGTGGATGAAGATAAGATTTGATAAGATTCAATAAGGATTTGATTTTTGACAAAAGAGGAAATACAACGAGTTGAGATAAGATTTTAAAAAGATAGAAAGATTTTGATTTATTGTTTTAAAGGAAATAAATCCTAAAAAAGATGAGAAGGATAATTGATGAATTATCAAATCAAATAAATTAATTAGATACACATGAGTTCAGATTTTGGAAAGAAAGCAAGAATATCCTTTTTAGATTTTATTAATTAAATAAATATTTGATTTATTTAATTAATGTTAAATTTATGCTTTCATTAATTAAATAATATAAATTATTTAATTAACACTAGAAAAATGAATAAAAATGATTTAATTAATTAAATAATATAATTTTTTTAATTAACATTAGAGGAATGGATGGAAATTATTTAATTAATTAAATAATATAAATTATTTAATTAACATTAAAGGAATGGATGGATTATGCATAGGAAGGGAATAAATGAAATTAGTTAAATAAATAAGATTTATTTAACTAATTAGATGATGACATGGGTACCTAGGGCAAAGCATACTACAAGATGTCTAGGTGTTGCAAGACATGGAAATTTTTAGGTGTTTACAGTAAGTAATCTACTAAAAATTGATTGGTGTCCCCTTGCAAAAAATGAACTAATTTATGAGCCATCCAAGAGAATCACAACCAAAAACTAAATGTAACATCCTTATTTTGATGGCCTTGAAAAATCTCAATTATGATTTTAAGCCATTATAAAAGTGTGTGTGAAGCTTAGCGAGAGAATTTCAAGTTATTCATTTAAAGCTAACCTTATCATGAGCACCTATGATTTAGACATTATAAGAGCATCTCGAATTTCAAGTTATTCTATTCATGAGAGGTGTTGTGTGCAAAAGGTATCTTGGAAATCCCAATGAAGATGTATGACCAAGTGTGACTATGTTGAGAGATTGGCATGCCTATCCTCAATGGAAGCATCAAGATTTATGCCTTGTTGTTCCCCACATGGAACCAAATGGTGTGGATTTTTTGTCAGTAAGTGCCTTCCATCTATTTTAATTTCATTTCCATTTTGGATGTTCTTTCTTTTTCTTCTTTTACTTTTCCTATTTATAAGTAAACTACTAAAAATTGAATGGTGTATCCTTGTAGAAAATGCTGATTTATGAGCCATCCAAGAGAATCTCAGCCAAAAAAGTAATGCAACATCCTTATTTTGATGATCTTGATAGATCTCAATTCTGATTTGAAGGCATTATAAAAGAGCCTATGAAGCTTAGCGAGGGAATCTCAAGTTATTCATTTGAACTTAACCTCATCATTTGCACCTATAATTTATAAATTATAAGGGAATATCAATTGTATGAGTGACATTGTAAAAGATCTGTGAGAATGGAGTACCTAAGGCATTGTGCCTACAAGTACAAGCACTTGGGTTTCAGAATGGTGTATGAAGCATATTATACAATTGTAGCACAAATAGAAGAATTAGGACAGCCAAATAAATATCATTTTATTATACACATCATATTATTAATATAGTGAGTGTAATAATCATTGATGGTTACTAATCATTCTTTTTCTTCTTTTATTCTCTCCCTATTATAACTAGCACCAATTGACTAACTTATTATAAAAACATCATTTATTAAAACAAATTAACCTAATGATTATATATCAATATCAATATAGCATATAGTCTATTCAAATAAACATTTGTAATGAGATTTACTCAAATTTTTAAATTTATTGTTGCCCTCAAACATTTGTAATTCATGCAATGTAATCTCTTAACAATCCAAATTGTAAAATGGTAACAATCATTGATGACATGTTACTCAGATACTGTGTTAGTTATGGGAATTTCATTTGAGGAATTGGGATCATGTAGGGCACCTCTACAATAACCTCGCTTGGTTTTTTTTATCTTGGAGTCATTTTTTCATGGTGTCCAATTTTGACTTGATGGAAAAAATGTCAATTACAAGCAGTGTAAAGTTGCAAAGTGCTACAACTTTCATTCTACAACTCATGTGACCAAATGGGCTATTCTAACGTGTTCGGATGGGTAGATTTACACTAGTCATATTCTTCTTTTGCACCCAAACATGTCGAATCACTCTGGGCTATGTTCAATTAGCTTAATCCCTCAAGGGTCCAAAGTGCAAAAGGGTAGCAATCTTTAACGGGCTATTACTCGGAAACTGTGATGCTTACAAACTCTTCATCTAAGCCTATGAGATCACATTGGGCCCCTCTACAATAAACTCTATTATTATTTTTATATCAAATTCATTTTCCCGTGGCACGTCTAGTTTTCACTTGATGGAAAAAGTGTCAAATGCAAGTAGTGTAAAGTTTCAAAGAGGTGCAACTTTTGTTATATAACTCGTGTGATCAAACAGACTATTCCAACATGTTCAGATGGGTATGTTTACACTAGGTATGGTCCTTTTTCACACCCAAACATGTTGAATCACTCTGAGCTATGCTCAATCGACTCAATCCCTTAAAGGTCCAAAGTGCAAAAGGGAAACAATCTTTGATGGGCTATTACTCAAAAATTTTGATGCTTAAAAACTCTATGTATGAGCCTACAAGATTGTGTTGGTCCCTTCTACAATAACCTCTCTCAATTTTTGTTATCTCGGAGTCATTTTCTCATGGTGTCCAATTTTCACTTGATGGAAAAAGTGTCAAATGCAAGCAGTGTAAAGTTGCAAAGTGGTGTAACTTTCATTCTACAACTCGCGTGACCAAATGAATTGTTCCAATGCATCCGAATGGGTATGTTTACTCTATTCATTGTCCTCTTTCACATTAAAACACGTCAAATCACTTTGACCTACATTCAACTGACTAGATCCCTTAAGGGTCCAAAGTGCAAAAGGGTAGCAATATTTAATGAGCTATTACTTGGAAACCATGATGCTTACAAAATATTCATCTTAGCCTATGAGATTTTGTTGGGTCCCTCTACAATAACCTCTCTCAGTTTTTTTAATCTCAGAGTCATTTTCTCGTGGTGTCCAATTTTCCCTTGATAGAAAAAGTGTCAAATGTAAGCAGTGTAAAGTTGCAAAGTGATACAACTTTCGTTCTACAACTCATGTGACCAAACAAGCTATTCCAACGCATATGAATCGGTACATTTACACTACGAATGGTCTTCTTTCACACCCAAACACACTGAATTGCTCCAAGTTACGTTCAACTGGCTCGATCCCTTAAGGGTCCAAAGTGTAAAAGGGAAACAATCTTTGACAGGCTATTACTCAAAAATCATGACACTTAGGAACTCTTTTTTTGAGCTTACAAGATCACATTGGGCCCCTCTACAATAACCTCTCTCGGTTTTCATTATCTCATAGTCATTTTCCTGTGGTGTCCAATTTTCACTTGAAAAAAGTGTTAAATGCAAGTAGTGTAAAGTTGCAAAGTGGTGCAAGTTTTGTTTTGCAGCTCGTGTAACCAAAAAAAATATTCCAACGCATCTAGATGCATACATTTATGCTAGGAATGGTCCATTTTTTGCACCCAAACATGCCAAATTACTCTGAGCTACGTTCAACCAACTTGATCCCTTAAGGGTCCAAAATGCAAAAGGGCAGCAATCTTTGATGGGCTATTACTTAGAAACTGTGATGCTTAAGAACTCTCTATTTGAGCCTACGAGATTGTGTTGTGACCTTCTATAATAACCTCTCTTAGTTTTTGTTATCTTCGAGTTGTTATCTCGTGTTGTCTAGTTTTCACTTGATGGAAAAAGTGTCAAATGTAAGTAATGTAAAGTTGCAAAGTGGTACCACTTTAATTATGCAACTCGTGTGACCAAAAAATATATTCCAACACATCCAAATGGGTACATTTATGCTAGGCATAGTCCTCTTTCATACCCAAACATGCCGAATCACTCTGAGCCATTTTCAACCGACTCGATCCCTTAAGGGTCCAAAGTGCAAAATGGACGCAATCTTTGAAGGGCTATTAATCTGAAACCATGACTGTTACAAATTCTCTGTCTGAGCCTACAAGACCACATTGGGCTCCTCTACAATAACCTCTTTCAGTTTTTGTTATCTCAAAGTTGTCTTCTTGTGGTGTCCAATTTTCACTTGATGAAAAAATTGTCAAATGCAAGTAGTGTAAAGTTGTAAAGTGGTGAAACTTTTTTTCTACAACTCATATGACCAAAAAAACTATTCCAACACATCTCGATAGGTACATTTACACTAGGCATGGTCCTCTTTCGCACCCAAACATGCCGAATCACCCTAAGCTACGTTTGAAACAACTCGATCCCTTATGATGGCATGAAAAACAATTGAAAAGAGAAACATTCACATGATAGTTGAGAAGTTTGAATTTTTCACACAAAAAGCATATGATCATCGTTAACTCTAGAAAGCGCAAGAAATTTTTTAATTATCCTCTTTTCCCTTACAACAATATACAACCAATTGTAAATCTGTACAATGGTGGAACTTGGAAACATTTTAATTTTCCTCAATTAACAACTTTGGTTGTGAAGCATTTTGTCATTTTCATTTGAAATGATTTGCTATGCTTGAAAATTGGATTCTAAGAGAAACAAGTGGCCCTCTCACGTACATTTATTATTTGGTATGATAAATAAAGTTTCCACCCTTGAGTCCATTTGTCATTTGTATAATTATAAATTATAAAGCTTTCTCCTAAGTCCATTTCCTATACAAGAAATAATATTGCAAAAATTTGACATATACATCTTTTGACGTGTTTATATGGTGATGGATCAATAACATAACAATAAATTCTATATTATGAGGATTATGTTGTGAAAATGTTTAAAGACTATTCAAGATAAATGTTTGTATGATAATGTGTCAAAAAGTTAACTACTCATCATCTACAATGAATATTATTTTTTGAAAGTGTTGTGAAGATTATGTATCCTTTGCTTAATTGAGTTGTTCCAATCAAAAGATTAAATATATACTGGAATCTTTTTATGAAACATCTCATCAAATACTGATTGAAAACATGTTTTTTGATTTTAGGTAAAGCATTTGATGGAACTCTTTGAATTAAATTGAATTGAGATATGTAAGACTAAGGGAACACTAGGAAATACATTGCTTAAGGATCTTAAATAAGCATTCTCTCCCATTGCAATTTTGGGTGGATTATTGCTTTCAAAGTATTGGGAATGCTTTGCCTATTTTCTAGTTTGCAGTTGCCATTCTAGAAGGCTCATCTCTTGATATATATTATACTAATTCTTAATCAATTATCAAGTTAATAATCAATGCATTTATTTAAAGTTAATATTTTCTTTTCAATTTTTGCAATTTTTGTAATTTGTAACTCTACTAGTATTCCTAGAAATATTGAAGTTGTTTAGCATCAATCAATAAATATTCAAGACAAACCATAAAGGACAACAATGATCAATGCTAGGGCTAACCAATTAATAAGTATACATGTGAATAAGTCAAGCATTAATATGAATAAGGGAAGCACAAGTACTCAAAAACACGTAAGCCTTGAAGTTTAAACACGAATACATAGTATACACAAATTAATACAAAGTGTATGCATGATTACAATGTATACACATGAAAACACGTAAGTCACAAAGTATACATTGGAATACACGTAAATCACAAAGTATACATGTAAGTTGTAAAGTATACACTTGAATACACATAACTCATATCTATTGAACCATGGATTTATAATGAAAATATGGACACCATTGATAAAAAAAGATTTGTATTAACCAAATAGCCATGTAGGAATACATCAATATATGTCGATATAAGTATAAAATATATAAAAAATAGCCATATACGATTACGATAATGCTATATAGGCATACAATGTCAAATATATCCAATACAAAATATGTACAAAAATGCCATATAGGCATACAACAAAGGGATCTAGAATCAAAAGTCATTGTCTGCATCCTCTCAAAATAAATTATTTCCCTTTGTTTGTCATCTGGATGGCGATAGGTCTGTCACTAATTTATTTTGAGGCCAAGGAGTGCTCCTGGGGCTTCTCCTAGGGTTTAGCTCCTGGTCAATCTTTATCTATTACAATAAGAAGTAAACACATTAATATATAGAAATTACATTATAAAAAATGATATATTTAACAAAATAATCTTTTACATTAACAAATTAAAGACATTAATCTCTCCTTGAGGGAAATATTAGCATGCCCATGATGTGGCATGTTGAAGCCCTATAGAAACCATCCAAAGAGAAATTAAACTACAAATCAATAATGGTTTTATTTTTCACTAACTAACAACTATAACAACAAATGTAAATTGAAATTTAATAATCTACCTCATACCTTCTCTGTGAGAACCATCAAGGAGTCTATAGCAGATGAAACACTGAGCTCCATTTCCCTATGAAAATTCAGAGGTGTATCTGCTTCCAACATTTGAAAATAAAACAACAAATTATTCGATCACGAAAACTACAATAGTGATCCACGTCATGGATTATAATGTATGAGATAATGAACAAAATTTTGAGTACTTATTAAACTATACATTTTTTAATATCATGCTTACTATTTTCTCTATCCATAGCTTGTTTGAAAGCACCTATTTTTAGGCTTTTACCCATAGCAGCAAGGCAGTGAATAGTTTGATAAAATGATTTTGTATACATGTATGATAATTATGGTAGCATAGAGAAGGTAGTGAACTGTTTGAAAACAATGCCTCAAACAAATGGGTTCTCATGGTGATGGAATATCATTACAAACAAATGTTTCATGGAATTCCATCACCATAAAACCGCATTTCTTTGAGGAATTTTTTAAAATAGTTCATTGCCTTCTCTATGGTATTATGTTGGGATGGGGCCGATGGTATAGTGTGGTCTTGGTTATGAGATGAAGGGAGGTCATTACATGAAGAGGGATGAGTGGGGACATGAAAAAGTGGAATAAAAGGTGGAAGGTTCCATGGATTGGTAAATTGAGGATGAGGATGAGGACCTTGAAAATAATTTGGAGGAGAAATTTGGCTAAAGGGTTGGTTTCTATTCTTCAGGCATGAGCTATTTGAAAAAATGCCTTAGAGAAATGTGGTCTCATGGTGATGGAATCTATCAAAGCATAATAGTAAGCAATATCATAGTCAAGTCAGTGAGTAGTATGAAGAAATGCCTTTAAGATATGCGGTATCATGGTGATGGAATGGAATTCCATCACCATGAGACCACATTTCTTCAAGGAATTCATGGTGATGGAATGGCATTCCATCACCATGAGACCACATTTCTTCAAGGAATTCATACTACTCACTACCTTGACTATGATATTGCTTACTATTATGCTTTGATATATTTTTTCTAAGTATCCATAGTTTATTGGAAAGCACCTATTTTAGGCTTTTAGCCATAGAAGCAAGTGAGTAGTTTGATAAAATGCTTTAATACACATGTATGGAAAATGTGGTAGCATAGAAAAGACGGTGAACTATTTGAAAAAATGCCTCAAAGAAGTGTGGTCTCATGGTGATGGAATGCCATTCCATCACCATGAGACCACATTTCTTCAAGGCATTTTTTCAAACTACTCATTTCCTTGTCTATGCTATTGCTTACTATTATGCTTTGATAGATTTTTTCCAAGCATCCTTAGTTTGTTGGAAAACATTTTTTTTAGGCTTTTAGCCATAACAACAAGGAAATGAACTATTTGATAAAATTATTTGGTAGACATGTATGCAAAATGTGGTAGCATAGAAAAGGTGGTGAGCTATTTGAAAAAATGCTTCAAAGATGCCAGTGGATTTAGACAAACCTACACGCATGTAATAGAATAAAGAGTTTAAGTAATGAATCATACTTAATATATTTGTGTATTTTATATTCATATCATTGATTACATTGCATTGCACATCTTTCAAACTCAAAGCATTACTTCACATTCCATAACTATTAACTAGATGTTGATAGATAAAAAAATTTCAACTACAATATAGTTGTTTAGAAAGTCACAATAAGCAATGATGCAATTACTTCACATAGAATAAGTAATAAGTAGGAGCAACTTCCAATTGATTTGCTTGTCATGGAATTCCATGAGACCACTTTTTACTGAGGAATCTTTAAAGGTAGTGAACTATTTGAAAAGATGCCTCAGTAAAAAGTGGTCTCATGGAATGCCATGACAAGCAAATGCAATTGGAAGTTGCTCCTACTTATTACTTATGCTATGTGAAGTAATTGCATCACTACTTATTGTGACTTTCTAAACAACTATATTGTAGTTGAAATTTTGTTATCTATCAACATCTAGTTAATAGTTATGGAATGTGAAGTAATGCTATGAATAATGAATGTAATCAACAATATTCTATTTACATGTGTGTAGGTTTGTTTAAATCCACTTGCATTAGGAGGCGTTCCCATGCAACCTCCAATATTAGCCTTATCACCATGAGACCACATTTCTTTGAGGCATTTTTTCAAACAACTCATTGCCTTGTCTATGCTATTGTTTACTATTATTCTTTCATATATTTCTTCCAAGCCTCCATAGCATATAAAAGGTAGTGAACTATTTGAAAAGATGCCTCAGTAAAAAGTGGTCTCATGGAATGCCATGACAAGAAAATGTAAGTGGAAGTTGCTCCTGCTTATTACTTATGCTATGTGAAGTAATTGCATCACTGCTTATTGTGATTTTCTATACAACTATATTGTAGTTGAAATTTTGTTATCTATCAACATCTAGTTAATAGTTATGGAATGGGAAGTAATGCTTTGAGTTTGAAAGATGTGCAATGCAATGTAATAAACGATATCAATATAAAATACACAAATATATTAAGTATGATTCATTACTTAAACTCTTTATTCTATTACATGCGTGTAGGTTTGTCTAAATCCACTGGCATTAGGAGGTGTTCCCATGAAACCTCCAATATTAGCCTATTCAACATCCAAAATCAAATATTAGAATACCATTCATATAAAAATGTTATTAACATGTAATAAATTTATAATTGTTTACTAGTTACATACCTCAATGGTAGATGCAGTGGAGTAATAAGCAGGTGTAGGGCCAATGTATCCAATATCAACACTATGACCCTAAAATTTTATTAAAATCATAAAACTAAATTAGTTAATCTTTTATTTCAAAATTGAAATTTAATAAATTAAATTCAATGAACATGCTAACATTTACCTGAGTATCGATGCCATAAGCCTCATTAAAAATGTCAGCTACCCTCGTCATCTCCATAGCTGCAGATGTATCTTGTGTAGTAGCCTCTTGAGTGTTCATGGGGTCATATGAACAAGTCGCCCCACAAGCCTGACATAAATGGGATCAAAGCCCACCACTAGAAGACTCCCCTGGATGGCACTGCAGTATAGGGTTGGCATGTTGGATGACACTCTAAGTCAAAGAGCCAATGGCCTACAAAGTGTCTACCTCGGCACTCTCCTTCACGATGGAAGGGATAATGATGTGCTCATGAGGTGGCCTATTGAGAGGTCATCTCACTTGCCACCTAGGATCCTATTATGCACTGGGTCTATCTTGAGCTGACCTCCACCTTTCCCCTGGAAGTCCCTCATATCAAAATAATTTGGGATTTTGTGCACGATGAACTCACAATATAGTTTCCTCAAGAAATATTGTGGGACTTCATAATTGTTGCATAATGGGTAATCAAAAACTATGTACCACCTATCCCAAAAAAGGTTCATAATTTTTTGGTGGTGGCACCAATGGATAGGAAACCTCTTTGCATTAAGGCTAAGATTTTGATTTATGCATGTGTTAGTGAATAATGAACAAAAATACAATTTTGTAATTTTTTAGATCTTTTAGATCTTTATATGATAATTTATCCCAGTAAAAATTCCTAGCCGCCTTCCTCCTATCTTTCCAACCACTTAATTATTTGTTGATTGTATCTACATGTTTTAACATTTCTTTAAGTGAATTTTCAAGTGTTTTTCTTTCCATGGTTGAACCGTTTGGATCATTCAACCTCATGATTAACTCAATTTATTTTTTATTGTTTTCAATTTCACTCATTAAATTTTGTTGAGTTCCAAGAGGATGTTGAGGGATTAGTGGAGGAGATTTTTGTTGTGGTTGTTGAACTTGAGGATTTTGTTCTTGTTGTTGTTGCTCTACTTGTTGATGATTTTCAAGAGGGTTTTGAAGAGGGCTTCTAGGATAATTATCATTTACTACAAATTCAACAAATAAATATAAAAAACAACCAAAAACTAACAAATTCATGAAAAAATATAAATAATCCTTACCTCTTCAACCTCCCCATCAATGTGGCAGAATCCTAGCAACGAAATAGCAACAATTTGATGAAAAACTTGCAAGATTCACTCCTCCCAGAACCTGAGTAGGGAAAATAAGGGCTTTTGGTTGCAGGAAAAAATAAAAAAGTCACAAAGAAAATGAGCTCAATTTCCTTTTTTTTCTTTTAATTACTCATAACACAAGCATAGAATAAGATTGGTGTGGTTGAGCCTTAGGCTCAACACACCAAGCCATAATGTGAGTGTGTTATAACATGAGTGCATTATAACTCAAGTGCATTATAACACGTTATAACTCGAGTGTGTTATAATGTGCTCGTGTTATAACCTATCTGATTTTAAAAAAAAAATTGGCCACAATTTGGTCCCCCATCTTTTTACAACCTCCCAAACCTTTCTTCATAAAAAATTCAATAGTTGACTTCAAATATTGATCAAATAGAGCATTAACTTGATATGTTATTCTCTTCATCAATGATATTCATAATATAATCAAGAAAAAAACATATACCTGTACTCTGCCCGTCATCATATTTAATCAAAAGCATACTTTTCAAGACCCATCATCACACATTCAAAAACTCCAAATCTTTAGAGCTCATTTAGATCAATCCAATCTGCACAAAAACCATACTCCATGATTTCAACCATGCAAATATATCATTTAGAATGTTGATTATCTACTATGTCAATATTCTTCTTTGTATCTTTTATTTATAAAGACCTCATCCTAAAACACCTTGTCATCATCACCTCAAAATATTGCACATACTTTATTTTCACATAAATTTCATCTTAAAATATAAAAAACCCTCACTACAATCAATCTTATAGTCAATACACAAACTAAAAACATCTCAACTTGATTTCATCAAAGGAAATTTATAAACCTGTCCATATTCAATCAATTCTCTTATTCTCTATCATTCACATGCAGAAACCACCATATCACCCTTCATTAATAATTTTATTTTCTCAATAATACATACATAGGATATTGTCTTCTTTTCATAGTAGTCATAACCACTCACCATTCTTTTTCATTTTCAAACCCTACACTCAATATCTTCAACTTCAAAAATTTGTATACATCTTCCTCTTCTCATATTATAGTCAATAAGTCACTGAAATTTCAAAGCTTTTAGAATGATCAATACATGAAAAAAATACCTCTTCCATCATCACTAATAAAGGATTTTCAATTCCATCTTGTTTATAAAAAATCATCTTCAAAACACTACTATATATACATCTGAAAAAAATCTTACACATCAAACTCCCTGCTCCAACATTCCATCGTCATACACACTTACTCAATATAAAAAAAAAAATTCTTTCAAATATTGGCACCAACAGTAACAAATAAAATGTTAGGGTTAGAAAGGAAGATATCTAACAATTAAATGTAGATTTAAGTAATAAACAGAGAAACTAAAAACTCATAGAATAAATGATAACACAAAGAATTTAACGTGGTTCACCCAATCTGGGCTACATCCACCAAACCGCAACCATCCAATGATTTTATTATCCAGTGCAAAAACCTATTATAATCTTGCGAATAATCGTGTTTTTCATTATACTATAACACCCATCTGAACCCCTTTTTAACAAGCTTAGAAGCTTCTAGATTTGGGTTCTACAAAATTGGATTTTTCTTTTTTCCATTGATTTTTTCCTTTTTCGGTGATGACGTGAAAAAGTAGGAGGAAATTTTTTCTTGGGGGCTGTCGTCCCCGAACCCCCACCTGGGGCCTGACCTGGCTCTGGACCCTAGCAAGGATACATGTTGAGGTGTACAGTATACCATGGGCTATATAGTATAGCATGATTAGTCACCACATACCAACAATCTCCCACTTGGAGATTGATCTTGGATGACACTGCTACAATTACAACTCCCACTGGAAATAAGTACCTTGGACCCTCCTGCTCTGTTATACTTGAATTCAACCTTGAAGGCCAGCTAAAGTTGAAGAGGAGCTCAACTTCTCCCTTGTCACCTCATTCATAAACATATCCGTTGGATTGACATCTGTATGTATCTTGTCCAGCTTGACCTGTCCATCCTCCAACACTGACCGAATGAAATGATATCTCAAGTATATGTGTTTTTTTAGAATGCAAGGCATAATTCTTTGCAAGATGTATAGCACTCTGACTATCTATAAACAAGTAATTTCTAGCTTGTTGTTTTCCCAACTCATCCATGAACAGTTGCAGCCATATCATCTCCTTTTTCGCCTCTATTGTAGCAACATACTTTGCCTCTATGGTGGATAAAGCAACCACCTTTTGCAATCGAGAAATCCAACTCACTGTTGTCCCACCAACTGTAAATGCATAACCTATGGTACTCCGCCTGGTATCTATATCCCCTGCCAAATATGAGTCAACATAGCCTTGAAAATCAGTATTAGAGCTCCCAAAACATAAACATTTATTGGATGTACCTCTCAAGTATCTAAGAATCCATTTTACCACATTCCAATGCTCAACTCTGCGATGACTCAAATACCTGCTGACAACTCCTTGGACATGTGCAATATCTGGTCTTGTGCATACCATGGTGTATATTAAACTGCCTACAACTGAAGCATATGGTACCTTGGACATTTTTTCTTCCTCCTCTTATGTCTTTGGACACATATCCTTAGTCAATTTGACATGACTAGGAAAAGGTGTGCTAATAGCTTTTGCATTCTCCATATGAAATCTCTACAACACCTTTTCAACATAATTAGCTTAAGATAAAAACAATTTTCTGTTTTGCCTATCTTTACAAATTTTCATACCAAGGATTTGCTTTGTTGCCCCCAAATCCTTCATAGAAAAATATTTTTCTAACTGTTGTTTTAGCTCACTTATGTGATCCATGTTAGACCCTGCTACAAGCATGTCATCAACATATAAACATAAAATAATGTAGCTTTCATTATCCAACCTCTTAAAATAAACACAATGGTCAGAATTACACTGGCTATAGCCTTGCTCATCCATAAAACTATCAAATTTCAAGTACCATTGCCGAGGTGCTTGCTTCAAGCCATATAAACTTTTCTTCAATCTAAACACTAGTTTCTCCTTACCTTTGACCTCAAATCCTTGTGGTTGTTCCATATATATTTTCTCTTCCAAATCACCATGGAGAAAGGTTGTTTTAACATCAAGCTATTCTAAATGCAAATCTTCAGCAGCCATAATACTTAAAACAATACGAATAGAAGTCATTTTAACAACTGGAGAAAAAATCTCATCAAAATCAATACCCTTTTCTATGCAAATCCCTTTACAACTAACCTAGCTTTAAATCTCTTCTTACCTCCATCCTCCTCTTTTAGCCTATAAACCCATTTGTTTGGTAAAGCCTTTTTACTTGCAGGCAACTTGCATAATTCCCAAGTTTGATTTTTCAGCAAGGAGTCCATTTCTTCTTCCATTCCATGCTCCCACTGAACCTTGGTATCCACCTGCATAGCTTCATCATAATATTCTGGTTCACCAGCATTAGTTAACAAAATAGTATACAAAGAGGGAGAGAATATTTTTGGAGGTCTACTTATCCTTGAAGATCGTCTAACAGGAGTTTGTGGTATTTTTTGTTGCTATTGTTTCCCAACATGAGGAACCACTGAAACATCATTGTTTGGAATATCATCCAACACTGCATAATCATTTTCTTTCTTCTCATGCTGCAACAACAGATCTTTGTACAACACTTTCTCATTGAATATGACATCCCTGCTTCTCACAATTTTTTTATTTTCAAAATCCCAAAGCCTATAACCAAATTCATCAATGCCATATCCAACAAATATACATTTCTTTGATTTTACATCAAGCTTGGTTCTATTTTCATAATCTACATGTGCAAATGCTTCACAACCAAAGGCTTTGAGAAAAGAATAACTCACCTTCTTACCTTTCCATGCTTCCTCTGGAATACCGCAACCCAAAGGATTAGAGGGACCTCTATTAATTAAATAAAAAACAATGTTTACAGTCTCTTCCCACATTTTTAAAGGAAGCCCCACATGCAATCTCTTAGTCCGTGCATGCTCCATTATTATTTTATTCATTCACTCAACCACTCCATTTTATTGTGGAGTCCTTGGAACGATTTTCTGCCTACGAATACCATTAGAGGAACAATAATCTTCAAACTCTTTGCTGCAATACTCACCACCATTATCAGATCTGAGACATTTTACCTTTTTACACATCTCATTCTCAACCAAGCTTCTCCATTTTTTTAAAAGTTGCAAATACATCATATTTCTATATAAGGAAATAAATCCATACCTTCCTAGTTGCATCATCAATGAATGTAACATAATATAGAGAGCCAGCGAGAGAAGATTCCTAAGCTGGTCCCCATACATCCATATGCACAAGCTCCAATTTCTCATCTTTATTTTGCTTCCCATCCTTGAGAAAGCTTACTCTCTTTTGTTTTCCATACACACAAATTTCACAAAAATCCATATTAATACATTTTAGACCCAGTAAAACATTATTTGAATGAAGTACTTTCATACCTTTTGCACTCATATGCCCAAGTCTATTATGCCACAGTGTTGATTCAGAGTCCACAACAACTGTATGATCTTCTACCTGTTGAACTGCAACAACTATTCATGAACATTGACCTTTTTTCATAACAATTAAAGTAGAAGGAACGGTATGACCTATACAAAGATATAAGGTGCCTACTTTCACACCTTTTTCTACCACTAAGGCACCCTTTGTGACCTTCCAATTTTTATCACTAAATGTAACAACACAACCTTCATCATCTAGTTGCCCTACTGAAATTAAATTTCTACTTAACTTTGGAACATGCCTTACCTCATGTATTAGCCAATGATTCCCATTCTTGCAGCTTAATCTTGATTCTTCCCTTTCCAACAATCTGATAGGGTTCGTTATCTCCTAAATAAACCAGCCCAAAATCCCCTTGGACATAATCAAGAAAATAAATTCTATGGGGGGTAGCATGAAATGAAGCCCTTGAATCTAACACCCAAGAATCATCAGCATTATCAAGGGAAAGAATCAAAGCATCCTCATCAGATTTATTACTTACCACATTTTCCTCTTTACTTCCTTCCTTTTTGTCTCCTTTATTTTAACCAGACCAACAATCTTTCTTTAAATGACCCAGCTTACCACAGTACCAATAATCCCTCTTGTCTCTAGATTGGGACCTTCTGTCCTTTGATTTTCCTCATGACTTCCCACAATTTTTGGAATTGTTTCCTCTCTCCTTTGTTCTACCCCTTCTTTTTGCATTCAAAACACTACCTGATGTGGATGTTCCACCTGAGCTTTTCCTACAAATTTCCTCGCTCAAAATAACACCAACAACATCATCAAATTTCAATGTATTTGAACCAGAAACAAAATTTCTAACAACCATTACCAAGCTATTCCAGCTTTCAGGAAAAGAAAATAGAATCAAAAGAGCCCTAAGTTCTTCATCAAAGTTTACTTTTGCAGAAGTTAATTGACTGGTGACCATATTAAACTCATTTAAATGATCAGTAACTGGCCCACCTTCTACCATTTTCATATTAAATAAACTCTTCATAAGAAATACCTTATTTGAAGCAGAAGGCTTTTCATATAACTTCGCTAGGGTTTCCATCAACTCTTGAGTTATCTTTTCTTTTGTAATATTGAATGCCACTGATTGTGCTAGGCATAAATGAATACTGCCAAGAGCCTTTCTATCCAAAATCTCCTAGTCCTCATCAGACATTGCTTGGGGTTTCTTGGTTTTCCCTTCCAATGGCAACCATAAATCCTTCTGATAGAGGTAGTCCTCCATCCGCATCTTCCATAACTGATAGTTCTTCCCATTAAACTGGTCAACCTTCTTACCCTCATTTGCCATTACTCCCACTCAACCGTGAGACCTTCCTATAGATGATAATCGAAACACAACCTGCTCTAATACCACTTGTTAGGGTTAGAAAGGTAGATATTTAACAATTAAATGCAAATTTAAGTAATGAACAGAGAAACTAAAAACACACAGAATAAATTATAACACAGAGAATTTAACGTGGTTCACCCGATCTGGGATACATCCACCAAACCGTAGCCATCCAATGATTTTATTATCCAGTGCAAAAACCTATTACAATTTTGCAAATAATCGTGTTTTTCATTATACTGTAACACCCATCCGAACCCATTTTTAACAAGCTTAGAAGCTTCCAGATTTGGGTTCTACAAAATTGAATTTTTCTTTTTTTCATTGATTTTTTCCTTTTTTGGTGATGATGCAAAAAAGTAGGAGGAAAATTTTTCTTGGAGGCTGCCGCCCCCAAACCCTGCCCAGGGCCTAGCCCAACCCCAAACCCCAACAAGGATACATGCCGGGGTGTACAGTATACCATGGGCTATATAGTATAGCATGATCAGTCGCCACATACCAACATAAAAGACCGTTCATATTCAAACATAATCTAAGAGACAAAAAAACCCCTATAATGGTTAGCCTCCCATCAAAGATGCATCCATAGGAAATGACTGTTGGAGAGTTTAAACATAATCCCTCGATCTCCAAATGCCACCAAGTTTATCTTTGAAAGATATATGTTGATATTGTAACAATTTAATAAGAAACTTTTACCCATTGGGTCAGTAAGCCCTAGATATAGGGGTTGGTAGACAAATGCATTTAAAACCCTTCTTTTGTCACTTAAGTGGCTTCTAACTTATGTTCATAGGTCAACTTTAAAATATAAAGAAATAATTGCATTATGATTCACCAAAAACCCTAAACCCTAGATCTGTAGAAGTTTAGAATATGCTTGAGAATTTGAAGTAACATATACTTAAGAAACATGAAGTGAAGACCTCATCACTAACTTGACCAACCATGATTTTGTGACAACCCCTTCCATTGAACACTATTAGCCTACTGCTTTTGCATTTTCAACAACAACAAAATGATGAATGCACAACCATGACCATACCTTAAAGATCAATGGCACAGAATGAAGATTTTAGATTTCATGATGTATCAACACTGCATTTGAACAACTTGGACACCACTACTGCTTGCATAAAAAGTACTTGCACCATGTTCTAACACCTCAACTACCATGAATTAAATGATAAACTCCATTAAGTATCTCTTGCATTACCAATGATAAATCAATCATATGAGCAAGCACCTTTACTATTTTTACACTATCAACATGTGAAGGCATCAACATCATTAAACACATGAAACAATGACACTGCTGCAACACCTGAACATCACATGTCTGATATCTATTCCTTTGATACCTTGAAGCAAGCATGAACAAGAGAAAATTTACTTTGAACTCCAATCCCCATCAACCATAAACTTGAAACAACATGACCAAGTAGCATGTAATACCTTGAAGCAAGATCGACCTATTAATGCCTGATACAAACACCAGAGTTAAAGGATCCATGGGAGGTGGTTATTCCATGTCATGAATCCTAAGGGGAGAACTGACCATTTTCCAAAAATATCCCCCTTAGTGCTACCTGAGGGGATTTGAACCTAGCACCTTTGGCTGTGATACCAATTATTGGCCCCATGATTGTTGTTGCACTAAAAGATCAACCTATTGATGCCTAATACAACTGCCAGAGTTAACAAATCCACATAAAGTGATTAGTCCATGTCACAAATCTTGAGGGTAGTGTTGACCATCTACCAACAAAAAGTTAATATACATACTTATTAACATTTATTGAATTTAGGATGCACAAATGGATCATATTTTTTATCACCTAAGTTAAAATTATTATTACAAACACTACTTTAAATATTAATGTTAGTGACTTAATAGGTTTAATTAATATTGTCATTGATTTCAACTATGCAACTCTCACCATGTATGCTACCTTGACGTGAAAGTTATGTGTAAAGTTTCATATTAGCACCTTTTGAGTCATCCAAATTCTCAAAAAGATTATTTTAATTCTCATTTACTCAAGCCAACTTCATTTTATGTTATGGATTCAAAATCATTCCAAGCCTAGCATATATGACAACTTTGACATAAATTTAATGAAACAATATTATATTAAGATAAGATAATCCTAGGTCAACCTCATAAAAGATGAAAATATGTTTTGAGAAATCCAATTTAGATATCTTTAACTAACACTTTCATAATCCTTCATAAGCAATATAGAACATCTTTTGACATCATTGACTAGCAATTTAGGCTTCTATTAGGCCCCTCAGATTCCTAACTTAATAGAAAATTGAAGTTTATCTAAGATTGTTGCCTCCTTTTAGTTATATATAGAATTTTTGAGATTCAAGTTCTTTATACTTTGTGCTCTTTAAATTTATAGTTCCTCCTTATAAGCACTAATGAAGGAAGTAGTATATTACGTTAGAAAACTAGGCTCTTATAATAAATAATACTTCTTTATTTTTTTTAGGCTATAATCATGCACATTAAAGTTCCTTCATTCAATTAGATATTTTTATGTAACAAATTTCTTTTAAGCACTTTTAGTATTTAATCATTTAGTAATAGCCTTATGTTTTAGCTTCAATTTCATGATATTCATCAAATCAATATGCTTTGTAGGTTTTTTAGCACCAAGGTCTTCTCTACTTGGCCATTGGTCCCTTGGAATAAAAATACTTTCCATGTTTTATCCCTCATAAAATATAAACATCTAAATTTATAAAAATATAGAGCATCATTGTATCCTTATATATAAGATATTAACCATGCACTATAAATAAACTTATGCTTATAAAAGTAGACTTGAACTGCATACTAAGTTTACAAATATCAAAATAGATAATTATTAATGTGAATTTGCATAATTTTATGCTCTAATTGAATGTATAAATTTTAATGATTTAATAATTAATCTTATTTTAATGATAACCAAACCTAGGCCTCATTTTTATATAATTGCATAATCTTAGCTATACTAATTCTATGATTTATCAACTCAAGTTTAAACCTCTAATCATGAATGCAATACACAAACTTCACATTATAATAATTATTATATTCTTATTTTTCATATTAGACCAAAATATCATTCATAAATATTCTTTGAGTTCACAATATACTCTCATAAAAAATATAGTTTAAACCCTTGTGCTCATGAGATTCACTACAAAAAAATCAGCACTTCAAATACATATTCTAATTCTAAAATCTCTAAACTTTAAATGATATAAACTAATGCATGAAAATGAAATGAAATAATGTTTATAATAGATCATATAAAGCACTTTCAATGTAAAAATAATTTACTCTATTTCCAAACCTAATAAATCCCTCTATATAAATTCTTCTTGTATGAACAAACTAGGTACAAGTGCAAGAGGTTGGGTCCACATTGAGTGGAAAATATTTGGAGCCAAAAATTGTTGGGAAAAATGGGTATTTGTTCACTAAAATTCGGATATCCACATTTTAGAAATGGATATCCATTTAGGTTGGATCTATAAACCCACACAAGTATCCATTAAGAATGGATATACATTATGAGAAAAATTACAAAGGGAATACATATTTTTTCACTCAAATATTTTTTAGTTTTTTTTTAGATTTGGGTAAGTGCAAAAAGATGGGGGACTAAAAAGAGGCCTTAAGTAGTAATTTTTTTTTAAATAAAGAAAGACTAACTTTGGATGACAAATGAAGATGCAACAAAAACAAGAGTCCTAGTGCTTTGAATCTACTTTCTAAAATACTCTTTTTTTTAAATGGTAGAGATTAAGGGGTTCAAAAATGGGGGACCATAGATGGTTAGTTCCCCATTTGTCAGCTCGGGTCTTTCCATAGTCATCAAAACCAATTAAATAAACCAAAAAAAACCAAAAAATGCCAAATAGACATAGCGAACTGATAACAGAGATAAGACCCACACCCCCAAAACACTGACCCAACCACTAATTGGAAAATCCCTCCCACTTCTCAATGAGAAGATTCAGGACATCATCCCTAACCAAATTGGGTACCTCACCTTCAGTATTCTTCTCCACTTCCTCTTTGAGCACTTTGAAGAGAGTGACAATAGACCTATGGATTATTTTTATAGTGAAGCGCATCAATTGAGTAAACTTCTATTCAAGTTTGTCCACCCAAGCCAATAGTTTTTTGACAACCTCATCCTTATCATTTTCCCCTTAATCGCCACCTCCACACTAGCCATTTGATATGAGGACTGAGTGCTAGAATCCTTATTGATCATTTTGTTCAAATTTGAAAAGTGAGTAGGGCCTTTGATAAAATCCTCCAATTCCTCAATAGTGTCCTACCTCCTACACGTCCTGTTGCTACCTGTTTGCTCTGATTTGCTAGATATCTTGACAAGAGGCACCTCTTTCTTGTTTTTAGCCAACCCGTGAGACTTTCTAACACTATTTTTCTCCATCCCACTATCCACACTAACCGCTATGACAATATCACCTTTAGAATATCTATCCACATGGCTTCCTCCCTCATTGTCCATGATCGACATCTCCACATGAGATAGGGTGTCCTTCTTTCCCTTGGTTTTGGTTGTCATTTTGTTGTCCTTCTTGGTGGGGGTGTTTTTTAACTCACAAAGCCTAAAATTTGCATTAGAATGGGCTAAACCCACCCCCCCTTTCTTATTTTTTTCCAAGGGTTTGGGTTTAGGATCATCATGCAGTTCACAATCCTTGGGGGGGTCTTTCCTTTTAGGTCCAACAAAAGCAGAAGGGGAAGGTTTTTTAGGAGATGGTTCCTGATCTTCAACATAGATAGTAGAGATAGGTTTGGGGAGGTATATTTCCAAATGAAAATGGTAGAGCCTAAGAATCATTCCCTAGTGTAAAGGCAGAGGTGGCAGCTTATCATGGTTCAAAGCAATAGAATCAAGGGTTTCCTTAATCGAGCTTTCCAAGGAAGAACGAAAAAACAAAAGGAAACTTATAAGAATTTTTTTCTTGAGATGGTTATGTAATGGAAAATGGTAGAAATAAAAGACTTTAAATATCCCCTCTAAAGTAAGACACTTCATGATAGCTAAGAAAACCTAATCCCATGGTTTTGGTAGCATCTCCCTTTCAAAAATTGAATGCTTCTTGATAGGATTCTCGTTCCACTAGAAGAAATTATTGAGGATCTCTAAATCTTGCACCTTCATGTGCTTTATGAGCTTTTGACCAGTGCAGGAAGACCCATCACCATGGAAATAACCTCCTCATTAACTTCAAAAGATATTCAGCCAATAGTGACTCTCCTGTCACGCCAAGAACTAGTGAATTGTGTCAATATCTTCTCATCATGGCCCACCAGGCTCTCCATACGAGGAAAAATTCCTCCCTCAATGTAAATGTGCCAAGTGATAGTTTCTTTGTAGAATTTTTCATAGGATCCAAGCTCAATCTAAACCCTATCACCTCCCAACTCTTCATAGTGAACAAAAAAACTTACCCAAGAAACTAGAGTTAGAAATTTTTTAAAATGCCAATGGAAAACCTTTATGACCCATTTATTGCCATTACCATGCCAAAAGGAGAATCATGCCTAATTAAGGCTTCTAGATTTTCACACAAGCCAGTGGTCATTTCTAAGAAAATTATGACTGTAGGTCTATAATAAACCGTTCTTAAGCACATCAAACTTAAGATAAAAACCATGATAACTTTGATTAGATAATTATTAGCCAAAATTTAGGGGATAACTTTGTCCATACACACATTCCTAAGAATTATGTTCATGGGGTCATAATAAATCATTTTTAATTACATCAAACTTAAACCAAAACCTATGATAACCTTGGTGATGTAATAATTAGCCAAAAATATAAAAATACACTTAGCCTTACACACATTCTTGAGAGTTTGATTTGAATTGTGGTACTTTTGACAAGACTGCCCATAAATATTTTGAAAATCCAACCATACACCACCATCATTTCACCCGTCCCACTTCTTGCCTATTCCTCTCCACATCATCCTTTATGTTCCACATCATAAAAGGAACAAAGGTATAGAGCCAAATGTACCCACCCTGATAAAAAAAATTGGATAGCATCATTAATAGTTATATTTTTTTGTTCATCAAGGATAAATCCTTGTATATTTGCAGGGAGAGGACCAAGTCTTCTCTAACATTTGGATAGGGCCCATGAAGAACCAAGGTTGGATAAAGCATTTTCCACTTGATTGCCCTCATGAAATATGTGAGTTAGATTATTCCTTTCTAGTTTATAAATCTAATAATTTATGTCTAAGAGTGTCTCTGATATTCCATCCATGAAAAAGACCATGATTAATAGATTCAATCACCATCTTGGAGTCACCTTCTATATGTAGTTTTTTAATACCAAAAGTGACAATAGTTTCAATGCCCTTGAGCAGTGCTCTAGCCTCTGCTATCATAAAGGGATGTATTCTAATACCACCAACATACCCTTTCACCAAATTTCCCTTAGAATCCCGAATAATTCCTCCAATAATAGCCCTCCTCAGGTTCCCTTTTTTTGCTCCATTAAAATTAAGTTTGTGCCAACTAGTATCTAGGGGTTTCCAAACCATGTTCAGTCTTGCTAGAGATTTAGAGTTATCAAAGGAGTTGATTTCTAGATTTTTGTTCCATGAAATTTTCATGTTTCTCTCCCATTTAGTAGGAGTTTTTTCCAAGGGTTTCTAGTTATATAAGGAGACATTCTTAGAAACAAGTATGAAATAAATTCCAAAGACCTCCTTAGGGCATTTTTCAATATCTCTAAATAACCAATTATTTCTCTCTTTCCATAAACACCAACAAAGGATGGGAGGAATTTGATGCTAGATCTCACTAGAGAGAGGATGATGAATGGGGATAGAAAAACCATCAATAAAACTCTTAATGTTAGTACTCATGGTCCAATGAATCCCCAATTTACTAAAGGCCTAATCCCAAACTTCAGTAGAAAACAGGCAGTGGAGTAACAAGTGACCAATCAACTCCTCATTATTCTTGCATAGCATGCTACATTTATTTGGGATTTGAAATCCCCTTTTCCTTAAATTATCATAAGTCAGAATACTATTGTGAGATGCCACCCATCAAAAGAAGTTAATTTTTGGTATTAAATTTTTGCTCCAAATCCGTTTCCAAACTCTTCTCTAGATTCCTTATTCTAACAACAAACCATATACTGATTTAATAGAGATGTTTCCCTTACATTCCTTGACCAAATATAAAGCATCCTCCATATATTTAAGATGGGAATTCTGGTTAGGGAGAGGATGTACTGCAGGGACCTAGCCAAAATCCTTAATTTAGGGGAGAGGGGGCAACACAAATATAACATTTTCCACTTCTTATAACCATGAAGACCACATAGGTAGTCACTAACATTTCTTCCAGAAAAAGGCTTCATAGGCCTCATCAGATCCTTGAAACTAGATTGGGAAAGGGGCAATTGAATTAGTTAGGGGTCCTCCCAGAAACTAATGCTATTGTCATCCCCAAGCTTCCATCTCAAACTAGAGTGTAATAGCTTTTTCTTCTTACAAATGTTATTCCAAACCAAAGAGCCACTGGGGTGTTCATTCAAGAGACACCTAATTAGGCGGTTGTCTCTAAGGTACTTATCATTCATTATCCTACACTAGTCCTTCTTGTTCCTTAAATAGTCCTATCCAACCTTAACAATCAAAGCTTTGTTGGTAGGTTGTATTTTCCTTATACCAAGCCCCCCACCAGATTTAGGAAGACAAACCTCATCCCAACTAATCAAAGCCAACTTCTTTTCCTCCTATGTACCAAACTAGAGGATTTTTCTTTGGATTTTATCAAATTTTTCTTTTATGTATCTAGGAATTTTGAATATAGATAGGAAATAAACCAAGATCGCTTGGAGGGAAATAGTAAGGAGTAGAAGCTTACCAACATGATTGAGGATTGAGCCTTTCCATCCCACTAGTTTCCTTTGAAAATGCTCCAAGATGGAATTCTAGCATGTGGGAGTAACTTCTTTAATAGTAAGAGGGAGACCAAGATACACAAAAGGAAGGGCCGCACTCACACAACCTAGAACGAAAATCACCCTATCCTGCAAAACATGAGTGTTGTTAAAGAAATAAATCATGCTCTTGTAATTTATACATTGGCCCGAACAAGAAGCATAGTTGTCAAGGAAAATTTTCCATTTCCTAGCTTCCATGATCAAAGCTTTTCCAAACAAGATGGTATCATCAACAAACTATTGTATGATAGATGGCTCCAGGGTGGTGGTAGGTTTAACTCCCTTAATAGAGCCATCGACTAAAATTATAGCCACATTCCTATTAAGAACATCAACAACCATTATGAATAGATATGGAGATAGAGGATCACCCTCTCTAATTCCACACCCAAGATTAAAGAACCCATGGGGAACCCCATTAACAAAAACATAATATTTCACAGTTTTAGTACATTCCAAAATGAAGTTAATCACACTCTGATTGAAACCAATCTTAGTTAAGACTTTGGGCAGATGGAGAGATTGACTAATTTAATTTAGGATATTTTTAAAATAGAAGATATAGAAGAGTGATTAAATTATTTTCCAATATAAGGATTAAGATTTGTTTAGGAGAAACAGCAAGTGGTATTTTTATCATTTTTTGACAAAGTTGCAAGCATTGAATAGATACAAACAATTAATTTTATGATCCCAACACTTAATGTCTTAGTAGATATTGCTAGGACCTATATTCCCATGGTCATATGGGTCACCCTATCTTTTAAGGGACCAATTTTTAATATGTTGGAAAAATTTTAACACTTAGAATTCAAATTTCAATCATAAGCTTTTGGAATTTGATTTTAAGGAAACTAGAACTATTGCATATAAACTCCTAGTTATTTTAACATTTAAAATATCTATAGAAACAAGAAGCACTATCTACCACTCAAGAGAAAAAAGGTATTGTTAAGATCAAGTCAAGAGAAACATTATTAGAGCTTTATTGCAGTAACTCAAGATCTAACACCATGTCAAATTTTATGTGTGTTCATGTTATTGTTTTGTGAAGGATGAAATTGTCGTAGGTCTCCAAGAATTTAAGTATTCAAGAATTGAAAAAAATATATCAAGAAAGATTGAATATCCTTGAGGTGATGTGTATGATTTCAATCCTTCAAGGAAGTCAATGAAGGGTGGTTACAAATTTGAAAAAAATTGAAGGAAAATTATCCATTGTTACATTTATTGTCACAAACCTTGTCAAACCACATAAAATCACCTAAAAATTTTATTGATGGCATTCCTAATGAATTCAAAATAAAAATGAGGGGGTGAATCAGTTGTACATTAAAACATCAAAACCCTCATTAACATTTAGATCTACATTAGTCATTACACCCTTAACAACCTTTAAACCCATATGATGCATTAGACAAAAATAAATATGAGAAATAATAATGCAAACACATCCAAACACATGAGAACACCATATTTGCATGGAAGACCCAGGAAGGGAAAAACCATGATGAGGATTAGCTCACAATATTAAGTAATTGCAACACCGAATAGAATAGGATCATTGTTAGAGGGCTCACTACCCAAAAGAAATAAGGGCTCACTACTAGATTAGAAAGAAGAAGAAAGAATACTGTTACAATGAGAAATCCATCTTAGAGCTATAGAAATTTTCCACCATTGCTTCACCAAAACATTCAGTCTCTCTTTGAAGAATGTAGACACATTTTGCTCACTGCTTCTAGTAGTCTTAGGCATTAAATCTCACACTAAATTTTTCACTTTCACACTTCACATCACCTAGTCTGAACTTAAATCCTCCATTAATACATCACCTATTTATACCATCTTCAACCTTGAAATTTTTTTACAAGGTCGGCTATGCACCTCAAATGTGTAAATTTGAATTAGGTCGGTACCAAAACATTTCCACGATGGAGAGGAATGAAGGAAGACCACATCAAACCTTAACTCAAACCTAAAACCATATAAACATGCCATACCATGCTTCCTCAAACATTGAAGCTCATCTGTAATTAGTGTAAGCACCCAAGGTCATCCAAACCTATGTTAACACAATTAAACATTCAAGTACATGCTTCTTCCAACTCAAAGATGACTTGTGGACCACATACAACACTTAGACACAATTTTGAATATTCCATCAACACCCTAAAATCCAACAAATCCTCCACAACAACTTTCACTTGAAGATCATACTCATCTTAAGCAACCAGTTAGCCTTCCACAAATTGTAACTCACGAATCCAACCTTGTGGAGCACCAAACCATGAACAAATTAGATTGAAAGTAGATATGAAAAATAAAAGCACACTTCTAAATCCATAAGACCAGAAACCAAAGTGTAGAGAAATGTGGAGAAAAATAATTTCTCCTAGACAACACTACCTTCATAGTACATACACTGGTGAACACAAATTTCTCTAGTGACATCAATCCAAAATGAGAAAATTAAGATATAACACCTATGAGCACCTCTTATCAACATATCTAAACTACACATGGAAATCTTGAATGCAAAATAAATGTAGAGGAAAAACTAGAATACCACTCTTCCATACTAAACACTCTTCACCACATGTTTTCCTCTTTTATTCAAATTTTATCAAAAAAAATTTGAAAACAAGCACCACAAACACATTCTCAACATCTAGAACACCTTCTCAGTAATTCAACCACACAGGATGTTGAACATCACAAACACATGCTCATCAAAGCAACACTATAGTTTGACATCAATGATACTACTAATAAAAACATAATGCAACCAATCAAAGCATTTCCATAGGTTGACATCAATGCAACAACAAAGGTCTATTGACATCAATGACAAAATAGACTTCCAAAAATATTCCTCTTTTTCATTGATGGAAACACATGGAAAAACCATCAACAAAAAAAAAACTCTAATCACCAACTCATATATTGCACCACAATGAAAATTTCTCCCCCTTACACAAGAAACAACTCTTTCTAAAACTTTCTCTTTCACATGACATTTCTCCCCCTACTTAATATGGTTTTTTAGTTAAATTTCTCTCCCCCTTTGACATCAATGGAAAAAGGAAACACATATATTTTGTTATTTTCTTCCCTTTGATATCAATCACATATTCTTTCTCTCCCTGCAACCACAAATTTCACATCCTTTGAAAATACTTCAAAGGACAACACCAATGCATAACACAATGATATTATTTACTGCCATGACTGTAAAAACAAACAATGCCACTACCTACTCCCCCTAAGAGGTAACCACGATCATCAGTCTTGAATAAGGAATGAATATTGAGATCCACTAGACTAATTTATATCCTTATGCATCTAGTTGAAAGGAGCGGGAATAACCCCTAACTTCTCCTGGAGATACTCAAAATTATCCTTAGGAAGAGCATTTGTGAAGATATCTACAACTTTATCTTTTGTAGGTACATACTCCAACTGCACCTCATTCTTTGTAACCTTCTATCTGAAAAAGTGATACTAGATTGAGTTACGTTTTCTCCTTGAATGCATCATCATATTCTTTGAAATTTTAATAGCACTTATATTATCACAAAAGATAGAAATAGGTTCATCATATACCATTCTAATATCCTTCAATGTTTTCTTCATCCATAACACCTATGTGCAACATGATGCTACAACAATGTATTATGCCTCTACAGTAGATAATGACACTAAATCTTCCTTCTTGCTTAACTAAGACACCAAATTTCTTCCAAGAAAGAAAGAACCACCACTTATACTTCTTCTATCATCCAAACAACCTTCCCAATTTGCATCTGTATAAGTACTCAAAGAGAAACCAATATCCTTTGAATACCACAAACCATATTCTAGAGTGCCCTTCAAATACCTGAATATCCTTTTTACTATTGCCACATGTGACCTTGGGATCTTCTTGAAATCTATCCACAAGAAAAATTGCATGCATCATATTTGGTCTAATAGCAATTAGGTATAGCAGCCCTCCAATCATTGATTTGTACTTGCTCTAATTAGTCTTAGGATATTCATCATTCTTTCTTAGCTTGCAACTAGTAACGATGGGATTACATACCAGTTTAGAGTCTTCTATCCCAAACTTCTTCAACATTTGGTTGACATAATTTTACTATGATATGAATATACCTTTGTTTTTCTGATTGATTTGAAGACCAAGGAAGCAATTCATCTCCCAAAACATAGACATCTCAAACTCTTTCGAAGTAGCCTTTACACATCCTCAAAATCTCTTCCTTCTACTTGTGAGTAGCCTTTACACACAAGTTTTTCCTTGTTCCTAACAACTTCTCCATTCTCATTCATCTTGACTTAGTTCCAATCACATTCTTATTTTCCAATCTTGGGATAGTTTCCCAATTCTAGTTCTTCTCAATCAACATTAATTCTTCTTCTATAGGCTTGATCCAAAATTCATCTTTGCATGCCTCAATCACTATTTGAGGTTCATATTTTGAAATTAAACATAAGTTTACTTGTTCTTCTATTATATCAATCTTTCTTCTTGTCAACACTCATCTACTCTTGTCACCAATGATTTGATCTTTTGAATGATTCTTCTACACATACTTAGGAGTCTTAAGGATACTTTATGTAGCTTCTTCCTCTTCAACCTGCACTTATTTTTCCTTACCATCATCTTTCTCTTCTTCTTTGCAAGAGGACTCATTTGACTAATATCCATTTATTAGAACTATTTTTTTTTTGTAAGTATTCATCCACTTTGACACTTTCACTTTCAAAAATATTTTTCAACCTCTTGTTGTAGCATTGATAATCCTTTCTTCTTATAGAATATCCAAGGAAGATTCCATCATCTAATCTTGCATCAAAATTTCCTAAGTTTTCTTTATGTCTTGATATAGCATTTTCTTCCAAACACTAAAATATTTGACAATAGGAGTTCTTCCATACAAAAATTCATAGGGAGTCTTTGAACTATTTATCCTTTCTTGTATTGTATTAAGTATGTAGACTCTAGTATGAATTCTTTCTCTCCAGTAGACATCTATTATATTTTCTTCCTTCATCATTGTCCTTGTTGCTTCTTGAATAGTCTTATTCTTCCTTTCCACAACTCCATTCTACTAAGGACTCCTAGGGGCTAATAAATTCCTCCTTATTCCATGATCTTAACAAAAAAATTTAAACTCATTAGAGGTGAACTCTCCACCTCTACAAAGTCTTAAAAATTTCATTTTGATATTCATTTCATTCTCTACCATAGCTTTGAATGCCTTAAACTTATCTAGAACTTCTGATTTTTCTTTGAGAAAAGTAACCCAAGTCATTCTAAGTTAATCATCATTTAATAGCATGAAATACCTATCACCTTGAAAATTTCTGATTTAGGTAGTCTACAAAGATCTGTATGCACCAACTCCAAAGGACCGGTAGTATATTGTTCTTTTATTTTGAAAATCTTTCTAGCTTGCTTCCCAATTTGATATTCCTTGTAGACAACATCAATAGGCTTTGTAATATTTGAAAAATCTCTCATAGTTTGGAATAAATTGATCCTCAGTACTCTATCAAAATTAATGTGACACATTCTTGTATGCCATAGCTAAATTTCATTAATTTGAGTCATGGAGCATTGATCATTAGCACCTTTAAGCTGATGAACATTTCCATCTATCCTTCTTCCTACAACAACCATAGTTTTGGAGAACTTTTCTGATCTCGCAACCATTATCCAAAAAAATAAATATTATACCCTTTAATACACATTTTCCCTACACTCAAAAGGTTATGTCGTAGACCCTTAACATAAAGAACATCATATGTATTATGCTTTCCGTCAAAACTTATTAAACCTTTTTCACATTTCTTAGCAGATGTATCATCACAAAAATTAACTAAGCCACCTTCACACTTCTCAATGTTAACAAGGTTAACAAGATTTAAAAAATTACTCTTATCACCTATCATGTTATTTGAGCATTCACTATCAATAATCCAATTGTTCTTATCCTCTGTAGCATGAAAAGTAGTCACCATTGCTACTCCAATGTTATGACCTTCTTCTAGAGCACTTTCCTCCATATATCTCTCAAAGTTACCAAAATTAGATCCAACATTTAGATCCATGAACAAGAATTCATTATCTTCATCATCTGATAATTAGATTCATCATTAGATATACTAGCATATTATTTAACATAATAATTTAGCTTAATTGATTTTCCTTTATTCTCCTTAGGTCTAACTTTTGAAGCTTTGACATGACATCTTGAAGCATAGTAAATAATTTTTCCATAGTTAAAACATTTTAAAGGTAACTTAACTATATATTTTCCAGTGCCCTTTTTCATTATTCTCACGAAAATTTGATTCTATATCATCAACATCATCCTCCTTTGATTCCTCAGTCATTTTTGTTTTTCCAACTTTAAAAGGAATCTATTTTCTTGCATCACTTGGAAAAAATATCTCTATTCAAAATTAGTTAATACACCAAACAACTAATCTCTAGAATAATTATTCAAATCTTGACTTCCTCAATAGAAAAAAATTTATGGCTGTAATATTTAGTAATATTTCTTAGTTCCTTCTTTTCCACCTTATCTTCTTCAATTTCCCAACCAAAGCCTCTGATGGAATTGACAACTTCATCCAATCTATGCATGTATCTTGTAATGTATTCATCCTTTGACATCCACATGGATTCAAAATTAGTGTTCATATTTTGCATCTTTTCTTTTTTGACCTTATCATCTCTTTCATAGATACTTTCCATCCTTTTCCATATTTCACTAGTAGTTTTAAGACTCATAACTTTCACAAGTTTTGAATTAGAAAGACCACTCAAAAAATTATACCTTGATTTTTCATTTTTCTCATATTTCTTGATCTCATCATAAGTACTCAAACCATTTGCAAGCATTGTATGTCTAGTTTCCATAGACTTCCAACATACAAACCCTAGAGAAATAATGAAACCTTCCATCATGGTCTTCCAAAATGCATAATTAGATCCATCAAACAAAGGAGCCTCCTTCTTGTGCACCATCCTAGATCTATCTCAAGTGGCTAAGCTTTCTTATAAGGAACCTTGCTCTGATACCAATTTTTGAATACATAGGACAACTGAGAGATGGGGTGAATTAGTTGTACCTTTAAACATCAAAACACTCATTAACATTTAGATATATATTAGTCCTTAAATCCTTAACAACCTTTAAACCCTTATCATATATTAGAAAAATGTAAACAAGAAAAAGTAATGGAAACACATCCAAACACATACAGACACAAAATTTACATGGAAAAACCAAGAAGGGAAAAACCATGGTGAGGATTAGCTTACAATATAAAGTAATTGCAACACCAAATACAATAGGTTGACTGTTAGAGGGCTCAATGCCCAAAAGAAAGAAAGGATCAATATCAATGGCTCACTTCTAGATTAGAAAGAAGAAGAAAGAAGATTGTTAAATTAAGAAGCAAACCTAGGTTTATACATTAAACATATGGTTCACCTTTCTATGTTTCATGTATAAGAGTTAAGTGAAGAGAAAACTAGAGAAGTTTCTTAAGTAAAATCAAGAAGAGGGAGAGAAGAGAAGGTGACCCTAATCCATGTAATTTTTTTTTATCTATTTCAATGGCTTATGTAATAATTCAACAAGAGAATTGTGGTGAATAAAAAGTAGGTTTTTGGATATACATCAATAGTTTTTTGATAAATAGCCACTAGAGGTTTGGTTGTAGGATAAAAATTGGATATAATGTCTAATATTAAAATTGAAGAAAGAGGTGGACGATGAGGGTAAACCCACAATAGTAAGTCCCAAAATTGGTACATTAGTATCTTTTAGTTCAAATAGGGGTGAAAATTAGGAAACACCTTCATTCAAAGAAATTTCTTTGAATGAATATACATTTGTTCAATTTTTTTATAAAAAAAATATTTGAATGAAGGTTTTCTTCATTAAAATATTTACTTCATTTGAAGACATTATTTTATTATTCAAAAACAAAAAAAGAATAACTTCATATGAAGGAAATATTTGAACGAAGAAACTATTAACTAGAGGACCTTCATTTGAAGGTCTTTCAACATGAATTTTTAAAAATATTTTGGGTGGCCAAATGGATATTTGAATCAAGATATCTATGAATAAGGGTACCTTCAAATTAAGGTCCCACATTTTTTTGAAGGTGGTTTTGTTCAAACAACATTTTTTAAAAGTCTCTAGATGGCATCTAACATTATATGTCTCAAATTTACCTCAAAGATTTTAGTTTTAGGCCTCCAATTGGACCTTGAAACAAACTAAAATTAGAAATATAATTTGTAATATCATAACACTCAAAATATGCCTTCCAATAAGTATAATTATAAATATATTTAATTTTATTATTATATTTATTTTCTATTTTCTAGCGAATACATATTTTTTTAGCAATTGTCAAAGTCTCTATTCCATGGAAAAATAATAAAATATATTAACAAAATGCTAAAAATATATGTGAACTAGATATTTATTTCCTTGTTTCAAAAATAAAAAAGAAGTTAATTTGGATGCATATATATAAAAAGATAAGCCAAATTATATAGACCTATGTCTAAATTATAATTAATATCTTCAAAAATTAATAAAAAAGTCTACAACAAAAAATATAAAAAATTATCTATGTACTAGATATTAGTGTTATCAATCTATGTTTAACATTTTATAATTTGACCATTTAAGTAGAAAAGGTATGCTATATGGTATAAACATCACTTTTAAAAATATTGTTAGCTATATATTTTTTATTAAAATTTGTATTAAAAAAATCATAAATTATCTCTTAATTTTTTTTAAAAAAAATTATACATATGAAATATTAACAATCACTAGTTCACATAATATTCAAATTCTTAATTGTTTAGTTTCTATAGGTGTTCAATTGTGAAAATAAAGTTAAAATGTTAATTTCAATGTCTCACTTTGGCCAAAAGGTGGGGAACACTATTATGGGATCACTCATGAATGAAAAACATAATTAGACTCCCATAAAACCATGTAGGATATGACACAATTCCTTTGCATTCACTAAATATCATACTTTTCATTAGGCAATGTAGAAGGTAAATATGATGAAGTATCATGCAATGCATAATAATTTTAAAAATAAATTTTTAAATAAAACATGCGTCTAATGTTCTATCTTAAAAATTACTATTTTATTCTCATCGCATATATTAAAGTAAGTGTTCTCATGTTTATGTGAAAATGATAAAAGGTCTATCTAATGAGGGAAATAAGGAAATAAAAATCATAATAAGGTGAAAGAGGAAGATCAATAGAGAAGTATAGGTGGTTGGGAAAATAGTGAAGGAATAAGCATCACAAGGATGTGAATATTTGTAAGATGTATCAAGTAGTGATGAAAGTTTAGGAGGATCAAAAGGTATATAGGGAAAATGAGAACACTTAGATTAGGACAGGTCTATCTTTATGGGGGGAAAATGAGTATTTGTGTCAAATTCAATATGTGGCTCATCCAATTGATGCATAAATGATGTTTAAGAGAATGATCATATAGATAAAAGTCTTCAACACTAATGTATTTTTTAGGGTTCTTAGAAAATAAAAATGGTAAGAAGTATGCAAAAGTAAAGAGAAATAAACATTATCATGTGGAAAATAATCACATGGGTCATTGATTATATCATCATGAGTGGAAAAATAACAAAAAGTGTTAAAAAGATAGATCATCAAAGGAAACATATGAATCTTTTAGTGATGTATCAAGAAAATACGTGATAGGTGAAAGAAGAATGTGGTTACTTGGATCATTATAATGGACAATAGGTTAAATTTAATGTGTAGGAGGAGGGGATAGGATGGGAAAATTATGGATAGAATTATCATCTAGGTCATAAGAAATATACTAGGAGGGCATGGTGAATAATGGGTAATTGTGGGAAAATGAAAATAATAGTACATACTAGCGTCTACAAAACTAGGACATGTATTGATAAAATCAATAAAAGTGGAGGATGTGTAAGTTGTTGCAAGTATGAAGGTGTTTGATTGATTTTTGTTGTCATTGATTGTATATGTTGAGGATATTGAGAAAATTGTAATAAAGAAGGTTTTCTAGTATACTTCGGGTTGTGCTATGGGATGTTTTCCTATGCTTGTATGGTTCTGAGGTGTTGCTCATGATTGTTGGTAGTTACTATATCCAGAATTTGAGCTTTTGGATTGTTGTACAGTGTGAGTTATCTTCACTAGTAAACTATGCATATCAATGTATCTAGTTGTGTTTGAGAGAAATGTAGTTGCTCCAAATTTATCTTGATTTTGGTTTCAAGACATGTGGTTTTGAGAATAAGCTGATAAGATAGTTTTCAAGTTAAGTTTGTTATCCAAAAATATTGGATCGAGTTAAGGATGTGCATGCTTAATTGTTTTATGTGTTTTACACTAGTGTTGGCTGACCTTGTGTTAAACACTACTTGCGAAATTTGTGGAAGTGTGATGAACCGTGTTGGACATATTTAGGTCCTCATTAAGTTTGTATGGGTCACCCTCATTCTAATTCCATGTAGAATGTTTTAGCATCGACCTGATTTGAATTTGTAAATATAACTTGTATATGGATGACATTGAATGGGTTTCAAGGTTGAAGATGGTATAAATATAAGTTGAGATGTTTGTGAGAGGCAATATAGAGAAAGATAGATATGTGATTAATGTGAAATAGTGCGATGCGAGTTTGAGTAGATCAGTGCAAAATTCAAGTGGCAAGTTCCTGGAGGCAGTGAGCTAAAGGTGTACTCTATCATTCAAGCATGTCTGCAAGTGTGTGAGCTAATTTTGGTGGAAATCTATGTTGCATTGAGATATTATTCTCTCTATAACAATTCTCTTCTATTTTCTTTGTAATTTTTTCGTAGTGATCCCTCTGGATAGTGAGTCCTATTTCAAATAGTAATTCTTGTTTTGGTAGTGATCCTTTTTAGTACTGAGCCTTTGTATATAGCTTTGGAATTCTTTATATTGTGAGATAATCCTCACCACGGTTTTTCCCTCATCGTGTTTTCTACGTAAATTTGGTGTTATTGTGGGTATGGTTTTACTTCTTTCAGTTTCTACTTTTGCACTTAATGATTAATGACATTAGAAGAGTAAAGGATTTGTGAATGGTTATTGATCTAACCTCTAGTGAAAGTTTTAAAGGTTCAAATTGCTATAATTGATTCACCCCTGTCTCAATTGTCTTGTTCAACAATTGGTATCAAAGATTGGTTCCTTGGAGAAGATCTTAACTAATTAAGGAAGGTTTGAGATGGTGAGAAAGATAGTTATTGAGTGCCCTAAGTTCGATGGCATTGACTACACTTTTTGGAAGATAAATATGGAAGGATATATGGAATACTATGGATATGATGTTGAGAAATCTTTTAAAACTCCATACACTACTCTTGCTAATGGTTCAAGTACTGCTAATGAGATCAAGGTGCATGAAGAAAATAATAAGGAAAAAATTATTTTGAAGAATTGTCTTTCACATTCTGAATTAATCAAAGTTATAAGTCTGAAGACTACTAAAGAGATTTGGGATGCATTGGAAAAGATCCATTAAGGAGATGAAAAGGTAAAATAAGTAAATTTGTAGAACTTGGATGCTCAATTCAAGGTTCTACAAATGTCTGAAGATGAAAACATTAAATCCTATGTACAAAGAGTGGATGAGTTGGTAGGTGGAATGCGAGGACTTAGCACACAAGTGGATGAATCCAATATAGTAAAGAAGATTCTCAGAACTCTTCCTAATGCATATAGTGAAAAGGTATTTACTATTGAGGAATTTTTAGATTATAATACCTATACTAAAGAAGTTCATAGAAAGTTGAAGGTGTTGTGGTCTTTGCTCTTCATGCTAAACAAGAAAAGAAATATTCAGTTGTTAATAGTGGCTTCTCACATCACATTACTGGTGACAAAATTAATTTTGTTAAAATTGACAAATATGATGGAGGCTTAGTTAATTTTGGAGATGATACTGGTGCTAAGATTTGTGGGATAGGTTCAGTCAGTTTTGATGGCAAGCATAATACTGATGATGTCTACTATGTTAAGGGTTTAAGGCATAATATTTTGAGTGTTGGATAGATGTGTAGTAAAGGATATAATATTTTGTTCAAGGATGAGAAATGTGAAATAAGGAAAGGATCTAGAACCATGATTATTGCTAGAAAGAAGTCTAAAGGAAATATTTATCAACTTATGGGTGTTGATGGACATTGCTTTATGTCTTAGATTAATGATAGTTGGTTATGGCACTAAAGGATGTGTCACATGAATTTTGATAATATGGTGATAATTAGTGCAGTACAAGCTATGAGAGATTTACCAAGAATTACAAATCTTGTTAATGTTATTTGTAAGGACTATTAGTTTAGAAAGCAAGATAGAAACAACTTTAGGTCAAAGGAATAATCTACTACTGGACTACTAGATTTGATTCATACAGATCTTTGTGGTCCTACAAGGGTGAGAATTCTACAAGGTGATAGGTGGTTTATGATTTTTATTGATGATTACTCTAGAATGACATGTGTTACATTTCTTAGAGAGAAATATAATGCATTAGAAAAATTCAAAGAATTTAAAACTATGGTTGAGAATGAAATGGACATAAAAATCAAATGCTTAAGGTCTGTCAAAAGTGGAGAATTCACCTCCAATGAGTTTAAATTTTTTTGTGAAGTTTATGGAATAAAAAGGAAATATTCTTCTCCTAGAAATCCTTAGTAGAATGGAGTTGTTGAAAGAAAGAACATAACAATTCAATAGTCTACTAGAATGATGATCACTTAAGTAGTTCTACCAAAAGTCTACTGGAGAGAAGTGTTGGCATATTGTTGTCATTGATTTCAAAAGGGGAAATCATGCAAGGGATATTGTTGGCATGATGATAGAGGATTCCTATGAGATATGTGGATTTGGTTTTGGAAGTTTGTGGTTGGTTGACAGTGTAGAAGAGCATATTTTGCATTTATTATAAAATTTTCTTAAAATGTTGCAAAGTTGACAAATATTGTCATATTTTTGCAATAGTGGCTTCCAAGTGTTTGAAGGAAAATTTGGTGCCAAATTTCGTATGGTTTTTTTGTGAGAATTCCAAAGATGTGCTTTGTAGGATCAAAAGGTGTCAAATGTGTTCTAGAGTCAAATATTTATGCTCATAGAAAAGGTTCAGGGTATATTGGTCAAACCCCAGGTTTGCAGTCATGATACTCAATCGAGCTTATATTTTTTTGTTGACTGATTGTTGGAGGTTGTCAGTTGCTTAAGTCATAACTTAATCCTATTACACCATAATAGGAACTAACCCCTTTACCTTGTATTCTAGTTGTTGTAGCCAATGTGTTCTTTTAAAGATCGAATGGTGCACGCTCATTAGTTCCATATTCGACGGCTATCACTAAGGTCCCTTACATCATGGAAAACATTTTGAAGCTATCTTATATTCTAGCTATGAGTGGTGGAGTATGATCAACAACTGTGTTCAAGAAGATCTAATGGTGCCTACTAGCCCATGAAACCTATGGTGGGACCCTATCTATACCTCGCGAGGGAGGAAGAATGGTGGAGATCAAACAACATTTTGATTGGATGGAGGAAAACACATTTCGTGGGTCCAACAAACATGTGGTGACTTATTGCTCTATCACTTCACATTTCTATTGTGAAGTGAAGCAATAAGATGGTTTTCACGATGAGTGATGGACATCAGGTGTTACTAGAGAAAGATACAATCATAGCCAGGTGTCAGGATATGATTGCATCACATGTGTTCATCACATCATGATTATGAATTCAAAGGAAGTCAAGCCTTGTACGATGAGTGATGAATGACAGGTGTTAGTGGAGTATGATGCTAGCAAAGATAGGTGGTAGAACATTATTGCATCACAAAGGATGTTCTCATCATTGTAGTAAAGCAAGGTGAAGAAAGTATTTGTGCAATGGGTAATGAATGAAAGATGGAAGTTGCTCTCCATATCACTGGGATTCTATGGGCTCATGTTCCTTGCTAATGATATAGCAAGGAATGATGTAGATCGTTTGGGGTTGATCCAATGGTGGTCACTAAATGTATTCACAACATTGAAGAAGAAATAAAGTCATATGAGTTAAAACGATACTCGATGAATGAATTATGTTTGCATATTGTTGTCATTGATGTCAAAGAGGGACTATGTGTGAGATGGAACTGATTCTGCATGAAGGGGAGCCTACATTGATGTAAAAAAGTTGTCATTGATGTCTAAGGAAGATAGTGTATTGTGAATTTGGAAATTGGAGTGAAGGCTACAAATGTTGCTAAATTTCCTCAGCACTCTAAAGAAAAACTTGAACTTAGATTTGTCATGGGTTTTCTGAGAGTAGGTCAGAAATGTGTTTGGTAGGACCAAACATTGAAGGCTATACTTAGAAAAGGATATTTTGTGCTCTCGGCTAGAATTAAGATTTGTTTGTTAAAAACCTAGGTATATATAGTCATGGCACCAAAATAGAATTTCTAATTTAATGGTGACTTGTGTTTGATGGTTGTAGGTATCTTAAGTAATAACCTAAGTCTATTACATCATGTAGGGAACTGACCCCTTCACCTAGCATTTACCGATAGCTGAGCATACTTTTGCAACATCTAATTTTTCATAAGTATCGTGCAAATATTTCTTTTTGATGGGATCAAGGGTGTTGGTTGAGACTACAAGATCTAATGGTTTCCCCACCAACCCATTTTGTTAGTGGTGGGTCCTTGCTAAATCTTGTCGAGATGCAAGGATTGGTGGAAAGAAATCCATATTGGACAAAGTATATTCAGTGATGAGGATAGTGGGACCTATGGCCATAGCAAACAAAGTGGATAAGATATAATTTCATCTTTAATAGGTGGTAGAAAAAGGTTGATCAATGATAGTGATCAAGCCGAAGTAGATGATCTGACGGTGCCTGCGAGCCTATGGCACTTGTGGTGGGACTCATTCATATTTTTTTGGGGAAACTGGGATTGGTGTAGATTAGAAGAAGTTGATTGAATGATGCATGACACATGGCTTCATCACTTCACATTATTGTTGTGAAGCAAAGTAGTTGGTAGAATTGGCCAATAAGTGATCGTGACACATGGCATAACCTTGCCAACCCACGAAGATCTTGTGGGCCTATTTTCAGTTCTAACAGGACAAGAGGGTATGTTATAGATTGATCAGTATCCAATCCAACGATGAGTGCTACATCGAGGAAATGGAGGAAAATGTTCTTAAAGGAAATTATTAATGAAGAAGATTTAAAAGATTGATTATCGAATGGTTGTATTTTAAAGTTGTGATGATGAATGAAGAATGCAGGTTTGTGGCACGAAGGGAAGAGATTGATGGCCTAAATTTAAATGAGGTGATTACAAATGACTAACTACTTGTAAATAGGGTTTTGTATGCTAACCAACATGGAGGTGAAGATTTAATTGGTCTACCTACTTCAAAAAAAGGTGTAATATGATTAGATGCAAAAAATGGTGGTACATATGGCTAGAGAGATAGAAATCAAGATCAAATTGTAGGATCAACAAATATCATTAACTACATATCTGATCTTAGGGTTTGGTATGATGGAAAGGAAGGAAAATTTTCTACACTAGGAATTAATATTAGGTGGATCAATGTAGCTGCAAGACAGTGAAGAAGATATTCACCCTAATAGAAGATCTGATTATATCAGAAGATCTTGAGGCAATCATCTTTAATGTGAACTACACAAAATAGATGTGAAGTGTGTCTAAATATAGATGAGAGGAGAGTAGTCTGGTCTAGAGCTCCTGAATCAATTAGAGAATACACAAAAATAGAAAAGGATAGCTATAGGAGAGTACAATATTGCTTTGAGGTGGATAGAGAATGCACTAAAGAAGAAAGAAAGGAATATAGCTGAAGGTGTGGGGTGAAGATTAGTGGACAAAGTTGTAGTGATAGTAACAAATAGTTGAGTTGTTATAGAGTTAGTTGTAACATTGATAAGATCTCCTTAGGAATAGATTGTAACCATCCTATATATTGTAAATCTAATTGGTTGGTGCCATTAGATAACTGAGTTGGTGCTCAGTTTAGAGGATAGGTGTCTCCTTAGGGTTGGTGCCCTTGAAAATTGTAGCAAAGGGTTTCATTGTGAGGCTAGATTATGACAATAGCTCCTAGCAACATTTTCTCACTGTGGCTTTTCCCATCTTGGGATTTCTATGTATATCTGTTGTTATGTGTTGATTTTATTTATGTGCATGCTTTTGTCATATTCTTAAATTTTTAATCTACACATCTAATTTTTAAGTGTCATGTCCGCTCTTTATAAATGAAGGCTAAATTTTTGAATCTACTGATTCACCCCCTCTTAGTAGATTTTTTTGTTTCAACAATTGGTATTAGAGCCAGGTTCCCTAGGAGAAGCTTAATTATCTTGGGTAGGTCCTTGAATTTGTGAACAAAAATGGCCAATTAGGAAAGCTCCTCCTTAAACAAGCCACCTAAATTTGATGGAATAGATTATGCTTATTGGAGCTCATTAATGAAAAGATATTTGGGATTTTTAGGTTTTGACATTTTGGTGTCACTGGTAACTAGATATCCACCACTCACCACACCTCTTACTAATGTTGTAGCTAAAAAGTACTTTGAGAACAATGAAAATTTATGGTTTTCTATCATGAATAGTATACCTAGGTCTGTGCACATCAAAGTTATGTATTGTAAGAATGCACAAGATGTCTGAGATACATTAAAGAAGATTTATGAAGGAGATGAAAAGGTAAAGTTTGCAAAGCCACAAATACCGAAAGCTAGATTTGAAGGCCTAAGAATGTTAGAAGAAGAAAATACTGCATATTATCTTATGAGATTCAATGATATTGTGAACTCTATCAAAGAATATGGAGATGAAATGAAACAGGATGTGGTTGTATTAAAATTTGTTAGATCAATGACATACAAGTATGATTCTAAGATCTTAGCTATAGAAAAAGGGAGAGAAATAGACAAACTAACTCTAAATAACCTACACAACATATTCACATCCTATGAGATGACGATGAGAGATGAAGAACCATCCAAGAAAGAAGCTACTTTCAAGACAATCAATGTAACGCCCCGTCATGCGAACCCCACAAAGTTTCGTACAATCCTTTCAAATTAATGATACCAATATCTTGCCATGTCAAGAGTACACAAAATGAGAAACATTGACCAACAATAAAATCAAGCCTTTGGAAGACTCTCAAAAGGTTTACACTAGGGTTTCCTCATCAAAGAACTGACAACAATAATTGCAAGACCTCAAAGAACTATTTCCAATTCAAATATAATGAGTGAATACATCAAGATAAGAACAACAACTCCATCCAAACTACATAATCAACTTCGATACAAACTAAATTGGGAATCCAAGGGAGACCTCTATTTCCTCCTCTCAGGATACCCATTACTCAATGAACTTTCAATTTGACTCATTAACAACTCAATCAAAACCATCAACCATGACAACGATACATTAACCAATTTACCACTCAACTCAAAAGACACCCAATAAATCAGAATAACAACCAAACCATAATCTTCCTAAGCAAACAATAACCATTCAAGAAGAGTTCAACTTGCACAATAGCACCCCATTTAACCAACTTCACCTAAAATCCTATACAAAACACATTATTTAAAACATACCCATAGTAAATTAGCACACCATCTAATAAACTCTTATATAAGAGGTCAACATTTAAAAGCTAAACTAATTCCATCAACAACACGTTACTACACAAGTTTTCTTCATAACTATAACTATATCCTTTCCATAATATTCTAATGTTTACCAATTCTCATTGTTTAATATAATGATTTAGTTTTTGAACCAAAGCGAACGTTCTACTCTAACATTTGAAGTTTGCAAGCGTATCAATAGATGGTGTCGTAACATTCGTATATTGATCTTTTCAAAAGATATAATCTTTCATTCCATGGGAGTATGCAAGTAATAGTTTAAAGAAGGTTTAACCCATGCATGTAAGTATATACATATATATGTGATTGCTTCTCTTTTAACTATAAGCTATCTTTTGATTAAGGTCAAATAATTTCATAAGGTAATTTTCTACTAATCATAATATGGAAACTAAATTGTCGAAAAAGAAAATTGAATATAAGAAATTTATTTAGATTGAATTAAGAATAATCAAAGACTAAGATTTAACTCAAGCCTAAGGATGAGAAGATAATAAGATGCCTATCCTATAACCTTTCAATTTATATTCTATAGTTAACTTAACATTTCTTTCAAGACCACTAACTTTTCTACAAGAATTTAATTTCATATAACCTAGTAACTTTAACTAAACAAATTTCATCTAAACTAAATATAAAGAACCAAGACCCGCACCTATACCACATACAAGTACTTCCGCTTTGATAGATTGTGAAAAGAATTGGAGAGTTTAATTAATTCACTACACCTTTGCAAGTCTAAAAGTTGCAGCTATGACGGGTTGCCAATGGTTTCAGGGAGGCTAACTTAATTTTGTACAATGCCTCAACTCTAAATGTTGTAACAGTGACAGGTTGCCAAGTATATTAGAAAGTGAATATTGGAATTTGGAAATATTGCCATCTACTTGCATTGTTATAATTATTTTCAAGTGTTGCAACTACGATAGATTGTCAGTAGAATCAAGCAGGTTATTTAAACATTTAAACTTCATATTATGTTCAAGTGCTGCAGCTTAGATAGATTGAAAATGAAATCAGAGAGATTATTTAAACCTTTACAACATTCTATTTCTAGTACCGCAGATGTGACAGGCTACCAACAGATTCAGGAAGGCTAATTAAACTGATCCACTCTCTAACTCCTAAAAGCTTCAGCTTTGATAGGTTGGGAATGGTATCAGGGAGGTTATTTAATTTACTACACAAGGTAGCAAATAGAGAGATCAGGGATATCACGCCACCTAAGACACCACTCAGAGTTCAAATTATTTAAGTCAAATCAGCTAAAAGAAGAAAGTCGGCGCCAAGGAATGATAATTCAAATTCAATACAGGGTCGGCTTCAAGTTAACAGATATCCATTATCAGAGCTAACATGTAGGGACAAAGGCTTGCAAAACTTGGCTAGAGTTTACAGAGTAAGCTTGACTTAATTCGTGTTAGACATGCATACCAAAAATGTTCAAAATAAAGGTGAAATCAAAGAATACTAGGATGGCAGATCTCCATACTCAAACAACCATGATTAGATCAAAACCTGGTCTTTATCTCGATTTGGCAGGTATATTTGAGCATGCCCAAGTGAGCATGTGAACCATGAATCTCTACGAGCTCGGACGACATTAAGTTACTTACCAACAAGTCATTCTTCATTGACTCACTTAGAATACTATGAACAAATCAAGGTGAACTAAGCTTGGTTAGGTTTAGAAACCAATCATCACAAGTGTCTTTGAGTTCAAGAGAATGCATGTATAGTCACTGTGTTATTGTGGAAAATGGTCATACCGCAGGTCTGAGACTTTTAGAGCAAGGAGGATGCCGCTATCAGCACATGAAGTCACACAATATACAAAATTGAAGGGGACAGCTATACTACGCATTAGATTGAGAATCCATGTAAATAGAATCATACACAAAGAAATCAGTAGATGATGCCAAAAAGGGATGGATTTGAAACAATGATTCAATTCATTAACAGGTTTAAGGAGTCAGTCACTCTAAGCGGCTTCTACACTGTCCAAACCGAGCATACTTTGCCCCTGAGAACTTTTTTTTTTTTCTCAACTATGATGATGTCGATTTTTCTATTGTCTAAAAAGGAAAGAGGATTAATGAGCAACTAGGATTACCTGATAATCTCATATTTGAATCCTCCATCCCCACGTTGGTGATGAAGTTGACTATAGTATAGGCATCGATGGGATCTAGTGGCATAGTCAAATCCTCTGTCAAAGCTCTTCTTGCCTGTGCACACATGGAAGCTTGGAACCGGTTATCCACACCCTTACGCTGAAGCCTTCCCCATTATCATATCGCTACAACCAACATTTTTCACCCATTCTAAACCCTATTTCGTTCTCTCCCCCGGCACTCCTCTACCTCCTTAGTTCCCAAGAGTCTTGAAAAATAGGTTCCTTCATCCATGTAGAGTGGTTACAAGAACCGTTACATGCCACCAATAATACAAAAGACCCCATTTTTCTAATAATAGATTTATCTCCTTTATGAATAATGGTCGATTACATTTCTCCATTTATTCCTCCTTTTATTTTTTACTAAGTGTAAAGCAATAAGTGATGCCTATTGCATGAAAATCACTCAAGAAAAGTGGTCTCCTCCACCTTTGTTCGTCAATTACCGAATCTACCAATGCATGTTCAGCTTCCATTTCTTCAGTATCTAAAATATCTCTCAATTTATTTGCTATACTAACTTCCATTATACTTAAATAATTTATTATATTACTATTATCTGCTTATTTTATTATATTATAAATTTATATTATATTCAATGTAATAATTACCTTTCAATATTCTATTTTATTTACTTCTATTAATAGTGTAATTTTATTCTTTCATAACCTCTAATTATATTAAACCATTTATTTAATTATTTATTTTCCCTTAATTATCCACTATACCTTTTAACTTTAATAATCCTATTTAACTGTCGTAATTTGATCAGAAACATTTATCGACCAGATTTAATCAAATGCAGTCAAAGTCCAAACAATACTTGACCTCACAATGAATTGAAAAGCATTACAAAGGCAACGCAAATAGAGGGCACTACAATCAACAAGGAGAAGGATGTTCTCCCTAGGAAAGACAAGGCAGAAATGACCCCAACCAAGGATGATGAGACTAATGAAGAAGAGGTAAAATTCATTAGGAGACTAAGAAGAGGGTTTGGGAAATATAAAGGTAAGATTCCCTTAAAATGCTTTGAATGTGGAAAAATAGGTCATTTCACCGCTAAATGTCCTTACAATAAGAAAGGAAACTTTGAATAAGAGGTTGATGATAAAATGAAGAAACCTTACTACCCTAAGAGAAGAAATTTTCAAAAGAAAAAGAAAATGCTATACATCCAAGAAGATAGTGATGTATTAGACTACAATAGCTCAAATGCTGAAAAAAATTGTGCCTTTGTTGCTAGAAACAATGAGTTTCTCTTCATGGAAAAAGAGTCTGAGGAGAAATAAAATGAAAAGGCTGAAGAACTACTTGAAGAGGGTGAAGAAGGAGTGGCTGACCTAGAGGGAGAACTCATATGTTCTCTAGATGAGATTGAGAAGTTGAAAAAGGAGAACAAGCAACAAAATAAACTTTCACAAAAAGATTCTGACAAACTAAGCAAGGAACTTGAAGAATTTACCTAGAATGTGGTAGATTTGAAGCTAAAACTAGAAGAATCGAAGAGAGTAGGAGATGTAATTCAATCCAAGCTACTGTCTAAAGCTAAAATATGCATGAAGCTTGAGGAATAAATAGTTGCTCTAAGTAAGGATTTGGAAAAGGAAAATGAACAAATACAAAAAGGACTCAAACTGAAAAGTGGGTCAAACATTTTAGATGAATTATTAAGCACCCAAAAGCCTGCAAACAAAGAAAAATTGGGCTTAGGTTTGGAGAAGGGAAAATATCCTTTGTTGATGCTTCTACAAAGATATATGAAAGATTTAGAGCAGAAGAAAAGTATAAATTTGTCAAAGAAAATAACTGCAAAGGAAGTGAATGCAATGGGAAAATTGTAGAGGAAGATAAAACTAAAGAAGAAAAGAATCCCACTATAGACAAGAAGGATAACCAATCATATCCTATGGATAAGAGGAGAAATAAAAAATTCAAAAGGATTGATGTTGATGGATTCACTAAGGTGAGAGACACAAGAAGGTGGATGCACAAAAGACCCCCTCCTCTAGCACCAAATCCTATGACTAGGTATTCTAAATATTTCTATTCATGTAGTCAGTTTGGTCATAGGGCTATAAAATGTAGAATCATTCCTAAAAGGAGTGTAAACTTTGAAAGAAAAAATTCATTTGCTCCTTTACTTGATATGAATATAGTCTGCTATAACTGTAATAATTTTGGTCACATAGCTAAAAATTGTACAACAAAGTTTACAATACCAAATGCTAAGAATGAGAAAAAGAAAATCTTATATCCTAAGACAAACAAAGAATCAAATAATAAGGAGATGGTAGAAAATATAGAAAGGAAAATAAGAAGGTGTGGAAAGGAAAAGGAGAAAGCTCCACACAATCATTGATTGTACAAACAACTCTACATTCCAAAAATAAAATCAATGGGTGATAGATAATGGTTGCTCCAAGCACATGATTGGAGATAAGATCAAGTTCATAAAACTCAAAAAATGTAATGGAGGATATGTGAGTTTGTGTGATAACACCACAATCAAAATATGTGGTAAAGGCATCTTAAGCCTAGATGGTAAAAACCCTACAAAGGATGTCTTGTATATTGAAGGTTTAAAGCACAATCTATTAAGTGTGAGCCAAATGTGTGGCAACAGTTATAAGGTCACATTTGATTTAGAAGGTTGCAAAATCAGAAAGAATCGAACGATATTTGCACAAGGATTGAGAACCAACTACAACCTCTACAACTTGCTGAAATAAAAGGTCAAAGTTGTATGATAGGACAAGCTAATGAAATTTGGTTATGGCACAGAAGACTAGGTCATATAAACTTTAACAACTTGGTGAAGGTAAGTTCAAGAGGTCTGGTTAGACACATGCCTAAGGAAAAAAATCCTGCAAATGTCTTATGCAAAGAGTGTCGACAGGGAAAACAAACAAAGGCTAGTTTCCCAACCAAAGAATATTCAACTACTAAGCATTTATAGTTGGTTCATATAGATTTATGTGGACCCACAAGAACAAGAGGTTTGAAAGGAGAAAGATACTTTATGTTCCTAATAGATGAGTATACAAGGATGAAATGGGTGAAATTTTTGAGGCACAAATTACAAGCATTTGAGAGATTTACAATTTTCAGAAAGATGTTTGAGAAGGAGATAGGGAGGAAGATAAAATGTTTAAGACCAGATAAAGGAGGATAATTCACATATAGTGAATTTTTTGAATACTATGAGGAACATGGAATCAAGAGACAATATTCAACACCAAGAAATCCATAGCAAAATGAAGTGGTAGAAAGGAAGAATAGAGTTGTGCAGGACATGGCTAGAACAATGCTAAAAGAAGTCAAATTAATTGATATGTTTTGGAGAGAAGCAATACACACTATGGTATACATTTTGAATAGAATCCAAATTCAATTACGTAGTGATAGTACTCACTATGAAATGTGGTATGGTATACTTGCATTTTTGAAATAGTTTAAAGTGTTTGTAAGTAATTGCTACATCAAAAGAGAAAACTTAGGAAATTTTGAATCAGGAAGTGATGAAGGAATATTTTTAGAATATTCCACTCAAAGTAAAGCATACAAATGCTATAACAAAAGGCTTGACCAGATTGTGGAAAACATTAATATAAATATTGATTGAAAGCATAAAACACATCAAATATGATCAAGACAGTTTTGATGATGAGCCAGATTATGAAGATAATGTAACAAATGATGAAGAAGAATCTAAAGAAGTAGATATTGAGAAGGCTCTTGCAAAGTATGTTCAAAAAGATCATCCAACAAACTAGATAATTGGGGATAAAAATGAAGGAGTTCAAAATAGAAGGAGATTTGCAAAGAACAAAGAACAAGTACATTTTTCTCTCTTGTCACAAATTGAACCCAATTTTTTTTTTGAAGCCAACAAAGATAAGAGCTAGATAGAAGCCATGGAAGAAGAGTTAAATTAGATTGAAAAGAATAAAAATTCATAATTGGTACCTAGGCCTCCAAGAAAAAATGTAATTGGCACTAAATGGGTGTTTAGAAACAAGCTGAATGAAGATGGAGCCATAATAAGAAACAAGGAAAGATTACTATGCAAGGGGCATGCACAAGTTGAAGAAATTGAATTTGAAGATAAATTTGCAACTGTGGCAAGACTAGAAGCAATCATAATGTTTATTGCATTTTTAGTCTGTAGAGGATTCAAAATGTATCAGATGGATGTCAAGTCTGTATTCTTGAATGGAAACTTAGAAGAGGAAGTTTACATAGAACAACCAAAAGGTTTTCAGTTTTCAGAAGATGATGATTATGTTTGTAGATTGAGAAAAGTCTTATATGGTCTAAAACAAGCACCTAGAGCATGGTATTCAAGATTAGACTAGTATTTACAGCAACAAGGCTTCAAAAATAGATGGGAAAATAGTAACTTGTATTTCAAATCTGAAGGTGAGCACATTATTATAGTTTTTGTTTATGTGGATGGCATCATTTTTGGTGGTAGTAATGATAAAATGTGTAAAATATCTTCTACACACATGCAAGATGAATTTAAGATTTAATGTTAGGAGAATTTATGTTTTTCCTTGGTTTGCAAGTTATACAAACTGATAATGGGATGTTCATATCTCAAACTAAGTATGCTAAGGAGATGCTCAAGAAATTTGGCATGGAAGATAGTATACCAGTCAACACCCCCATGATAACTGGCTGCAAGTTGAGTAAATCAGATGAATCACCTGAGGAAAATTAGACAGTAAACAAGTCAATGATTGGAAGCTTCATGTATTTAACTACATCAAGGCCAGATATTATGCAAGAAATTTTTTTAGTGGCAAGATTTTAGGTTGCACCTAGAGATTCACACGTCAATGCAGTGAAAATAATTTCTAGATACATTGAATATTGTTGACTATGGACTATGGTATCCCAAGAGCAAGGAATTCATTTTAACTGCATATACAAATGTTGGTTGGGTAGGAAGTGTGTATGATAGGAAAATCACCAGTGGTGGAGCATTCTTCTTGTGAAACAAGTTAGTTTCCTTGATGAGCAAGAAGCAAGAATCAATCACTCTATCCACTATTGAAGAAGAATATATGGGAGCAACAACATGTTGTACTCAAGTCCTATGGATGAAAAAAATCTTAAAGATATCAAGGTGGAGTACAAAGAACCTATCTCAATTCGGTGTGACAATTCAAGTGTCATAAACATATCAAAGAATCTAGTGATGCACTCTAGAAAAAAACACATATCTATTAAGTATAACTTGATAAGAGAGAAGATTGTAGATAAGGAAGTCAACATGGAATAATTTCCCACAAAGGAATAGGTAGCTGAAATTTTCACCAAGCCTCTTCCCAAGGAATAATTTGAATATTTGAGGCAAAAATTGGGAGTTATTTCTCCCACATCATATCACTAGTTACTAGTGATGGGACATATGTCTAGGGGGAGCTTCATTTATATTTCATTCATCCCTGGAAATAGGTAGGATGCATCAAGTCAAGTATCAATGGTCTTACAAATTTCTAATGACTTGATGGTTGCATAATAATGATTCCCACTTTCTCATTGAATTGCTTTTCAAAGGGGGAGTAATGTGTTAGGGGTAGTCTACCCTTTGCCATTGATGTCAAAGGGGGGGAATTGTGATCAAATTCTCAATGAGTAGGATGAGCATGGTAGCCATGTGCATATAAAATGGGTGTATTTCCTAGTGTGTCAAACCGGTATCATAACATCAACCCATTGGTATGAGCATTTAGTTTTTCCATCATTGAAAAAGGGGTATATTGTTGGCATATTGTTGTCATTGATGTCAAAAAGGGATCAGGTGTGAGATGGAACTGATTTTGCATGAAAGGGAGCCTACATTTATGTCAAAATGTTGTCATTGATGTTTGGGGACGATAGTGTATTTTAAATTTGGAAGTTGGAGTGAAGGCTACAAATGTTGCTAAATTTCCTCAACACTCTAAAGCAAAATTTGAACTCAGATTTGTCATGGATTTTCTAAGAGAAACTTAGAAATGTGTTTGGCAAGACCAAAGGTTGAAGGATATACTTGGAAAAGGATTATTTGTGCTCTTAGCCAGAATTAGGGTTTGTTAGTTAAAACCCTAGGTATATACACTCATGGCACCAAAATAACATTTCTAATTTGATGGTGATTTGTGTTTGACAGTTGCAGGTAGCTTAAGTAATAACTTAAGTCTATTACGTCATGTGGGGAACTGACCCCTACACTAGCATTTATCAACAATCGACCAGATATTTGTGGCATCTAATTTTTCCTAAGTCTCATGTAAATATTTCCTTTTGATGGGATCAATAGTGTTGGTTGAGACTACAAGATCTAATAGTCTCCCTGCTAGCCCATTGTGTAAGTGGTGGGTCCCAGCTAAATCCCTCAGGGATTCAATGATTGGTGGAAAGAAATCCACAGTGGATAGAGTATATTTGGTGATGAGGATAGTGGGATCTATGACTGTAGTAGAAAAAGTGGATAAGATATGATGTTATATTGAATAGGTAATAGAATGAGGTTGATCAACGACAGTGATCAAGATGAAGTAGATGATTCGATGATGCTCGCTAGCTTGTGGCACTTGTGGTAGGACCCATTCATATTTTTTGAGTAAAAGGGGAATAGTGTAGATCAGATGAAGTTGATTGAACAATGCATGACACGTGGCTTCATTTCTTCACATTGTTGTGCCATAGAAAAATGGCCCCTTTTCATTTTCATGGCCTTTTAGGTCTTGTTTATGGTGTTGGAACTATCTTTGATTTTATGTTGCAACATGGCTTGAACATGCTTATTTAGGTACTAAAACTAAAATAACGACATCTTGCGAAGGTGTTGTAAGACATTTCTACATTCTTCTAGACTCTATTAATTACAATTCACCTAAAAATGACCTTTTTATTCATCAAAATGTCCTATTTTGGAGTGTTGTAAAACCTTGTAACAAGCTTTCATGCTTTTCTAGGCACATCTTCACTATTTATCCCTTTTTCATGCTTTATTTGACCCATTTATGTTTTCATATGCTTAATTAAGTGTATTTTTTAGAATTATCTTGACAAACAACATTAAATACAACATATTTCCCGACACTTGTTTTTAGGTCCTAGGTGGGACCCATTCACCATGGGTGCTGAATGAGTCCCCCTTGGCACCAAATTCAAAATATTTTAAATTTCCTTTTGGGATTTTATTCAAAAACACTTGATGTCGGCCTGTGATGAGGTATTAATGAGTAACTAAGGCACAATTGTGTATAAATAAGTGATTTTCACCTCATTTTAACCCCCATTCATCAAGTTCACTTATCCACCTATTCACTCAAGAATTCAAGCACTATACAACATCTTTTTAAGCACTATTCAAGCAGTTTGAAGCAACCATTGACATTACTTCAGACTTGCATTATCAAGGGTTTGACCTAGGTATACAGATTTGACAAGATTTTTGCTATTGAAGATTGGTTTATAATTCAACTAGGTGCTTCAAGTCAAATTAAGTCTATTTCAAGCTTGGAGAAGGTTTTCTGTCCATTTTCTACAAAATTGACTTTGGAAACCTGACAAGTAGTGATTCCTAGATCTTCTATTGCAAAGTTGTCTCTTGATTTTTCAAAAATTTGGGAAAGAACTGGTTCGCCACCTGTGGCGAATGAGTCCCACCTTAGGACTGAAAAATCTGAATTTTGTCAGATTCTAGATCCCAACAGATAGAAACTTGCTTCTAACTATTTTTCACTAGGAGGAGGACTAATTCTCCACCCTAGGCGAATGAGTCCTATTGTGAAAAATTAGTAATTTCAGCTAGCATCCAAAATACTCTAGATTCATCATACTTCATCTAGGTGTACTCAGATTCATCACGTTCCTTTATGTTCTACATAATTTCTTCATTTACTTCATTATTTACATATCGCAGTGTATTTTCAAACATAGTGTAAATATTAGTTTTTCATTCACTTTCATTCGTTTAAGTCAATAAATTTCATTTAGTTAACTTCATTTAGGTTAGAAAACATCACACGTAACATTATTTGAATGAACTAGTTTTCATTTTTAGCCTAATTCTCTCCTTTTAGGTGAAAAAGCCTAGAAGAGTTAGAGAAGTCCTAAGAGCGAAAAATCAATAGTTCATTTTGGTGAACCCGACATTTGAGCACTTTGCATTTCTAATTTCACTTACATATTGCATCCTAGTTTGAATTTGCATTAACATTTAATAAGTACATTGTTTTGTTTTTGCATTTTAGGACATTTTTTCTTGTATTAGTGAAAGCTTCATTTAGATTTCATTTTTGCATTGCATCTCATTGATAAAACTAAAAATTTGCATTCTGCATCATTTTTTGCATTATGTAGGACATTAAAATCATCTTAAAATTTCTGAAAAAAACAAAAAAATTGCATATTAGGACTCATTCGCCACCCAGGGTGAATCAATCCCTCTACACTTGTTAACTAGTATTTTTAGCATTTTTTTGGCATATTTCTACATTTTTGTTTTCTATAGTTAGATCTTAGTTACAACTAGCAGTATTTCTATTATTTTCATTTTAAACTCTTAGATTAGTTTGCATTTACATTAACCCCTCCTTTGTGGTACTTGCATGAGTGTTTGTTGCCCTGTTGATAATACTTTGGTGAGAAGAAGTTCTAGACTCATGGATTCCCACGACAACACTTTCGTTGTGGACCTTGGGATCTCACAAGCTCCTAATCCTAGTATGGACAATGGTGCATTAGGCCCTAACAATACCACTTCTATTCCTTCATCTTTCCATCCAATGAATGTTGACAACCAAAAAAAATATCTTCCTCAAGATAAGGTCATTAGTATTCATAAAGAATTTTGCACATTTACACCAAGAATTTTCACTTGAAAACATTTCCCAAACTACCATACCTTCCATTGATAGTCTTCATTGTTTGATTGAAAGTGATTATGGCTTGCAAGTGATGAAGAAGATTTCTGAGATTTACAATAAAAATTCCACTTCAAATACCAAATCCGTAACCATTCCTGTAAGCCAAGGAGGACCTCAAGTTCCTTCCCCTTCAACCATAGCTTCCAAACCAACTTATACCAATCTGAAACTCCATACAACTATGCATTAGGCTACTTCTTTCCTGATTTCCACTAGCATTCCTACTTCTCTTGTGGCATCACAAGTCCCTTCCACCACCTTCACACCTCATAGTATTCCTTTCACTTCACCACATATCACCTACACTCCATCACCATTTTCCCTTCCACCTCAACCCACATACCCCAATCCGCTTCTTACACAAATACTTACCACCATTTCATCTATGCAACATAAAATTTCCACCATTAGCCAAGGTAAATTTGCTCCACTTACATATCATGTCCATCGTAGCCCCTTATAATTAGAAATTTTATGTACCCTGATTCCACAAGGGATAGAAATGCCTCAATTTGAGAAATATGAAGGAAAAGGAAACCCTGTCAACCATGTTAATTCCTATACAACTTTGTGTAGTGATTTCATCCTTGATGATAAACTATTAGCCAAACTTTTCCTAAGGACCTTGAAAGACACTTCCTTAGAATGGTTTTCCAACTTTCCTAATCATTCCATCTGTTCATTCAATGAATTGGTGGATGCTTTCATAAGTCACTTTCAAGTTCACATGACACCTAAACAGACAATGGATGAACTTATGCGATGTAAAAAAAAAAATAGATGAAAAAGTAACGGATTTTATCTCACAATACCAATCTGTGTATGCTCAAATTGATTTCAAGATTCCTGATGCACATCTGCAAAAGATGTTTATCGAAAACTTGCACACACACCTTCAAGATAAATTAGCAATGATGAAATTCCCTTCATTTATGCATTTATGCACAATGTTGTGTGAATGCCATAATTTTGTTTCAAGACATGATTCAAAATCCACTTCTAATCGAGCTAAAAAACCTAAACAAAAAAATCAAATCCAGAATAATCAACAAAACTTTTGCAAACCAAATAGAGGCGTTTTGCAATTTAATCTGCCTCCTCAACCTCAACCGTAGCCAATCCAACCCATTCCAAATCAAGTGGTAGTTGTTAAAGCAGTAGTGCCTTATACCTATGGGGACCTGAAGAGAAAATTTACCCCCTAATTGATACCCTTCATAATACAATGAACCAATTAATTCAACAACGCCTGCTAAATTTTCCACCCGTCCGACCGCTTGATCCAAACCAACCTTTACCACCCACCTTCAAACCTAATGCTTATTTCCATTTTCATCACTAGAATGGACATGATACTAAACACTTCAAGTGTCTCAAACATTTAGTTTAAGACCTCATTTATTTAGGCCATTTGTCCATTATGGGTGTTAATGATCAAGGAAATAAGTCTGTTGCAACCCCTAACTAGAATTTGCAAATTTTCACTAATCCCATGCCTAAACATACTACCTCCTTTATCAAGGCTAGTGAACTTTCAACCACTCATGTAATGACTATTGATACAAACAATGAACAACATGATATACCTCCCCCTATTACTACGGAAAGTCTTATGGATGAGCTAGTATCTACAATAGACACTATCCCTCGTAAGGGCCAAACCACTAAATCTCTTGATATCACCTTTTCTTATAAAGATATACTACAAAAATTTCTTGATGGTCCTCTTTACATAGCTAGAATAATCTATAATAATCCCACTAATGGGATATTAATAGATCCCACTTGTGGCGATAACGTGATTACATAGGAGTTTCTAGTATTACATGAGCTATATCAAGATGAATATAATAAACCATGGATTAAGACACATACTGGTTTTGCATGCCCTACGATCAAATTGAACATGTTACCCTTACAAATAGGACCTAAAACTTTGGAGGTAACATTTTCAATTGTTCCACAACCTGACCAATTTATTTTGCAGCTAGGCCACCCTCATCTTCGCTCAATGAAATTCATCCCATCAGTTGTTCACAAGTGTTTGAAGTTTCCACATGACAGTGAGATAGTCACCATACACCATAGTGGCTTTAATCCTTTATCTTCCAAAGGTAATTTTTCATTAGAAGCCTTTTGGTCTACACCTATGGAACCTATCACACCTCGAAAGGAATTATTTTTCATTTCTTATCAAAAGTTTAAAGCCAAAAAGATAGCCGCATTGTCTCTTCATAACTCATCCCTGTCCACTTCCGCACCTCCTATCATAGATTAAACCATGCTTTAACCTAAGTTTGACATTGAGAAAACCATACAAACTCCTGAACAAACACCCCTCGATACTTCCCAGCCATCATTTAAACGACCAAGGGAAAATGAAACCACTCCTGTCATGCCTCCTCACCTTAAACAAGTGTATAAAGCTAAAGAGAAAGTAGTTGATCCATCCTCTTCGGTTTATTTTGTCCTTCCCTCTTCAAAATCAGATGAACCTCTGATGACTCAATCCACTCTTACACCTCAATAACTCCAAAATAGAATTAAAAGAAACCACGGTGCTAAGGAACGAAGGCGTCATCGTCGTCTCCTTGCTCATCAATCTTGCATAGAAGAAGATAAAGAAAATCAACCTTTAGCTTTGACTGAAGTAATAGATGACCACCATCCTTCTCCCAACTTGCCACACGATAGTCTAGTGCAACCTTTGCAACAAATTGAACCAATCCAACAACCTCTACTTTTGATCCATCCATCCATAGAAATCACCCTTCGTCCTCCTATTGTCATTAATCTTGATGATGATGATGATCATGTGAAGATCACAAAAATAGATGAAGAAGTGCATAATGCTTTAAATTCTTTATTTTCATATACAATGAGCTTAAATGATACATCCTCTTCACCAAGTGAAGAACCTGGTAGGACTCCTGGTATGACTCCTAGTTCGACACTTGCAATTCTTCCTTTGGACAGTCAACTTCCCTCGCATTACAATGAACATGATTGGGAGGCGGATGACCTGTTAGATGGTTGACTTGCATTCACCTAACTAGCCTTTTTGCTTTTAACTTTTTTATTTTCCTTTTCATGTATTGTGTTCCCCCATATCATGCATTTGATATTCCATCTCTTCATACCCTTCTATTTGTATCTTTGTTCTTCTATATGTCGTATATTATCTTTTTTACTTCTTTTTGTTTTATTTTCTCCTTTTGGGGAGGATGCAAAATGTAGAGATGCCCTATGTATCTCCCATGTTGACCCAAAAGGTCCTTGTCTTTTTCTTTTTTTTTGTTTTGTGTTCTCCTTTTTGGGATGATGCAAAGCATAGAGATGCCCTATGTCTCTTCCATGTTGACCCAAAATGTCCTTGTATTTTTCTCTTTCTATTTTGTATCTTCCTTTTGGGGAGGATGCAAGGCATTGAGACTGCAATGTCTCCTTCATGTTGACCCAAAATATTTTTCATCTTCTTTTTTATTTTTTCATTTTCTTTCGTTTCACTTGTGTTTTCCTTTTGGGGACAATGTAAAGCATTGAGACCACAATGTCTCTTCCATGAATGAACTGTATTTTTCTTTTATTTTCGCTCTCTTTATGTCATTGTTCTAGTTCTATGTGCTTTGGGGAATGATGATGGTTCTGAGATCTTTCATAAAAAAATTACAACAAAGAACATACTGACCCCAAATCCATAGATCCCTTATGTGTTTGGTGTGCTTTCTTTTCTGGGGGAAACTCCCTTTCTTTGTTTTTCATTTTTCCTTTACATGAAACAACCTCACTTCGAAACATATGACTTGGAATAGGGCTTTCAAAGTTGGCTCTCATGTCTTGTTTTATTTTTATATTCTCTTTTCTTCTCTACTTTAAAGTAATTGCTCACAAAACAATGTGTAGCAATTCATTTAAAGTGGGGGGCATACATTATCATAATTCATTTGCATTCTTGGTTCCTTGTGCAACCTTGTCATTTATATGATGTGTTTGTCACTCTTTGGATGACATTGGGTGTGATGTCCTTTATAAGTGTGATCTATCTTAACATATCATATTCCTCTTGGTGGCCTAATGTGACACATTACATCCCCTAAGTTGTGAATATACTATCCTTTTATTGGTCCTCTCTTGGAGACATTAGACACAATGTTCCCTAAGTGACTGATCTTGCATGAATTGAACAAGACTCCTTTGAACTTCTTTTACATCTTTTACATTTTTTTTTGCACTTTTACATTTTTTCCACCTTGCATAATGCAACTTGCATGACTGTGGTTCCTTTGAATTTTTATTCATAGCATTTTTTTCCTTTTGGCACTTTGTTAAATTTATCAATGGGTATAAATTTGATATGGTTGAGCAGGAAGCCCAAGTAGCGGCATGAATTTTCCCCATATCCACTTTTTTGTTTGTGAGTGCATACCAAATAGCATATGTATCTTACCTTTTTGGGCTTTCTCACCACGCAAACAACTAGTTTTGTGGCCTCAGAGTGAGTACATTGGGCCTTCTCACCCATCAGACCATCATGTGTTATGTCGCCCCAGAGTGAGTACACATTCTCTTTTTCAAACAATCAGCCTAGATCTAATCCACAACTAGTTGGATTGATGATCGAAACTTCATTCAATTTTTTCATCTCAACACTTGTGTGTTCCTTTGTTCTTATGCTTAGTTTGCCATGGGATCTTCATCCTGGGAGCTTGATCATCCCTCTTGATTGTTGGAATTCCATCTTACTAGTGTAAGTGCATTTGAACCCTCCTCTTGATGTGCATGGCTACTTTAGTGAGTTGAAGCAAGTGCATCCTCTCACTAAAGTGGGGGCTAAATGTGCCATAGAAAAATGGCCCCTTGTGATTTTCATGGCCTTATAGGTCTTGTTTCATGGTGTTGGAACTATGTTTCTTTGATTTTATGTTGCAACATGGCTTGAACATGCTTATTTAGGTACTAAAACACAAAGAATGACATCTTGTGAAGGTGTTGTGAAGTGTTGTAAGAAATTTCTACATTCTTCTATAGACTCTATTAATTACAATTCACCTAAAAATCACCTTTTTATTCATCCAAAAATCTTATTTTGAAGTGTTGTAAACTCTTGTAACAATATTTCATGCTTTTCTAGGAACATCTTCACTATTTATCCCTTTTTCATGCTTTATTTGACCCCTTTACGCTCTCATACGCTTAATTAAGTGTATTTTTGAGTATTATCCCAACAAACAACATTAAATACAACATATTTCTTGACACTTTTTTTTGGTCCTAGGTGGGACCCATTCGCCATGGGTGGCAAATGAGTCCCCCTTGGAACCAAATTCAAAATATTTTAAATTTCCTTTCAAGATTTGATTCAAAAACACTTGATGTTGTCTTGTGATGAGGTATGAATGGGTAACTAAGGCACAAGTGTGTATAAATAAGTGATTTTCACCTCATTTTAACCCTCATTCATCAAGTTCACTTATCCACCTATTCACTCAAGCATTCAAGCATTTTACAACATCTTTTCAATCACTATTCAAGCACTTTGAAGCAACAATTTACATTACTTCAGACTTGCATTATCAAGGGTTTGACCTAGGTATGCAGATTTGACAAGATTTTTGGTGTTGAAGATTGGCTTACAAGTCAACTAGGTGCTTCAAGTCAACTTAAGTCTATTTCAAGCTTAGAGAAGGTTTTCTATTTGTTTTCTACATAATTGACTTCGACAACCCAACAAGTAGTGATTCCCAGATCTGGTGTTGCAAATTTGTCTCTTTCTTTTTTAGAAATTTGGGAGTGGACTGATTTTCCACCTATGGTGAATGAGTCTCACCTTAGGACTAAAAATCTGAATTTTGTCAGATTTCAGATTCTAACAGACAAAAACTTGTTTCTAACAATTTTTCACCATGAGGAGGACTAATTCACCACCCTGGGTGAATGAGTCCCACTATGAAAAATCACTAATTTCAACTAGCATCCAAAATACTCTAGATTCATCACACTTCATCCAAGTGCACTTAGATTAATCATGTTCCTTTTTGTTCTACATAATTTCTCCATTTACTTCATTGTTTCCATATCACAGTGTGTTTTCAAATATAGTGTAAATCTTAGTTTTGCATTCGTTTTCATTCATTTAAGTCAGTCAATTGCATTTAGTTAATTTCATTTAGGTTAGAAAACATCACACATAACATTATTTGAATGAACTAGTTTGCATTTTTGGCCTAATTCTCTCCTTTTAGGTGAAAAACCCTAAAAGAGTTAGAGAAGTCCTAAGAGCCAAAAATCAATGGTTCAGTCACTATTGTAAAGCAAAGTAGTTGGTAGAATTGGATAATAAGCGATCTTGACACATGGCATAAGCTCGCTAGCTGGTGAAGATCTTGTGGGCCCGTTGTTAGTTCTAATAGGATAGTGGGTGATGGCATAGATTGATTGGTAGCCAATCCAATGGTGAGTGCTACATCAAGGAAATGGAGGAAATTTTTCTTAAAGGACATTTTTAATGAAGGATATTTAAAAGAGTGATTATCGAATGATTGTGTTTTAAAGTTGTAATGATGAACAAAGAACTTAAGTTTGTGGCATGAAGGGAAGAAATCAATGGCCTATATTTAAACAAGGTGATCACAAATGGATAATTACATCTAAATAGGGTTTTTTTCTACTAATCAACATGGAGGTAAAGATTTAATTGGTCTATCTGCTTCAGTGATACATGTAATATGATTGGATGCACCGAAGGACAGTACAGATGTCCATAAAGAGAAAAATAAAGATTAGATCATAGGATCAAAAGAGAGCATTAAGTGCATATATGATCTTAGGGTTTGGTATGATGGAAAGGAAGGAAAATTCTCTACACCAGGAATTAATGTTGGGAAGCTCAATGTAGTTGCTAGACAGTGAAGAGGATATTCACCCTAATAGAAGATATTATTATAGTAGAAGATCTCGAGGAAATCATCTTTAATGTGAACTACACAAAACAGATGTGAAGGGTGTCTAAATATAAATGAGACACAAGTAGTGTGGTCTAGAGCTCCCAAATCAATTAGATTATACACAAAAATAGAAAAGGAGAGGTATAGGAGAGTACAATATTTCTTTGAGGCAGACAAAGAATGCACTAAAGAAGAAAGAAAGGAACAAAGCTAAAGGTGTGGGATGCAGAGCAGTGAACAAGGTTGTTGTTATAGCATCAAAGAGTTGAGCTATTACAAAGTTAGTTGTAACATTGATAAGAGTTTCTTAGGAATAAATTGTAACCATCCTATATGTTGTAAATTTGTTTGGTTGGTGCCATCAGATAACTAATTTGGTGCTTATTTTAAGGGATAGGTGTCTCTGTAGGGTTGGTGCCCTTAAAAATTATAGCAAAGGGTTTCATTATGAGGCTTGATTAGTACAATAGCTCCTACCAGCATTTTCTGAGCACGGTTTCTCCCATTTTTGGTTTTCCACATATATCTGTTGTTATGTGTTGATTTTGTTTATTTGCATGTGTTTGTCATATTCTTAAAGTTTTAATATACACATCTAATTTTTAAGTGTTATGTCTTCTCTTTAGAAAAGAAGGATAAATTTTTGAATCTACTCATTCACCCCCCTTCTCAGTAGATTGTTGTGTTCCAAAAAATTAAATGATGCTAATTGAACAAGGTTGATTGGATGGTGCAAATGTGATGACACCTCATCGGGGAGACAAAAACATATCAATGGTACATAATAATTAGTCCCTTTGACATCCTGATAGAACCTCATCAGACAGAAGGATGAATATCAGCAAGAAAAAATTATTGGTCCCTTCAACATGCCAATAAGGTGGGACCTAATAGAGTTTCAATAAATTTGAATGATGACATGTCAAGACAAGTGGTGGCATGAAATTGATTAATGTGTTTGTGAATCCCTAATCCAAATACCTGCAAAACACAACAAATGAATACATTAGGAGATCAATGCAAGTAAGAACAAGGATTCCCCATGAAATCCATTAAAAAAACTCAAAATAGGAATGAAAAGATGAAAATAATGAAAGAACAAGAAAGTAAATCAAATCCTATTGAAAGCAATGCAAACTCTTGATCCCATGGGGGAATTGGTGCCAATTTGATATGAAAATTGGCCCTTTCCCAACTCCAATGATGCAAACTTGATGTGTTGAAGAGATTTGATCCACTTTGTTGATGTTGAAGAGTGCTCCAAGCTAAAATCTGCAAAAACCTAGCTATGATTCAATGAGATGGATGAAAATTGCTATGAATTTGAGTATAGTAAGTTTACTCAAGTTGTGGATGATCAAATGAGGATATGAGTTCTTTATTTATAGAATGCCAAGATGGATGAATGTCCATATTTGAGCAATGTGGGACTAACATTCATCCAATGGAATGATGCCACTTGTCAAGCTATGAATGGGTGGAGGATGTGCAAGATTTGGGGAATGTGCCAATAAATGCATGAATTTGAAATTCAAATTTGTTGAAATGACATGTAAGAGGGAAGGGAAAATGCAATAAATGCCACTTGGCTCAAGGCAAAGGACATGTAAGAGATTTTAAATTCCTTGTTGGATGTACATATTGACTTGGAATTTTTGAATTCAAATTGAAAGAATATTCTAAAAGATGCCATGTGAGGAAAATAGGGATTTAATAAATGAATTAAATCTATTTCCATGTGCAACTTGCATTATCTAGAGGATGGGACATGAGATGAGGTTAAATTAATCAAGGGTTAATTAATTTAATAGGAGATTTGATGATGTGACTTATTTGACTTAGATTTATGGATTTATTTAAATCAAATAAGAGAGGAATATGATAAGAGGCTAATTAAATAAGGATTTTGATTTATTTAATTAAAAGGGATGGTGTTAGATTAAATCAAATAAGGTTTTAATTTATTTAATTTAATGGATAGACTTTAGAGATTTAATCAAATAAATTGATTATTTAGTTAAATAGGGATAATTAGATCAGATGGATTGATTTAATTAACAAAAGAGATTGACTCGATTAGATAAAATGATTTATTTAATTAAGGGACGAATATTGATGAATTTAATCAAATAAGGGGATTTGATTAAATGGTTATACAGAGGGATGATTCAGGATGAAACGATGTTAGTAATCAAGATCAGAGTGTGATATCAATTTGTATATTTTCGATGTCTACATTTTTCCCCTCTTTGAAGCGATGCACTTGTTGCATTGGTTCAAAGAATAATCTTGTTGAGATCAAAGTCAAAATTTCTCTGATTTTTCAGATGCCCCACTATTGCCCCAGCGAGAAGAATTATGTTGGTATACTACCCCCTCGAGAGATCGGGCGAAGAGGTTTGATTTGAGGGTCAATCTATCGAAAAAGACGTTCACAATCAGTCCAACTTGAATATTTGATGTAGACAAATTTGATGATGTAGACAATCATCAGCCATGGTTAGCCTCATGCCTATTTTTGATATATTACACCCACTTGATCTTGATTTATACCATGACAATTGCATTATTGATGATATATATGAGCCAATGATTTTGATATGATGCAATGATATGTTAATGCAAAGTGGTATGATGATGCGTAATGTAATATGACTGTAATGTTTGCAATGGATTATCTGATAATGCTTATGTACCTATTATGAATGATTATGCAATATGTTGTAATGTGAAATGGTTGACATGCAAATGAATGTTATGTGAGGATTTATGTGATAAATACAATGTTATGTAATGTAATGGATGAAATGCAATGTAAAAAATGGATGCCATGTAATAAAATGGATGTGCTTATCTATAAAGAATGCTTATAATAATATGTTTATATAATGATGCATGTGTTTCCTATATGTTGTGTTGATGCAATATGCTAATGATTTGTGGATGCAGGATCGATGATGATGGTGATGATGATGGTGATGATCAACTATCATACTGCCTTGTTAGCGCAATAAACAAGAAGAGAAGAAGTCCTTTCAACAAGACACAAGATGATAAATATGCAAATGATGATGATTACTTGCCGAGGAGTTAGGATTTTGAAAGGGCCAATTACCTTACATTTGATAACACATGTAGGCACGATTCATCAGGGTATAAGAACTAGGATGGTGTTGTACCTAATGCAATAGAATTTGACTTGACAAGTGGAAAGGAGTATTCATGTTCACACCTGACATACAGAAACCTTGCTAGGATGGACTTCGGAAGTTTCAGACAGCTCGGACCAAAACACCGAAAGGTATAACCGATCAATGCAATAGTCAACAAGTTGTCCTAGACTTCTTCCATACATACCTAACAAAGCAAGTATTCGCCAAGGTTATATTACAAGAACCTCCAACAAGCATAGCAGGAAAAAGATAATGATCGTTGCCCCATTCCTATTTCTCTAAATCCTCTACTTTAGGATATCATCGAGACGTCCTTGGAATGAGCACAACTAAGATAAGTCAAAAGATAAAGACCAAGTAAACAAACAAACTGATGCTCTTCAATACCGGTAACAGAACGAAAAGATGTGTTTTCTACAGATGATAACCGAAACTTATTGCCAAAAGATAATGCCCATTGTAGGAAGGATTCATCCTAGGACATGTTAGTGGATGGTGGCACGTCATTTCGTTTATCCAAAGTGCTCTCAGGGATGATTGATATGGGACCGACGGGATGATAAGTTACCAATACGAAGAGATGACCAACTTGCTTACGCACTGACTTAGACTTAAGACTTGATGCTTTTGAGTTTTACTTTTAATCTGCTGGACTTGTTTCCAACTGTTTCACCAAAGGTTGAGGATGAGGATCAGTTTATTATGAGTGGTGCTTATTGCGGGTGCCAGTGAGATGAGATGGATGGATTTTTTCAAATATTTGGATGTTTTTGGAGTTTTGCAATGTTTTGAGGCTGTTTTGATTTTCGATTTTCCAATGTTTTTGGGATTTTCTGAGATTTTGACCAAGAGACTAACCTAAAGACCTATCCTAGGGGCCTCGGGGGCTGATCGACAGATTAGCCTTGCCTACGTTATACACACAAAGACCACATAGTTCGACTGATGATTTGACCAATTTACAGATGATGATATACATGATGAAAAGTCAGTTTATTATGATGGACTCCTATAGGACTGAGCTAAATGTCTCGGGGGATGATCAAAGATCAACCTTGCCTACGTTCAAGCTCAGAGACGATGTAGTTCGACAAGACAACTCTATTTTTGATCTTTTGACTGACTTTTGGACCTATTTTTGAATTTTGACATGTTTTGAATGTTTTTTGGATTTTCTGATGTTTTGATGTTTTTGGATTTTCTAATGTTTTGATGTTTTTGGATTTTCTGATTTGAGGACTTTAAGAATATACACGAATCCAATCTGATGAGAACATGCCCCCAGTGTGATGCAATAGACTACTCCGATAAAGGCAGGACAAACTGATCTTGAGGGTGGGCCGAGTAATACTAGGAGGGATCACGATACGAAAACAGGACCAAGCTATGGTGCGGATGCGAGTGGATGAGTGATGGATGGAGATATGGATGCGATGGATGATGTTGAACAAGCCATAGAGATCTTGGTGGATGGAAAGTGCTTATTTACGCAAGGCACCTATTTGCTAGGTTTTCACCGAGGTACTTGCCCGAAGTGCCACTGAAGTGGTTTTCACTAGAGGACGATTTTTTTTCTCTGTACTATTTTTTTATCCTTTTTCTAATTTTTTTGGATTTTTTGTTTTTATTTTTATTTTTTTGTTATCACTAAGACACCTGTTTGCCAGGTTTTTGCCTAAGTAACCATTTTTTTAGGACTTTTTCTTTTTTTTTTGAATTTTTTGGTTTTATACCCTGAAAGATTTAGGAATAAAACTTTTTAAGATGGAAGCTATTCATAGGCTCCTACAGAGGTTCCCCTTCGGGTGTTGATAGCTGATATGCCCCTGATTTGTAACTTGCTATTATGATGAAAGGTCCCAACCAATTAGGTTCGAACTTGCCTTTACTACTTGGGTTTGGGACATTCTTCTGATTTTCTTTTAAGACCAGTTCTCTGACTTGGAAAGTCCTGCTTTTGATTTTCTTGTTATAGCTCCTTTTGAGTCTATTTTGATAGACTTGCAAGTGATTCAAAGCATCGATCCTTCTCTCATCTAGTAACTCCAACTCGTTTAGTCTCGAAACCCGATACTCTTCATCAGTGATAAGGTTTTGTAGTGATATTCTGAGAGATGGGATCTTGATCTCAATGGGGAGTATGACTTATGATCCGTAGACCAAGGAGAAGGGGGTGGCACCAGTGGGTGTATGGATGCTGGTTCGATAAGCCTAGAGGGCAGGATTAAGCTGCAGATGTCAGTCACAACCTGCGTCATTTACTATTTTCTTAAGGATTTTGAGGATAGTTTTGTTCGTAGCTTCTTCTTGGCCATTTCCTTGGGGATAGTAGGGGGTGGAGAAGCGATGCTATATTTTGAATTTCTCGCACAAGTCGTGAACCTCCTGGTTTTTGAATGGTGTCCCATTATCTGAGATAATGGCTTGTGGGACACTGTAATGACAAATGAGATAGTTTAGGATGAATTTTGAGATCTGCTTCCTAGTGATATATGTCATGGGTATGGCCTCCACCCACTTAGTGAAGTACTCAGTTGTAGTTATGATGAACTTATGGCCATTGGATGAGGTAGGTGTGATTTTCCCAATGAGATCGATTCCCCACTACAAAAAGGGCCATGGTGTGATGATTGGGTGAAGCTCTTGAGCTGGAGCATGGATGAGGTCCCCATGTTGCTGACATTGTAGACACTTTTTAACATGATCATGTGCTTCTCTCTCCATTGTGGGCCAATAATACCCCATCCTCTATAGTTTCTTAGCGATGGTCATTCCACTCGAGTGTGAACCACAGACACCATTGTGTACCTTAGTTAGAGTAGTTAATTCCTCCTCAGCATTTAAGCAGTGTAGCAAGGTGCCCTCTATGCTTCTACGGTATAAGGTATCACCTAGGATGACAAATCTAGATGCCTTTTTGATAAAGGTTAGTTTTAGGTTTGATGGGAGGTCAGTGGGTATGACTCCTATGCAAAGGTATGTATAGATGTCATGATACCAAGGATCACCAAGACCAACAATTTGACACACATATTCTGATTCTGGTACCTCGAATGTGGGAACGAGAAGTTGCTCGATCAGAAATTCATATTTTGACATGTTGTGAGGGATGTCTACTAGAGACCCAATTATAGCCATGGCATTTGCTGCTTTGTTGTTGGTTCTTGGAATATGCTCAAATGTTATGTCAATGAAGGATTCCTTTAGTGTCTCCACCAATTTCTTGTATGGAGTGAGCTTGTCATCCTTAGTCTGATATTCATTATTGACTTGATTTATAATCAACTGAGAGTCTCCATACACCTTGAGAGCTATGATGTTCCATTGCACTGCTATCCTGAGACCTATAGTCAAAGCCTCGTATTCCGCTATGTTTTTGGTGAAAGGAAATGCCAATTTGTATGACTTTGGTATGTAATCCCCTTGTGGGGTGATGAAGAAGACACCAGCTCCTGATCCATGTTGTGTGTATGAACCATCGAAGTATAGTTTCCAGTGGTCCGCTACGTTGAGGTTAAACATGGATTCATTTGGAAATTCAGATACAAGAGGATTCTCCGCATAAATTGGTGCCTCTGCCAGTTGATCTACAATAACTTGACCTTTAATGGCTTTCTGCTCAACATACTCAATGTTGTACTCTAACAATATCATTACCCATTTTTCCATTCTGCTTGTGAGCATTGCTTTTGATAAGAGATACTTCAGGGGATCAATTTTGGCTATGAGCTTTATCTTGTGTGCCAGCATGTAATGTCTGAATTTTTGGGATGCAAAAACTACTGCGAGGCATGCTTTTTCGATGAATGAGTAGTTTAGCTCATGACCGACCATTGTTCTGCTAATATAGTATATAGCCCTCTCTATTTTGTTTTCATCATGCTGGGCTAGGAGAGCTCCAAGGGCTGTTGCTGTTGCTGACACATATAAGATCAATGGCTTCTTTGGGATGGGTGACATTAAGACTAGCGGTGTCAGTAGATATTCCTTGATTTTGTTAAATTACTTTTCACATTTTGTGTCCCATTTGTATACTACCCCCTTGTGGAGTAGGTGAGAATATGGGTTCTGCTTGCCTGCCAGTTGTGCTATGAATCGTTGAATGGATTGAAGTTTGCCTTGGAGACCTCTCAGTTGCCTTAATTTCTTTGGTGCTTCCATCTCGAAGAGTGCTTTCACTTTTGCTGGATCCACCTCGATACCCCTCATGGAGACTATGTATCCTAGCAATTTACCTGATTGTACGCCAAAGACGCACTTCTTGGGATTTAGTCTGACTTTGTATTCCTCCAATCTGTCAAAGATAGCACTTAGGGTTGCTATGTGATCTTTTCTTTTCCTTGACTTAGCTAGAATGTCGTCAACATAGTCCTCGACTATTTTATGAATCATATCATGGAAGATTAATGTCATAGCCCTTTGATAGGTTGCTCCTGCATTCTTTAGGCCGAATGGCATCATGTTCCAGCAATAGGTCCCCCATGGACAAGTGAAAGTTGTCTTGTGTTGATCCTCCTTTGCTATCATGATCTGGTTATATCTTGAGAATCTGTCCATTAGTGATAGCATCTCATGCCCTGCTGTCATGTCTACTATCATGTCGATGTTGGGGAGCGGAAATCATCATTGGGGCATGCTTTGTTCAAATCTCTGAAATCCGTACAGATTCTGATATTTCCATCGGGTTTTGAAACAGGTACCAAATTTGACACCCATTCTGGATAATCGATTGGTTGGATAAATCCTGCATCTAACAACTTTTTGAGTTCCATTTTAACCAGTAAGGCTATTTGAGGGTGCATTTTTCGAAGCTTCTATTTGACTAGTTTTGCTTCTAGATACACTGCTAAATGATGAACCACAGTTTCTGGATCAATTCCTGGCATATCTGCATAACTCCATGCAAAGTTTATTTGTCTTTCTTTCAGGAATGCTGCTAGGAGTTCTTGCTCTTCTGATAATAGTGATTCCACATAGAATGTGATATGCGGGGTTTCCTCTGTTCCTAGGTTGACAGGATTGCATTTTTCGGCCAAGACTGTTGACTTCTCCTGATGGATAGCTCTTAAAGGAAGATTGAATCCTCCATCCTTGGGCACCTTAGAGAGGTTTTCACCATTGGATACATCCTTTCTTTTTACTATTTTCTTGTCAGAGAGTGCCATAGTGTGGTTTTCCCTCAAGGACTTGGATATGATTCTTAGTTTCTCACTTTTGCGACTGAAGGATTCAATCATTTCCCCGTAATAGGCATGTGTGTCCAACTCCATTATAAACCTTGCCTTGTGATCCCCATCTAGAATGTTATCCCTCAATCCCATGAATTCTGAGAGTGCCTCATCATTTTCGAATATATCAAGAACTGGTGGTCCTCGTTGGTCATAGTCGATCAGTTGTGGGTATACTAAATGGATCTCATGATTTTGATGGTTTGTTTTGAAGGATAGGGTACTAATCATACAGAGGGTTGTATCCTCAAATAACCTAGGTAGGTTGGTCAAGTGATCCTCGTCATCGCTACTACTACAGACATCAGTTATATCGAATGTAAAGCTATCTATGACACGACCTATAGATACGGGTAGGCATAATTCTGTTGCAGTTGGCTGAGGAGGATTGTTAACTGTTCTAACTAGAGGACTTCAGCCCCGTATGGTTATACTTAGAGAAGTACATCCAAGGCCAAGATTTGTTATGGGTCATGTCTCTGGCATGATAGGTATTATGAGCCCGTTGTCATTTTGTCCCAGTCTTTGATTTTTGTCGTAACCCATTGCGAGCATCATTTGTAGGCCCTTACTTGTCTCATCCATTGGTAATTCTAGTGTCTTCTTTCATCCTGATATAACATGTGAGATGGATCTACTTCAATAACCTCCTAGCCAAGGTCTCCCCATCTTGTGAATTCGGGATAGTCTTCAGGATACGTTTGTGATGCGGAAGCTTGATTTTCTTGTGGGCATCCCCATGATCTAGGAGATTGTGGTAACTCTCCTATCAGAAAAGCATTGTTAGGGAGCTTATAACTTTCACAACCATCCTCTTGGATGATGAGCTTAATGTCAGAGATGGTGGGGATGGTAGGAGTGGCGGGTGTCTTTGTCACATAAGTGGATGCGAGGGTGGCGGGATCGATGTATTGTGTGGATGGGCCCTCATCATTCTTGGGTACTTGGGGGATTTTGTAATACTTTGCTTCAAGATTTTTACAATATGAGAATGGTTCGGGATCTCCATGGATGGTAACCTCTTGTCCATTATGTGTAAATTTCACACATTGGTGGAAGGTTGATGCTACAGCTTTCATTGCATGGATCCATGGGTGTCCCAGGAGGATATTATATGGCAAGTCAAGGTCCAAGACCTGACAAGTGGTTTCCATGAGAGTCAGCTCTACTTGAATGGGGAGTTTTATTGTGCCCTAAGACACTCTTTCTTGGTCATCATATGCTCTTATCATGATGCCATTTCCTTTATCGATGGAATCTTCTGATATTTTCAACTGCTTGATGAGGCTGAGAGAACAGATGTTCAAACCCACACCTCTATCCACCAAGACCCGTTTGATTTTTCTCTTGTTGACAATGGCTTCCAAGTGAAGTGCACGGTTGTGAGATGGTTGGGCGGGGATATCTTGGTCATAAAATGTAAGGAGGTTAGGCGTTATGATATTTCTGACCATAGCTTGGAATTGCTCTGCATCAAGATCTGCGGGGACAGTGGATGAGGATAATGCTTCCTCAAGGATCTTTTTATGAGTTGATGATATTTTTAACAACTCCATGATGGAGATGTGTGTTGGCATTCTTTTGAGTTGATCTAGGACATTGTAGCCATTAGGAACAGATCTAGATGCAGGGATTTTGTTTGGTTGAGATGCTCTTGTGATGGTTATTTTTTCGCCTCTTGTGGTGACTCCACAATCTTCGGCATAGGCGCCCTTGATAGTGATGACCATGCAGTATTCATTTAGGGATGCAATAAATGATTCATAAACATGATTTACATTTCCCTTCCCTTTTTCTTTGTTATTTCCTTTGTTACCATGATTCGGCATCGGATTCGTGTATATCTTAAGATCTTGATTTCCTGTAGGTGGTTCCACATTTATGATTCATTTATCGATAAGATCTTGGATAATGTTTTTGAGTCTCATGCAGCTATTTGTGGTGTGGCCTTTGATTTTGTGGAATTCGCAAAGTTGATTCTCATTATACCAAGGAGGTTTGACATTCGATTCTTGGTAATTCTCAAATGTAGGAGCTTGAATGAGTTTTTTGGCTATCAACCTTTTCATGATGTCTTCAAGTGGTTCCCCCAAAGTGGTGTATTTTCATTTGGGATAGTTTTTGCGTTGGGGTGGTCCTCTTTGTTCATTGAGATTATTGATGGTTGGATTGTTGTTGGGTTGATATGTTGTGTGATGAGTGTTTTGGTGTTCTGTTTGGATTTGTTGTGCGGGTGTGTTTTGGCGAGGACCACTAATGATCACCTTGGCATCAATGATACCATCATTAGTAACATTTTTGTTTCTTTCCCATGTACGAGGTTTATCATTGTAATTAGATGGTGGGGGGTTGTTTTGTTGTTTATGGTATGATGTTGATTCTGCGATTTGAGTCGCAAGGGCTCTTTCGATGCTGAGCACCTTGGAGATCAATTGCTCATATGTGGTGATGCCCTGAACTTTGAGATGAAATGCCAGGCGGCTTTCAAGGTTAGCTATGATGGTGCAAACTTGTTGTTCTTCTAGCATGATCCACTTACTCCTATTGGCATTGGATAGCCATCATTGAAGGAATGAAGCAAAAGATTCATTCTTTCCTTGTTTTAGAGCATATAGTTCTTCGAGACTAACATCCATTGCAATGTTACATGTGTAGTTCTTAATGAATGCATCCCTAATTTCTTGGAATGTTCTAATGCTTGAAGGTAAGCGAGAGAACCATTCTATAGCAGGGCCTACCAAGCTCCTAGGGAATAGCCGCATCAGATAAGTATCATCATACGCGACCTCCATGTAGTGAACCTAGAATTCCCTGACATGATCTTCTGGGTTTCCCATCCCTTGATATTTGTCAAATTTAGGGATCTCAAATCCCTTGGGGAATGGTTTCATGTCTAGGCTCCTATCAAATGGATAGGGACATAAGTTGCTTTGTGTTTTGGTTGTTCACCCTGATTGAAGATCGAGCACTTGTTGCGAGAGCAACCTGAGTTGTGTAGTCACATCATTTTGTGTATCAGGGTGTGGGATGAATGTGTTTTGGGGTGTTGCAATTGTGGTTTGGATGGGTGGGTTGGTCGGTGTGTTGTTCAACAGTATCAGTATGTTCTTGCGGGAGGAGTAGGATTCTACTTGCTTTTGTATGAACAATGCCTGTTGTTGATGTTGTTGTTGCTATGCTAAGATTTGGGCTTGTTGTTGCGCTTGTTGCTATTCCAACAACGCTTGTTGTTGTGCTTGTTTTTGTTCCCATAATGCTTGTTGTTGGTCTGCTAACTCTGCCGCTTCTTGTTGTTCTTGATATTGCTTTAATACTTGTTGATATGCTTGTAATTGCGCTGCTTGTGCAAGAAGTTGTGCTTGTGCTTGTTGTGCTTGAGCTTGCGTTTGTGCCTGTGCTGCTTGTGCTTGTGCTGCTTGTTGTTGCAAAAATTTTTGTGCTTGAGCAGTTTTGTGTGCTTGCAATGCTTGCATAGCTTCTTGTTGTTGTTGTTGTAATAATGCTTGGGATTTTTACGCTTGTTGTGCTTGTAATGCGGCTTGTGTAGCTTGGGCAGCTTGCGCAGCTTGAGCAGCTTGTTGAGTAGCTTGTTGAGTAGCTAGGTGTATAGATTTTTGTTTTTGCACTTGTTGATATCCCCTTTGAAAAGCAGCTTGCAATGTCACGTTGTATTGATTTGATGTGGTGAAAGTTGGTGGTGGTGGATTTGCGATGGCATTTGTGGTAGTGGTGAGTGGTGATGTCATGTTGTTTATTTGATTGGTGGATGGTGTTGTTGGTGTGGTGGTTTGAGTGATAAGTGGCACTGTTGATGTGATTGTCCCTTGAGAGACCATGCTTTACGATGTTATAGGGGTGTTTTATGATGTTTCCATTGCTTGTGTGTTTGTCGTCTATTGTTGCGATGTTGACAACAAATTTTGGGCATTCAACGTAATGCTTTGATTGGTATTTAGGATGTTGTTTTGACCCATATTTGGTAAAGGAGGAATCCCTAAGCCAAGGAGTGTTGTGGATGGTGATGGAAATGGTGGAAGAGGTGGAAATGTGAGGGGGTTGAATCCTTGCGAAAATGTCGTGGTGTCGACTATGCCCCCTGGTCCGAACATGTCTCCCTCTTCTTGTGAATTTGTGAGGAGAGGAGTTTGAGGTGCTCCATGGAAAATTGTTGATGATGGATCATAATGTAAAGTGAGAGGAGCATTTTTGTGCAATGGGTTTTGGGGTATGTTTTGGTCCAAGGTGGTGTTTGCATCCAAGTTTTGGTTATTAACAAGGGGGTGTGCTTGAAGAGCATTGAGGAATGTGTTTCCCTTGTTGGTATTAGGTTCGGTTGAAGCAAAAGATGTGATTTGCGGAATGTTTTGCGTGATGTTTTGGGATGGGGTTGTAGATGAAATGGTAATGGTGGATGAGATTGGTGGAAAGGATGTCTCCACTATGGTGCTCACATCAAAATCCGAAGGTAACTTGGCCCCTTGTTTTGCTAATTCAAGCATGTATAACGAAGGGTTGAGACTCATCATGATGTTGATGATTTTATGCTTTTCCAGATTTTGGAGAATTTCTGCCATTTCATCATGAGACATCCCAAAGGTAAGATCCTCTCCTTGATTTTTGTCTTGCAAATTTTGTGATGACGAGAGGGTCAAAGGATTACTTGATTCTGTGAGATTCATTTATGTATTGGTTTGGCTAAGATTTCTTGAAGCGGGTGTTTCTTTGTTGGCTTCCATACTCTTCTTGTATTGAGATCTAGTTTGAACCATAAAACAAGGATCAATTTTCAAGAGTATGGGGGATGAATCCATTGATTCTTTGGATCAATCCTTATTTTATGTCCAAAGTAGAAAAATTTAAGGATGTCTTGAGGATCAAAGGTGATGATATGATGATGGATGTTTAGGTATGGATGATATGGATGTTTTGTGGCTTTTGATAAATCTTGAATGAGATACTAGGCTTTAGGACTTGGAAAATTTTGATTTTGATTGGATTTTGGATTTTGGATTTTGTCCTTGATTTTGATTTTGATTTTGTTTTGGATTTTGAACGAAAAGACCCTTAGATGTTGGATGATGATCTAAGGGATGACTTTGTTCAATGGATGATGATTTGAATATGTGTAAGGAGAAGGATGCATCTACCTACACCTATTCAAACAAAATGATTGTTTCACTAAGCATATGGAGAAGGATTCATCTACATATACTAAGCTAGACAAGATGATTTTGATAACTTTGACTAAATATATGCAAAAGGATTCATTTACACATATCTAGCCAAAGGTGATTTTGATGATGTTTTCAAGGATATAGTTTCAATGTTTTAGATGATTTTTTATTTTTCCACAAAGCCTAGTATCAAGGATGATTTCAAGATTTTACAAAAGGTGATGATGAGATGGATTTGTTTTGATGTTTTGAAAGATGGATGAAATAGGTTTTGATTTGTTATGATCCTTAGGTGAACCTAAAAAATAGACTTTGTTTTCCTAGACCTAGGTATTGAAGAGCATGCAAATGCTTCCTAAAGACCTTTGTAACCAAGAAATGATTTCATTTGAACATTCATTTTCGGATTTCCAATGATTTTTTCTTTGGGATTTGTGAGTCTTCAATCACACATGAAAATTCATTTTGCTTAGCTTTGCTTAATGGCTTTATTTTACCAAAAAAACTTTCTTTGATTAAGTATTCAAACTAAGATGTCCAATGTCTTAATTTCTTCAAAACCCCACAAGATATGTTATGTGGAATTTCAATGAACTTAAGGCAAGGGTTTTCCTATTGTTTACTTAAGGCTCAGACAAATTGAGATATAATCCAATGTTTAGAAACATCTAAGGATGTGAATCCCAAGGGAAAGCGATAACATATGGATTGAGTCAATTGTATTTGTCCTCAAAAGGGTTTGAAATTTGGATGATGTTAAGTGTTTGTTTTTGAGATGTTTTCGATCAAGCAATGCTTTTTGTAACCCAAGAATAAGTACAATCCTATGATGTGTAAGACAATATTTGTTGGATTCCCACTTGGACAAGTCCAGATACGCTTATCTCTAGCAGATGGTTAGATGCTTGACCCCACTGGCTCCCCTCCACGGCTCATTATCGTCAATCGGGGAAGCCAAGCATCAACACCCATGAAACTCCCATGGCATGCTTTCCATCTCTACTAGAAGATCGTAAAAGTGTGGGGTGGCTTCAAAATGACCGTTCTTGCACCAACAAATAGATTAAGGATTTTGGTAAATTCTAGCACATGGGTTTTAGTAAGGACTTTCCGTTCATAGGAGTTGACCCAACATGGCAAGAGTCCCCTTTTAGATCCATCTTGTTGGAGTCAACCACATGATATTGGCATTTCTTCCAATATCCACATTTATATCCCGGTTGGAAATACTATCGGGTTCAGAGTGTTACCAGTTGAGCCGTTCCCTTGGGTGAGTACTTTTTCCCCAAGGCAGGCCCTCTAAGATAAAAAAAATCGAATGAAGGACAATATTCATAACTCGATCAATCCTTGTAGGCAACAAGGAGAGAGAATATACGCAACAAAGCCCCCACTCACACTCGCACAAGATGTTCAATTTTAAGCCCAAATCAAAGTGTGGAGGTGATTGCTTTATCTAAACTCAAAGTCATGAAAAAGGCCTTTTGATTCTCAAGATCGCTATGTGAGGAAAATAGGGATTTAATAAATGAATTAAATCTATTTTCATGTGCAACTTGCATTATCTAGAGGATGGGACATGAGATGAGGTTAAATTAATCAAGGGTTAATTAATTTAACAGGAGATTTAATGATGTGACTTATTTGACTTAGATTTATGGATTTATTTAAATCAAATAAGAGAGGAATATGATAAGAGGCTAATTAAATAAGGATTTTGATTTATTTAATTAAAAGGGATGGTGTTAGATTAAATCAAATAAGGTTTTAATTTATTTAATTTAATGGATAGACTTTAGAGATTTAATCAAATAAATTGATTATTTAATTAAATAGGGATAATTAGATCAGATGGATTGATTTAATTAACAAAAGAGATTGACTCGATTAGATAAAATGATTTATTTAATTAAGGGATGAATATTGATGAATTTAATTAGATAGGGGGATTTGATTAAATGGTTAGACCGAGGGATGATTCAGGATGAAACGATGTTAGTAATCGGGATCGGAGTGTGATATCAATCTGTATATTTTTTATGTCTACAGTGTTAATCCACACTAGTAACATTTTCTTTACGATGATGATAGGGATGATGCATAGGCAATATGGACCTCCCAATAAAAGTTGCAAGGAATATGAGTGAGACCTTCTTATATCGATGTGAGTTGCTTTAGTGTTTCCTCGACATTATGATAAAACTTCATAGAAGAGACAATGCCATATTGGAGAGAGTTGCTTTGGTGTCCCCTGAACATAATGGAGTCATGGTGAAGACCTTGGTGGGACCTGATAGGAAGGTAATGATCGAGTATGGTGACATATGATGAAAGATGGTGAAGGATGATTAGAAGCAGTGTATGTAGAATATCGACAGTGGAGATCAAATTGAGTTTGATCAATGGTGATGATCAAATGAAGCTGATAGAAGAGACCTCCAGATATCAGACTGAATAATTTTTAGTCTCTTCAATGTAATGATATGTCAACTCACATTGTTGCTGTGAGTTTCATGATGCTGAAAAGGATGTGATGGACAACAAAGATCAAGAGTTGAAGATCTAACATTGTGGATTGCATCTTTGTTTCGTAAGTTTGAACACAATAAGCAATAAGCATGAGATGACGATCAATGTTGATAATATTTTACAACAATTTCACTTGCATCAAGCAACTCATATAGATTTTCCACAGACAAAACTGTGAAAAATCCTACCTTTCTTGAAAGATATGAAACAAAGACAACCTAATAAATAATTCTGCATTCACAAAACAAATATTGTGTTTCGTTTAATCCCAAGAATCCATAAACCAAGTCATGATTGCACTAAGCATAACTCTTGGGTAATGGTGTGACAATTTTTTTGTTAATTTTCCTTTAGGGCCACATTCAAGTGTTATGCATAAACATTTAGTTCAATATTTCTTTGAACATTTTTGAAATCAACTTTCCAACTTGAAAAGATAAACTCAGAGTTCATGGAAGTAGTAAATTTAACATTGGATTTTAAAATATTTCCATCAATCTCCTTTCTATCACTTAAGTAGATTTAGTATTAAGCATTCAACAATTTCATAGAAAATAAAAGACATTCAACAAAACTATTTCCATCCATTTATATTTTTTTCAAAAAAAAATCAAAAATATTAGCATCTAGTCTAAAACAAAACTTTAAAAAATAAAAATAAAATTTCTCCTGGTTATTCTCCATGGATGCCATAAAGAATTAACCAAGATAGAGAAAACCACTTTATACTTCACCAGATTACTTCACAACTATGTATAAAATGACGCAAGCTTTTATAGAAAGGGTTTCGTTTATGGACACCAAATAGGTTCTCTATGCACCCTTAAATGATGCAGCATACAGTCTTGTCTAACGGAACTTACAAAACCAGCTACAAAACATGCTTAGATATGTAGCTATCCATAAAGCTCTGATATCAATTAATGTCTATGTGCATACAAAGTTTTATGCCGAAATGGTTCAAAAGATAGGGAAAAATAACAAAACTTAAAAGAAATTTTTTGCTCCTCCAACATCCACAAATTCTAAACTTTGCATCACAATCAATATCTCCTACAAATCACAAAATACCAATATTAAATCCCTTTTTAAAACTAATATGCTCTCATGTCTCATGTAAATAAAACCAATATTCAAATATTAACCCAAAAATCCACAAAAATTCACTTTCAAAAACATATCACACATCCTTGCATGTATACCAGATCATTGTACATAAAAGAAAAAATTAACATTTAACATTTTACTTCACATTTCAACCCGGTACCCGGTTTTAGCTTTACCCACTTACTTTCACAGACCTCGGTTATACCGGAACTTCAATTTACCAGACTCCAATTTACCAGAGCCACTCATTTTGAATTTGCATTACCTTTTTTCCTTTTATGTGTTTCCGGTACCCAGTATCTGATGTATGAAACACTCATTATAAAAAGTTCTTTCCTTTAAACTAAATATTTTCTTTTCTATTTTCACTTTCGGTGATCATCCAATCTGTTAGATCCTGCCATAGAAGTCATATTTTCACTTGGGTCCCCAAGTCTTTTCAGTCTTGGGGTGTGTTGTGAGACCACACAACAATAATATAATTAAACCTAATTGGACAGTTGTATTTTAAATTTGTTGAGATGAATTGAGATTCCATAGATTGTGGTGTGAAGAACAGGATTGATGGCCCAATTTCAAAGATGAAGATAAATAATGGTTAAGTCTATGTAAACAGGGTTTTGACTAGTAACTAACATAGAGGAATTAATTTATTTGTCCAACTGCACCTATGACCATTTTCAGTGAAGATTTGATCTGTTAAGAAGTGACACAAAATTGCTAAGATGATGAAGATCAGAATCACATCGATTGAAAAGAGTATAACATTCAATGCATATCTAATTCTAGGATTTTGTAGGATGGTATTCTTAGAAAATTCCCTATGAAAAGAATTATGTTGTGAGAATCAATGCAAAGGTATGGTGTGGAGTAAGATATTTGGTAAACCATATTAGATGTTTCCAGATGATCATGGTAGTGGTGCAAAGCTTGAGACGAGCATGAAGCTTGTTGGTGAAGATAGAAAGTGTGGTAAACCCCAACAAAGTGTTCTAGATGATTTGATCATGTGTGAGAATATCGAGGAAATAATTGTAGATCGGTGGAGTCAAGTAAAAGAAGAAGAAAATAAAAAGTTAGTCATAGGATAGTGTTTTCAAGTGAAGAGGGTGTGAGAGAGAATATTATTCCATGGTAGGAAGAGTTGAACATAGTTATGTATTGATGAGTGTGCAATAGAGATATAGTATGCACAATCGGTGAATGAGTGAAACCCAAACAAATAGTAGAATATCATCAAGGGTTTGCATTCAGGTGCATTAAGATAGAACAAAGAATGTTCTAAGTTCAGAAGAGATAAAGAAGAGAGTACAAAGAAGAGGGAATGTGTTTCTGAGATTGCAACATCAACAACGAAGAGTGAGCTGCAAAAATTGTAACAAAGTATTATGTAGTTTCAAAGTAACTTGCAACATTTAATTGTGTTCAATAGAACAATTTTTAATACTATCATTGTAAATTTGATTGGTTGGTGCCCTTAAAAATTGTAACAAAAGATTTATGTGTGATGTTGGATTTGAGTAGTAGACTCAAGTGACCTTTTCCACAATGGTTTTCCCATCTTGGGATTTCCAGGCACATCATGTGTTATGGAATTTTGTGTATGTGCATGTTTATCTCTCAACTAGTTTAGTAAATTTGTATTAAGGGCTTAAGGAACTAATCTGCAACATTAATTAAGGGTTTAAGGAGGTAGTATGCATAAACGTTTTAAGAGCTAAGTTTTAATATCTAATAATTCACCCCCCTCTTAGTAGATTGTTGTGTTCCAACAATTGGTATCAGAGCCCCAAGTTCCCTAGGAGAAGCTTCATCAACTTGGGTAGATCTTGGTAAAGTGAACAAAAAATGGTTAGTTAGGAAGGATCATCTATAAAAGTATTTCTCTTTGATGGATCAGACTATAAGTGTTGGAGCAGAAAAATGAAGATACATATGGAATTACTAGGGTCTGATGTGTGAGTGTTGGTTGAGAATGGATACAAATCCCTTTTCGCTCCTCCCACTCATATTGTTGAAAATAAGGCTTTTGAAGATGATGCTAAGGCAATGTTTGCAATTCTAAGTGGGTTTTCTAGATCGGTGGTTGTCAAATTCATGCACTATCAAACAAAACATGATGTTTGGAATGAGTTAAAAATAATGTATGAAGGTGATGATAATAAAGTGTAGAACAAGATTCAAACATATAGTAGTGTGTTTGAAAGTCTGAAGCTAAATGAAGATGAGAATAATGTAGATACATTCATGGGAGAAGTAGCTAGAAGAGAGATAGTAGAAGCATCTACTTCTATATCTAAGTAGACTAATGAAGAGGAAGTTCATTGCATTAGGAGATTGAGAAGAGACTCTGGACAATATAGAGGTAAGCCACCCCTTAAAAGTTTTAACTCTGGTAGATTAGGTCTTGTTGCTGCTAAATGACCTCATAATAAAAAGGATAACTTTGAGAAAGTAAAGAGTAATAAAAAGAGGGAGAAGAAGAATCAACACACACAAAGATAAAATAGGTTGTCAAATGTTTTTGGCAGCTTAGATGATGAACATGAAAGTGCCAACAAGATTGATGGGAATGGATCTTCATGCATGGGATTTTAAATGACCTTTGATGAAGAGGTTGGGAGGTGTGATAAAGAAGAATAAGCTGAAACCTCCAATAATGAAAAAGGATAAGTTGGCCTTGAAGGTAAACTCATCTATGCTCTAGAAGAGATTAAAGGTTTGAAGAATGAAAATGAAGAACAAAAAATACATGCACAATAAGAGATAGAAATACTAACTAAAAACCTTGAAGAGGCTGATCAATGGATAGTTAGTTTGAAGACACAAATGAAAGAAGCAAAGAGAGTATAAGATGTAGTTAAATCTAAACTATAGTATAAATCAGATGAGTGCATGAGGTTGGAGGTAGAAATAGTTGCTCGAAGAAGAGAGTTGGATAATACTAAGAGCAGATTGACAAAGGACTAAAGTTGAAAGGTGGCTCAAAAATACTTGATGAACTAGTTAGATCACAAAAGCCATCAAAACCTAAAGAGAAGGTTGGCCTTGGTTTTGAGAAAGGGAAGAGTCCTTCTACTAGTGCTTCTACAGAATTATATGATAGATTTAAAGCAGAAGAAAGATGATGCACAAAAAAATAGAAAGACTGCATGAATTTTTCCAAGGTGAATGCCTCTAGATATAGTATATCAGAAAAATTCATTGTTGAAGTGATGGAAGAAAAAGAGGAAAAGAATCCTACTATTGATAAGAATAAGAAAAATTTCTTAGTTTCTAATTATCAAAAGAAGAAGCCTACAATAGATAAGGTGGAGAATTCAGTCCCTAAAAAATTTAAGAAGTAGCATACAAAGGGAGCTAATGCAGAAATATTCTCAAGGATGAGATACATGAAGAAATCAAATCAAAGAAGACCACATCATATTGCACAAAGAAAATATATGATCATGTATTCCTTGTTTTTCTATGGTTACAATTATACATGTAATTAGTTTGGTCATAGGGCTTGTGAATGTAGAGCGGCACCTAAAAGGAGCACAAAATATGTGAATAGAAATTGATTTTCTCCTAAAATGAATATGAATGTAATGTGCTTTAACTACAACAATTTTTGTCACATAGTCCAATATTGTAGATAAAATTATATTAGACCAAAAGCACAAAGGAAGAAGAGGAATACATCCCCTAGAGTGAACAACAGTTCACATTCTACTAAGAAGAAGGCTAGAAAGACAAATAATAAGCCAAGAAGCTATGGAGAGTGAAAGGTCAGCATACAACACTCAATGAGGCTGGTCCTGCCTTACATCACTAAGTCTTAGTGGTAGGGCATGAGTCCAGGGGGATCTTATTTGGTATCTCATTCATGCCTATAAATGAAAAGGAAATAAAGCTAGGTAAAATAAGTTTTACAAATTTTTAACAACTTGATGGTTGTAAATTGATGATTGCACTCTTTCCCCTTGTATTGCTTGTCAAAAGGAAATAGTATCAATAAGTTGTTGATAGTTGCAAAAAAAATTATTTGTAATTGGGAGAGAAGTTTGTAGTTTCTCTGAAATGCTCCCTGAATACAAGAATATGAGATATGTTTAAGGGGGAGCTACTATGCAAATTCACTCATAGTTACTTTTATTAAAACTAGTATTGAGTGGTTCCAATTGGTGTCAAACCATTGTGAATTGGTACAAAGCAGTTTAGTTGGTACAAAGCTTGAACTAAAGAAAATGCTTAAGTATTTAGGAAGAGAGAATGGATCAAGGTCCAAGAGGGAGTTGCTATTGGTATCAAATCAATGTTATACTTAATACATTATAGTCTAGGATGTCAATTGGTACAAAGCATAAAGTTCAAACATCTACAATTGGTATTAGACCTGATTGTTTTAGAGTATGTAATGGAACTTCAACTAGCATTAGATAGTGTTAATTGGTACAGAGTAGTTGAGGCATATGGTTTTTCCATTGCAATCAAAGGTTGAGAGAAGCAATTGGTATGATAGCATAAATTGGTATCAATTGGTATTAGTCAAATGGGGAGATTAAAGTCCCTTTTTCCATTGCTTAAGAGAATTAGAGGCTACAACAGCATGGTGACTTGAGATAAGATGTTTAGGAGTGTGACCCTTTGCCATTGATGTCAAAGTGGGAAAGAGTAGAGAAAATTATCAAAGTAGGAGCATGAGAAAAGTATGAAAATTCTCATAAGGATGAGTAAAGGAGAATTGAGAGATCAGATGATTATCCACCATTGGTATTAGACCAATCACAACAGGTTGACCATTTAGTTTTTCCATCAATGAAAAAGGGGGAGATTGTTGGCATAATATTGTTATTAATGTCAAAAGGGGTAATCATGCAAGGGTGATGCAGACCCCAAAACACAAACACCAATCACCTTGACAACCTACCTATAAGAGGCATCTAACAAGATTATTTTGACCTCTTTAGACAATCCCAAAATACCATTAAGGCTTGAAAAGCAACTGTAAACAAATTTCACTCTTCAACCCCCTCAAACCCTTGAACTATGGACATCTAGTTTTTGACCATTTACTCCATAATCCTCCAAATCACTAGAAAAAAAAATGAGTGATTCAAACACCCATTTCAAAGTTACACAACATACGTGAAAGGAAATATAGATTCCTTTGGAACAACATAGACTTCCTTTACAACCACCCCTAAAAAGGCTACTCAATTAGCCCAAAATTGCAAAGCAACATACCTTCAAACACTACATAGACCCCTGAAACCTCAGGGCAGCAGATAAATTGCCAAGAAAACACAGATTCTACAACTGGACTCCACTTGTATGGACCAAAATATGGAAAATTAGAAAACCCTTGTTTTTGGTGCAAAATATGAGGGTTTATTGAATCTTATGCTTCCACACCCTTCTAGGTCCTCAAACCAATTCAAACACAATTTTTTAACCCCAAAAATGCTCAAAAACTCAAAAGATAAGACCTCCAATATAAATTTCATCAAACCCTAGGCTCACTCCCCTCTTTACATACATTTCTCTTCACAAAATACTCAGGAACAACGAGTTCATCTTCCCTGATTCCCTCCTAATGCTCATACTATGCATCCTATCATTAAAATAGACTCCATAGGACCCCTCTCACAAGTTACAGTGGTTACAAAAAGTGTAGGGGTCCCTTACATCTTAATAAACCACCAAACCCTTAAAAACAGGGTATTCTGAGTAAGTGTGAGAAAACACCCAAAAGAAAACTTCAAAATCCTTGTTAAGCCCTCAAACTAGATATAAATCCCTATCAACATGGGACCCAATCAGGAAACAAAGTTACATGGCATGAATCAGCCTGTATGGCCTGAATAAGCCTGCAAATTAGAGGAAAAAAACTCAGAAATTTTTAAAAAACTCTGAATTTTATTATCAGGATCTTGGATTTCGAGCCAACAACCCCACAAATGATCTCTCCATGCCTTTTAAAGGACTTCCAGACTCAACTACCAATCAACCACCCTTACAACTAAAATTTTAACCCTTTGTGACAATTGGAGGTCAAATTACAAACACTTACATATGATTAACAATAATACTATTTATAATGAAATGTTTGTGTTATTTCACCTATACTTCACCAAGACTTTGTAAATACCCTTAAAACATGTTTAAAGCTCCAATCTTTCACTTTTTCTTACAAATTCAAGTTAATACCTTCAAAATTCATGACAACCTTTAAGTGCAAGATGGCAACTTTTACACATTATGTCCACAAAACCTAAAAAACTCAACTAAGAACATGACTATTGGTCTTTTTTAGACCTTATTAGCAACATAAGACCTCAAAACACTAATTATTACCACTTGACTACCCTATTTGTTTCCACATGATCACTAATTAAGGGTGAGATGTAGGTGCTCCTGCACCATACAACCCCCCTAGAAAACTCTCATCTCCCATGAGTTGTACTTGACACCATTGTCTCCACATTTCTTAAAGGTTCCATTGGTTCAGAAGTCTCTTTCCCCGATATACATGTATTGAATTTGTAACCTTCCCTGCACCTTGAACAAATTGAACTATGGATTCCATGGAAGCAGGAATTAATGTAACATTTAGACCTGCAAATTTTTTTATCCCTGCTCTGTGGTCAAGAGCAGACTGTATGCCTTCACCAACTCTTGCAGACAAGTTGTGATCAATGTCCCTTGACTTTGATCTACCTATTATCACACCTCCATATTCACTATTGTGCTTAAACTTGTGCATATTCTTCCTTGTGATTAGACTGTTGTTTCTTAATTCATTTTGTGATTTCCTCACTATCCTCAGACCAACCACATTGTCTATACCATGTACCCAGGTATTAGCAACTTTATTCACCCCCACAATAGCAATTTGCACTGGCTTTGAAACATGACACTCAACTATAGTACATTCCATAGTCCCAATGATGATTTCACCCTACTTTATGAGCTCCTTTCCTAGCATTCCACTATGTTTCTTATGTTGCCCTATGGATGACTCATCACGCACCTTGCCTAAAGTAGACCTAGGAAAAAGTAAACCTTCCACTGTCCTTGCACAATTTTTAGATGTCCTTCTCACTATCCCCTCATTATTTGCTTAAATCAAAACAATTTTAGGCATGAGTTCCTACTCTGCCTTTTGCAAAACTAGACCTCTTACTATCATTGCACTACTTAGAGATGCTTCTCTTGATGTATTGATGCCATAACCCTGCTCCACATCAGAAAATAGATTATTCTTATTGTCCTTAGGCTTGAGAGGTTCTTTTTTTCCAAGAATCACTACCTTAGATTTGCCTTTTCCCTTCTCTTTTCCCCGCAAAGGAGTTAACTTGAAACTTTGACCATCCTTCCAAATGGTGTAGGTGTTTTCCCAACCATCATACATAGACTTCCTATCAAATTGCCATGGCCTCCCCAAGAGCAGATGGCAACAATCCATTGGAAAAATATCACACAGGACCCTATCCTTATACTCCCCAATTTGGAAATCAACATAGGCTTGCTCATTTACTATTAGATTTTGGCTATCATTGACCCAAGAAACTTTATAAGGTGCCACATGATGAATCCTCTCTAGACTTAACTTATCCACCATCTCCATAGACACTATATTATCCTGAGAACCAAAATAAATTACAACTTGACACACCTTACCTTTGCTTTTGCATGTTGTTCTAAAGGGACTCCTTCTTTGGATCAAATATTCTTCCTTTTGTCCTTGCAACAAGGTTCTTCTTACCATGAGTGCTTCTCCTATTTCTAGATTTGTAGGCCTGCTTGGTGAACTCACACTCTCTTCTTCATCTCCTTTCACATATTGGACTCTTTTATCACCTTTCCTTTCACTTCCACTTGAAGCAGTACTAAACCTTTCAGGACACTTGAATGATGGGTGTCCAAACTCATTACACCTATAGCATCTTCCTGAGAATTCACCATAATCTCTTCTTGATCTAAAGTTGGTTCTTCCTCCTCTCCATCCTCCTCTTGCTTTGGGAACTTGGTCCTTGTTCTTATCAACTTCTTCATGATATTCTTTAGGTTTCCTTGATGTTGAACTTGTACCTTTTCCCCTAGATGTATTGTCTCTTCCTCTTGCTTCCTTCTCTTGTCTTCTCTTTAGTTTCTCTTCTACTCTCATGGCCATCTGGAAACATTATTAAACTGATTTGGGTGCCAAAATGTTGATCTCATCCTGGATGTTGTACCTCGAACCATTTAAACACCTACCAACCATTTCATCCTCATCTTCTTCATGCTTATTCCTTATGCTTAATTTATAAAATTCTTCAGTATATGATTTCACATCCAAATCTTTTTTTCTAAGATTTTGCAGTTTCTTAAGCAATTGAACATTGTAATCAGTAGGAAGAAATTTACCTTTCATTTTAGCCTTCATCCTTTCCCATGAAATGATCTTGCTCTTTCCTTGTCTCTCCCTTTCCTCCTGCACAAAATTCCACCATACCAAGGCATTTCCCTTCAATCTAGTTTTGTCTCTCTTCACCTTAAGTCCATCAACATCTTCACTATCAAAGTAGTTTTCCATAGCCCCAATCCAATCCAAGAGCTCTTCACTATCAAGTTTTCCTCCATACATAGGAACATCTATTTTGACATGTCCCTCCTTCTTCACAACCTTCAAAATATTCATTGTTCTTGCATCATCATGGTCCATCTCCTCTTCTTCACCAGGAGCTTCTTCTTCCTCTTCAGTTTCACTTACATCCTCTTCCACTCTATGCTTTGCCTTCCAAGCAGCCATCTCTCTTTTTAAGGCTTCTATCTTCCTATCATGTGTGTCAATTTTCCTTGCAACTACACTTCCTTTGGGTGGAATTTTCACAATCATTTTTTTGAACCTACTTGCAAAGCAAAGTCAAAACAACAATACAAGATCTACTACCAGGCTCTGATACCACTATGATATAGACCCAAAAACATAAACACCAATCACCTTGACAACCTACCTATAAGAGGAATCTAACAAGATTATTTTGACCTCTTTAGACAATCCCAAAATACCATTAAGGCCTGAAAAGTAATTGTAAACAAATTTCACTCTTCAACGCCCTTGAACTGTGGACATCTAGTTTTTGACCATTTACTCCACAATACTCCAAATCACCAAAAAAAAATGATTGATTCAGACACCCATTTCAAAGTTACACAGCATGTGTGAAAGGAAATATAGATTCCTTTGGAACAACATAGACTTCCTTTACAACCACCCCTAAAAAGGCTACTCAATTAGCCCAAAATTGCAAAGCAACATACCTTCAAACACTACATAGACCCCTGAAACCTCAGGGCAGCAGATAAATTGCCAAGAAAACACAGATTCTACAACTGGACTCCACTTGTATGGACCAAAATATGGAAAATTAGAAAACCCTTGTTTTTGGTGCAAAATATGAGGGTTTATTGAATCTTATGCTTCCACACCCTTCTAGGTCCTCAAACCAATTCAAACACAATTTTTTAACCCCAAAAATGCTCAAAAACTCAAAAGATAAGACCTCCAATATAAATTTCATCAAACCCTAGGCTCACTCCCCTCTTTACATACATTTCTCTTCACAAAATACTCAGGAACAACGAGTTCATCTTCCCTGATTCCCTCCTAATGCTCATACTATGCATCCTATCATTAAAATAGACTCCATAGGACCCCTCTCACAAGTTACAATGGTTACAGAAAGTGTAGGGGTCCCTTACATCTTAATAAACCACCAAACCCTTAAAAACAGGGTATTCTGACTAAGTGTGAGAAAACACCCAAAAGAAAACTTCAAAATCCTTGTTAAGCCCTCAAACTAGATATAAATCCCTATCAACATGGGCCCCAATCAGGAAACAAAGTTACATGGCATGAATCAGCCTATACGGCCTGAATAAGCCTGCAAATTAGAGGAAAAAAACTCAATTTTTTTTAAAAAAAATAGAATTTTATTATCGGGATCTTGGATTTCAAACCAACAACCCCAAAAATGATCTCTCCATTTCGTTTAAAGGCCTTCCAGACTCAACTACCAATCAACCACCCTTACAACTAAAATTTGAATCCTTTGTGACCATTGGAGGTCAAATTACAAACACTTACATATGATTAACAATAATACTATTTATAATGAAATGTTTGTGTTCTTTCACTTATACTTCACCAATACTTTGGAAATACCCTTAACACATGTTTAAAGCTCCAATATTGCACTTTCTCTTACAAATTCAAGTTAATACCTTCAAATTTCATGACAACCTTTAAGTGAAAGATGGCAACTTTTACACATTATGTCCACAAAACCTAAAAAATCAACTAAGAACATGACTATTGGTCTTGTTTAGACCTTATTAGCAACATAAGACCTCAAAACACTAATTCTTACCACTTGAACACCCTATTTGTTTCCACATGATCACTAATTAAGGGTGAGGTGTAGGTGCTCTTGCACCAAAGGGATATTGTTGGAATGATGATAGATGATGACTATGAGATATGTGGATCTATTTTTGAAAGTGTGTGGTTGCTTGATGGTGTAGAAGAGCATATTTTTCATTTATTGCAAAAGTTTCTCAAAATGTTGCCAAGTTGACAAAATGTTGTCATCTTTCTGCAATAGTGGCTTCTAGGTGTTTGAAGGAAAATTTGGTGCCAGATTTGATATGGGTTTTTCATGAGCATTCCAAAGTTGTACTTTGCAAGATCATAAGGCATCAAATGTGTTCTAGAATCAAATAGTTGTGCTCTCAGACAAGGTTTAGGGTTTACTGCTCAAACCCTAGGTTTGTAGACATGATACTCAATCGAGCTTATATTTTTCCATTGATTGCTTGTTGGAGGTTTCCAATTTCTTAAGTCATAACTTAAGCCTATTACACCACAAGGGGAAGCAGACCCTTTACCTAGTCTTCTATTTGGTGTAGGTGATGTGTTCTTTTGAAAATTGAATGTTGTGTGCTCATTAGTTCCATACCCGATGGCTATTGCAAAGGTCCCTTATATCATGAAAAAAAATTAAAGTTGGCTTATGGTCTAGTGATGAGCGATGGAGTATGATCAACAACTATGATCAAGAAGATCTGACGGTCCCTGCTAGCTCATGATACCTATGGTGGGACCCTTTCTATACCTTGAAGGTTAGTGGAGAATAGTGGAGATCAAACAACATTTTGGTCAAATGGAGGATAAAGCATTTGGTGGGTCCAATAGACACATGGAAACATACCACTCAACCACTTCACATCGCTATTGTGAGGTGAAGTGATAGGATGGTTTTCGCAATGAGCGATGGACATCGGGTGCCAGTGGAGAATGATGAAAGCATAGCCAAGTGTCAGGATATGATTGAATCACATGTGTTCTTCACATTGTGATTATGAATTAAAATGAAGTCAATCCTTCTGTGATGAGTGATGAATGACAGGCATTAGTGGAGTATGATGTCAGCAAAGAGAGGTTACAAAACATTATTGCATCACAAAGGTTGTTCTCATTACTATAGTAAAGAAAGTTGAAGAAAGTATTTGTGTAATGGGCAATGAATGCAAGATAGAAGTGGATGGTGACATCAAAGGTGGAAAGATGGTAGTTTCCTGCCAGCCTACTAGGATTATGTGGGCTTGTGTTCCTTGCTAGCAATATAGAAAGGAACGGTGTAGATCATTTGGAGGTTGATCCAACAGTGATCACTAAATGTATTCACATCGTTGAAGAAGAAATAAATTCATATGAGTTACAACAATACCTAATGAATTCAAAGTAAATAGTGTAGATTGAACAAGGTTGATTGGATGGTATAGATGTGATGACACCTCATCAAGGAGAAAGACACATATCGATGGGACATAATAAGAGTCCCTTTGATAGCATGATAGCACCTCATCGAAGAGAAGGATGAATATTGACAAGAAAAAATGATAGGTCCCTTCAACATGCCAATAAGGTGGGACCCAAAAAATTGTCGATAAAGGTGAATGATGGAATGTCAAGAAAAGTGGTGGCATGTAATTGATCAATGGTACAATGATGATAGAGATGTCATGGTGAAGAACTTAGTGGGACCTAATATGGAGGTAATGATGGAGTATGGTGATGTATGATGATAGATGGAAAAGGATGATTGGAAGTGTTGTATGTAGAATATTGATAGTGGAGATGAAACTAAATTTGATCAATGGTGATGATCAAATGAAGCTGATTGAAGAGACCTATAGATATGGGAGTGAGTAATTTGAAGTCTCTTCAATGTAATGATATGTTAACTCACATCGTTGTTCTAAGTTGCACGATGTTGACAAGGATGTTATGGATGCTAAAGATAAAGAGTTGAAGATCTAACATTATAGATTGGATCTTGGTGCCCTAAGTGAGAAAACTATAAATGATAGGCATGAGAAAAATTTAATGTTGTGAGGCTCGATGCAAAGGTATGGCGTGGAGTAAGATATCTGGTAAACCCTATTAGATGTTTCAAGATGAGATAGAGATGGTGTAAGGCTTGTGATGAATAGGAAGCTTGTTGGTGAAGATAGCAAGTGTGGTAAACCCCAACAAAGTGTTCTAGATGATTTGATCATGTGTGAGAATCTCGAGGTAGTTATTGCAGATTGGTGGAGTCAAGTAAAAGAGGAAGGAAATCAGAAGGAAGTCATAGGATAGAGTCTACAAGTGAAGAGGGTGTGAGAGAGAATAGTCTAATGTGGTAGAAAGAGCTTAACAAATTTATATATTGATGAGTATGCAACAGAGATAGAGTATGCACAATTGGTGAATGAGTGAAACCCCCAAAAAAAGTAGGATATCATCAAGGGTTTACATTTAGGTGGAGTAAGATAGAAAAAAGAATGTTCTAAGTGTAGAAAAGATAAATAAGAGAGTATAGAGCAGAGGGAATGTGTTGTAGAGATTGCAACATTAGTAGTAGAGAGTGAGTTGCAAAAATTGCAACAAAGTATTGTACAGTTGCAAAGTAAGTTGCAACATTGAATTATGTTCAATAGACCAATTTTTAATACTATCATTGTAAATCTAATTGGTTGGTGCCATTAGATAACTAAGTTGGTTCTTAGTGTAGGGGATTGGTGTCTCCTTGGAGTTGGTTCTCCTAAATCAAGGATTTGGTGCTTCCTTGGAGTTGGTTCTCCTAAATCAGGGAGTTGGTGCTTCCTTAGGGTTGGTTCCCATAAAAATTGTAACAAAATATTTCTTTGTGACACTGGATTTGAGTAGTAGACTCAAACAATCTTTGTGACTGTGGTTTTTCCCATTTTTGGTTTTCCATGTAAATCATTTGTTATGGGATTTTGTATGTGTGCATGTTTATCTCTCGGCTAGTTTAGTAAATTTTCATTAAGGGATTAAGGAAGTAATTCACAACATTAAGGGTTTAAGGAATTATTATGCATAAAGGTTTTAAGAGCTAAGTTTTAATATCAATTAATTCACCCCCCTCTTAGTAGATTGTTGTGTTCCAACAAGAAGCAATTCAAACTGATGTTTATGTGTTCAACCAAGTTCAAGAATAAGATAACAACAATAAGAATCCCTATAAATTGTGGTATGGAAATATTCCTACTTTAAAGTACTTCAAAGTATTTGGAAGAAAATTTTATATCAGAAGAGATGAAGAAAATTTAGGAAAGTTTGATGCAAGATATGTTGAGGGTATCTTCCTTGGATACTCCCTTAAAAGCAAAGATTAAATATGCTACTATAAAAGGATGAGAAATGTTGTGGAAATCACAAATGTTAAGGTTGATGAAGTATTGAAGAATTCAATTGAAGTTGATGGATATGTTTTAGGTGAACTTGATTGTAGAGAATTAGAAGAAGTTTTTGTAGAAAAAGAAGTGTAGAATGAAGAAGAAGAAGCTCAAGTGGTGTCCCCAAAGACACCTAAATATATGTAAAAGAATAATTTTGAGAAAATGAGTATTGAAAAGAAGTAGAGTTGTTGTTGTTGATTCAATAAATATGTATTTACTTTCTACAGGTGAACCTAAGACAGTAAGTGAAGCATGTATAGATGAGCATTGGATGAGAGAAATGGAAGAAGAAATTATGCAGATTGAGAAAAATCAAACCTGGGAATTGGTTCCTAGACCGAAAAATAAAAACATAATTGGATCAAAATGGGTATTCAGAAATAAGTTGAATGAGAATGGAGAAGTGGTAAAAAAAAAAGCAAAGATTGTTTGTAAGGGTCACTCAAAAGTAGAAGGTGTATATTTTTAGGAGACTTTTTATCTAGTGGCTAGGATGGAAGCTATTAGAATGTTTTTGGCATTCGCTACTCATAAGGATTTTAAAGTTTATCAAATGGATGCAAAGTTGGCAATTTTGAATGGTAAGTTAGAAGGAGTCTACATGGAAAAACCAAAAGGATTTCAATTTTCATAACAACCAGACATGGTATGCAGATTAAAGAAGGATTTATTTGGATTGAATCAAGCTTCTAGAGCTTGGTATGAAAGATTGGAAAAATATTTGATTCAACAAAGTTTCAGCAAAGGTACTATAGATAGCAATTTGTATTTCAAAATTGAAAATGAAAAAATATTGATAGTAGTTGTATATGTTGATGATATTATCTTTGGAGGAAATGAAACAATGTGAAAAATGTTTGTTGAATAAATAAAAAAAGAGTTTGAGATGTCTATGTTTAGTGAGATGAATTTCTTTCTTGGGTTGCAAATCAATCAAATAGAAAAGGGGATTTTTATTTCATAGTCAAAGTATGTAAAAGAAACTTTTTGAAGAATTTTGTTATTGAAGGTTTCAAATTGGTATGCACTCCTATGGTGACTAGCTGAAAATTGAGTAAAGATGATGATTCACTTAAAGCTGATCATAGAAAATACAGATCTATGATTGGGGGATTTTTTTATTCAATTACTACCAGATCAGGCATCATGCATGAAATTTGTCTTGTGGCTACATTTCAAGAGGAACCAAAAGAAACACATGTAGTTGTGAAGTGGATATTTAGATACTTGAATGGAACTCTAGATTATGGCTTATGGTATCGTAGGGATATTTATTTTACGTTAAGTGCTTATATGGATGCAGATTGGGTAGGTTGTGTTGATAATAGAAAAAAGTACAAGTGGTGGTGCATTCTTTCTTGGTTGTAGATTGGTGTCATGGTTAAGTAAAAAGAAAGATTTAGTTTCCTTATCCACTATAGAGGTTGAGTATTTTGTTGCACGCAATTTTTAGAGATGAGAGAGATATTGAAGGATATCAGAGTAATGTATTATTATCCAATCTCTATTTTTTGTGATAATACCAGTGTAATTAACATTTCAAAGAATCCAGTGATGCACTCAAGGAAAAATCATATATCTATTAGACATCACTTTTTGAGAGAAAATGTCATGGAGAATTAAGTAAATATTTAGTATGTACCTATAATGGATTAGATTTTTGACATATTTACTAAGGCTCTTCCTAAAGATACTTTTAAGTATCTTTAGGAGAAACTAGGGGTTATTTCCCCTCCTTTCTTGAACTAGATGCATATGGAGATGCATCAGTTTGGTGGATCTATGGATCTATCTTCCTTCTAGACTGATGCTTAGTGACTGACTCCTAGGGGGAGCAAGTAGTGTCTTATGTTGTCATTTTTCAATTAATTGGGTGTACTCCTAAGGGGGAGTATTTAGTACTGGTAATGTTCTTGGTGACAAAGGGGGAGAACAATGTAAAATATATTTTTCCTTTTCCATTGATATCAAAGGAGGAGAAAGTATCATGTGAAAGATGTTATCTACTTAGGACAAGAGAAAGTGAAATCATGAGTAAATGTGTTCAAATCTATTGTGTTGTCTTTGATGGTTTTTCACATCATGTGTGCCATCAATGAAAAATGGGGAGATTGTTGCAAGTATGAAGGTGTTCTCATTGATGTAAACTAGTTACTAACTAGTTGTTGTTGTCATTTATGTCATGGAAGCAGGTTATTGATTGTATATGTTGAGGATATTTGGAAAATTATAATAAAGAATGTTTTCTTGTATGCTTTTGGTTCTTCTCTAGGATGTGTTCCTATGCTTGTATAGTTCTAAGGTGTTTTTCATGATTTTTGGTAGTTTCTATATCAAAAATTTGGGATTTTAGATCATTGTACAATGCAAGTTATATTCAACAATATGTGAACGATGCATTTTAGTGTATCTTGTTGTGTTTAGGAGAAATGTAGTTGCTCCATATTTCTCTTGATTTTTTTTTAGGACTTGCGGCTCTAAGAATAAGCTAATGAGATTGTGTTCAAGTCAATTTTTTTATCTGGAAATATTGGACCGAGTTAAGGATGCATGTGATTAATTATTTTATGTGTTTTACACTAGTGTTGGCCAACCTTGTGTTAAACACTACTTGCAAAATTTATAGAAGCATGATGAAGAGTGTTCGACTTATTTAGGTCCTCATTAAGTGTGTATGGGTCACACTCATTCTAATTCCATCGTATAATTTTTTGATGCTAACCTAATTTGAATTTGTAAATACAAATTGTATATGGCCGACCTTGGATGGGTTTCCAGGTTGAACATGGTATAAATATAAGTTGAGATGTTTGTGAGAGACAAGATAGAGAAAGATAGATGTGAGATAAATGTGAAATAGTGTGTTTGATGTGAGTTTGAGTAGATTAGTGTGAAATTCAAGTGGTGAGTTCCTAGAGGCAATGAGTTGAAGGTGTAATCTATCATTCAAGCATATCTACAAGTATGTGAGTGAATTGTGGTGGAAATATCCATTGCATTGAGATATTATTATCTATATAATAATTCTCTTCTATCTTCTTTTTAATTATGTGGTAGTAATACCTTCAGGCAGTGAGCTTATTTTGGCAGTGATCTTTTTTGCAAATGAGCCTTTGTATTTGATTTTGGAATCTTTATATTGTGAGCTAATCCTCACTATGGTTTTTCCCTCATAATTTTTTCCATGTAAATATAGTGGTATTGTGTGTATGGTTTTACTTCTTTTAGTTTCTACTTCTGCACTTAATGATTAATCACATTAGTAGACTAAATGATTTGTGAATGGTTATTGATCTAGCCTCTAGTGAAAGTTTTAAAGGTTAAAATTGCTACAAATAATTCATCCCCCCTCTTAGTTATCTTGTTCCACATAAGTTTATGCCTTTTATGCACCAATATAACCCTAATTTACTATTTGTATTTTATTAATTACTATTGAATCACATTAGAAATGATGAACGAATTATGTCATGTCATTATTGTATTACATTAATAAACCTTCGAGTAAACTTACACTCTCTAATACATCAAAATATGAACATGTTTAAATAACAAAATGGAATTTAGTTATTTGATTATGAATTGCTTCAAGTAGGGAATAATTAACCCTTTTTTCCTATAGTATTTTTTATTTGTGAGGATCACTATCTAGTTTAAATTATTGTTCTTTAAATATCTATCTTCTCAAATTTACATCTTATAAAATTACAATGATTTATTTGGTGATATGTAAATTAAAAAATGATTATATATTCTAGATAAGGATAATGTGTTATGGTGAATATGATTATGATTTATGAGTCTCATATCAATGAACTAGGTGATTTAATATGAAGTTAGGAGGGATATTTTAGTTTGATCTTACTTAAAAAATACTATGTTTTGTCTCCTAAGGTGGATACTAGTAGTTAGTCTGATTGGAATATTGACATCTTGCAAATGATAGCACATGAAAGTTGGATGACTACAAGTTGGTATGCATAGATGAAACATAGATCAAGTATGGTAAGACCACAAGGTATGTGCAGGATCATGATGGGACAAAAAGTGGCAATATGATGGGTATGTGGCTGACGACTATTTGCTTACCCAAAATTGATGAAATGAAAAGGGTTTTTAAAGGAGATTCTCAACTTTCCACCGATATAAATTATGCTTTACTTTGAATTTAATAAGTAATTATTATTCATTTTCTATTCAAATTACGACTAAATTCCTGATTAATAGGATTATTGAAAAACATATATAGCTTTCAAACAGTATCACATTTTTTGAATCCAAAACATGCGTCACATTCTATGCTTCACATACTATAGGATTAAAAAAAGAAAAATTGAATTTCATGAAGTTTTGACCAAGTTAAGGTGGTTAGACATACAAGTATTTATATTTTTTTTAAAGTTGTAATAAAAAAATCATAATTAGTTATTTACTTGGAAAAAAAAAACAAAAAAATATGCATCAAATTGGGGAATGAGTCCTCTACTTATATCTAAAATATTATAAAAAAATATTATCATTTTATTGCACGGCTAGGATGATCAGACAGACACCTACTTCTTAAGTACCACTGCATTGAAATTTCAAATTTTCACCATATAGGTTTTTTTTTTAAAACAAACCTAGTAGTTTAGAAACTAAATTCAATTTGCTACAGATTCTATTCTTACATATTTTTGAAATAATATAGATAACCTATTCAAATTTTTACGTCAAGTTGCCTAACTCTGATTTTTCTAAATTTTTTGCTACTTAAGGGCCTGTTTTTTCCATGATGATCCTGCACATACCCCACAAGTGTGTGGAAGTGGTGAGTAGAACATATTCTATATCCAATTGAGTAGTAGTCAACAATAATCAATAATTGAAAAAACTAAATTAAGTGGATAGATGAATAATGCTTTCTAATTTTAGTATTTAACTTATTAAAGGGATTTTGTTTGATGTGCTTAATAGACATGAATGATATATGGAATTGGATGGATAATAAATAGTTAAGTCTCAAATATGGTCTAAAAAATATTGACTTTTATATTATTATGGTCTAACCTTAAAAATATGTGTTTGATATAAATGGTGTGAGCTAATGCACATGTATAATAATCATGTCAAATGAAAAAGGAGGACCATATGCACCTCACTCAATATCACTTGTAAAATTATTTTTTGTGAACCCTAGTAAGAAAAAAGGTAAGTGGTGTTAGAATTTAATTTTGGAGTAAGTATGTTTTAGGGCTTAACATTTTGGCTTATTTGCTAAGATGTCTTGTGGGGGTAATTAAGTATTAACCATATGGTTAAGAGTGTAAGTAGGAAATTAGGGGTTGCAAAACCTTATTGGAGTTGAATTTAGGATATACTATTTCTTGTTATTTCAAAGGGGGTTAAAAATCCTATTTTTAAGTGGTTTCATGGATTTTAAGGCCTTGGGTAGGTACATAGGGGGTGCCTAATTATGTCCATATCTTGGGTCTGTCCAATATATGATCCTTATTTATTGAAAATTTAGAGAAGTGGTGGTTTTGGAAGATTTAGGGAAATTGGAAGAGTGTATTGGTCTCCAAACTCAATTATAAGATGGGACATTGGTGGTGGAGTGACCAAGCACTCCATCTTCCTCTTAATGAATATGAGGAGTTTCTTATATGAAGTGGAGTACAATCCTTCCCTTCCCATCTCCCAAAAATTTCTCAATTTTTTGAGAGAGTGTGCTTGAGGATTGAAGGGGAGAGTGAAACATATCACTCCCTCATTCAAGAAGATTCAAGTTGAACTCCTTTATACCTCCTTTGTAAAAATGAGTGTTACCCATTTCTTCTTTTTGGGAATTCTTGTTGAGATTAGAGAGAAGATGGAGGAGGAGAGGGGGTGAATTAGTATTATCCAAAACCACTTAAACATGTATTCAATACATTTAATAAAACTTGTAGAAATGAAAAGAATCAGTTAAAACATGCATCACATCACACAATAGAACACTATATTTACGTGGAAAACCCAAGAAGGGAAAAACAATGGTGAGGATTAGCTCACAATATATTATAATTGATTACAAGATATTGCATAAAGGATCATTGCCAAGTGGAATCAATATCTAGAGGACTCAATATATAGAGAATAAGAGAGAAATAATAAAGGGTGGCCCACTATGAATATTTGAACTGATATAATGCATCTACAATATGTTGGAGATAGTTCCACTAAAGCTCAATATATTGACCTAACACACTTCATGTTTCTCAACACTTATACCCACTCTCCTATTCTTCACATCAAATTTTCATACTCTACTTTTGAATTCACATCATCATTTTCTCAACTCCTTACAACACTGAAATGATCTTAAATTTATATCCGTTACATCTACAAACAACTTCAACATCAATTAGTTCAACCTAATTAGATGAAACATGTAATAAAATAACCTATCAAACCAAGATCCAATCATACACACCCAAAAACTTGTAACACATAAAAATAGGTTGAAAATGATGTATAATTACTCCATTAAGTTTACTCAATTCATAATTTAACTCTGCACAACCCCAAACTCTTTAGGTCAAAACTGAAGAGAAAAGACTAGTGACATGAACCATATATTCATTTAGAACACAATGTGCAAAACAAAAAAATAATTCCCACTGGAGCATAGAAAATTCTCACTCCTATAAGTACTTCCTCAAAATTTTATAGCAAAATATTCATCTATGGTAGAATGTAGAGCATTTCAATCATGCACTCTGTATTAGTAACATTGTCACTATGCATTTTGATACATTGTCATCAATATGTTTGATACTAGAGAACATCAAGACATGAAACTTTGGATCTAGATTCCTCTAACAAGCACCAAAATTATTTTAGAACTACATAACTTGATTCTTCAAGGCAGAGCAATATGGACCTCAAAACTCATCCACTATACACTAAAAATTATAATTTGGGACTTAGAAAAATATCTAACACATCTGATATATTCGTTTGCATCTCTATAATATATTGACATTACTGAAAACACTACATTCAATCATGCTCATAAATAAACTATACATAATGTTAACTTCAATGTTAACATCAATGAAAACATTATACACTATCATGCTCATGTTGCCAATAATCTTCTCAATGACAAACAAACTTCTAATAATCTCCCCCTTTTTTCAGTGATAGAAACATGCCCAAAACTCTTCTCCCCCTTTGAAATCAAGAGAAAAGGTTATACTGTATAAGTACACATACTCACACACTCCCCCTAACTGATACATACACACATATACAAATATGAGAGTGGCCCCCTCTTACTAACATAATTCTCCAACACTTAGGGTAACTCCCTTAACAATTATATCCACCAAAAATGACCAAAAATTGCACTGCTACACTATCTACTATCTTTTGCATATGTACAATGAAATCATAAATTGCATAAACAAAATAGAAATGCAAACAATCAACTATAAGATGGAAAAATATTTTTTTATGACACCTTCAATTTTACAAGGTGTGCTTCCCAATCATTCATCCCAATTTCCCAATCCTTCTTGACTACTACTAGCATGTTGTACTAAGTCTCAAACTACATAAAGAGTTCTTCACTTTCATTCAAAGAACTAGGTATTGGATTTAGTCTTGCTACCCTCTTCGTATTAATCAAAGCACCAAATAGGTATGTAAGTCTTGCACTTACCAAATCTTTGAGCTGACTATAATCCATAATGATATTTTCTTTTTATTATTCCAGCTGAAAGAATTTTCCATGTATATTCTCTATTGCAAACCTTGTACTTTCATATGCATAATTAGCTAGATCATATGTTCCAAAGGCCTTATCAATTTGTGACTCGATAGATTCCATTTCATCCTATTCTTGGTAGAACTAGTCCATTTCAAAAAAAATTGAAACATTTTTTATTCATCTACACAATTTTGAATATCCTTTAAGTTATTCTACAACTTACCTTGAGAGATAACACATTTTTTGAAGGAATCTTCCAACCTCTTATCATTTATCTTCTTAGTCAATTCCTTTTCTAGTCTCTCCTCTAAACCAGTAGAGTATTCTTTAAAAGAATATAGGAGTAATCTCAATTGTTGCACACTGGATAAGGAAACATAAATTGTAGCTCTGAGAATACCTTCTTGTAGTACCTTGACTGCTTATTCAATAAGTTATGAGATCTTTTGGCATGTTTATAGAAATTCCTTCCTAGCTGAGGAATGAAAAGAATCACCAAGTTGTAGTTTCTAGAGGGGAGAGATCTTACCCATATCCACATGTCCATGTTTCATGGACCTAGCTACATCAGTTGTGTAGATACCACTAGTTGGAACTGAAGTTGCATATCTAATAAAATTTTCAAGGAATATTAAGAGGATCTAGAGGATTCACCAATTTTCTTTACACTTTCTCCTTCCTTCTTCTCTTTATCTTTTTCCTTGTCACCAATGTACTTTCTAGCTTTTACATCACTATGCTCCTTATTTGCACTACCAAACTCTTCCTTAGTCTTCTTCTATTCTTTAATTGATTTCTCATTATCCTTTTCCTTGTCACCAATGTTGGAACCTTCCTTAGAATTCTTCTCTTGTTCATCAGACTCTATCTTCTAAAAAATGAAAGTATTCAATATTTTATGCCTTTCTACTCTCTATATTTCTTTGTGTGACTTCTTCCTTTTTCTCTGTACTTTTCTCTATTTCCAAAGGAGATGAATTTTTCTATATTTTTATTTCCCCATTTTGAATTTCATCATATTTTTTGTTCCAACAACATTTTACTCTATTAGATGGGTATTATCTATATCCAAATCTTCTTTCACATTTTATTCTTTAAGTACATGCTCATGTTGTGAGGCATGCTCATGTTGTGCACTTTCAGGTTCATTCACTTTCGAGATAGATGCATCATGCTATAATTTTTCTTCACTTTCTTGAGGCATTACTAATTACTTTACTGAATTGGAAACCTTTTTCACTATCTTATTTCTCATCCTTTCCATGTCTTCTTTGTCCATGCTCCTTAGGGTGTCGAACCTCTGCATAGTCCTAAATTATTTTTTGTACAATTGATCCAATTTAGCTCTATCCTCATCTAAAAGAGAAGAACTAATCTTCTCCAAGCAAATATGCTTAACTTTGAATCTTCATCAAATGATTCTTTCCTTATTGCATCTAATACACCTTTCAAGTCTTCAGGTAGTTCATCCTCTATATCATTCATTCTAACATCAAAAGAAACAATGAACCCGACCATAGATTCTTCAATGGTTGATTTTTCTATTTCATTTGTCTTTACACTTTCTCCTTCCTTCTTCTCTTTAGCTTTTTCCTTGTCACCAATGTACTTTCTAGATTTTCCATCAATGTTCTCCTTATCTACACTACCAAATTCTTCCTCAATCTTCTTCTATTCCTTAATTGATTTCTCATTATCCTTTTCCTTGTCACCATTGTTGGAACCTTCCTTAGCATTCTTCTCTTGTTCATCAGACTCTTTATCTTCTAAAAAATGAAAGTCTTCAATATTTTGTGCCTTTTTATTCTCTATGCTTTTTTGTGTAAATTCTTCCTTTTTCTTTGCACTTTTCTCCATTTCCAAAGGAGATGATTTTTTCTCTATTTTTACTTCCCCCTTTTGCATTTCATCATCATTTTTTGTTCCAAGAACATTTTACTCTATTAGAGGACTATTATCTATATCCAAATCTGCTTTCTCATTTTATTCTTTAAGTACATGCTCATGTGCACTTTCAGGTTCATTTACTTTCGAGATAGATGCATCATGCTATAATTTTTCTTCACTTTCATGAGGCATTACTAATTACTTCTTTGAATTGGAAACCTTTTTCACTATCTCATTTCTCAACCTTTCCATGTCTTCTTTGTCCATGCTCCTTAGGGTGTCGACCCTTTGCATAGTCCTAAATTATTTGTTGTACAATTGATCCAATTTAGCTATATCCTCATCTAAAAATAAGAACTAATCTTCTCCAAAGAAAATATCCTTAACTTTGAATCTTCATCAAATGATTCTTTCCTTATTGCATCTAATACACCTTTCAAGTCTTCAAGTAGTTCATCCTCTATATCATTCATGCTAACATCAAAAGAAACAATGAACCCGACAATAGATTCTTCAATGGTTGATTTTTCTATTTCATCTGTCTTTACACTTTCTCCTTCCTTCTTCTCTTTAGCTTTTTCCTTGTCACCAATGTACTTTCTAGATTTTCCATCACTATGCTCCTTATCTGCACTACCAAACCCTTAACATGCATTAACAAAATGTAAACATGTAAATCATTAATGAAAACACATCTAAACACATAAGAACACCAAATTTATGTGGAAAAACCAAGAAAGGGAAAACCACAGTGGGATCAACTCACTAATATATTCAAATTGAAAAATTGAATACAATAAGGATCACTGCCAAGGGTTCACTACCTAAAAAAAAAGAAAGGATCACTACTAAAGAACTCATTGTCCAAAAGAAAGAAGAAGAAAGGAGTGGCTCACTACCAATTTTGAACTACTAATAATGCATCTCCCTTATGCTGAAGTTATATTTCCACTAAAGAACAAAAAAATCATTCAATAGACTAAAATTTAGACACCTTCTACTCACAACATCTAGAATTCACAATCATTAAGGCTTGCACTCAGATCACCACACTTGATCACATTCACATCTTTCTCATCACACACACTCTACACTTTATCCACACAACAAATCTCCTTGAATATATACCATCTACAACCTAAAATGATCTCAATTAGGCTAGTCTTAAGGAAATGTATACACCCCAACCATGAAAATTCAAATAGACAAGCATGAAACACTTTCGTGGTATAAAAAAATGAAGGTAAATCATGCCACAACTCAATTGGGATCAAAATATACAACATGATTCTCAACAATTCCTCAAACAACAATTATCCTTTGAAATTAGTGCTAGCATGCCAAGTCATTAAAACATACACTAAATCTAAAAAATTATTCCAAACACACTTCTCCAAGTCTAGAATCATCTCATGAACCACAAAACAACACTTGACAACATCTTATAATATTCACCACAACCACTACAACTTCCTGAAACTTAAGAATAACTTCATTCTATGTAACCAAACATATTGGAACAAGCATCCAACACACTAAACAAGCTTGTGGAATAGCTCAACAATTAAAAATTTTGATCGAAGGTAGATACAAATAGTATAAGAATGTTCCTAGATCTGCAACACCAGAACCTTGACTGTAGAGAAATATGAATCAATCTCATTTTTCACAAACACCCTGTTTCACTAGACAAACACACTTTCAAACACATCTTCCACTATAGTACAATCCATAACCTAAAAATTTGTATATAGAACCTTTGAACACCTTTGATCATCACTTCCAAACTTCATAATAATATTTTCACCCACAAAGAAATGCAGAGTAAACCACTAAATACACCTTTGTCACACTAAACTCTCATTTATTCAAATTTTCTCAAAAACACTTGGAAACCAAGTGAACCAAATTCTTCATCAACACTACTAACATCTCTGCAACATTTTTCTTCAATAATCTCTTCAAACACAACTTCTACAACTATACTAAAATAAGACATCAATGAAAAAACCAACAATATTGTGTTGACATCAATACAACTAACTCCAAGCTTCCAACAATTTTAGTGCTAGGGGTTGAAATCATCAACACCAACAACATTCCAACACTCTCTTCATACAATGGGTTGAAATAAATGACAACACCCAAGCAAATCACAAACAAATCAAACTTTCGACATCTCCAAACTTCCAACAATCTCCCCCTTTTCATTGATGGAAACACCTATGATCTAAAAAATCCATCAACAAAAAAAGAAACTAACATCAAATTTGTAACAATCAATACTCCCCCTAACTGGGACAACTCTTTAATCTTCCATACTCTCTCTTCATAGAATTCTTCTCCTACAACACCATGTCTCTCCCCATTATCATTTTCTACACTATGGTTTTTCAACCACACTATCTCTCTTTACGTTTTTCAAACTCTCTCCCCCTTTAACATCAATGGAAAAGGGCCATATCATTATTTTATCTCCCCCTTTGACAAAAAATAAAAAGAGAAATATATACTAGTAGTTGCTCTCTCTCCACTTTTACTTGTCTACACTCTACAACTATATCGAAATTTTTTCTCTTACTTTGACAAAATTTCAAAGGAAAACACCATAAAAAAACTTTTTTCTCTTTCCACTTCACTTTTTTTTTTGTACTACTCTTTTCTACACTCCCCCCTTAGGGATAAAAATTATGCTCCAACTGATTGCACCAACCAACAACAACTACCTACTACCCCTAAGACGTAGCCTTCAACTTTAGTCTAGGACTGATAATATACATTGTAATGATTCCTAGATAGATGCACATACTTATGAGTCTACTTGAAAGGAGGGGTAATAACCCCTAACTTTTGGAAAACATACTCAAAAGTATATTTTGGAAGATCCTTTGTGAAAATATCTACAACCCGATCCTTAGTAGGAAGATACTCCAACTTCACCTCATTTTCTGCAACTTTCTCTCTTTCAAGAAGTGATATTGGATTGAGATATGTTTTTATTATTGAATACATTACCAAATTCTTTGAAATATTGATGGCACTTGTATTTTTGCATAAGATAGAAATAGGTTCATCATATGAAACTTTGATATCCTTTAATGTTTTCTTCATCCATAACACTTGTGTAGAACATGATGCTACTATAATATATTCTTCTTTTGTAGTAGATAATGACACTAAATCCTACTTCTTACTTAGCCATGAAACTAACATGCTTCTAAGAAAGAAAGTACCACAACTTGTACTTTTCCTATCATCTATACATCTTTCCCAATTTGCATCTATATATGCACTCAAAGATAAGTTAGTATCATTAGGATACCACAAACAATAGTTCAGAGTGCCCTTCAAGTATCTTAATATCCTCTTCACTAGTAAAACATGAGATTCTATAGAATCTTATTGAAATCTAGCCATATGAAAAACTAAATGCATGATATTTGTTCTAGTAGTAGTTAGGTATAACAGTCCACCAATCATCAATCTATACTTGCTCTGATTTGTCTTAGGAGATTCATCGTTCTTGCTCAACTTACAACCAATAACCATAGGAGTACATACTAGTTTAGAATCATCCTTTCCAAACTTCTTCAACATTTTCTTATCATAATTTGACTAAGAAATGAATTACCTTTCTTTGATTAATTGATTTGTAGACCAAGGAAGAAATTCATCTCCCCACACATTGACATCTCAAATTATTTTTTCATTTCTTCTATAAACCTTTTGAACATACCTTCATTTCCTCTAAATATTATCTCATCAATATACACTACCACAATCAATATTTGTTCTCCTTCAACTTTGAAATAAAGATTGCTATATGTAGTACCTTTTTTGAATCCTTGCTACAACACGTATCTATCTAAGCTTACATACCAAGCTCTAAGAACTTGTTTCATTCCATACAATACTTTCTTCAATTTGTAGACCATGTTTACATTTTCTAAATGATCCATAATTAGAGTTTACAAAATAACTTGTAAATTAAATCTAATTACAGTAATTTCCCAATCTAATACAGAATTGCGTGATTATGCCTTTTAACCGTTGAAATTACAAAATAAGTAATTAGAAATTCAAATACTGAATTTAAACTAGAGAGAAAATTGAGATAGAAGATAGAAGAATGAGACAAAGAAATAGAAGGATCACAACACGCAGATTGATAACGGAGTTCGTCCAATGTGGACTACATCTCCGGGTCCGCTTCTCAATGGTGGGACCGCTTTATTGATATCGCCAAGCAAAATTATGCTTTCTTACAATACCCAAGCTCCAAGAACCTGCAATAATCTCTCCACAATCTCTCACTCTTTTACAATTTTTGGTGTACAAAAGCACCTTGTAAATTCTCCTCCAAAGAATTATTTCTCCCAAAATGAACTTCAATAATTCTCCCTGTTACAATTCTCTCCAAGAAAATTCCCGTACAAAATTATCCACTCAATAATTTTCCCCCTTGTCCCTTTACAAAAATCACCCCTTTATATACACATTTATTTGCTAATATGGCTTTAACCATATTATTTTGCAAATATTGCATATCTCCCGTATACAAGTAAAAATTCCAACCATTTCCCCCTTTTATAATAAAAATCACTAATATCCCGTTAGTATAACAAATTAATCTTTCAAAAATAAATCCACCTTTGGCTTTTATAATTCCAAGCCATACAATTAAAAAAACGAACTCCTTTAACTATGGGCCGTTATAATTTTGGACTTACATTATAATCTTTAAAAATATCTTTTAAAAGCCCCTTAATAATCTCCTTGGATATTCTTTAAAATAAACCCGTTAAATATGAGAAAGGTGGTTAAAGGGGTTAATTTGTTGAAATGTAAGTTTACGGGATTTTTTTCCTCTCCTTGTTTTATGGGCAAGGGAAGAGGATTTTAAGGGATAAAATCCCACCAAATCCTCCTTGAATTCATAATTTTTAAACCATACGTATTTTCTTTTAACAATATGGTTTAATCCATATTCTTTTTCCACCATGTATGTGCCAACTCACCACTCTTGCCACGTCACCACCTGCCACGTCAGCTTGCTGATGTCATCAAAGTCAACCAAAGTCAAAATTTTGACCAACCTTTGACCAGCCGTAACTTTCACATACGAGCTCCATTTTTGAAACTGAATATAGTTCTGGAATCAGTACGACGAGCACTACAACTTGGCATCATTTTTATTTCATTTTGAGACAATCAATTTTTTGCCTTTTTGAACCCCTGATTTGCCTGTTTGACCGAACCTTTGACTGAGCATAACTTCTACATGCGGACTCCTTTTGAGCCCATTAAAGTTGCGCCAGGATCATGTCTACGAGCTCTACACATTGATGCTTCTTTGGATGAATTCTGAGACTATGGAGCTTGCAAGTATTCTGGATCCACCTGGATCACTAAAAAACTAAAATCCTTCTAGTTTCTCAATGTATACCTCTTCTTCCAATTCACCATTCAAGAATTCAAACTTCACATCCATCTAATAAACTTTGAAATCTTTATGTGTGACAAAAGCTAAAAACATCCTGATAGCTTCCATTCTTGGAACTGGAGCAAAAGTTTCCTCAAATTCTATGCCTTCAACTTGTGAGTAACCCTTACATACAAGTATAGCCTTGTTCCTAAAAATTTTTCCATCTTCATTCAACTTGTTCCAGAACACCCACTTAGAACCAATCACATTCTTGTTTTTCAAACTTGGGACCAATTCCCAAGTCAGATTCTTCTCAATCTATTCTAACACTTACTTCATTGCTTTGATCTAATTCTCATCTTTGCATACCCTAGTCACCGTTTTAGGTTCCACCTTAGAAAGTAAACAAAAACTTACTTGTTTCTCTATCATATAAACTTTTCTTTTGTCATAACACATTTTCTCTTGTCTCCAATGATCTAATCTTGTAAAATATTTTCTACACATACTTAGGAGTCTTAGGATTCTTTTCCAGAGCTTATTCCTCTTCAACTATCAACTATTTTTCTTTGTCTTCATCATTTTATTCTTCACTACAAGGGTATTCATTAGATTCATATCCTTCTATAATTACTATTAAAATTTGATGTTGTTCTTCATCCACTTTGACACTTGCACTCTCAAAAATATTTTTTAACATTTTTATATAGCACTGGTAGGCCTTGATTCTTGTAGAGTATCTAAGGAAGATTCCTTCATCAAATCTTGCATCAAAATTTCCCAAGTTTTCTTCATCTCTTCTAATATAACACTTTCTTCCAAAATTTTTGAAATATTTCATAGTTGGAGGTTTACCATACCATAACTCACAAGGATTCTTTGAACTATTTACTCTTACTTGAATTCTATTAAGAATATAGACTAAAGTATGAATTATTTCTCTCCAATAGACATCTCAAAGATTGGCTTTCTTCATCATTGTCCTAGCTTCTTCCCAAATTATCCTATTATTTCTTTCCTTAACTCCATTTTGCTAAGGAGTTATAGGGGTTAATAAATTCCTTATTATTCCATGATCTTTACAAAAACTATTAAACTCATTTTAAGTAAACTCACCATCTCTATCAGATTTTAAACATTTTATTTTCAAGCTCAACTCATTTTCAACCATAGCCTTGAATGCTTTAAACTTATCTAGATATTTTGATTTTTCTTTGAGAAATGTAACCCAATCCATTCTAAATTAATCATCAGTCAATAACATGAAATACCTATCATCGCATGAGCCTCTTATTCTAGTAGGTCCACATATATTTGTATGCACTAACTCTAGAGGACCCTAGGTAGAATATTCCTTTGTCATGAACCTCTTCTTTGTTTGATTTCCCACTTGACATTATTTATAGATTGCATTGATAGGATTTGTAATCTTTGGAAAATATCTCACAACATTAGTAAAATTGATCTTCACTAGGCTATCAAAATTGGCGTGACCCATTCTTTTGTACCATATCCAAATTTCATTAATTTAAGACAAAACACTTTGCACCACTACCTATGAGTTGATAGACATTTCCTTTTGTCTATGTTCCAACAACAACTAGAGTACCGAAGCTTCTTTTTCTAATTTCAAAACCACTATTCTAAAACACAATATTATATCCTCTATTGCACATTTGTCCTACACTTAGAAGATTATGCTAGAGACCCTTGACATAAAGAACACCATATTTTTATGCTTTCCATCAAAACTAATTGAACCTTTTCCATAGATCTTAGTAGATGTATCATCACCAAACTTAACAAGACCACCATCATAATTTTCAAGATTAACAAAATTACTCTTATCACCTATCATATGATTTGAGCATCCACTATCTATTCTCGAATAATTCTTCTCCTCTCTAGAATTAAAATCAATCAACATAGTTCCTTCAAAGTTATAACCTATTTCTGGAGCACTTTCATTCACACATGTTTCAATATTAGTAGAATTAGTTCAAATTTTAAGAGCCATGAACAAGAACTCATCATTGTCTTCACCTGGATAGTCAAATTATTCATCATTACATACACCATTGTCCTTTTCAACATAATTGTTCTTCTTGACAAGTTTACCCTTATGATCCTTTTATTTGTCATTAGTAACTTTTATTGGACATTTATATGCATAGTGACCTATCTTTCCATAATTGAAAAATTTGAAAGGTAGCTTTCCTCTATATTTTCCAATTCACTTTTTCAATCTCAAAATTTTTTCTTCTACCTCATCAAGATCATCTAGATGTGATTCATCATCTTTCTCTACTTTGCAGACTTTAAAGGAAGTTTCTTTACTTGCATAATCTTGGCCAAACTCTCTCATTTCAAAAGAAGTTAAAGAACCAAAATCTAATCCCTAGAATAATTATCCAAATTCTAAGCTTCATCAATAGCATAAACTTTAGAACTATAAGATTTAGGAAAAGTTTTTAATACCTTTTTCACAACTTTGATTTCATCTAGCTTTCCACAAAGACCATTGATGGCATTGACAACTTCATTAACTCTGAGCATGTAGGTAGTAATATCTTCATCTTCAAACATCCTTAGGTTTTTAATTTTTTCTTTGTACAGTTTTGCATCATTTCTTGCTTGACCTTCTCATCTTTGTGAAGATCTCTAGCAGATTTCAGACTTATCAACTTTCCAAGTTCAAATTTAGGAAGACCACCTAGGATTGCATTCCTTTCTTTTCCATTGTTTTCATAATCCTTGATCTCATCATCACTTTTCAAACTACTTGTAGGCATAGTGTAACCTTTTTCAGCAAACTGTTAAACACCAAATCCAAGAGAGACTAAGAAGGATTCGATTCTAGCTTTCTAGTAGGAATAATTAGTTCTATCGAGCATAGGATCTTTGACAACTTTCCTTGCGCCATCCAAATAAACATCAAGTGGTTAATATTTTTTTTGGAAACTAGAACTCTGATACCAATTATTAGATGCATACGAAAAATAAGAGGGGGGTGAATCAATTGTATACTTTAAAAAATTATATCCCTCACTATATTTTCAAACCCTTATCAACCATTAAATCCTTAACATGTATTAACAAATTATAAATATATAAATTAGTAATGCAAACACATATGAATTCATAAGAACACCATATTTATGTGGAAAATCCAAGAAGGGACAAACTATGGTGAATATTAGTTCACTAATATATGAATTGCAACATTGAATACAATAAGTCTCACTTGCAAGGGCTCACTACCTATAAAAGAGAAAGGCTCACTACCAAAGGAATCACTATCCATAAGAAAGAAGAAGAAGATAGGTCTCACTGCCAATTTTGAATGGCTAACAATGCATCTCTCTTATGCCAAAGGTATAGTTCCATTGAAGCACAAACAACTCACTCAATAGACTGAAATGTAGACAACTTTTTCTCACTACATCTAGAATTCATAGAATTTAAGGCTCACACTCAAATTTCCACACTTGATGACGTACACATCTTTTGAATCACAAAAGCATTACACTTTATCCACACAACAACTCTCCTTGTATATATACTCTTTGTGACCTAAAATAATCTCAATTAGGTTAGCCTTAGGGAAATGTATACACCTAAACTATATAACCTCAAATATTTTAGAACCAAAAAGTTTTGTGATGTAACTAAATGAAGGAAGACCATGCCACAACTTAATTAGGACCAAAATATACACCAACATGCTTCTAAACACTTTCTCAAAAAGCAATTATACTTTGTAATTAGCGCTAGCATACAAGGTCGACTAAATATTGATGCCAATTAGGGGAGGTCCTTTACTGCAAACAACACAATTTCAAAAAATACAAAAACTTTTCAAGTCACCAATCATCAAAATCTCTTTATCACAACAAATTTTCATAATTCCTTGTAGTAGTGCAATTTGACTCAATCGGGTATATCTTTTCAAGAAAGTCCATTCAGTTCAGGACCAACAACAATTCAAGGACCCATTAGGGTGTACAACAACACATCAATAAGACACAATAGGGTTCTTTGAAACAACCTCCTCAAAACAGGGTTCTTACGTTGACTAGACCTCAAATTAGGTCTTTCTTACAAAGAAAATTGTCACAAATCTTCTCCTAAACCTCCAAAATCATTTGGGCAGCAATATAAATGTATCCAAACAAAAGGTTTCACAACTTATTCAAAGATACACACATCCCAAGGCACCTAGACCATAAACCCTCCTTTCTAGCAAATAACCTAGGGTTTTATTGAAAAACACACTTCCAACAATCACACAACCCTGCAACCACTTCAATCAGGTCTAAATATGCCTACACATACTCAATCCATCATCAAAAAATGATAACCCAACATAATTCATACTTCACCATACCAAAACCACACAATTTCACTTGGAAAACTCAATTTTCCCATCTAGGGCATCATGCCCAACACCTTATTTGAGCTCCCCTGCAACCAAACATCATAACCACACCTAAAACTAATATAATCCACCCATTACACTAAGGAAAATTCATCACAAAAGGTGGAATTGGTCCATTTTGAAATTTAACTCAACAAAACCCTTAAAACTGTTTTACTTGGGAAAAATTAGTAAAATCTCTTTAACTTTCACAAAATTCAATGAAACTACGCCAAACTTGAAATATTTGAAAGTAGATTCACCCCACTACAAATTCCAAATTAAATCACGACAAGATAGGGCCTTTACAAGCCGTACAATTCTCTACAAGTAGTGAGAAAACTACAAAATTTAAGGAAAACAATGCTTTTATTGATCAAAATCTCCTTCAAACTCACAACCAACCATTACAACAAGTCCTCACATATTTTTAAACATGTTTCCCTCCAAAAAAACTAACTCAGCCGTACTAAACTTCCTTTTAAAGTTCATGACTGTTGGGATTCCACCAACTTTTAATTTTGCAATTTTTACTTGACATCTTTTTGCAATAATTTGCAATTTTGCAAAACTAACACAAATGACCCCCCAATCACCTAACAAGACTCAAAATTGAATCAATACAATATGAAATGGTCTTGATGACCTCATTTAAAGAGAAAATGACTCCACACCTAGAGCCTACTCATTATCATCCTTAATTGATATTTTTTTTCAAAGGTGCTCTTGCACCATACACCGCAACTTTGAATTTTTTGAAGTATCTTGGAAAGATTGTTGTAACTTGTCCTCCTCTATGCTCCTCATGCCTCTGACCTTCTTGTTTAATTTCAACAGATTTATTTTTATTTTTATTTACACTATATTTTTCCTCATTGTCGTTGTCTTCTCTTGAAACACGCTCCACTCTATCACACTACTCTATGGGGTGTTCTTCAAATTTTCCACCATAAAACACTGAAATTGTACTCTTTTTCACCGCTATACTCAACCCTCTATCAACTATCATCACTCCCATTTTTATTTCATGCTTAGATCCTTATCCAATGCTCTTCTTAACTTCATTCTTTTCTATATCAGACTTGCAATATTTTGTACCATCACTCTTAGGTACCTCTGTCAGACCTGCAACTATCTTTTCCACTATCCCATCTACCTCACAAACCTTTGTTCCAACATCACTTGACTACCTCTTTATTGCCTTCATTATCACAAGGAACATAACTGTCCCAACTAGTATTCCTTCACTCTTTTCTTGCCTTTCCATAGGATTTTCACCCTTATACTACACTGTATCAATCTGAGACACAATTCTATCTTCTTTTTTCTTCCACATGGAAGCATCTTTCCTTCCAACTACCTGCACATTACCTTTACTTCTTCTATCTAATATCCCAATAGTATCAAACCTTGACATGGATACAAAGCTCATGCTCTTACCTTCCTCAATACTCACAAACTCTTTCCTTCCAATCATTATAATCTCACCTTGTTCTTTTGCTTCTTCAATCAATGGAGTAAATGTGAATGTTTCCCCATCCTTTTCAATTGTATAAGTGTTTTGTCTCCCATCATACATTGTTGACTTTTCAAACTACTAGGGCCTTCCAAGCAACACATGGAAACAACTCATAGGAAAAAAATCACAAACAACCTTATCTCTGTAACTACCAATTTGGAATTCAACTAAAGCTTGTTCATTTACAACAATGGACTGATTATCACTTACCCAAGACACTTTGTAAGGATTTTCCCTAGGTACTCTTCCCAATTTCAATTTGTCTACCATTTCACTAGATACCTTGTTATCAGTGCATCTTGAATCTACTATCACCTTACATACCTTATTTTTGCATCTGCAAGATTTTCTAAACAAGTCTCTTCTCTAAATCAACTCTTTCTCCTTGGTTGTCTTCAAGAGTTGTCTCTTGATCATCAAACTTTCACCAAATTTAGGAGGACAACTATTGGAATTTGAACTTTCAGCATCATCCTCTTGGACAATTTGTGCTCTTCTCTCACTTTTCCTTTCTCCTCCACTAGATGTTGAACCAAATTTCTCAGGGAATTTGTAAGAAGGATGACCAAATTCATTGCAATTGTAACACCTACTAGTGAAAATGCTTGAATTTCTTCCACCACCAAATCTGCCCCTTATGCCTCTAAAGCCACCTCTGAAATTCACAACTTGAGCTCTTCCTCTTTTTGTACATCTTCTTGGCTCTTACTTGTTTTTCTTGGAGTAGAGAAATATCCTCTTCCTCTTGTACTATTTCCTCTTCCTCTAATTGTTTTCTCTTGTCTCCTTTTTAATTTTTCCTCAACCTTCAATGCCATTTGATAACATTCTTCTACACTCCTTGGTTTTTTCAAAGCCAATTCATCTTGTATGTTCAATATAAAACCACCCAAGTACCTAGCAATATTCTCATATTCATTCTTATTATGGTTAGATCTCATACTTAATTTGTAAAACTCTTTAGTGTATGCTTTTACATCCATCTCTTTTTGCCTTAGACTTTGTAACTTTCATCTTGGCTACCATCTTGTACCATGCTACAATCTTGGACTTTCCTTGCTTCCTTCTCTCTAATTGTAGATAATCCCACCACAAAAGTGCATGACCCTTTAGTTTTTTCTTTGCAATCTTGACTCTCTGCTCTTCAAGAATGTCTTCACACTCGAAGTAGTTGTCCAAAGAGGCTATCCAACATAGAAAATATTCTTCATTTAAATTCCCACCACACTTTTGAACATCAATTTTTACCTTATGCTGGTCACTCTTAACTGCCCTTAGAAATTTTTCCATTCTTTGATCTTCAGGATCAAGTTCTTCCTCCATGTCTTCAAACTCTTCTTTATCTTCATCATCTAAATCACTTTCAACTTCCTCTCTTCTCTTGTTTGTTTCCAAGTATTCCAACCTTTCCTTCAATTTCTTGATCTCTTTCACATACTAACCCTTCAAGTCACTCATCTCTCTCTCCACATTCTTTCCTTTTGGAGGCATCTTCACAATTTTGCCTCTTCACCTTCCACTCTTCTTTTTACAAACGAGGATCTGGTACCTTTCCTCTAATACCAATTGATGCTAATTAGGGGAGGTCCTCTATTGTAAACAACACAATTTCAAACAATACAACAACTTTTCAAGTCACTGATCATCAAATTCTCTCTATCACAACAAATTCTCACAATTCCTTGTCGTAGTGCAATTTGACTCAATCGGGTATATATTTTAGAGAAGGTCCATTAAATTTAGGGCCAACACAAATTCAACAACCCATTAGGGTGTACAAAAACGTATCAAAAAGCTACAATAGCATTCACTGAAACAACCTCCTCAAAACATGGTTCTTACATTGACTAGACCTCAAATTAGGTCTATTTTACAAAGGAACTTGTCACAAATCTTCTCCTAAACCTCCAAAATAATTTGGGCAGCAATATAAAGGTATCCAAAAAAAATATTTCACAACTTTTTCAAAAATACACACATCCCAAGGTGGCTAGACCATAAACCCTCCTTTCTAGCAAATAACCTAGGGTTTTATTGAAAAACACACTTCCAACCATCACACAACCATGAAACCACTTCAATCAATTACAAATAGGCCTGTAAATACTCAATCCATCATCAAACAACACTTCCCCAATATAATTCATACTTTACCATACCAAAACCACACAATTTCACTTGGAAAACTCAATTTTCCCATCTAGGGCATCATGACCAATGCCTTATTTGACCTCCCCTACAACCAAAAATCATAACAACACCTAAAAAAATAGAATACACCCATTCCACTGAGGTATAGTCTTTACAGAAGGTGGAATTGGGTCCATTTTGAAATTTAACTCAACAAAACCCTTAAAACTATTGTACTCGGGCAAAATTAGTAAAATCTCTCTTTCATAAAATTCAATGAAACTATGCCAAACTTGAAAGATTTGAAATTAGATTCACCCTAATTCAACTTCCAAGTTAAATCATAGCAAGATAGGGCCTGTATGGGTTGTACAATTCTCCACAATTTCATTGTATAGTGAGAAAACTACAAAAATTAAGCAAAACAATGCTTTTATTGATCAAAATCTCCTTCAAACTCACAACCAACCATTACAACGAGTCCTCACATATTTTAAACATTTTTCCCTACAAAAAAATAACTCAATTGTACTAAATTTTCTTTCAAAGTTCATGACCGTTGGGATTCCACCAACTTACAATTTTGCAATTTTTACTTGACATCTTTTTGCAACAATTTGCAATTTTGCAAAACTAACACAAATGACCCCCTAATCATCTAACAAGACTCAATCATGACTCAATACAATATGAATTTTTTTTTATGAACTTGTTTAAAGAAAAAATGACTCCACACCTAGAGCCTACTCATTATCATACTCGATTGAATTTTTTTTCAAAGGTGCTCCTACACCAAATCTGCACTAAGACTAACAATAAATTCCAAACACACCTCTCCAGGTCTAGAAACATCTCGTGGACCACATAGAAACACTCCAAAACATCTCAGAATATTTAAAATTAATAGAATATTCACCACAACTACAATAACCACTTGAAACTTAAGAATACCTTCATTTTGTGCAACCACACAAACTAACATAGACATCCAACACACCAAACAACCTTTTGAAACAACTCAGCAACTAAAATTTCAAGGGAAGTTAGATACAAATAGTTTAAGAATGTTCCTAGATCCACAACACTATAACTTCCACTATAGAGAAATGAAAATCAATCTCAGTTCTCCCATACACCTTATTTTACCAAAAAGACACACCGTCAAACACATCTTCCGCTATAGTACGATCTAGAACCTAAACTTATGGATGTAGCACCTCTAAATATGTCTAATAATCACTTCCAAACCATATTTGAGCATATATTCACCTATGAAGAAATGAAAAGCAAGCCACAAAACACACAGGTCTATCACATAAACTCTTTTTTATTCAATTTTTCTCAAAATCACTTGGAAAAAAAGTGAAGCAACTTCATCAACAACACTACTAACATATTTGCAAAACTTCTCAACAACAATCTATCCAAACTTAACTTCTACAACTAAACTAAAGTAAGTCATCAATGAAAATTCCAACAACAGTTTTTTGACATCCATATCAACAACTCCAGGCCTCCAACAACTCTATGCTAGTGGTTGACATCATCAACACTAGTAGCATTCCAACACTCTCTTCATACAAGGGGTTGACATCAATGGGAACACTCAAGTAGCTCACAAAAAACTCAAGTTCTCCAAAGTTTCAACATCTTATACTTCTCAACCACACTCTTAGGAATCCTTTCTCTTTCCTACAACTAGGATTGGAATGATTTGAAGAATCCCCACTGGGCTTCATCTATAGATGTTAAATTGAAATACCTCAACATATGATCACTAATTTATCTAGCCATTGATGCATTTTCTAACCATACTACATTCCTTACACCAGGAATCCTTAGTATTTTGTAGTTTTGTGTGGTCTCACAACATGCCCCAAGGTTGAAAGACTTGGGGAACCAAGTGAAAATAAATCTTATGGTAGGAGCTAGTAAATTGAAAGATCAGAATTGAAAAGCAAAGAGAAATATTTAATCAAAGAGTACTTCATAATATAAATGTTTTGGGTATCGGGTACTGGGAACCAGAAACATTTGAAAAGGAAAAAGGTAATGTAAGTTTGAATGGAAGGCTTTGGTCCAATCTTTGTACTCCACTAAGATGGAAGTCCAGTAAAACCAAATTCTAGGAAATTTCATAGGTAAAACTAAATACAAGGTACCAGGTACCAGGTTACAATGTGAAATGAAATTTTAAAGTTTTGAGGCTATGTAATGATTCCGATAATCAAGTATATATGTGAGGATTTATGATATGCTAGAAAGCATGCTATTTATGAGCTTTTTGTACTAACACTTGAATAATGGTTTTATTTACATGATATGTTATAAATGTTTTCTTTCTTTAAAAAGGGATTTAATATGTGGAATTTGTGATTGCAGGAGGTATAGATTGCAATGCAAAGTTCGGGTATGGAAGGTAAGGAAATTTTGAATCATGGATAAAATCATATCTAAGTCAGGTCGCTTATTCTAGGATGCTATTGGTAGAGGAGTTTGAATCCACCAGAATGCTAGAGATCCTGGTATTTCACATGTGGTGGATAAAAAGTGCCAACCTTTGAGGAAGCCCATTCTCAAGAGTGGTAGACCCAGATCCAAGTGAAGTGTGGGGTGAAAATTCCACTCTAATTTTGAATATATGGGAATTTCCTACACACTATCTTGATTCAAGTTATTATCCTGGAGATAATTAAAGATTAACACCCAAAGATCTTCAACGTGTAATTGGATTTGACCTTTGTTGATTTTGATTACAATTCTCCTATCATTCACTACATTCCACGTGCCTTGATGTGATTGGTCCCTTGGACTTCCTCTCATGTATTTGTCTTATCCTAGATTTGAGCCTTGTGTTCTATAAAAGGCCAGAGGATCCCCCTTTTTTATTTTAAGTTCATAATTTGTGGATGTCAGAAGTGCATAAAACTTTTTCAAGTTTCGTTCTTTTTTTTTGTGTTTTATGAATCATTTTGGCATAAAAATTTGTATGCACATAGACATTCATTAATATCAGAGCCAATTGGATAGCTACCTATCTCATGAATCTTTTGTAGCTGGTTTTGTTAGTTTAGTCAAACAAGACTGCATGTTGCACCATTTAAGGGTGCATACATAAACTAATCAATGTCCAAACTAAAACCCCCTCTCTTTAAAATCTCGCATCGTTTTATATGTAGCTATGAAGCAATCTGGTGAAGTATAAAGTGGTTTGCTTTGTTTTAGTTGATTCTTTAGGGCATGCATGGAGAATAACCGAGAGAAAAATTTAATTTTCAGTATTTTTATGCTTTCTTTTAGAGATGTTTAAATTCTTGAAAATGTTCCAAAATTAAATGAATAGATGGAATTTTATTGAAAATATTTCTTTTTTTCTATGAAATTGATGAATGCTTAACACTAAATCTACTTAAGTGATAGCAAAACATTTGTTGATATTCATGAAATATTATTGTAAATATTTTGATTTCACGATACTTGTCTTTATGATCCAATTGAAAACTTAGTGCCTAATATATATAATTCTAAAAAACCATAGTCCCTTTGAGATTAACAATAATATCACATCATACGGGTATGTGCAGGATCATCATGGAAAAAACAGGCCCTTAAGTGGCAAAAAATTCTAAAAAATTAGAGTTAGGAAACTTGGCATAAAAATTTGAATAATTTATCTATATTCTTTCAAAAATATGTAAGAATAGAATATGTAGAAAATTTAATGTAGTTTCTAAACTAGTAGGTTTGTTTTAAAAAAAAAATTCTATTTGGTGAAAAATTGAAATTTCAATGCAATGGTATGTAAATTTTAGGGAAAAAATAAGAAGTAGGTGTCTCTCTAACCACCCTAACCACAACAACATGATATTATTTTTTTATAAGGTTTTAGATATAAGTAGAGGACTCATGCCCCATTGTGATGCATATTTATTTGTAATTTTTTTCCAAGTAAATAATTAATTATGATTTTTTTATTACAATTTTTTTAAAAATATAAAAAATCATGTCTGACCACCTTAACTTGGTCAAAACTTCATTAAATTCATTTTTTATTTCTTTAATCCTATAGTATGCGAAGCATAGAATGTGACACATGTTTTGGATTCAAAAAATGTGATACCGTTTGAAAGCTATAGATGTTTTTTAATCAACCTATCAATTAGGACTTTAGTCATAATTTGAATAGAAAATGAATAATAATTACTTATTAAATTCAAAGCAAAGCATAATTTATATGATTGGAAAGCTAAGAATCTACTTTAAAAACCCTTTTCATTTCATCAATTTTGGGTAAAAAAATAGTCGTCAGCCACATACCCATCGTATTGCCACTTTTTGGCCCATCATGATCCTGCACATACCCATACTCGAGAGTGAACCTAGTGCAATCATGACTTGGTTATTGGAGACTTGGGATTGAACTGAAGCTAGTATTTTCCTGTTAAAGCAAAATCCCCTTTTAGATTGTCTTTGTTTCATATCTTTCAAGAAGGATAGGATCTTTGTTGTTTGTCTGTGAAGAATTTATTCGCCCTGTTTGTTGCGAGTAAAATCGTCGTCAATAGGAACTAGTGCTAGAAGGAGGGCTATCTTTGAATATTTTAGTCCCGAGTTTAGTGAGAAGCTTGTAAAGTGAAATTAATTGCAAGCTGGCTTTTCAGTATGGAAGTTGAAAAAATTTGGAAAAATTTTAACCAGAAATTACATCCTTTGAGTTTATTCACTTTTGGTAGGGTCACCAAGTGTAAAATTCATGATACAACCGATCACGGTGAACTCGAGTGTGGAATATTTTTAACTAGGGTAAGTTTGGATATAAGTAAAGTGATTTTGTTAACAAAAGAAGTTCTAACTACTAGAAGAAAGGAATTGTTAATGAGAAAAATGTTTAACCCTAGTGGAATTGAAAATATTAAAAAACTAACTGATACATCATTTAACAATTGAAAAACTATGATTATTATAAAGAAAATCCCAACATTTTGCAGGAAAATAGGCGAGAATGTCGAGATCCAGAGACATCACACTAGAAACGAGGAAAAAGTATTGATGAATCATCATTCTCCTTATATGTGGAAATACAGATAACAAGGAGTGGGAAAACCAAGTGGGAAACACGTGTATTTTTCTCCAAGTTGAAAATTCACAAGTTATAAAAGGAAAATTTCCTAATTTTATGCAAGATACAAAGTATCAAACTTTTGATTTTTGTCTCTCTGATAACAATATAAATAGTGATATATCTTGGTCTAGAACAAAATACAAAGTGAAGACAGGACAAAAGACATGAAGATTTTCAGAGGAAGAGAAAGTAGAGAAATGGACACAGCCATTCATGGAAATGGACTAGGGCTGGAGGAAGGTAGAGTATGGTCATATCAGATGAAATATGTGCAATTGATATTTAATGAGGTTGTTTTCATACATATGAGCAAAGTCATTGGTAACTACGTTTTTGAATTTATGATTATTAAATGTAGAAAATTTAAGATAATTCATTGTTACTAAATGAATTCAAAGATAAACCTATTGTAATTCGTACCAAAAATACAAAGGAAATAGTCATAGATATTGAAATAAGTTGTTTTATTATGGTTAATCTCTTGTTATTTTAGATTTAGGGTAGTTAGGGTTAGTTTTTTCTGTTTTCTTTCTTCATTTTTTTCTTTTTTCTTCTTTTCTTTTATCTGGCCTCTACATTAGCAAATTCTGCTTAAACTTATCTTACATATGAGAGTTAATTCAAACATTTGTAAAAATGAATTGTGAAATGTAAAATGATAAAACCATGCACAATAAAACACACTTTAAAATGTACTAAAAAGTTATATATGTGTGTGTGTGTGTGTGTGTGTGTGTGATGTATATACATGAGATATCAAAATCCTTGTTTCAAAAGATCAAAAAAGTAAAAAAAGGAGTGAGTCAAGTTGTAGATGGTAGTAGCCATTTAGTCGATATGGGCCACCTCTTCTATCAAGGCTAAATACACTATATAGGAAAGTTCCCGGTGAACTTCAAAGTCACGAATATAGAGATCAGTAAGGAAAGGCCAGAGTGGAACCACTTCCACGTGTTCGAGGAACTAAGGAATATCATCAATGGAGGGAATCTTGATGGTCGAATGTGCAAAAAATAAAATAATATCCAGATTCTCCACATATTTGGGCCTCACTATCAAACTAGTAGCTAAGTGAAAATCTTCAACAGATAGCCCAATATCTAGAAGTGATGCTACAAAATGAGAAGCCACATTGGAATAGAAGCAAAAGTAGCAGCTATATTCAACATACTTTTCCCAAAGGACGAAGCACAAATTTGGCACAGTGAAATTGGAAGTCTGAATGAAGAAAACCTTTTCAAGCCTTTGTGGTGTGATACTTCCTAAGAAAAAATTCTGGCAGCGAGAGCAGCTTAAGAAAATTGGAGTATCCATGGCCAAGAAGCCAATGAAAATGCATAGAGTAAAATTACAAAAATAAAGACAATAAAGCTAGAAAGAAAAAGTGTGAAGAATTTGAGAAGAAATGTGGAATTTATAGAGATCTGTGAGGAATTTGCGGTACATGGTTGCCTCAAGTTTATTCTTGGAAACCGTAAGCAAGGTGGTAGCTGGATAATTATCTTCAGAGTGAAAGGTTAAATCAAATTAATTCTTTGCACATAGTTGGTGATAAATTTCTTCAAATTTGATCAATATGAAGATTGTGAATCAAGCAAGTTGAAGATTTCGAAGTTAATAGTGGTCATTGCATTTTTTTAAGAGTCATATTAATTATGGAGGTGCTTATGTGTGTGCAACAGAAAGGAAAATGAAGCTGGAAAGATAGTACACGTCATAACTTGGGTAAGTTGAGAGGAGTAATGTGTGCAAGTTCAGACATGTGAATTTAATGCAGAATAATATGATCGTGTTTCAAGGTAATCATGACATCTCTGATCCATTAATGAAGTGCAACGCCATCAAATCAGAATTTCTAGTAGTTTTTTTTAGTAGTTTCCATAAAATTTAATTGGAAGGGTGGTAACTAATGTTTCTAAATTTAGATTTAAATTTGGTGATTAAATTATTTGTTGCTAAATTTTAATTTATGCATATTTTCTAACATATAGCAAGTTACAGTTAGCTAGGATTTGGCATAAAGTAGTGAAATTTAGCCGAAAACATGCACCTACAGGAAATTATTAAATTATTTTTTGGGGAGTAGTGAATTGATGAGGGGATTTGCATTGAATGAAAAATAAAAAAGTAACCTTCACTACCACTTCAATTCCCAACCTAATAGTGGGGCTTCATTGCTTGCAAGTTGATAAAAGATCTATCATTGAGATATCAAAAGAGAAAAATGAGCTATCATTGCAATATCTAAAAAAAAAAATCAATTCTTTAGGATATCCAAATAACTCTACCGGGGCTATAGATGTCTAGCTGGTAGTAGAGCTATGTTTGGGGGGAATTACAGAGATAACCTTGCTAGGGCTATGGACACTTGACTGGCAGCAAGGCTTTATCCTTGGTTGGCTTCAGAGGATTACTATATTATGTAGTTCAATGTCAATAAACTGATTATTTTCACTGAGTTCCAAAAATTGGAATTAATCAGAGCACACACAGATGTTTCTGGTGGAGTTTTACATTTTTATGTTAGAATCTAGGTGAAGGTAAAAGTTATTATTTTAAAATATGTATAAATTATAATTTACGATTGGTGATTTAATTTCAAGTTTGGTTTAAATTTGGTTTGATTTGTTGTAAGTTGTTGTGTGGTCTCACAACACGCCCCAAGACTAAAATACTTGGGGACCCAAGTGAAAATAAATCTTATAGCAAGAGCAAGCAAATTGAAAGATCACTATAATTGAAAAGAAAAGAGAAATATTTAATCAAAGAGTACTTCATAATGTAAATGTTTCAAGTATCGGGTACCAGGAACTAAAAACATTTGAAAAGAAAAAAAGGTAATGTAAGTTTGAATGAAAGGCTCGGGTCTGATATTTATACTCCGGTAAGATGGAAGTCCGGTAAAACTGAAGTCTGGGAAAGTTCATGGGTAAAGCTGAATACAGGGTACCGAGTACCGGGTATCAGGTTGCAATGTGAAATGAAATTTTAAAGTTTTGAGGTTATCTAATGATTCTGGTAATCCAATATATATGTGAGGATTTATGATATGCTAGAAAGTGTGTTATTTATGAGATTTTTGTACTAACATTTGAATAATGGTTTTACTTACATGAAATGTTATAAATATTTTCTTTCTTTAAAAGGGATTTAATATGTGGAATTTGTGATTGTAGCAAGTATATATTGTGATGCAAAGTTTGGGTATGGATGGTTAGGAAAATTTCAATCATGGATAGAATAATATCCATGTCGGGTCACTTATTCTGGGATGCTATTGGCAGAGGAGTTTGAATCCAACAGAATGATGGAGATCCCAGTATTTCACATGCAGGGGATAAAAAGTGCCAACCTCTAAGGAAGCCCATTCTCAAGAGCGGTAGACCTAGAGCCAAGCAAAGTGTGGGGGAGACAATTCCACTCTATCATTCTTAATGTATGGGAAGTCCCTACATACTATCTTGATTCAAGTTATTATCTTGGCGATAATTAAAGATTAACACCCAAAGAGCTTCAACGTGTAATCGAAGTTGACCATTGTTGACTTTTATTACAATTATCCTATCAGTCACTAAATTCCACATGCCTTGATGTGATTGGTCCCTTGGATTTCCTCTCATGTATTTGTCTTATCCTATTGAAGCCTTGTGTTCTATAAAATGCTAGAGGATCCCCCCTTTTTATTTTAAGTTCAGAATTTGTGGATGTCGAAAGAGCATAAAACTTTTAAATTTTTTGTTCTTTTTCCTATTTTCTGAATCATTCTGGTGGAAAAATTTGTATGCATGTAGACATTGACTAATATTAGAGCCAATTGGATAGCTACCTATCTCATGAATCTTTTGTAGTTGGTTTTGTTAGTTTAGTTGATCAAGACTGTATGTTGTGTCATTTAAGGGTGCATACAAAACCTACTCGGTGTCCAAACTAAAACCCCCTCTCTTTAAAAGCTCACACCATTTTATATGTAGCTGTGAAGCAATCTGGTGAAGTATAAAGCAATATTCTCTGTTTTAATTGATTCTTTGGGCCATGCATGGAGAATAACTAGGAGAAAATTTTAATTTTTCAATATTTTTATGCTTTATTTTAGAGTAGATGTTTAAATTCTTGAGAATGTTCCAAAATTCAATGAATGGATGGAATTTTATTGAAAATATTTCATTTTTTCTATGAAATTGTTGAATTGTTTAATGCTAAATCTACTTAAGTGATAGCAAGGAATTTGTTGATATTCATGAAATATTATTGCAAATCTTTTGATTTCATGATACTTGTCTTTATGATCTAATTGAAAACTCAATGCCTAATATATATAATTCTAAACAACCATACTCTCTTCAAATGAGATTAACAATAATATCACATCATACTCTAGAGCGACCTTAGTGCAATCATGACCTGGTTATCAGAGAATTGGGATTGAACTAAAGCCAATATTTTCCCATTAAAGAAGAATCCCCTTTGAGATTGTCTTTGTTTTATATCTTTCAAGAAGGATAGGATATTTTTGGTTTTTTTGTGAAGAATTTATTTTCCCTGTTTGTTACGAGTAAAATCATCGTCAACATGTAGATTTTCCAACAATTGTAATTTGAGCAATTCACATAGATAAAATTTCATTCCCTTCTTCATCATCTCATATGGGGTATGAATTATTGTAGAAGAAGTTAAGTTTTTTTTTTTTGTGAAGAAATTTTTATATCCAATCATCATGGATGCATCTTTCATATATGGGTATTCAATGTCCTTAACTGTCAGGGATCTCTTATAAAAAAAATCACCAAAATTAATTTCATCGCCACTTCATTTTTCATCAATTAAAGAGTTGGAACTAGTCTCAGAACATAACCCTATCACAACCCTAATGGATTCTTTATTGATCATGTGTGGTAGGCCTAACTAGATTAATCTATCATGGATTATGCTCAATGTATATCTAACCCATTCATCAACATAGTAGAAAATAGGAAAGTAATTCCACACATCTAATTTTTTCTTTGTTAAACTTCCATACTTTAGTTTCAACTCAATATTTATTGGTTAGCTCATCTACCCACACTTCTCCCAATGTTGAATGATTTTATTCTTCCAATTTTCCATGAATATATATCTTGATATCCTCAGTATGCATAACTCCACAAGGAATGTACTAAAATGCACCATTCAAATCTATCACCTTTGATTTATCAAGATTCTTGAACTTAGGTTGAGATTAGTCGAAAACCTTAACTACTTGTGGGGTATACATCTTGCAATACTCTTCAAATTCTTCTAAAAATTAGGGCAAAGTGAAAAACTATAAATACCTTTAAAATCTTTGCCAATTAGGGTTTTGTACATAAATTTTGAATTGCTTAAAATCACCTCTTCTCCACTCTTCACTCTTCAAATGCTTGATTCCAAATGACTTAATCATACGTGAGATCACTTATAAATCTCTTTTGAATGACCTAAGATGCATTGATTGCATTGATTTCAAGTTACGTAAAAATTTGACAAACCTTAACTATAATGACACAATCACCTTCAAACTCTCTATAAATCTTCATAATAAAAGATTTTCTATTCGTGATTCCACCAATAGGTCAAGCATGTCAACCTACACCTTGCATCAATGTGTTGAAGGAATCAACACCATATCTTTGGTAGGGGCTTAATGATTGTGTGTTAAAACTCCCCTTGAACCAAAAATCTTCATTTAGTTCCAGGAGGAAACATCTATACCAGAGGTTGGTATAGACTCAACTATTCATCTCATTCTCTTCTTGTTTTTTCCATATCCTTTTTATCTATTTCTTTGTCTCTACCAGATCAACATTCTTCACTGGATCACTCTTATTTACTAGATCAACCTTCACAGTCTTTCTTATGGAAAATTTGGCTATATGTCTAGTTTTATTACATTTGTGGTCAACATATGACAACATTTTGAACAAGCTTACTTCTATCCATTCTATATCTGCATTCAAAGCTCTTATGCCCAAATTCATTGCATGTATAATAGTAACCATTGAAAGATTGAAAAAAATGCCATTATTGTAACCATTCATCATCAGATTTCTTCATTCACTAGGGTAAAAGTACAAAGTTGTGTCACACTTTCGACCAACTTATCAACATAAGTGAATTTTAGTATTTATAAGTAAAAATCATTTTTTTCCAAACATATGATCTAGTAAGATTCATTCTACATAAGTTAAATATGTCCATAAATTTTCCAACTAAAATTGTTGGCTAAATGCATATGTAGCACCACTTTGAGGCCAATTTATTAAAAAATGAAATTATCTGAAATAATTAATGTTTCAACAACTCCAACTCATATAAATAACATTTTTTAAAAATGTAAAAATACATTTTTGTAGATCCAGAAGTGTAGTTTTCAAATATACATTTATTTTAATATTTCAATTATTATTTATATTTTATTTTTAATTTTTTACTAAATCTAGGTTATCAACACAAAAATATTAGGTTGATTACCTTGTCAATAAAAATATTAAAACTTATAAAAAAAAATGATGCCCTAGATAAAATAATCTAGATTAATATAGTATAATGTGTTTTCTATTTTAGATAATATTTAATATTAAATTTGATGTTGAGTGGAAATAACCGTGTTTTAATACACACATTTAAATATTTATTTAAAAATATATTTATTAAAGTTGTAAAACAATGTCCATACCCTAAATTTTCAAGTTATAAATATACACAAAAAATTGAAGGAAAAACAAAAAAAATTACTATATAAAGCTTGATGTCTCATGTAACATCATTTTTCAACATTTTATCAGTAACTAAATTATAGTGTTAATTTATAAAAAACTATAATGAAATAATTTTTTAATTTTTTCAAAAAAATAAAAACATAAAACATACTAAAAATACATATTTTATTAATTTACATTATTTCAAAATTCAAAACATATATGCCATTTTCTAGTGATTTAAGTTTAATATTTAGGCTAGTGTTGGTTGTTTCCTTTATAAAAGTGTGACACAACTTTGTACTTTTACCCACTAGCCTTATGACCAAATCTATTGCATGTAAATCACTAACTAGGAAATGATTAAAAGATGGGTACCTTTGTACACTTGGTTATATGATAGGATACCTTCTGAAATATTTCTAGTTTTGAATCTTCATGCCATTGTTCTTCTTGTCTCCAAACTTCTTTTGTTCATTATTCTTCTTTTCAATACTTGGTGTCTAATTTGCTTTTGAACTTTCTCCTTTTTCAAACCCTAATCATCCTTTATCTTTGGAAGCCTTCTAGTTTGCAAGAATATCATCAAGAATTGTAGATCTATTCTTGATTTTTTATTCTTGATTCTTTTCTTTCTCTAGATATAATATCAAGGTCACAACTTCTTCAAATATTGAACATTCTATAGATTTTCTTTTCAATTTGTCATTTATGCATTCTTCAAATCTTTTTCCTTCTTCAACTTACACTTTCAGACTTGTGATTGTATCATTTGATTGCTTCAATTTCTTATTATCCTCATTATGTCTTTCTCTAAACTTCTTGATTTTCTCCCTCAACTTCCTAATGCATCCGTTTGATTCCTTGACATTTTGTTTTAGATCTATGCTCTCACATTTAATTCTTTGCAGATCTTCAAGGGATAATCTAAATTGTCCATTCATATCAACTATGAAATCTTCTTCAGTGAATCCTACAATAGGAATTTCTTTCAAAGGGGTAGAATATCCCCTAGTAGCCATGTGTTCAACCTCCAAGATCTTCCTCAACTGATTAAGCTTCTTTCAAGGAACCAATCTTTGATACTAATTATTGAACATGTGGAATACTGAGAAGGGTGGTGAGTCAAGTATTCTCAGAAACCAATTAAACATGTATTCAATACATTTTACCAAATTTGAAAAAATGAAAATAAGTAATTAAAAATGCATCACATCACACAACACAAGAACACTAGATTTATGTGTAAAATCCAAGAAGGGAAAACCACGATGATGATTAGCTCACAATATATTATAACTAGTTACAAGATATTATAAAAGTGCTCACGACCAGGTGGACTTACTATCTAGAGGACTCACTATCTAGAGAATAAGAGAGAAAGAAGAAAGGGTGGATCCCTGCCAAGATTTGAAATGATACAATGCATCTACAATATGCTAGAGATAGTTCTATTAAAGCTCAATATACTGACTTAACACACTTCATGTTTCTCAACACCTACACCCACTTTGTTCTTCTTTGCATCACATTCACATACTCTACTTAGGAATTGCATAATCATTTTCTCAAACCCTTACAACATTCAAATGAGCTTACATTTATATGCATTACATCTACAAACAACTACAACATCAACTAGGTCAACCCAATTAGATGCAACATGTAATACAACAACTTGTCAACTCAAGAGGACTTATAATTGATTCCTTAAGTTCATTCAAATCAAACTTTAACTTTGCACAACCCCAAACTCTTTAGGTCAACATCGAATAGAAGATACTATGACATGAACCATCTGTTCATTTATAACACAATGTGCAAACCACAAAAATACTTTGTGAAGCCACCTGGTCAACTCCCCATAATGCATGCAAGCTATTTTTTTGGTATGTGGTAACAATATACCTTATGACCTAGAATTCATATAATTTATGGTAGATTTACTTGCTACTTATAGATTATTTTTACCTGCATCGTGATAATAGGTCTAGCAAGCATAGATTTCATACTGCTCATTATCCAAATAAGAATTGTTTAGGTGATGACATAATTAAAGATATTTGGATAGTAAATCATGTGCAAATTTTGTTTCAATATTGGATCATTCTCTCCTCATCATAGTACACTTTATTTCACCATATAATTCTACCTCCTTTAGAAGTTTCTCCATTCTTTGTATTCAATTATTAAATAGGTGGAGATATGCAAGATAATTTAGGTGTAAAATTTTATTCTTATTCTTTGTTACAATTATCCTTAACCACCAATACTTCTTTACTTTTTACTCAAATTTGTCATTGAACTATCTAACCACTTGTATCAATATACTTCTAAAGGTCATAAGGCCTCCCTACACCCAATTACATTCCAAATTTCATCCATACATTTGAACTAATTCTTCAAATACATATTTACTCTCAACTATTAAATATCCAAATCATTTTTGGGGGGAATAAATATCTTCTTTTTATGCTCTTTAAAGTGGCATTTCTTGGATTAATACATATACATAACTACTTCTTGAAAATAAATTCTTGGGAATTATATTGTGTGCAGGAGCTCATAAGAGAAGAACATAGACCTATAAATCTTGATTATAGTGAATTCCCTGTAAGAGAACCAATCTCCTTAATTATTATTCAAGATAATTTTAGGAGTCATATTCTAAGGCCTAATGAGCTTCATTATATCAATTGGTATTATCCACTTGTTTTTCCTCAAACTCTTCAATTATGAATTGCCAAAATAGTATTCAAAAATCACATAGGAGGTCAAGCTATCATGCATATTCTTATGAAAGGACAAATATCATAATAGCATATTTTGATATAATAAGATATAAATACTCATCAATCATTTATCCCATTCATCCCTCATTATATATATATATATAAAGTATGGAATAGTAAGTATCTCTTAAATAATTGATTTTATCTTTTTGAACAGATCAGTCTTATTATGTATTTTCTTGAACAAACAATCCTCATAATAATAAAGTGGTTACATGAAAATGCTAATTATCTAAGATAAATATGTGATTTATTTAGGCATCTTATTTATTGCATTCTACCCAAACACCTAATAAAGAATTTGGTATGTCTCTTGGAAACAAAAGCTGCAAAGCAACGAAGTTCCTGCCAAAAATTTATAGAACAGTTATGTTTTAATATGTTGTGTTTGATAAGTTTTAGCAACAATGTTGAAAGAACAAATAAATAATCAATTAATTAATGAAACTGCATCTGAAGAAGGTGATTAAACACATTTCAATTAAACTATATATTGATAAGTAATAAAAGGTGTATAAATAAAGTATATGTGTGGTTGCACAGTTCTTGTTAGAAACGTGAATTCCACTACAACATGAAAAAAATAGTCTTTTCTTCAACTTAAACTCCTTGCTCCATACCACAAAACAACAAACTAATCAGCGAATAAACACCTTTTAATTATATGAAAATTTGTCAGATAAGGCAAATGTAATCATTGTTCATTTGAAGGAACTTCTTTATGTGAAGATCAATTTGAACCATTATAGCAAATAGTTCCTCATTGAATGAAGAAAATACTTTCAAGTCTTTTACCAATATTTCTATTGCCCTAACTCTAGTTGACTTGAAATCACAAGAATATGAAAAAAATCAAAAAATGAATCTTTGAAGTATATTTCAGTTCTAAAGGATATAGCTTTGCACTCACTCCACATTCATACTTTAGTTTATTAACAATGGATTTGTGGTGTAGACTAGTTCTGTATTGAATATTGTCCTCAACACAAACTCTTCTTTACCAGTCAGCAGGAGATTTAGGAATACAAATGGTAGTCAATAGGAGATTTAGGAATACAAGTGGTAGGCATATAGGGAGAGACTCACTATTTTCAAATCAAGGTATGGTGATACATAAATAAGCATATGGTTATATTATATATATATTTCCATGAGGAGAGATGGAAAATGTGATTAAGGAATGGGACTATAGGTTGGGCTTAAATGTCACACACTAAGCGTTGACTTAGTGTGGGCCTTGCTAATTGCAATCTTATTTTCCTCTTTCATTTTTGCTAACTGGGAAATGCACCCACCATCCATCCATGCATCATGCCATTAATCATTATCAATGGGTCTGTAGCATTTATCAATTCGCTGTAAAATACCCATGTTTGTGAGAACTGAAGGAATATAGAGAACTTTATTTATTTTAATTGTATAATATAATATATTATATAGTTTTATCTTATATTGCATATTATATAATGTGTGCACAATAGTTATATGTGTTAAATTCAAATTCAAATTATTTAATTTAATAGTTATATGAATACTATGTTGTTATATTACATATAAATATTATAATATAGTATTTTAAATATTATATTATATATAATATTGTTATAATATAATATAAAATAATGATATGTTATATTAAATATTATATTATATAATTATATATTATTATATTATATATAAATGTTATAATATAATATATTATAAATATTATATTGCCATATTAGATATAAATATTATAATATAATAGTTTAAATATATAATACTTATATATAATATATTAAATTATGTTTGTATTATATATATATATATATATATAGTATTATTTATTATACTAAAACTATAGTATTATATATAATTATATTGTTTATAATATTATAATATATGATATGATATATTATAAGATAATAATATAATTATATAATATAAATCATAATAAAATATATAAACATTATATAATATAATAATATAATATAAAAATATAATATTATCATAATATTATTTACAAATTATTCATAAGGGATGAAGAACTCCAACACTCCAAAATACTTAGATTAATTTTGATGAAGGATTTGGTGGGGTTTCAAATCTTTGAGGTGGGTGGAAAGATGTAACCAAGTAACAATTAAAATTCTCTCTAAAATAATCACATAGACCTTCCAATAGTTTTCAGGATTTGTGGATTGGGGATGCCAAAGAAGGCATGAATGTGTGGGAAATCTCAATAACATAAAAATCTAGAAAACTTAACATAGTGGATTTCACAAGGATTCTAGGTGAGGTTTCAAGTGTTGAGATTAGGTATTGTATACCTTATATAAAAAAATATATTATAATATTGTAGATTAAATAAATATTTAGTGTGGTGCATCTAGGAGGTGTGTTTAGCCACATTAGATATTTAAATTAAATAAGATTAAATCATTTGTACAAATAAAATAAAATAACAGTACCACTACTTGCATTTGAGATAATATAAAATTAAAAAATCCCATAAGTTCCAATTAACCATAAAATTTTAAAATTTCAATCCAAATTTTTCCTTCATATCTTTCTTTTACCATAGTACTCTATCTTTTCTATAGGAATACACAGGATGAGATAGTTAACAATTATATTGTTAATATTTTGTCTTTTGGTTAAAATTTAGATTTATAACCACATATTTATGAATATAAATATTTATTATTATTTTTTTGAGACACTTTGAAATAAATATTAATAATTTTATTAAATAACTTTAAGTACATTAGTTTCACTTTATATTAGTGTGGGTTTGAAGGCTTGAATTTTTTTCCCTGTATATTATGTCATTTAGTCTTCATATTATTATAAAAATATATTATAAGGTATCAACTTTTAGTGCATTCTTAGAAATTTAAGATCTAATAGGATTAAATACTTGGTGGCTATAGATCCACTTGTCCATTTATCTATGTGATGAATATCTAATTTTTTTATCCTTTATGAACACTCTAATTTTTTGATCGTTTATGAATATCTAATTTTCTTTCAATTTACATAAAGTAAGAATAAAAGTCAAATAAATTAACTACCAACTTATTCAAACTTAGAGTTAAATAACATAATCTAAGACTAAAAAATATTTCTTCTTATTTTTTAATAATTAACCATAAAAATATAAAATCTCAATCTAAAATTCTTATGCACTTAAGAGTTAAATAACACAATTTAAATTTTATTTATTTATCTAGGTGTTGTGTTCAATCATATTATAAAAAAATATTGTAAAATATGAGATACAAATTAATAATTAATAAGATTAAATACTTGATGGTTATAGATGAATTGTTAATTTAATAAAGATAATAATAAAAAATAAAATACATTAACTAATCAAATTACTCAAAAATATTTTTAAATTTTTATTTTATTAAAATAAGTCATATTTTTTATAAAATATAAATATTTACTTTACATAAAAAATACAAACCATATAATTTATTTATAAATACACTTAGTAAAAACCACTTAAACAATTTTAATTACAAGTAATATAGTTAGTAAAAATAAATATTTATTTAGACAATTTAAGTTTCAATTTAACACATATAATAGAAAAACATTATATAATATGCAATATAATATAAAATTATATATTATATTATATTACACAATTAAAAATAGAGTTGCCTAAAACAATATAAGTTAAAAATATTAACTTATATTCTTGGGGGACGAGGTAAAGTTCTTGACAGTCCTCCAGGTTTGACAAACACCAACACATTGACAAATGCTATGGACCCATCATATAATGGTTAATGGCATGATGCATGGTAGATGGCCCTATATTTGGCAATTAACATAACGGGAAAAGAAAAATGGGGTTACAAATAGGACGGGCCCACACTAAGCATCAGAGCTTAGTGTGTGACATTTAAGTCCAACCTGATTATAGCAACAACTTTAATTAAAAAACCCCTACAATTTATTTTTAAAAATTATAAAATAATAATGTTCTTTCAAATGTTCATATGAACTATGGAAATATCATTATCTTTATTAATTTTCTTCCCTTAAAATGATATATATCTACTAATACTTCAGCCTAATGGCATCAATACAAATGTAGAGATTTAAAATAAGATGAAGAAAATTCTACCCCATTTACATTCCAAAAAGAAAAGAATTCACATAAAACTTGAAATAAAACTTCTACCCCATTTACATTCCAAAAAGAAAAGAATTCACATAAAACTTGAATCTGTGAATTATCAAGAACTAAGAAAATACTTATGCTTGATATGTGATGTCTCTTATCTTGAATCGGCAACAATTCCAGTGGAAGGAGGAGAATCCTCCAATTTTTCTCCCTAAAATCAAACCTCTCCTAAAATCATATATAAATTGAGTTGGTATTGGTATTCATATGTATGAGGCCCAAGAAAATATTTAACTAACTAAGGTGCTCGAAAAACATATAACTAACTGAAATTTATGCAATAAAGCTTATTTTTCTCCTCTTTATTAACTTAAAAACTACCACTAACAAATATTTACAGTGAGACTTGTTTTCACAATCTTATAGTTTTATGAGAATTATTTTCACATCCAAGATTTAATCTTATATTTTTGTGTACAAGCATTCGGCCTTGCCCTAATTAAGGTTAAAATATTAAATTATAATGTTTAATCATTGTAGCATGCCAAACATTTCGGTTGTAAAATTAAAATGCTATATTCATTTCGGTTGTTTTAGTTTATTGTAGACTGTTGTGGTTTTCGTAGCCAATAAAATTTTGAATAATTAGTTAAATATTTTTTTTATTATAGTTTTGTGGGGAAAAATGTCCTAAAAAAATTACAATAAAAAATTAAATTATAATGTTTAATCATTGCAGCATACCAAACATTTCGGTTGTAAAATTAATATAACGTTGTAAAATTAAAATGTTATATTCATTTCGGTATTGTAGATTGTTGTGGTTTTCGTAGCCAATAAAATTTTGAATAATTAGTTAACTATTTTTTTTATTATAGTTTTGTGGGGAAAAATGTCCTAAAAAAACTGCGATAAAAAAGTTTATAGTTAGCATTCTTGAAAATCCGCCCTTATCGATCCAAATTTTTTAGCCAATAAAATTGAAGAGAAATAATTTTCAAAATTTTAAAAGTTAAAAATCGTGCATTTAAATATAACAAAATTAAAATATAATGTATTAAATTTAAAATATAATGTATGAAAAAGAAAATTATGAATTTTGATTGGTTGCAAACAAAAAATTTAATCACTAGTTAACAAATAGGGATCGGCTATAATTCCCTGGCAGGAACTAATAAGGCCAAAACATATTTGTATTCATAGTCTTATGTTAATATTTTAGAATAAATGGTAAGGTTTCTCTATCCTCCTTTACTATGTACCAAATCTCATCAGTCAAGTTTTTGCAGATGGGGGGCGAGAATAGGTTAGAGTTTATGCATTCAAGGAGCTTTATTCACAGGGACATTAAGCCTGAAAACTTTCTCATGGGTCTTGGGAATAAGGCAAGCTAGGCATTTTTAGAAGACAATTGGTGGAACTCGCTGCCATGTGGTGGATTACAATTTCTTGAGATCACATTTCACAATCCATGCGCCTTGTCTATGCTTCCATATTTTGCATTTATATCTACAAGGGCGATTGCAGTTTTAGCATTTGACAAGACTCTTTCTTTATTCTTTGATGGATACCCTTACCCCGTTCCAAGCTCCCATTCTGGCGCAGGCAGAGTGCATGCTGGGAAAACATGACAATTTATGGAGAAGCTCAAGGTAAGTTATTGGAATATGTGCACGGCTAGATATTTTAGGTCGTGTTTAATTTCATTACAGAAACAATTCTGTTTTGATCTGTAAAATGAAAGTTTTTGGTTATGTGAGGATAGATGATTGTGCCTATTTGTTTGTTTAATCGCATAACTTGTCAATTATTGGAAGAAAGGGTAATTGAATGAATGAAATTCCCATTTTTCAATTTATTTATGAATAAACACAAAGTCAGTCTTAGTACACATTATGATGAAATGTATAAACAAAAGAGAAGAGTTACCTTATTAGAAGCTCAATTCGTTTGCATTATCTTAAGGGGTGCTTTAGAAGCAGAATAACATATGTTTTATGGAGGAATTTTAAAAATGTTAACTTTGAAGGAATGTCTATAAGCATTTGAAGTATTTTTATGTAAGGTTAATCTAAATTGTAGTTTGATTATCTACTTGTTCTTGCTTATCTAGCTGCAATGAAATGTTGTATTCATGTATGATTTGGTTTCTTCTTTTGACCAAAATTATCTTTGTAACTCTACTCATAATGCTCTAGGTTTGACTGCATCTAAATCAATGTTATTTTCACCTTAGTTTCTTTAAAAAAATTGACAATTGTTAGTATCTGTGAGGCCCCACCTATAGATCAGCATGACACCATGAAATGACTTAGTACACATTTGACACAATTAATTATTATATCTTGGTATTAATTATTAGTACACATTTGACACAATATGCACTCACGAATAATCTGGTGATCATTCAAAATTATTTTCACAATTTAATAGGAGCACTAAAAACATAAATTTGTTCTACACCACTTGCATGCTAACAAATGATGTCCTCAATCATTTCCATAGCTAGAACATTGATTTTAGGTATCAAGGGTTCAACCTAGGATGAGTCTTGCAATTTAATTATGTCTCCTTGATAGGCAATGGAGAGTAACAAATACCAAAAAAAAACTAGGATGCAAAAGTGTGTATAGTTGTTAGATTATAATACACAGATTTTAGTGTTTAAATATTAAATCACTTTTCTACATTGATCTTAAAATATATATATATGCTTAACATTTTCTATAATTAATCTTATAATTCATATGACACACATTTCATTAATTAATTTAGGAAAGTATATTTTTTTGTACACTTCTAAACATATTTAAAAGACTATTTAGAATGTACATTAAATTTCTTATTCCATCCATTTCAATGTAATTTTGCTGAATTCTCATTTTCCTATAATACACTCAAAATGTGCTGTTTGGATTTATATTTTTTCATTGCTGAATTCTTTCGAACATTTCACTTTACTGCACTTGGATCGCTCATTGAGGAGTTAGTACAATAGCTGATAGTTGAATTACTGTAGGTAGGTAGCTATAGAACTCTCTTGAGATGAATTTCTGCAAGTCAATATTGAGAGAAATCTGTAGGGTTAAACTTTGTGATGATTAAATACTCTTATTTTTAAACTTCTTTGCTAAAATAATAGCTTATTTCCTCCTCCTTGTATAAATAACTTATGATGTGGGGAAAGTAAATTAAAAAAAAAATTGAAACACATAAAAGTAGAGAAAGAATTCCAAGCAAGGAGCACCATCTTTTTTTTTTCATTTATGAATATTTAAAGATTTCGTAACAATATTTTTTATATACTGCTATTGTTACATGGTCCAATCTGGTTTCATAAGTATATAGTATTTAATGTAGATTCTTGAAAACTTGTAAATAAAAAATTTCTTTGGTTTTAGCTTTCCTTTAATGGGACTCAATGTTTCATCCTTCCCCACAAGGCAATAGAAAATTCTGCCTGAAAGCAACCTGTAGATGACCTGGAAATCAAGTATTTTAGTTTTGGAAGCTATTGAGATCACACTTATACTCCTTACCACACATTTTAAAACATTCTCATTTTTAGATCATGCATTCCTCTTTACGGTTCATTGTAAGAAATCTTTTCGAGTAAGGTGCATGACTAGGTTATCACACAGTGTAAAAGTCTATAATATCTATGCTTTAATATCTATGCTTTAGCTTACTTGATTGAGCTTGAGATTCTCAAATAATAGCTTTTTTTTGGAGTTGATTTGTACCCTTGATACTATAATAAGCTCAACTAGTTACAACAGTTACTTTTCATTGGAAGAAATCCTATACTCTCATTCCCTAACTGTATGGGATTTATTTGTGCACTTGATTCTGGAGCAAGATTTTCTAATTTTAAGTGACTGTATTATACAGTTTGAAGACCTATAATATTTAATCCTAGCACACTTTATGAAAGCTTTGACACTGTCAATCTGTAGCTGCTGGAGTTGATTTAAGCCCTTGATTATTGAAAGAGTTTTGTTATTGGCAGTCATCATGATAATTAGTTTTGATTCAAAATTTGTGATAGTGTTACTACGGAGTCATTGATTTTCCATCTCAGGAGAGTGGAATGCTTATTGTTCTAAATAATATAGCTAGTTGGAACTATTCCAAATAAATCAGTACTATTGTATTATCCTGTAAAGTAACACCCCGATACATATTAAGGATAAAACTAAAACATAGTGCTTATTGACTGAACAGACAAGGAAGTTGTCAGGAAAAATATAAATGGTAATTGTGAGTTACTTGTTAAGTAAATTATAGCATTATCATTTGGAAGTAGTAATCTTCGTAAGGAATATATGATGATAGGTAGTAATCTTCATAAGGAATATATAATGATAGGTAAATGAAATAAAGAATTTTAAATAATAGTATTATCATTTGGAAGTCTTAATCTTCATAAGGAATATATGACGATAGGTAAATGAAATAAAGAATTTAAAATCTATGGTTGTTTGCATCACTGGAAGTATTAATAATCTACTGTAATTCTATCATTTGATAGCAGTCAAATGTTAGAATAATGATGGTTAAAATTTTGTAAATATGAATATTGCCCTTTCATGTATCCATTAAAAATATCTACCATGAGTGAATCAATAGCCAGTGAAGCAAATTAATATAACTAATATCAACAATGGTTAAATCAGGGTATAAAATTTTATATTTTAAAATAATGTTAATTTTATTATTAATCTCTATAATTATTAATTAAATTATGGTATGAAATAAGACGGACAGGTCAAGGGCATTACCGAGAGATTATAGCAGGTTGCAGCTAAAAAGTCACTTTAACAATTAAAAGACTTCGATAAAAGTCCAAGTCTCATATTCAAGATAATATATGCCTTAAATTAAGGAAATGGGAATATATCCCCATTTCCTTATAAAGGGGTCATATTAATTTAAAATAAGAAAAATATACAGGATAAAAAACATGATATTTTTATTTGTATATGATAATTATTATTCTCAAAGTTTTGAATTTCTTTAGAAAGAAATTATATATAAGATAATTATATATATATATATATATATAATTAATTAATAAATATTAATTAAGTATAAATAAATGTACATATAGTAATGTATTTTGACAATAATAATAAATATTGATTAGTGGTAATAAAAGTGTTGCAGAAAGTAATATTGTTTTTACGTGTTTATTTAAAAATAAAATAAAAAATGTTAGTTATGTTTTTGTTCTGTGTTAATTTAGGGCATGGCATTTTATATCTGTAAACATTTTTATTAAGTGTTTATTTTCCTTGAGAGTGCCTTCTTTCTATGTGATTTCTTCTTTAAGTTTAATTGAAAAGAAATGTGATATTGTGTCAGTCTAAGAGCGTGGTATAAAGTTCTTTATTAAATTTTGGAAGCTAAAAGGTTGGGGTTGATGTTATCCATTCCTTTAGTTAACAATGAAGTTATTTTAAATAGGATTATTTTTCATCTATCATTATAATGATCATATTGTTACTAGTTTAGCCTTAGAGACCATATTTTTAAATTATGGTTATATTACTATCATTTCACATAGAAATCAAGCTATTATTTTATTGGAAAAGATTTACTTCTTATATTAAAATTATAATTTGATTATAGTATGAATTTTAATTAAAAGATATGAGAGAATATGATTTGATGTCATTGTTGTCATTTTATCATTGGTCATTATCAATCCTCTTTCATAAATAGATTGATGTAGGTTTGTACACTAGAAATGTGATATAGGCATGACAACATTTTCTATTATTTGTTTTGTTAGCTAGCATGATCTAGTAACTAGATTTCTACACTAGGAAGCTTAACGGTTCATTAGATTCAATTATTGATAATTTTTTCATTTTTGACCTATAATGTCAACTCAAAGAAGGCCATTAATGTTGTAAGTATCAATACCTTGCATTGTTAGAGGTTTAGTTATAGTCCCATGGGAAAATATGTTATTGATTGATTATCATTTTCAAATATTGTTAATAACATTAACACATTGGTGTTATCACTTGAATGATCCTTGGATATATTTTCAAGGAATAGTAAGTTAGTAATATTTGTTTTTTTATATTGTTGGGGTATTAAGTTTTAAGCATTAGTTTGTTTAACTATTACTCGAGGAATGATCAAATTTCAAATCAACTTAGGATTAAATCTCTATATTTCTTTTTCCTTGATTTGAAGAAAAATGTCATTTTTGATTGTTAGTGGGAATCTTTCCACTTAGTCTACCATGACAATTATTATGTCAATGACTATTAGATTCATAATCAGGATAGTATTCTTCTTTTGATTCAATAATGCACACAAATATAGGTGTTTAGGCATTATACTAAAATGATTGTGTTCTTTGGACAATAGATAATCCCTATAAAAGGGATAGAACTAAACTACTTGAGATAGGTAACTCTAATTCTAAAATCAATATAGGGAGATACACCTTAAGTCTTGAAGATTGTCGAAACAAAAGCATGTGTTATCTTTTATGCATGATATGGTGGCTTAGAGGTTGTGCCATTATGTTTGGGAATGACATTTATAGTTTTTGTTTGAACCTAGAACATATGTAAACCTACCCAAGTTTATTTTCATATGTTTCCTAGTATATCCTTACCCAGTCTTTGATTTCTGACTTCACCTAAGTGGGTGGTAACTGATTGTTAAACTGTTTAAGGTAGTAAACCCTAGAAAGCGTTGCATGCCCACTTTTATAGTACATAATTTGTATGGAATACATGATACCTTGAGTAGGGGATTAAATTTTAGCGTGTATAAGTGTTATGATTATGACTGAATTTGATTCATCCATTGAAACCTAATGGTTATACCCTATGTGGGTGAGACGAATGAGTTGGAGCAACTCAAGTTTTTGAACTATAGTGCCTGTATGAAATATATACGTAGGAAAGGCCATCAAGTGATGAGCCCCTGAGGCATTAGGTCAGGCCCTTATAAATTTTCTTCTAAGTCTTGCATGTGACTTGTCATTTCTCTCGATATTGTAAACTACCATTGATTTATATAACTTGTCTTAGTAATCATGTGCTAACTACCTTTGATCTTATGTGTGTACCAAGACATGTAGACCTTGCAGGTATAGGTATTGGGAGTGAGGAATTTTTGACATGATGAAATGTAAGAGGTATGTTAAACCGAACTAAAGTAAGTAGACTCTATTGCTAAAAGTAGTAAATCATTTCTATCTTTGCTTTTAACTAGTGTGATCATTGAATATAGCTGTAAGTAGTAAATTGTGATGTTATTATCTTTTAAGTAAACAAAAAAAAATATTTGCAAAATTAGTAAATTCATTGTGGATTGTTAGGTTGTTTAGAGTATAAAATGTGGTCATGACAATATAAAAGTTGAGGGAATGAAAGGAAATGTATTGATGACACGTGTTTACCATGCCAAAAGGAAAAAAATGAATTTTAGTTGAACTATAGTATATTTCTATCCCCTTCAATAAATCTTCCATGCATAACCTACAATCATTACATTACATAAAACCATATTTCTTTGAGGAAATCTATCAAGGAGTGGGACCTTTGCATGTATGACATGAAATTACACCCCATTGAACATGAAGTCCAACATTCTATTGTCACAATGGAAATGAGCTCAAGGTGTCGGACCTTTGCATGTATGAGGTCGAATCTTCAGAGAAGGCCAACTTCCTTTTCAATCCTAGTGCAATGTGCTAGTCCAACCCAACACATGAAAACCTACCACTAGTAGATCACAAGGAAAATGGGAGAAGGAGAACATGAAAATGAGAGGGAGGTGATACACCAAAATAGAAAGGTGTCTTCTTCTTGGCCAAGATTGCACAATACATCATTGAAGAGGGGAAAGGGGATTTTCACAACTCCCAGTTTGGTTGAATTTCAGAGGCATACAAGAAGGTTACGATTTGACAAGGTGCTAGAATGAAAGATGGTTTCAAAACCAACAAGTGTAAAACATTTAACACAACAAATGTGAGAGGCTATGTGGTGATATGGAGAAGCTTGGGTTGTGTCTTAGTCATGGAAGAGAGTGCTTATGCTGGGTGGTATTTCCTAGTGTTGGAAGGCATTGTATTCTGTTAACCTCGAATACTAAAGTCTATGGAGTTAATCATTAGATGGTTTGAAAGCTTCTGGAATAGCCTATCTCTTTCTCAGATGCATGTGCATATTGATGGTTTTGGAATTGGCTTGAAGGGGGCCTGGAGTTCTTGAACGGTTGTTTCTTTTTTTTTAGATGATGTATTGTACTTGCATGTTTTATGTGGTTTTGCAGGTTTTACACGTCAAGAAAAACTTGTGATTATGTGGAGTTGTTAAACTATTTCTAGACCCTGGCTTTTGGGGCATTGTTGGATGAGATGGTTGCAGTTCTGCATGCGTGCTTCGGCATGGTATGAGGAGTTGAGATGCTTTCTTTGTATGAGAGTGTTGGTATGTGATTTTTCACTCAACATTCTTGTGGTGTTGCTTGTGGATTCCTTGACTATGGTGCTTGCTGTGGACATGTTTGGCAAATCAGATTTGGTCATGATCTGGTGTTGGAGTCTTGGTGTCTACATGGTTATCTTCTTTGATATATCAGTTTATGATTACTATTGTGATGATGGCTTTGCACGTTCAATGGAATTGATCTTCGAGTTATGTGGTTGGTAGTTTAGCTACCCATTGGCTGCAATGAGATAACTTGAATGTGGACTGTCTATATCCATGAGGTTGATGCAATGTTGGTGTAGATCTGTTAGTTGGCCTTGTCTGTGGTCACTTGTGCATTGGTGTGATTACTTTGGGATGAGAAGATGGATGGTGCTGAGTACCTAAATAGTTGGTTATAGGGACCTATAGCATGTTGTATCACGATGTCATGGATAGCTTGGATACATTGCTTTGTGTAAGATTTTGATAGTGATGGTAATCTCTACTTGTTTTGGAGATTTTGGTGCCACTTGATGGACATGTTGTTGTGTGAACCTAAAGGATTTTTAGATTAGCATATGTTGGGTCATGATGCTCGAGAAGCTCGGTTGTCACGGTTCAATGGGAGCTTTAGAAATGACTCTGGATTCATCACTTGGTGGTGAATGTTTTTCTTTAGTGTTGCAGATGTTATAAGGAGGAGCTCTTTGATCCTGTTGCTGCAGAAGTGTTCTTTCACATTTGCATGGACACTATATGAAGATGTGCAAAATCTTGGAACCATGGAGGACGACTGGATTCTTTGGCTAAGGTGTTGGTGGTGCTAGACAAGTGATGTTGGTTTTGAGTTTGTTTGCTTTATGTCATGGTATACTCTTGCTTATGGACTCGAGTTTTGACATTGTGCATTACACTTGAGACCATGGTGAAGTCACTTAGAGCATCGTATCTCCTAAGGGGGATGTGTAGATCATGGTGTCATGATAAGCTCTTGTTTCAGATGTGTGGAGCTTTGACAGTGGTCTAGCTTTTCTCTATGTTTTGAGTACATTGGTCATATGCTTGAGAACTTCATGTTAGTGTAGTAATGCAGTTTGGAGTTCAACATGGGATGATCATTTGTAGGTGCTCATGGATACATGGAGAATAAGGTGAGGCTGTAATTCTCCTGAGATGAAAAAGGTGTTGTTTAAAATAGAAAGTTCGAGTAGCCTGCACCTTGGTTGGACATGAGTTCAATTGAGACCAATGAAGAGATTGCTCTTGGATGAGTCATGGTGGCTTCTATATCTTAGAGGAGCATTCTCTTTTCCCACTCTTGGTCTACTTAGAAGTTTATCTGACAGGTATTTTCCCATTATATCTTTCAGGTGTGTTTTATGCTTTCTTTCATGATATGGATCTTGAATTGTTGTTAAATGGTTCTAGAGGATTCATAGTGGAAGGTGGACATCTCCTTGAGCTTTTTTGTTATATCATTTATTGATAAGAACTGGAAGGAGATAGTTATATGGGTTGATTTCCTGAAATAGGAAATGAAATAGTTTGGTCTTCTTTGAGAGACTTACATCCATGATTGTTTACATGTTACATTTGTTATGCTTGATCTTGGTGATTGAACGGTTGGATGTTGTTATGGTGCCTCTTTGGGATGGTAAGGAGATCATACTTGACATAGCTTGTTGTTAGAAGTGTATGTAGGAGGATATTCTACAAGTATATGGTGTGCAGAGTTTTCTCTCTTTGGTCTTGGTGGTCTTCTTGATGTTCGGTTTCACATTACATTGGTCTGAGATTTAATCGGAGCTGTAGTGATCACTAGTTTGTGGTCATGTTTTTTCACTCAAAATTCATGGGAGATGACATGGAGGTTCTTAATCTCTTTCTTTTGTTGGGTGTGGAGAACTTGGGAGAGCTGTGAAGACTTGTGATGAGAGTTGTTCTTGCAAGTTATTAATTTGTAGGTTGTGCATATCATTGTGAATGTTCCTTGGTACTACATGGTTACATTTCTATGTGCTATTATTGGTAGATTTATATCTGCAAGGGCGATCGCAGTTTTAGCATTTGACAAGACTCTTTCTTTATTCTTTGATGGATACCCTTACCCCATTCCAAGCTCCCATTCTGGCATAGGCAGAGTACATGCTGGAAAAACATGACAATTTATGGAGAATCTCAAGGTAAGTTATTGGAATATGTGCATGGCTAGATATTTTAGGTTGTGTTTGATTTCATTACAGAAACAATTATGTTTTGATCTGTAAAATGAGAGTTTTTGGTTATGTGAGGATAGATGATTTTTCCTATTTGTTTGTTTAATTGTATAACTTGTCAATTATTGGAAGAAAGGGTAATTGAATGAATGAAATTCCTATTTTTCAATTTACGAATAAACACAAAGTTAGTCTTAGTACACATTATGATGAAATGTCTAAACAAAAGAGAAGAGTTACCTTATTAGAAGCTCAATTTGTTTGTATTATCTTAAGGGGTGCTTTGGAAAGAGAATAACATATGTTCTATGGAAGAATTCTAAAAATGCTAACTTTGAAGGAATGTCTATAAGCATTTGAAGTATTTTTATGTAAGGTTAATCTAAATTGTAGTTTGATTACCTACTTGTTCTTGCTTATCTAGCTGCAATGAAATGTTGTATTCATGTATGATTTGGTTTCTTCTTTTGACCAAAATTACCTTTGTAACTCTACTCATAATGCTCTAGGGTCGATTGCATCTAAATCAATGTTATTTTCACCTTAGGTTCTTTAAAAAAATTGGCAATTGTCAGTATCTGTGAGGCCCCGCCTATAGATGGGCATGACACCATGAAATGACTTAGTACACATTTGACACAATTAATTATTATATCTTGGTATTTAAAGGATTTCAACATGCATTCACTAATAATCCGGTGATCATTCAAAATTATTTTCACAATTTAATAGGAGCACTAAAAACATAAATTTGTTCTACACCATTTGCATGCTAACAAATGATGTCCTCAATTATTTTCATGGCTAGAACATTGATCTTAGGTATCAAGGGTTCAACCTAGGATGAATCTTGCAATTTGATTATGTCTCCTTGATAGGCAATGGAGAGTAACAAATACCAAAAAAAACTAGGATGCAAAAGTGTGTATAGTTACATTAGATTATAATACACAAATTTTAGTGTTTAATTATTAAATCACTTTTCTACATTGATCTTAATATATATATATATGCTTAACAATTTCTATAATTAATCTTATAATTAATATGACACACATTTCATTTAATTAATCTAGGAAAATATATTTTCTTGTACACTTCTAAACATATTTAAAAGACTATTTAGAATGTATATTTAATTTCTTATTCCATCCATTTCAATGTAATTTTGCTGAATTCCCATTTTCCTATAATGCACTCAAAATGTGTTGTTTAGATTTATATTTTGTCATTGCTGAATTATTTCGAACATTTCACTTTATTGCACTTGGATCGTTCATTGAGGAGTTAGTACAATAGCTGATAGTTGAATTACTATAGGTAGGTAGCTATAGAACTCTCTTGAGATTAATTTCTGCAGGTCAATATTGAGAGAGAAATCTGTAGGGTTAAATTTTGTGATGATTAAATGTTCTTATTTTTAAACTTGTTTGCTAAAATAATAGCTTATTTCCTCCTCCTTGTATAAATAACTTATGATGTGGGGAAAGTAAATTAAAAAAAACAATTGGAACACATAAGAGTAGAGAAAGAATTCCAGGCAAGAAGCACCTTCTCTCTTTTTTTTATTTATGAATATTTAAAGATTTCATATCAATATTTTTTTTATATACTGCTAATATTGTTACATGGTCCGATCTGGTGTCATAAGTATATAGTATTTAATGTAGATTCTTGGAAACTTGTAAATACAAAATTTCTTTTGTTTTTAGCTTTCTTTAATGGGACTCAATGTTTCATTCTTCCCCACAAGACAATAGAAAATTCTGCCTAAAAGCAACCTGTAGATGATCTGTTGAGATGTCTCAAGTTGTTTAATTTTTTCATCGTTCAGCTTTAATAAAAATTAAAGTTGAAAAAATTCAACTCTCGGTGTATTTTATATATAGGTTATATATTTGCTAGTTGCATTATCATTGGAAGTTCTAATCTTCATAAATAAATGAAATAAAGAATTTAAAATCTATGGCTGTTTGCATGGCTGAAAGTATTAATAATCTACTGTAATTCTATCATGTTTGATAGTAGCCATATGTTAGAATAATAGTAGTTAAAATTTTGTAAGTATGAATATTGCCCTTTCATGTGTCAGTTAAAAATATCTACCATGAGTGAATCAATACCTAATGAAGAAAATAAATATAGCTAGTATCAACAATGATTAAATTAGGGTATTAAATTTTATATTTTAAAGTAATGTTTATTTTATTATTAATCTCTATAATTATTAATTAAATTATGGTGTGGTGAAATTAGACAGAATTAAGTTGGAAATTCGATGTCTTTTTAAAAAGTCACTTTAACAATTAAAAGACTTCAAAAAAAGTCTAAGTCTCATATTCAAGATAATATATGCCTTAAATTGAGGAAATGGGAATATATCCCCATTCCCTTATAAAGGGATCATATTAATCTAAAATAAGAAAATATACAGGATGAGACAGATGATATTTATATTTGTATATGATAATTATTATTCTCACACTTTTCAATCTCCTTCTAAAGTAAATAAATTATATATAAGATAATTATCATTCATATATATGATTAAATAAATAATTAATAAATATTAATTAAGTATAAAAAAATGTATATATAGTAATGTATTTTGACAATAATAATAAATATTGATTAGTGGTAATAAAAGTGTTGCGGAAAACAAATATTGTCAAGTAATAGTGTTTTTACATGTTTATTTAAAAAAAAAGAAGTTATGTTTTATTTCTACATGCTAATTTAGGGCATGGAATTTTATATATGTAAGCATTTTATTAAATGTTTATTGTTTTTATTAAGTGTTTATTGTCAATGAAAGTACCTTCTTCTATGTGATTTCTTCTTTAAGTTTAATTGAAAAAAAATGTGATATTGTGCTAGTGTAAGAGTGTGATATAAGGGTCTTTATTAAATTTTGGAAGTTAAAAGGTTGGGGCTGATGTTATCAATTCCTTTAGTTAACAATAAAGTTCTTTTAAATAGGATTAATTTTCATCTATCATTATAATGATCATATTGTTACTAGTTTAGTCTTAGAGACCACATTGTTAAATTATGGTTATATTACTATCATTTCACATAGAAATCAAGCTATTATTTTATTGGAAAAGATTTACTTCTTATATTCAAATGGCGGCCAAATATATTAAAATTATAATTTGATTATAGTATGAATTTTAATTAAAAGATATGAGAGAATATGATTTGATGTCATTGTTTTCATTTTATCATTGGTCATTATCAATCCTCTTTCATAAATAGATTGATGTAGGGTTGTACACTAGAAATGTGATATAGCCATGACAACATTTTCTATTATTTGTTTTGTTACCTAGCATGATCTAGTAAGTAGATTTTTGCACTAGGAAGCTTAACAGTTCCTTAGATTCAATTATTCATAAGTTTGGCATTTTTGACCTATAATGTCAACTCAAAGAATTCTATTAATGTTGTAAGTATCAATACTTCACATTGTTAGAGGTTTAGTTATAGTCCCATGGGAATATGTTATTGATTGATTATCATTTTAAAATATTGTTAATAACATTAACACATTATTATTATCACTTGAATGATCCTTGGATATATTTTCAAGGAATAGTAAGTTAGTAATATATGTTTTTTTATATCATTAGGGTATTAAGTTTTAAGCATTAGTCTGTTTAACTATTACTCAAGGAATGATCAAATTTTCAATCAACTTAGGATTAAATCTCTATATTTATTTTTCCTTGATTTGAAGAAAAATGTCATTTTTTATTATTAGTCAAAATCTTTCCACTTAGTCTACCATGACAGTTATTATGTCAATGACTATTAGATTCATAATTAGGATAGTATTCTTCTTTCGATTCAATAATGCACACAAATATAGGGGTTTAGGCATTATACTAAAATGATTGTGTTCTTTGAACTATAGCTAAGCCCTATAAAAGGGATATACCTGAACCAATTGAGATAGGTAACTCTAATTCTAAAATCAATATAGGGAGATACACCTCAAGTCTTGAAGATTGTTGAAACAAAAGCATGTGTTATCATTTATGCATGATAGTGTGGCTTAGAGGTTGTGCCATTATGTTTGGGAATGACATTTATAGTTTTTGTTTGAACCTACAACATGTGTAAACCTACCCAACTTTATTTTCATATGTTTCCTAGTATATCCTTATCGAGTCTCTGATTTTTGGCTTCACCTAAGTGGGTGGCAGCCAATTGTTAAACTGTTTGGGGTAGTAAACCCTATAAAGGGTTGTGTACCCACTTTTATAGTATGTAATTTGTATGGAATACATGATACCTTGAGTAGAGTCCATTAAAGTTTAGTGTGTATCATTGTTATGAGTATGAATGAAGTTAAGTCATCAATTGAAACCTAATGGTTATACCCTGTGTGAGTGAGACAAATAATTTGGAGCAACTCAAGTTTTTGAACTATACTGCCTCAGGGAAATATATACATAAGCAAGGCCATCAAGTGATGAGCCCTCAAGGCATTAGATCGGGCCCCTATAACTGTTCTTCTGATTCTTGCATGTGACTTGTCATTTCTCTTGATATTGTAAACTACCATTGATTTATATAACTTGGCTAAGTAATCATGTGTAACTACCTTTGATCTTATTTGTGTGCCAAGACATGTAGACCTTGCAGGTATAAGTATTGGGAGTGAGGAATTTTTGACACAATGAAATGTAAGAGGTATGTTAAGCCAACCTAAAGTAAGTAGACTCTATTGCTAAAAGTAGTAAATCATTTCTATCTTTTCTTTTAACTAGTGTGATCATTGACTATAGTTGTAAGTAGTAAATTGTGATGTTATTGTCTTTTAAGCAAACAAAAAATATATATTTACAAAATTTGTAAACTCATTGCGGATTGTTAGGTTGTTTAGAGTATAAAATGTGGGCATGATAGTATCAAAGTTGAGGGCATGAAAGGAAATGTATTGATGACATGTGTTTACCATGCCAAAAGGAAAAAAATGAATTGTAGTTGAACTATAGTGTATTTCTATCCCATTCAATAAATTGACTATGCATAACCTATAGTCGTTGTGTTATATGAAACCACATTTCTTTGAGGAAATCTATCAAGGTGTGGGACCTTTGTGTGTGAAATTGCACCCTATTGAACATGAAGTCCAACATTCTAATGACACAATGGAAATGAACTCAAGGTGTGGGATCTTTGCATGTATTGGGCCGAATCTCTAGAGAAGGCTGAATTCCTTTTCAATCCTAATGCAATGTGCTAGTCCAACCCAACACATGAAAACCTACCACTAATAGCTCACAAGGAAAATGGGAGAAGGAGAACATGAAAATGAGAGGGAGGTGATACACCAAAATAGAAAGGTCTCTTCTTCTTGGCCAATATTGCACAGTACATCGTTGAAGAGGGGAAAGGGGATTTTCACAACTCTCAGTTTGGTTGAACTTTAGAGGCATACAAGAAGGTTTGACAAGGTGTTGGAAGGAAAGACGGTTTCACAACTAGCAAGTGTAAAAATTTAACATAGGCTGTTAGTGTAGGTTTTTTATTTTCCTTATGTTAGGGGGTATTTCTTTCTCCTACACATATTATTTAAGCTTGCTTAGGTTTATTAGATGTGGTAATATGAGGACACATGGCGAAATACATTACCTACATGTGTTACTCTCTCCCCACACATGGGTAGTTGAGTTACACATCCTCTTTTGGCTTGTTGTGCCACCTCTCATAACCACTATTCTATTTTTACCTAAGTAGTTTATGGGGTAGTTGGGTTTCTCACCCTCTTCTAGCTTTATGTGCCACCTCCTCCTCTCTTCACTTGAGGGGGTTATGCCACATGTCTTGTCATTTACCAAGTACGTGATAACATCCTACCTTGTATGGGTAGTAGGAGTTAATGCAACTCTTGGATGTATTTTCCCTTATTCTTCTATATATTGATCACTCTCCTCTCACCTTCATCAACTCCATTAGTTCAACTAGTTTAGCTAGTTTGATGATTGTTTAGTGAGAGTCATGAGAGTATTCTCAAAATTCTCTTGCTTTGTCTCCATTTTTCTCTCATTTCTGATTTCTCTTCATTCTACTAAGTATTTTATCTTTGATCATTTGTCGAGTGAATTTTCATGTGATCTACAATCGACATCAGATCTTGGCTCAGTTCTCACTTCTTGTAGAATCTAACATGGTATCAAAGCCGTGCTATTTGGTATAGCTCATTGCTTTTCTAATTTTTTGAGAGATTTGAGACTAATAGAAACATAATATTTTTCCTTAAAGACCAAGTATGCTCTTCTCCTACATCCTCGTATGACCTGGAGAATCAGAATAGTTTAAAGGAAAAATAAGGATATCTTTAATTTGGTTTATATATATCTATTCATGTGAGAATTGGGTGATTTACAGCTTTTCGGTAATATTAGGGGCTTTTTCAGAATTTATAGAGAGTCCAAAAGGTTTTAGTAAGTTAGAATTGACTTTTATTTCACCAAAATCAGAGATTGGAGGACACAATAAAAATCAGAGTAAAAATTTTCCTAAATTTTTACTAGAGTTGTTTTCATTTTGGCTTCAAAATTCCACCTTCCACTCATTTTCATTAAAAAAAATCTGGGTTTTACTCCCAGGGTCGAAAAACCATCTGGTTAGTCATTACTTTTTGTAAAAAGTTGATTTTTTTTGCATAAATCAAGTCAAAAACAGGTGTGATTCATTTATGATAGGAATATTTTACATCTTTTTTTCAAAATTGCATAACTTTTTCCTCGGGTGTCATATTTTCACAAACGAGTACTTGCTTGAAAGCTAGAAATGAGAACTTTCCATCAATGAGGTTTGAGTAAGATTTTCTAGCTTTTTCAATAAAATATTGCAAGTTGAATCTGCTGCATTTTTTTATCTTCAATAAATTGTATCTTTCACTTTTGTAATCTATTTTTTAAAAAGAAAAAGGTGTAGGAAAGATATTGAAGGGTAAATCACAGCTACAAGGCTTTCTTTTTCAGATTTTATTTCAAAATTAATTTGTATCAAATATTGTAATCTTGGCTATTAAGTGCCTTATAAGCCTTGTAATATGGAAAATCGTTGTAAAAGCACTAATTATAAAGTGCCAACCTTGTAATATCTTGGGGGGGTAATTTTTGATACTAGTGGAAAGGGGGGTTCATTGTGTTGACTCTTGTTCACATTTATTCCCTTTTTCACACATGCTTTTATGCATCATGGTTAAAAAAATTTAATGGGGTTAATTGTAATCATGAACTGAGATAAAGTTCCAGTATTGAGGTTTAATCATGGATATTAGTAATGAGTTTCACAAATCTATTGTAAGGATAAATTCAGAGAACTATTTGACTTGGAAACAAGGGATAAAGAATCTATTCCTTGAGTAGGATCTACTACCCTATCTCCTAGGAATTGTTCCTAAACCAATTGCCTATGAATAAAATAATGCATGGTTTAACAATAATGACATGGACTATGGACTAATATGTCTTACTATATCTGAGGATATTTTGCATCACATTGAGCATACTGAGTTCCCTTTAACTGCATTGACCATCATCCAACAGTTGTATGGAGACATTGAATCTTAATTTGAAAGTGATGCTTCCTTGGATGACCAAGCGCCTACTGAGATTCATGATGCCTCTTCTCAAGTGGAAATATCTTCATTGGATGATCAGTTTATATGGTTGACATACATTGATACCCCATCTACATTTGAGTACACTTTACATCCTCTTTCATCTATTGCTACTTCAAAGTGTAGAGTTGCTTCATCAAGAGCTTCCAGTGATTCTTTGTAGTAGAACATACATTTCTTTCATATTCAACTTGGGATGATCTCTTGACAGGTATTTTAGACTTGTTTATGGAGACACTATTGATGATATTCATCTTCTCTACAATGAAGTCGGTTGATTTTACTTCAGATGTTGTGAGGGATCACTTTAACCCTCCTCTTCATTCTCTACATGATCATTCCTTACAGTTTGATATGAGTGTGGATACTTTGGATCATCATTTGGAGAAGACACTCAGAGGAGATACTTGAGTCTTTGGCTTATGCTCTACATCAATCTCTAGGAGATTCTAATTTTTCATCTTCAGCAGTGTGGCCTAGAATGCCTAATTTGATTGTTGTAGCTTTCAAAATCAACATGGGGATACTTGAGTCAACTTCAGGGACTTCATTCATCTTCCATGTTCTTCATACATATTCCTTCTAGGAGTGGGGAGATAGCTCACATTTACCTTTGGTTTTCATTCTTCCTAAGGGGAGGAACATTCTTCAACGACCATTGACCATCTTCTACATCCAGTTTCAAGCATTTACCATTGGATCTCTTTGCGAGGGATTCTTTTTCCTTCCACTTCATTTTTTTCTCTATTATGGGGGGTGTACTTCCTTTTTGTGAGATGTGGCGAAATACATTAGCTACATATTTTTCACTCTCTCCCCACACATGCGTAGTTGAGTTACACATCCTCTTTTGGCTTGTTGTTCCACCTCTCATAACCACTATTCTTATTTTACTTGAGTAGTTTATGAGGTAGTTGGGTTTCTCACCCTCTTCTATCTTTATATGTCACCTCATCCTATCTTCACTTGAGGAGGTTATGCCACATGTATTGTCATTTACCAAGTACATGATAACATCCCACCTTTTATGGGTAGTAGGAGTTAATGCACCCCTTCGATGTATTGTCCTTTATTCTTCTATATATTGAGAAATCTCCTCTCACCTTCATCAGCTCCATTAGTTCGACAAGTTCAACTAGTTTGGTGATTTTTCGGTGAGAGTCACAAGAGTATTCTCAAAATTCTCTTTCTTTATCTCCATTGTTCTCTCATTTTAGATTTCTCTTCATTTTTCTATTTTTATCTTTGATCATCTATTGAGTGAAGTTGCATGTGATCTATGACTGACATAAAATCCTAGCTTAGTTCTCGCTTCTTGTAGAATCTAGCACAAACATGTATACATAAAAATGCAAAAAAAACACTTAGATATGCAAGGTAATAACTTACACAAACACAAACAATCTTAGAATAAGAAATCTTGATTGATTTCATTGATGTAGAGGCCAAAAATCCAATCTTTAAAATGATAGAGTGTAAAATACATGTTTGCAAAAGAATAACCCTAAAGGACCCAAAGGTAGAAGAAGAAACCTAAAAATGAATACATTTTTTTCCTTTATAGATCAGGCATAACTCAAAAACACAAACCCAACCCTAACCTGAGTTAGTAATGAAGCCTATGGCATGCAAACTTGAGCCATCCATGAAAGTTGCAACCTAGGGCATGCATTTGAAAGAAATTAAACAAACTACAATCAATGTGCTTGGGTGCCCATGAAATCCACCTAAGGAAGTCATAAAATGCATTTAATACCATCCTTGAAGCCTAGGAAATTAGATCTGGTCACCATGGAGTGGTTGTACATTAAATTTTTCACCCAAGAAAACATGCGAAAAATCCATCGAAAGATTGGGGCATCAAGCCCACAAAAGGAGACCTCTACAACCATGAAAAAATGGTCCAAAGCCTCAAAAAAGCATTTTTCAAAAGTCAGGTGGCTGGCCATCAAATGTCGGGTTTTAGGCCTACTACTTACCTCATGCTAGGAAGAAAGGAGGAGCAAGGAATCATGAAGAAGAAAGAATCATCAGACATCAAACCTCAGACCATCGAAGGTTGGAGGTTGGGAGGAATGCTTACCTCCAAAAGTCGGAGGTAAGGAGGAGTCCATACCCCCAAAGACCAAAGCATTTGACACTTAGTCAAATTCTTGGATCAAGACATTGGGGGAAGGAGAGATTGAAGGAGAAGGGTGAAAATAAAGTGACTTCAGAGGTCAGACTGGATGCTCACATCTTGCGAAGTAAAGAGGGTAAGATGTATTATGTAACCACGAAGGGTGAAGGCTGAAGGTTGAAGGTCAAAGAAGAAAATTGTAAGGAGGGGAGAGGAAAGAGGGAAGGCCAAAGGATGAAGGTTGAAAGGAGAAAGAAGGAAGAGGAGAGGGATGGTAAGGGGTAAAGGGTAAGGCCAAAGGTCAAAACCTAAAAAACTTAGTAGAAAAAGGGGAAGGAATGGAGTGATGGAGAAAGCATGCAAGGTAAGCAAGTAAGCAGCAGTTTGAAACCCAAAAAATTTGGGGCTTAGCAATTTTAGAAACCTTCAAGGAAAAAATCATGCAAGATGGCCCATGTAGGATTTCTCAGATTGGATATTAGTGATGGGTCATCTAAGGGGAGCATGAAATGAAAATAGTTACCCTTTAAATGCTTTAGTTGTGGAGGAATAGGTCATTATGCTTCAATATTTTCAGAAAGAGCTAAGAAGAATACACACAGATTAAGCAAGGAAAACAAAGGGAAGATGATTAAGAGAGCATATTATGTAAATGAATATGTTGGTATTTCCGATGAAGTGTCTAATTATGGAGACTTTGATGATAATGAATGGTTATTCTTGGCTATAATTATAAATCTAATTCTACTAATACTAAGAGACATGTAAAGGAAAGTGCTCCAGAGAAATTTGAAGATACTGTGATCTCTGCCCTTCATGCTAAACAAGAAAAGAACTACTAGGTTGTTGATAATGGTTGTTCACATCACATGACTGGTGATAAGAGTAAGTTTTTTAAAATTGAAAAATATGATGGAGGCTTAGTTAAATTTAGAGATGATATTGGTGCTAATGTTTGTGGAATAGGTTTAGTTAGTTTTGATGGCAAGCATTACTAATGATGTCTACTATGTTAAGGGTTTAAGGCATAATCTCTTGAGTGTTGGATAGATGTGTAGTAAAGGATATAATCAAGAAAGGATCTGTAATAGTGATTGCTACTAAAAAGAAGTTTGAAGGAAATATTTATCAACCTACGGGTGCTAATGGACATTGTTTTATGTCTTAGATTAATGACAATTGGTTATGGTACCAAAGGATGTGTCATATGAATTTTGATAACTTGGCAATAATCAGTGTTGTACAAGCTATGAGAGATCGACCAAGAATTGTGAATCTTTTTAATGCTATTTCCAAATACTATAAGTTTGGAAATCAAGCTAGAAACAACTTCAAATCAAAGGAACAATCTACTACTGAACTACTAGATTTGATTCATATAGATCTTTGTGGTCCTACAAGAGTGAGAAGTCTACATGGTGAAAATTATTTTATTATTTTAATTGATGATTACTCTAGATATACGTGGGTTACTTTTCTCAAAGAGAAATTAGAAGCATTAGATAAATTCAAGGCATTTAAGGCTATAGTTGAGAATGAAGAAAATTTGAGGATAAAATGTTTGAGGTCTGACAGAGGTGGTGAATTTACCTCCAATGAGTTTAACATGTTTTGTGAATTTCATGGAATAAAGAGGAAATTTTTTGTTTCTATAACTCCTTAGAAGAATGGAGTTATTGAGAGAAAGAATAGAATGATTCAAGAAGCTGCTAGATCAATGATTAGAGAGGCAGGTCTACCAAAATTTTACTATAGAGAAGCTATTCATACTTTTATTTATGTGTTCAATAGAGTTCAAGCAAAAGCTAATAGTACTAAGACCCCCTATGAGCTATAGTGTGGAAGAATTCTTACTGTCAAGTACTTCAAGGTATTTGGAAGAAAAAGTTATACCAGAAGGGATGAAGAAAATTTAGGGAAGTTTGATGATAGATGTGATGAGGGTATCTTCCTTGGATACTCTACTAGAAGCAAAGCTTACAGATGTTTCAATAAAAGACTAAGAAATATTGTAGGAAGCACAAATGTCAAGGTGGATGAAGCATTGAAGAATTTAGTTGAATTGATCGATATGTATTAGATGAACTTGATTGCATAGAAGTTGAAGAAGTTGTTGAAGAATAGGAGAAGAAGAATGGGGAAGAAGAAGCTTCAATGGTGTTCCCAAAGAAACCTAAATATGTGCAAAATAATCATTCAAAAGATCAAATTATTGGAGACAAAAGGAAAGGAGTATTGATAAGAAGCAGAGTTGTTGTAGGTGAAATAAATCTATGTCTACTTTCTTAAATTAAACCTAAGAAAGTAAGTGAAGCATGTAAATATGAGCATTAGATGAAAGCTATGAAAGAACTTATGTAGATTGAGAAGAATCAAACCTGGGAATTGGTTCATAGACTGGAAGATAAAAACTTAATTGGATCAAAATGGGTATTCAGAAACAAATTGAATGAGAATGGAGAAGTGGTTAGAAATAAAGCAATAATTGTGTGTAAGGACTACTCACAAGTAGAAGTTATTTATTTTTAGGAGACCTTTGCTCCAGTGGAAAGGATGGAGGTTATCAAAATGTTGTTGGCATTTGTTGCTCATAAATATTTTATATTTTATCAAATGGATGTAAAGTTTGCATTCTTGAATGGTGAATTGGAAGAAGAATTCTACAAGGAACAACCAAAAGGATTTCAGTTGTCAGAACAACTAGATATGGTTTGTAGATTAAATAAATATTTATATGGATTGAACCAAGCTCCTAGATCTTGGTATGCAAGGTTTGATAGATATTTGATTCAACAAGGTTTCAATTAAAGGTATGATATTTAGTAATTTGTACTTCAAAATTGGAAATGATGAAATCTTGATAGTAGTTGTATATGTTGATGAAATTATCTTTGGAGGAAATGAATCAATGTGGAAAATGATTGCTAGATAAATGAAAAAGGAGTTTGAGATGTGTATGTTTAGTGAGATGAATTTCTTTCTTGCGCTACAAATCAATCATACAGGAAAATGGATTTTTATTTCACAGTCTAAGTATATAAAAGGAATGGTTTAAGTTTGGGATGGGTGGTTCCAAACCGATATGTACTCCTATGGTGACTAGCTGAAAATTGGGTAAAGTTAATGATTCACCTAAGGCTGATAAGATCAAATATAGATCAATGATTAGATGACTATTTTATTTAACTTCTACTAGATTGGATAACATGCATGCAGTTTGTCTTGTGGCTAGATTTCAAGAAGATCCTAGAGAAACACATGTTATTTTTGAAAGAGACAAAAATAGGTTTTATAGGGACCTGAAACCACAAAGTTTAAAAAATAAAGATAGAGTCAATAAAGACATCACAATCATAAAGGCTGTAAAATAACAACAGTAAACACCCACATCCATCAAAAAGGCCAGCGAAGGCCATAGAACCAAAAAACTAGCCAAAAAGCCAGCAACAACTAAATTTGAGTCTTTAAAAGATCAACAGTCTCAGCTTCCAGCTCATTCATATCCTGAACCCCCCTCTTTAAGATCTAAACCATCTATGTAGTGGGAGGCACTTTCCTTTTGAGATTGGCCTGGGTCCTTTTAGAAATACCTTAGTCCTCATTCTTGCTTTCCTTGTTCTCTTCCAAATCAACAACCAGCGAACCCTGTTGTGTTTTTTCCAGCTTTTTAGACATAGCATTGATAATAATGGCATTGTACCTAGCCATTTTATGGTTTTTTTCCACAACTGTTTTAGAGTTATTTTTAATTTTAACCATTTCCTCTTCTAGAGACTTGTATTTTTCCTCAATGTCACCTCCTTTCTTTCCAATACTGTTCTTATTTTGTTTCCCTTATTCATTGCTGAGAGTGGCTAGCTTCAATTCCAGCTCCTCCGACTTACTATACAGAGCCCTATTTCTTTGATTGAGCTCATTCAATCTTGATAAGCCCACTTTAAGACCCTGAAAATTTCACTGATGTCGCTTCTAGTAGAGGCTAGAATGTCACTAGACTGAACCCAGTCTAATATGAGATTAACATCACCCGGGTTGGGGGATCTAGGAAATCTAGTACCTTCGAATTTGAAAGAGGCAGGAGGGGAGGGCACAAAATTTCTACTGGCTTCAAGGTTCTTGGCTTTGTCTTCCAAGGAGTCCGTAGAGTAGGAAACCAACTTGTTGGTAGGGGAGCCCTTAAGAACATGATTCTTTAAGGGGGTAGAGCAGTCGAGTAAGGACTCAGGGTTAGCTTTAGCAAGCTAGGGTTTTGTAGATTGGGTTTTCTTACTAGACATCTCAGAGGACAGGTGGGTTTCAACAATTCTCTCCTAGTTTGGTTGAATCTTCGAAGCCCCACTATCAGTATCATAGTCCTTAGAATCCATAGAGGCAACAAGTATAGATAAAGCTGGCATGCTTTGATAGTGTTCATAAATTAACCTAATAAGACCAGGATGAAGAATAGGGTATCTCTTGGTATTTTTCTTATGGTCCTCAAGGCTATTACTCAATAAACATAACAAGTAGTGAGGCAAAGAAATCCATACCTTATGGTGGAAGTGGTTAAGAATGGTGAAATGATGCCCATACACTTTGGTAAATCTCTCCTCCAGTGTGATATACTCCATAGTAACACAAAGTTCCTTTCTCCACAGTGCCTTGATGGTATCAATTTCAAAATAGCTATTAGATATTTTAACCAATGTTAATTTCTCCTTGTCCTTCTTCTTAGGAAATATGATGACCACCTTGTCAGAGAACCTTCTGTCATGATAAAAATTCACGCCCTCAGTGGACATTCCAGTATCTCCCCTATAATCTGTTCATCCAACTTCACCTTCCTTCTTAAGAGAATTATTTCATTGTTGTTCCAGTTCTTCTCGAAGTAGTTTGTGGCCACAAAGTCGGGCCCATGAAGTTTTTCCATATATGGAACTAGCCCACCTCTTCCAATATGCTCCCAAACCTTGTCATTCCTAGTGTGCACCTCATATCTTTTAGGCTCAACTCTTTTCCTGTCCCCTCCCATTTTCATTTTCTCTTTGCTACAGACTCTACTAGTGTTGAGAACCTGTTGCAGAATTATGCAACTCTTCCAATGCACCCACAAAGCATGCCACTTTTTCTTCCCTTCTAAGTAACATGATGCAACCCCATAAAATCTCTTGATTTTGATGTACCTGGCCCCTTTCTCTTTAATCATTAATTGTATTTTCCTCTTTCCCATGCATAAAATCATAATCTAGTAATGCCCTGACTTTAGTTCTCAAGTCCCTACAATTCTACCACATGTTCAGTCCTTGCTTCCTAACCCCTTCATTCTCAAAGTAATTAGCCATGTTGTTAGCTTCCCTGTGGATGTGTGAAACTTTTACTTTTTCAAAATTTTCTAGAATAGACTTAGCTTCATCTATCCAATTCTTTATCTACCATGAGGGTGGGGTGCTTCCTAAAAAACAATCAATAATATTTTTAGAATCTCCTTCAAGCTATAATTTTTTTATATTCAGATTATGAGCTAACTTTATAAATTGAAATGCTCCTATAGCCTCCACCACATGGTTGGTTTGGTGGCCAAGGAATATAGCCACAACCGCCATAAAGTTTCCATTTGAATCCCTTAGCACACCTCCACATCCAGCCATACCCGGGTTGCCCTTCGCAACTCCATCAAAGTTGGCCTTATACCAGCCATTTGGGAGAAAGGTCCAGCAAACACCCTCCCTACTTTTCTTAGCTGGCTTGGAAGTAGATGAAATGTCCACTTTAATATTCCAATCTTTTTCTATACTTAAATCATAGGGAGTGCACACCAAAGCTTCTAGGTTAAGAGATTTTTGAGGAATCACATTAAAGTTTTCCTTTATAATCCTAAAAGTTTTCTCAAAAACATTATTCTTCGACATCTCCTTCTCCTTGAAAAGTCTATTATTATGTTCCTTCCACACTCCACAAGCAACAAAAGGGAATAAGAAAGTCCATAACCTTCAAATATAGGGATTTTGAGTAGGGGCTTTCCATTGTAAAAAGAACTCTTCAATGGTCTGGGGGGACACCCAAGAGATATTCCAGATAGCTAATAATTTTCCCCAGATTAAGGAAACAAATGGACAGTGGAGAAACAAGTGGTTGGCTGACTCTGCCTCACTCTTATAGAGGTAGCATTTGTTGCGGATTTGAAATCCCCATTTACAAAGATTTTCCACTGTGAGAACCTTATTCTGAAGCATTATCCAGAAGAAGATATTGACTTTTAGAGTCAAGTGTTTAATCCAAGCTTTAGATCAAAAGAGAGGGGGGCCTTGAGAAAGGGACAACAAAGAGACAGTTGAAGAGATAGAGTAGTTACCCGAATGGTTATCCATCCAGACAAGAGTGTCATCCTATTGATTCTCTCCCAAGCTGAAAATGTTTAAGGAGGATTGAAGCTAAGCCAACTCTTGACTGATCACGCATAAGTTCACCCAGTCTCCTTCATACCAGTAATCTTTGACAAGTTCCCCAAAAGAAGCTTTACATTGCTCTTCCCATCTGTTGAATCTTACAATATTAATAAGCGATTCCTTAAAGAGAAATTTATCCTCCCAAAATATAGCTTGATTGCCACTTCTAATGTGCCATCCTATCCCTGATTCCAAAAATTTTCTACCAGCAATCATATCATTCCAACAAGCTGAACCACGTGGGAGGATAGGATAATCCAATAGAGCTTTGAGGTTCATACAGTCAGCTATATATTTACTTCTTAAAATATCTTTCCATTCTCTGCCAGACAAGAAAGATCTCCATATTTGTTTGGCTAGGAGAGTATTATTAATAATTCTTATTTTTATGAGACCTAAACCCCCCAAGGTTTTCGGTCTGCAAACCAAATCCCATCCTATATGAGGCATTCTATTTCTTTCCTCCACTCTAGACTAAAGAAATCTTTTCTAGATCTTTTCAACGGCCTCTGCATATTTAGTAGGGATTTTGAAGAGTCTTAAAGCATAAATTGGGAGATTCTGAAGAGAAGCTTTAAGAAGCTGAATTTTTCTAGCTTGCCTCAAAAGAGCTCCTTTCCAACTTTCCAACTTCTTTCTGAACTTGTAAACCAAAGAGCACGAAAAGGAATCCAGAGGTTTAAGGAATAACAAAAGTCTAAGATAAGAAGAAGGTAAGGATTCCACCCTGCAATCAAGGATTCTAGCAATCTTGACCTGTCTATGCTCAGGGTTATTGAAGAAAAAGATGGAACTCTTCTATCTGTTGACCTTCTGCCTAGTCACCTTCTCATACACAACCAAAGTTTTTTTCAAATTCTTAGCCTCATTCACGGAAGATCTACCCATCAGCATAGTGTCATCAACAAACTGTTGGTGAGAACATATTATATTCATGGAAGAAGGACTAAGACCAACAATAGACCTTTGTTCGATCAATCTCTTAAGATTCCTTCCTAGGCTTTCAACCATTATAGTAAAAAGAAGGTGAGATAGGGTCACCCTATCTTAAACCTCTTGAATTTTGAAATAATCTAGAGGGAGATCCATTAACAATGATAGCTATGGAGACTGTGGTAACCAATTGATTCACCAACTGAATGACTCTGCTACTGAAGCCAAACACCCTTAGTATTTTGAATAAAAACTCCCAGTCAACATGGTTGTACGCTTTGGAGATGTCCAACTTGAGAAGAAACCCTTCAGTTTTAGATTCCACAAGTGAATGAATATTCTCATTGACCATGACTATTGAGTCTAATATTTTCCTTCTAGGAAAAAAACCATTCTACTGAGGGGAAATCAACAAAGGAAGGATAGAAAGGATCCTTGAAGTCAACACCTTATAAATGATTTTATAGAGAGTTGCAAAGACTAATGGGTCTAAATGCCTCAAACTCCATAGCCCCTGGTTTCTTAGGAATGAGGAACACGAAAGTAGCATTCAGTTCCTTAAGGAGCCTTCTGGAACTAAATAATTCCTTAACAACATTCACGACATCATTTTCCACAATATCCCAAAACCATTGAAAAAAGAACATAAGAAATCCATCAGGCCCAGGGGCCTTGTTTTCTTCAAAAGAAAAGATAGCTTTCCTGATTTCCTCCATAGAGGGGATGGCCACATGCTTTTCATTGTCTTCCCTAACAACAACCTTGGGGATGGCCTCTAATAAAAAGTCTTGATCATTTTGATTGATTTCCCCATTCACAGAAAGTAGGTTATTATAAAAGAGGACAACTTGCTTTTTGATGTCTTCCTCTTCCTAATATCTAGTACCATTAACTTCTATGGAAGTGATTCTGTTGGCGGCCTTGTGTTTAGAATCAAATAAATAGAAGTACCTTGTATTTCAATCTCCAACAGAGTGTATTTCAATCTCCAGCAGAGAGCCATAAAACCCTCAATCTCTACCTCCAGAGCTCCTCTTTTGCTATTATGTCGTGCAGCTTCACCAACAACTCATTTTCTCTATCCTTATTATCTTCAATGTATCCTTCCTTCTGGATTTTGTCCTGAATCTCTGCAAGCTTCATTTGAAGTTTAGATTTAATGCCAAAAATGTTTCCAAAGGATTCTTTTTTCCATCTTCTTAAATTGTGTTTGACTTCTCTCATTTTTTTAGCAATTTTGAACATAGCAGTGCCCAGAACATCAATATTCCACCATTTCCTAATTTCATCAAAGATTAGGGGATGGTAAAGCCACATTCTTTCAAATCTAAAGGGTGATTTTTTCTTCACCTTTATAGGGTCTGCCACAAAACTTATGGGAAAGTGATCCGACCCAACTCTAGAAAGAGCTTTAAGAGAGAAAAAATAGCTTAAAAGCCACTGATGAGAAATTAAAGTTCTATCTAACCTAACTTGAATTAGTTCCTTACCAGTTCTTCTATTCAACCATGTATACTAAGCCCCTTACAAGTCCATATCAATCAGCTCCTTGTTGTTGATGAAATCGAAAAGATCAGACTTGCTCTCCTGGTTCACCTAAGAAACTCCAAATTTCTCCTCATTCAGAAGGGGAGTATTAAAGTTTCCCATGACTATCCAATGGTCATTATCAAAAATCTTGCGGAAAGTAGAGAGCTCATTCCACAAAGATTGTCTAGCTCCTTTCCCATTGGGAGCATAGATGTTCGACTGAATCAAACTAAAGTTATCTCTGATATGTGTGAATTTAGTAGCCACATGATTATTGCCTTTAATGAGGTTCTGGTTCCAAAAGGTAGCAATGCCTCCTAATGCACCATCTAAACTATTTCCTTGAATCCCACAATTTTGAAACATTTTGATCTTCTCCACCTTTTCTTTGGGAATTTTAGTTTCTTGGATGAGGAGAATATCAGGTTTATGATCCCTAACAAAATTGTGCAAAACATCCCTCTTGTGAAGGCTATTAAGCCCTCTTATATTCCAAGACATAATCTTCATATCTTACCAGGGGATTGGAGGATCTTCGGAATGGTCTTTTGAACACCATCTGCTATATCTTGAAATCTTTCATGCTCTCTTTGCCATTTTCCCGATCTTCTACCCCGACCAAGCTTACTGGCTCCACAATCTGCCTTTGCTCTTGTTCTGGTAACAACTCCACTCAGAGTATTCTGATATTTGCTTTTCTCCTTTTTCTTAGAATGAGAGAGGACTTCTTCCTAGTCAGTATCTTCTTGGCTCTCCATCTCTCTTCTAGATTCCCATTCCCTATCATACATTCTTCTTTGCTCCCAAGGGAGGGTATCCATTAGGCCATTCCTAGGCTAATTCATATTTTCACTCAAAAGTTTAGTATTCTGGCTCAAATCCTCAAAGGTGTCCTTTACAAAATTTGGGTTTTTTTTTTCTTGGAGATTAAGAGGGTCACTTAAAGGGGAGCATTCAATAGAGGTCATGTTTAGGATTGGAATACCAATATCCAAAGACAAACCTTGGATAGGAATGTCCTCCAATCCAGGAAACCCATTTTCTTTATCTTTTGGTAAGATCTTAAGAGTAGAGGAAACAATGTCCTCATCCCTTTTCCCTTCCTCCATTTATTCTAAAGTTCTTTCCTCATCTTCCCTAGGGCCATCATTATTTTCTACTCTTGTTTGGTGATTAATCTGCGCATTAGGATCCTTAGATTCTGTTTCATCAATATTGTCAGAGGTATTCCTCTGAGTTTCATTTTTCCTACCAGCCTCCTCACTGGTATTGCTTGCTTGTCCTTCCCCATCAATTTTCTTTCTCCATAAAGTCTTAGGGTTGGACAGGTGATTTTCTTTTTCTTTACTGACATTTAATGGGAATTTCTTAGCCCAATGCCCCGATTTCCTACATTTGAAGCAGGAAAATGGAATGGATTCAAACTCTATAGTTTGCGTCTAGGTTCCCAACATAGATTGAATATCTATTGAAGAAGGAAGGTCAACACTCTGTGAGACTCCTACGCAGATTCGAGCAAACACCAACCGCTTTCTAGCTACTGTCATAGGGTCAATAGAAAGAAGTTATCCAAAGGAACTAGCAATGCCATTGAAAATTTCCTCATTTCAGTATTCCAGAGGGAGACCCAGGAGTCTAGCCCAAATTGGAACATTCTCAAAGATAGAGTCAAAAAGGTCTAGGTGGGAGGTCCACTTCTTGAGGGCTAGGGAATATTTTCCAATGACCCAGGGTCCTCCACTCCTCATAGCCAAAATATCCTCCTTGCAGGTAAACTCAAAGGAAAAGAAGCATCTAGGAAGAGCAGCCACCGTAACTTGCCCATTTGTTCTCCACTTATTTTTAACAAATTCCCTAACCATCTCAACATTTGGTCTAGGGCCCATAAACTTCCCAACCAGGACTTTTTCCATCAAAGAAATATTATGATCAATAACAGGGTCAGGCACAGAGATGAAAAACTTACCTTTCGCTGGGTCAGAATGATTACTCACTGGAGGGAAAATTGATTTACCATTTGGTTTGATACCAAACAACGAAGCCCAAGGTTTATACTTTGCTCCTTCCCTTTTAGTAGTCTGTACCACTTCATTGGAAATTTTTCCTTTTCCACCTTGTTGACCTTCAGGGGAGCCCCCAAGATTTATCTTTCCTCCTGAGTCCACCTGGATTTTTTTTTGGTGTCCTTCTCATTAGATTCAACCTTAGCTTTCTCTGCACTCAGAACGTGCACTGATTTAACTTGGGATTCCTCAGATCCTACTCCACGACTTGCTCCATTGATTAGAGATTCAAAAAAAAAAATTTCCTTCCCGTGCTCCACAGTCCCGCCCATTTCATGTCATGAGAAACACATGTTGTTGATATAAAGAGAATATTTAGATATTTGAATGGCACTCCAAATTATGGCTTATGGTATTGTAGGTATAGTAACTTTATACTCAGTACATATATAGATGTAGATTGGGCAGGTTGTGTGGATGATAAAAAAAGTACAAGTGGTGGTGCATTCTTTCTTGGTTGCAGATTGGTGCCATGGTTAAGTAAAAGGAAAGATTCAGTTTCCTTATCCACTGTAGAAGTTGAGTATATTGTTGCAACATTTTACTACACACAATTATTGTGGCTGATAAAAATATTGAAGGATATTAGAGTAATGTATGATGATCCCATTTCTATCTTCTATGATAATACAAGTGCAATTAACATTTCAAAGAATCTAGTGATGCACTCAATGTAAAAACATATCTCTATCATGTATCAATTTTTGAGAGAAAATGTATTGGAGAATAAAGTAAAGCTTGAATATGTACCTATGAAGGATTAGATTGCTGACATATTTATGAAGGATCTTCCTAAAGATACTTTTGAGTATCTCCAAGAGAAGTTAGGGGTCATTTCCACTCTTTTATTGAACTAGATGCATATGGAGATGCATCAGTATAGTGGATCTATGGATCTATCCTCTTTCTAGACTGGTGTTTGGTGGCTGCCTCTCAAGGGGAGTAGGTAGTATCATGTGTTGTAATTGTGTAGTTATTTGGGTGTACTCCTAATGAGGAGTATTCAATACTGGTAATGTTCCTAATTTCAAAGGGGAAATCAATGAAAATATCTTTTTCCTTTTTTGTTGATGTCAAAGGGGGAGAAAGTAAAATCATGAGAAACTGTGTTCAAAGTTGTTGTGTTACCTTTGATGGTTTTTCACATCATGTGTTGTCATTAATAACAAAGGGGGAGATTTTTGCAAGTATGAAGGTGTTGTCATTGATGTCAAATGGCTAACTAGTTTTCAATTGGTTTTCGCTGTCATTGATTTCATGAATGTTGTTTATTGGCCATATATGTTGAGGATATCATTGAGAAAATTATAATAAAGAAACGTTACAGGTATTTAGTGTTTTCTCCAAGTTTTTCTCTGAGATTTTCTACTATGCTAGTAAGGATTTGAGGTAATGATCATGGTTGTTGGAAGTTGCTATATCTAGATTTTAGGTTTATGGATCATTGTGTAGTGTGAGATATGTTCACTAGTTGTGAACTGAGCTTTTTTGTGTATTTGGCTGAGGTCTAGGAGAAATGTAGTTTCTCCATCATTTTTTCTTGTTTAGGTCTTATGACTTTCAATTCTTAGGATAAGCTGATGAGGTCATGTTCAAGGGTATGTGTAGGATCATGATGGGCCAAAAAGTGGTGATATGATGGGCATGTGTAGGGTATGTGGCTGAAGACTTTTTTTTACCCAAAATTGATGAAACGAAAAGGGTTTTTAAAGGAGATTCTAAGATTTCTACCAATATAAATTATGCTTTACTTTGAATTGAATAAATAATTATTATTCATTTTCTATTTGAATTATGACTAAAGTCCAGATTGATAGGTTGATTGAAAAACATCTATAGCTTTCAAACGATATGACATTTTTTGAATCCAAAACATGCGTCACATTCTATACTTCACATACTATAAGATTAAAAAAAAAGAATTTCATGAAGTTTTGACCAAGTTAAGGTGGTCAGACATATGAGTTTTAATATTTTTTTAAAGTTGTATAAAAAAATCATAATTAATTATTTACTTGGAAAAAAATTACAAAAAAAGTATGCATCACATCGAGACATGAGTCCTCTATTTATATCTAAAATCTTATAAAAAATATTGTCATTTTATTGTGGTTAGGGCGGTTAGATAGACACCTACTTATTTTTTCCCTGAAATTTAAGTACAACTGCATTGAAATTTAAAATTTTCACCAAATAGATTTTTTATTTTTTTATATAAACCTAGTAGTTTAGAAACTACATTCAATTTGCTACAAATTCTATTCTTAAATATATTTGAAATAATATAGATAACTTATTCATATTTTTATGTCAAGTTTCCTAACTCTAATTTTTCTGAAATTTTTGCCACTTAAGGGCCTATGTTTTCCATGATGATCCTGCACATACCCTCAAGTGAAATTTGTTGACCAAAATTATTGGATCATGTTAAGGTTGCATGTGTTTAATTGTTTTATGTGTTTTACACTGGTATTAGCCAACCTTGTGTTAAATACTACTTGCAAAAAAAATTGGAAGCATGTTAAGGCATGTTGGGACTTATTTAGGTCCTTATTAAGTATGCATTTGGGTCTCCCTCATTCTAATTCAACCATAGAATTTTTGGGTGCCGACCTAATTTGAATTTTTAAATACAAATGGTGTGTGCCCGACTTTGGATGAGTTTAAAAAGTTGAGGATGGTATAAATACATTTTGAGATATTTTTAGAAAAATAGAGTACAAGTGCAAGAGCAAAATAGGTGTGAAATAAAGAGTATGGTTGAGTAGATTTGTATGAAATCAAAGTGGCGAGTTTTTGGAGGAAGTGAGTTGAAGGTGTACTCTACCATTCAAGCATGTCCACAAGTGTGAGTGAATTATGGTGGAAACCTCCATTGCATTGAGATAGTTTTCTCTCTATAACAAATATCTTGTATCTTCCTTGTATCTATGTGGCAGTGAGCCCTCTGGGTGGTTAACCCTTTTGGATAGTGAGTCATATTCTGGACAATAAGTCCTGTTTTGGTAGTGAGCCTTTTCTGGCAATGGTCCTTTGTATTCATTTTTAATATTATTTATATTGTGAGCCAATCTTCACCGTGGTTTTTCCCTTATTAGTTTTTCCACATAAATCTGGTATTGTTGTGTGCATGGTTTTTTATTTCTTTCATTTTCTTCTTTTACACTTAATGATTAATCACATTAGCAAAGTAAATGATTTTTGAATGATAACTAATCTAACTTCCGATGAAAATTTTTAAGCATTAAATTGCTACAACTAATTCACCCCCCATCTTAGTTGTCTTGTTCAACATTTTTTCCTATATAGCTTCCTCTAAGAACCCATGAGTTGAGCTTAGTTTTGTATTAAGAAGATAGAGTGTTAAATAAATACTCACTTTTCAAGAGTTGAACTAGAGCAAGGATCTCATGAATATAATCCATCATTGGAAGTTAGGTATGATATTTGTGAGTATGGAGGTGAGGTAGTTTTTTATAGTCTTGAGGGATAGATTTCCATATATTTTGACTTGTAGCTTTATGGATAAGGCCTCAATCTTAGGAGATACTATAGGACATGCAACCTTATTTTGTGAAATATCATAAAGAGTGGATTTTATAAGGTTATTTTCCTTCCCTTGGCTTATAAAGAGCTAAATGGAGTTTCATAATAGTAATACTAGTCCTAGCTTTAAGACAATGTTCACTTATGGTTAGTGGGCCATGTGGTTGTTTCTTGTCCTCAATTATAGTGGAAGTTGTAGGATAGTGAGTTGTGATCTTTATGGTGGCTTCATACATAGTTATTGTTCACCTAATTTGTGCAACCTTTAGAGATGTGTGTTTTGGGTTTGATATCTAGACTTGGTAAGAGTATAGATGGTTGATATTTTGAGATCCATTGTGTAAGTATTGTGTATGAACAATATCTTGTCCTTATCTATTTGTAGTTTGACAGGATTAAGCCTAATCCTAGTGGTGAAGGACGTAATTCCCATAATTTTATATGCTTTGACATTTATGTTATGGTTATTACATTTTTTATTATATACTTTGGATGCTTAGATTATCCTTGTTTATAATGCATTGAGTGGTTATTAGCATTTTAGTTTCACCAATTTTATTAATATTTATTGTTGTGATTATTCCTTACTCATTCATTAGCATGTTTTCCATAAGAGATGTATTGCATCCATTTTATGATGTGTGTCTAGATTACTTGCATGTTAGAGATAGTATTGATTTATATGTTGATTGTTTATATTTCCTATATTGTGATGTATGTATGGTGTTGTAATAAGTTTCTTATGAGGACTTGATATATTTTATTATTTTTTGTTTGTTGCATTTAAGGTGTGAGATCCGTTATGCACATATTGTAGACACATAAAAATGACCTAGGCCTGCAAGCTCTATTTTACCACTTTCATCCTAGCATAATTATGACATTTAATTATCTCCTTGGTCCACATTTGACTATTAATCAAATAATTTATAATTATTTAATTAATTCATATCTCTTTTATTCTTCATGATTATTAAATAAATAAATTATATTTATTTATTCAATGCGTTACTAAGGGTCTATTATCTTCTTACAATTAAATAAATTTATTAATTTATTTAATTACCTTTGTTCATTTATTCTTCCTGATTATTAAATAAATGAATTTCATTTATTTATTTAATATGTCACTAATTCTCATAATTAAATGAATTTATTAATTTATTTAATTATTAATCATATCCTCTAAATTAAATAATTATCTTTAATTATTTAATTGTCAAATTTAACATTTCCCTCATTTTAAATAAATGAAATTATTTAGAATGATCTCACATTCTTGACTATCAGTTCATTTTAGTAAATAATCTAAAAATCGATTATTTATTATCACACAAAATCCATATTTTGAATTAATTTAATTCAAAATGGTAAATCTTCTTCCAAAAATCAAGCAATTGAGCAAATTCTTGATTTTCCAAATCTACTTTTTAGTTCAACTCTTATCTTATTGATTTTTCGAGTCTCACAAATCAAGCAGTCTTTATCTTCTTGATTTTTGAATTTTTTTATCTTTTTGACTAATTATCTCATTTATTCTCGATCGCCGATTCGATCTTCTCAGATGACATCTCGACCACTCATTTAATAATTTTTCCCTAACCCTGATTAGGGATTGTCACAGACAATCTTGAGCTCTGATTTTGAGTTTCTGTCAAACTTCAATCTCGTTTGTCTGTCCAAAATTGCAGTTTCTATAAAATGTCAATTTTGCTCACATTTTCGACTACACACACACACATATGCATATACTTGCATTTTTTTTTTATGATTTTGGCATATTTTTCTTAGGCATTATAGTCATTTTCTCATAGGCATAAACATTTATATTTCAAATCCTTCAAAGCTTGTTTAGGAATTTGTCATGGTCTTTGGTATCAAATTGCTCACAAACTCAATCTGAGGGCAACAATCAGGAAGTTAGAAGGTGTTATGGAGGTGAATCATGGAAGCTTCAATGAGTGAGAGGTATAATCATTTTAGTTGTTTTGGCTTTCATTGTACATACTTGATAGATTCTATGGGTTTTTGTGCTTGAATATTTAATAATCTAACCTTAGGAAATTAACCCTTTGGAACATTGGTGAACCCGATGTTTTCAGTTTCTATTCCATACAATTTTTTTTGGTTTTTTGTCATTTTTGCAAGTACTGGTAGAGAAAGCTACATTTGTTTTTTATCACGCTGCATTTGATGCGTCGCGACACATTTGAAGGATAAAGTGACGCAATCACTCTAAAGCGCCACAATCACAGTGCGTAACGTTGCATTTGTCATACATGAGTCGCATCTTCCTGTCAGACCGAGATGCATTCGCTTTGCTGCGATGCATTTGCCTGGTAACTTTTTCTTCCTTTTGCATTCTGGTTTTTCTGTTTTCTATTATTTTCTATTTTGCATTCTGGTTTTTCTATTTTCTATTTTTTTTTTTGTTTGGCATTCTGGTTTTCTTTTCTAGCATAGGTTTTTCATGTTACTAATATTGGTTTGCAGGATGTGGCGGTTATGTTTCATGGGTCCAAGACTAGTTGATAAAACTACTAACTTGTGCTTTTGTAGGTTCGAGTGTCCAAGACTCATTTCTAAACATTGTGTTTGTTTCTTTTTAGATTACAACACATTTATTTTTGGTGCACTTAAAATAAACATGTCTTTCATTTTGTTTGATTGTGTTTGAAAGTGGTAGGCAAATATGCTCTCACCCTGTGCAAACTAGGTGACCAGAAAGCCAGACCCACTTTATCCATGTGTAACCCTGATGTAATAACCGAAGTATCCTCTCCCCTTGTGCAGTAATGTGATCCTAGGTGTAAGAGAAATGATTATTGCCTCTAGAAATTGGGCTTGCCTGGGGATTTCATCACCCCAACGCGACTAAAACTAGCAACGGAGCTAAAGCCAAGCTACCCTCGACCAGTATATAAATGTGAATCTTAAGGGAAAACCTAAGATTACGAGTGCGGATGTGTCATACAGACAGAGTAATATTCCCATAAACCCTGTTGAGCTTAACCTCTTCAAGCTGGAGTGCCACCTGATTGGTGATTAATCTCTTTTGTAGTAAGCCCAAAACCTTCTCTTTGCTAGTACAACACCGGTCAGTGTGAAGCCTTCCACATCTTCGCAGTCTTTAGTAGAGGTGATCAATCTTCCATGGGAGTTTCATGGGGGTTGGAAGCTTGGTTGGCCTGAGAAGAGAGTGCACTATAAGGGGGAGCCTATGCAACCAAGCTTCTAGATTCACACACTACTGATATGTGGCTGGGGAAACCTATATGGAGTCTAGCGAATACTATCCTAGATTAACCATAGGATCGTACTTGTTCTCTTATGTGTTTGATTACTTTTCAAAATATAATGCTTGCCAAGTGTTTGCTGGTTACTGAAACAAAACAAACAACACTCGAACATCTCTAAACAAACAAACTTTCAACAATTCGGGTTTTAAACCAAAAATATTAGAAATTTGACCTTTTTATATTTTGCAACGCATTTTTCAAAATGCAATCGCTCTATCACATCGCATTTGCCATATTTTGCAATGCATTTGCTTTGCTAAGACACATTTGATGCTCCAAACACCGCATTTTCCTGTCTTGAAATGTATTTGCATTCGGTAAAGCCGCATCTGAAATACTAAACCGCATTTGACATTTGTAAAGCCGCATTTGCAAAAACTAAACCACATTTTCCATTTCCAATGCTGCATTTGATCACTACAACACATTTTCTTCTTGTAATGATGCATTTTCCTTTCAACAAACCAACCACTATTTTAGACCAGAATTCAAGTCCAAAAATCTTAGCCTATTGTCAAAACATCTTTTTCAAAAAGCCTTTGTCAGAAACCAGAATTGAAATTGCTCAAAACGTCCATCATTTGCATTCATTAGCTTGTACTTTAACCATAGGTTTAAAATTTTCATATTTTAGTTGCATTCCCTAGGCATCGTAATCATCATTTTTTCCTTAGGTTTCATCTTGGAAAACTTTGGATTAGGAAAATCTCCACACTTTGCAAAAACCATTGTTTTCAAAACTAGGGTATCTTGGGACATAGTCATTATTCCTCTTTTCGATCATTGTCATTTTTGTGAGAACCTCCAACTCAAAAATCTAGTTAGCTAGGCTCACTCGTCATTTTGACCTTGTCATTTAGTCCCTTTAGAAAGTCCTTTTGATAACCTAAATTGAGACATAAGTCAAGCTTAGAGTGGTTAGGAAAACCTTTCTCCAAACATTGTCCAAACTTAGTCATCATTTTAAACTTAGACTTTGCATTGTCCACCTCTAGTCCTCATTTTGAACGTAGACTTTGCATTAATCACTTATTCCTTTGTCAACATTACCATCTTAGTCCTCATTCGAAACTTTAGCTTTGACAACCTTATCATTTTGCATCAATCATTTCCTTAGTCATCACCTTGCATTTGTCATCCTTTATTCCAAAATACAAAAAAATTGTCATAACTTTTCATCCTAAGTTGTCATTTTGTATTAGCCATTTTTCTTTAGGAAACACTATTGCATTTTCATCCCTCATTATCAAAAATCCAAAAAATAGTCTTGCATTATCATCCTTTTATCACAAAAATACAAAATACAAAAAAAAAAAAAACATTGGCTAGTATCACCCTTACATTTAGTCATCATTTTCATTACCATCATTTGAGCAATTCCATTTTATGGTGGAAACTAGACTCCAAAGAAAGAAAAGACAAATGGAAAACTTTGGACAAGATTCTAATTCCAATGTCACCAATCACACTTATGACCCAAATTGGACTTTTGACGACCCATTTAGCAACACGAATACTCAACCTCTCATGACCATACCATCCTCATCAAACAACCCCTTTGAACCATTCTTATGTAAGGATGAATATGGACAAATACTTGAGGAAAACCTAGAGGTAGCAGCACAAGATCCAGAGGTGGCCTAATTTGTAGAACAAATGGTCTTATATGACAGAGACAGATATTTGGCCATACTTTTAAGTCAAGGAGCTAAATTACCCCATGGGTTCGACATTCATACCTTGAGATCGACATCTCTTGCCAATAACATCAACAATACACATAACATGTCAAATAGTGGTCAACCTCCAAACACCACAATCAATACCTTTTGTGATGCTACCTCACAAAATGTTACAATGACCATGAGTGCTACCTCCAACATTCCAAACAACTCCAATTCAATAAACGCTACATCCATTAGAGGAACACAATCTGTCATAGTGCCCACAATATCCACAATACCTTCACAATCGACTGGAGCCACCTTTGGGTCCTTGGCAGTGTGGGAAAGTTATTCCAATCCTCTTTACCACTACAGTAAATGCCATGGGGGCATCATCAAGTCATACAAATCCTCCATTGACAACTACATCTAGTACCATGAATACATCTTCATCATATCCTCTCATTGGTATCTCACATAATCCTTTGGGTGGAGGTAAACGATGTATCTTTATTCAAGGACCACAACAAAATATTAATGCGTCAACACAACTTAATGCCATCACCTCCCAAGGACAAAATTTGACCATTTCCCTTGTACAAACCCAACAATTTGGACAAGGAAGTCAAAATACACAACCTATGGCATCATTCGCACATAAAAATATTCATGGTTGCCATATTCCTCAAATATCGACCCAAATGGTTGGGGGACACATTCCAACATACTCATACCATATTCTTACCCACCAACATGCCCCCAATCCAAAATTTCAATACCAACAACACGCAAATCAGAACACATCATACATGTCACAACAACATGTACCTCAACAACACACCAACATCCACTCATAACAAATAGGGACCTATGGCGTACCAATCAATCCGATGTATGGGACCGCAAATGAACCTATAATCGATGCCTTGCAAGCAAAGCTGATGGGTCTAGAGAAAACCATAGCAAACATACAAATATCTAGCCAAAAATCAGAAGTGTCATATGATTTATCCGTATACCCCTTTGACATGAACTTATACATGCTACCATTTCCTCCAGGATATGTGTTACCTAATTTTACCAAATACAGAGAAACGACAAACCCTATTGAACACATGCGAGAATTTGCAACCAACTATATGGATGTTGCATATGAACCAACATACTTGATGAGACTCTTTTCTAAAAGTCTTGCAAGTCCTACCCTTGAATAGTTCTCCACTCAAAAAGATATCCAAACATGGGATGAACTTAAATGCAAATTCATAAAAAATTACTCATACAACATTGACATGGACACCTCTATTACTAGCTTATGCAATCTCACGCAAGAGGATGATGGTGAAACGTTCATCCCATTCTTCCAAAAATGGAGAATTCTAGCTAGTCGTTGTCACATCGACATACCCAGAAAGAAAAAGGTAGACATGTTCATTCAAACACTTCTAGGACCCTTAAAATATGCATTACAAGTGCACTGTTGCACAACCTTCATAGACCTAGTTGAAAAAGGTGTCCAATTTGAGAAAGCCCTTATTGCAAAGGGAGAGCTAAAGTACTGTCCTAAAAAACACAAACGCAAATCCTCCCACTGACAAAAATAAGTACTGGATCAAAAATAAACATGTTACCAATGATGGTGTTGTTGATGCAAAGGTTGTAAACACTATGGGTCCTGTATTGGCTCTGAAAGGGGTTGAACCACAAAACAAGCCAACGAAAATACTAACACCCCCCACTAATGCCACCCCAAACAACCAAAATGGTCAAAATAGTCACAATCAAGGACAATACTGTTAGATGAGACAATTCCCTAGGGGTCGCACATACACTCCCTTGGGTGAGCCAATGGAGGAGGTCCTCAAGAAATGCCTTCAGAATGGTCTCATCACACTTGAAGAACCAAATTTGTATGACCCAGGACAATTTAAATCATCATGGTGGGATGATAATGCTTTCTGTGAGTACCACCAGGCTAAAGGACATAAGACATCATCCTATCGACAACTCAAAAATAATGTGCAAGACCTTATAGAGAGTCTAATAATTGAATTAGGTGGGCCACAATTTCCATCAAATGCTGACCATACCATTCATAAGAACCCATTGCAAGACCATGGCTCTAATAACGCTTCCACATCAGATCCTAAGACAAACAATAATCAAGCCAATTACGCCCACACCAAGTATGACTATTATGGTGGACCTATTATAAACAATGTCCAAACAGATGATGAATACATCAACACCATCACAATCAAACGAGTACCCCAATGCAAGCCACTACTCGAAGTGGCAAGATCACCATAGCTGGTCTGCCTCTTGCTAGGCAACCTAAGATCACCATACCTGGTCCATATCCTATGCAGTCACAACCTACCTTGACCACAAAGTAGTGGAAACCTAAGAGTCAGTTTAACCTTATCAACCAGCTTGGAAAAACTCCCGCATAGATTTCCATACTTGAGCTACTTCACATTTCTCCCACATATAAGGCTATACTAGATAAAACCCTGCAAGAGTCCTCTGTCCCTAAGGATATTGATGTCAACCAATTTGAGACCATGGTGGGATATCTCACCACACCTCATCACCTCACTTTTTCTGATCAAGATTACTCATCACCCAAGACCAACCATAATGACGCATTACATATCGAAACTTTCATCCATAAGCACAAGGTCAGAAGAGTTTTAGTAGATGGTGGTGCAGGATTGAACATATGCTCCTTGAAACTGGTTAAGGCTCTAGGATTTTATGATGCTTGCATGGACCCTACAAAGAGTATAGTCATAAAAGCATATGATGATGAAGAACATTCTTCATGAGGCATTATTTCTCTTCCTATCATAGTGGGACCAGTCATTGTGGATACAACTTGCTAGGTCCTAGATCTATAATTACCTTACAACATCTTGCTCGGCCGCCCATGGATTCATGCCCTAAAATTCATTCCCTCCACATATAACCAATGCTTAAAATTCCCATTTTATGGCACAAAAATCACTATATATGAAGACCCTGACCCTTTTCAATATTGTACCAACCTAAGGGGTATTTCCAAAAATCAACTGCTCATCAACCGAGAAGCTCCTAGCTCCTCTTCTTCTAAATACATTGATCCATCCACGCTTGCATCATCTTCCATGTCCACTCTGTCCACATCTTCCACCACACCACCATCTTCCACACTTCCTAAGGATGAGTCCAATGTCAAGATCCAGGACCTAGGCTATGGAGAATTCAAACTACATACGGCATATAGCATCACAACAATACCCAAGTCTTTGAAGGTCTATGGTCAACCATGTTTTAAAATGGAACCCAAAGAAATTTTCAAAGTTCCACCAAAAATGGTTTTCATAAAATGGGGAGACATGAGTAATGAGGAACTTGCCAATATTACAGGATGGCTCTATAAAGAAATGGTTGACCTACCCCCATTACCAGTTAAGAAATATGGCAAGGGATATGACATAATGAAGGCTAAGGGCTATGATGGAACTAGTGACCTAGGCAGAAGTAAAACTGGATGAAGAGAGCCCATAGAATCTTTCAAAATACCAAAGTATCTTGGATTAGGGTATGGATTGCCTGACAATGATGACCGACGTACCAATGGACTTTTGAGTGAGCGCGTGCATGCTTCGGAAAGTGTCGAGACTGCTAAGGGAAAATTTATTGAAACCAACTCCCAAGAGTGGGAATTTGTCTCCCAACAATCCTTAATTGACTGTTGCCTCGATGATTTGTTCATTGAAACGAGGGAGCTTACGTTTGAACAAAAATTTTGGCAAACATTTAAAATCGACCAGGCACCAAATAGTCATAGCTCCATTTCCCTTCCCCATGACATACAAGACCCACCATCTGAACCCCATAACTAGTAGTCGAATCCATCTGAATTGCCAAATAACATCGACAACCATGACTCTGAGTCCTTCACCCCTTTGACAACGACTATGAAACAAGTGAAGGGGAATATTGGATAGAGTCCGATGTGGAATTAGATGATGATAATTTCATCTACAATATCTTTGAATTCATTTGTATTCTTTCCGCATCCTCCCCTCAATTCACAACCACTGACGATGGCATTTCCCTAGTCTATCCACAATTAATCGATTGGGACCAACAAGGCCCGCTAGTCTTGTACATCTTTTAGAATGATGAGGCTATTGTAGAATTTATGGGATTACGTGAGGGTATACCTAGTGGTGATCACAAAGCAGGATTCACCATTGGCCTAGATTGTGTAGCTTGCTTCAAAAAAATTGTTTCGTCCTCCAGTTGCAAAATTAAAAATAAGAATAAAGAAAAAATAAAATGTCTTTAGGTGAAAACTGAAAGGCACCTTCTGATGACAAAAAAGTAAAAACAAAGGACGTATTTGTGGGTGAAAACCTCTCTGAGGTGCCCAAAGATGGAGGACTGGACTTTCTTCTCGTAACACAAGAGAAATCAGCTATGCTCATAGAGGACACTATTGAAGACAACATATCAATAGCAGAAGATTCCAAAATGGTCCTCTTTACTACATCCTTGACTGAAGAAGAGAGACCAGCATTTCATAAATTCTTTGCAGAACGTAAAGTCAACTTCACATGGTCCTACGCCAACATGTCGGGACTAGACCCAGAACTGGTTTTGCACCATCTGCCACTATTGCCAAATGCCAAACCAGTTAAACAGAAGTTATGCAAAATGCATCCTCAGGTCACTCTATTGGTCAAGGCTAAGTTGAAGAAACTTCTAGATGCTAGGTTCATATGGTCTATTGATTATGCTGAATGGATATCTAACCTTGTGCCATTAACAAAGCCAAATGGAATGATCTGAGTCTACACAGATTTTAGAGACTTAAACAAGCCATTCCCAAAATATGACTTTCCTTTTCTGAATATTGGTATCGTAGTTGACCTCACGACAAGATATGAGATGTCCCTCATGGACAATTTCTCAGGCTATAATCAAATTCGTATTTCCCTCGAAGATCAACATAAAACAACATTCACTTGCCCTTGGGGTACATACTACTGGAATGTCATGCCATTTGGTCTTTAAAATGTAGGTGCCACATATCAGAGGGTTATGACCACAATATTTCATGACATGATGAATAAAATAATGGAAGATTACGTAGATGAACTTTTGGCTAAATCAGTAACAAGAAAAGATCATATGAGGGTGTTAAACACAATTTTCAAGACACTAGAAGAATACAAAGTTTGACTAAATCCTAAGAAATGTGTCTTTGGCATAACATCTGGTAAACTCTTGTGATACATAGTTTCTCGAAGAGGCATTGAAGTTGATCTAGAAAAAGTCAAAGCCATCATGGACATGCCTCCTCCCAGAGGAATAAGTGAACTCAAGACATTACAGGGCAGGGTACAATCTATCTGGTGCTTTATAGCATAATTGGTTGACAAGTGTCAACCATTTCAATATCTTCTATACAAAGGCATCCCCTTTGTGTGGATAGATAAATTCCAAGAAGCCTTTTAGCAAATAAAAGACTACTTACTATCACCGCCAGTCCTCATGCCACCCATTCATAGAAAACCTTTACTCTTATACATCTCTGCCACTACTTTAGCACTTGGGGCATTGCTAGCACAAAACAACCAAGAAGATAAATAAAGGGTCGTATATTATATCAATCGGACACTGGTCGAGTATGAACTGAATTACACATCAATTGAATGTGCTTGCCTAGCAGTTGTCTTTGCAGCTCAGAAGCTAAGAAATTATATGTTGAGCCATCAAATATAGTTGGTAGCAAAGATTGACCCCCTCAAATATTTCTTGAGTTGTGCAACACTGATAGGACGTCTGGAAAAATGGGTCATGATTTTGAGCGAATACGATATTTAGTATGTAGAAAGAAAAGCGATCAAAGGAAAAGTGAATGCAAACCAATTGGTAGACAGGCCTATACAAAGTGGTCACCTCTTAGTGGCATATTTCCCAGATGATTCAATATTCCATACATAACCAAAGTCACCCTGGAGGCTATACTTTGACAGATCACATACTAATCATGGCTCGGGGACAGGGATATTGTTTATCACCCCTCAAGGAGATTACACTCCCAAGTCTTTCCGCATAGCTTTCCCATGCACAAATAACGTGGGAAAATATGAGGCACTGGTTACCAGACTTAGAATGGCAATAAAATGGAAAATCATAGCACTACATGTCTATGGGGATTCTCAGTTAGTCATCAACCAAGTTAATGATGACTATGACACAAAAGATGAGAAGCTAATGCCCTACAAACAAATGGTTGATAGTTTCCAGACATACTTTCACATGGTGAATTTTGAGCAAGTGTTGAGAACACAAAACAAAGCAGCAGACTCCATGGATACAATAGGTTCTCTCCTCGACATTCCAAGCAATATGCATCAGCTAGAATTCCTAATAGAACAACTGTTGGTCCCCGCCTATCATATTCCAAAATCGGAGATGGTCTGCAAGCTTGTTGGTCCCAATTCTCCTTGTTACCAAGACATCCATGAATACCTCAAGTCTCAAACCCTCCCCCTTAATCTTTCCAATAACCAGAGGAAGTCTTTTATCCAAAAAGCCACAAGATATGCCATCGTTAGTGACACTCTTTATTGTCGTAGCTTTGACAACACCCTCCTTAGATGTCTCAACACCAATGAAGCATGTACAACCTTATGTGAAGTACATGAGGGTATATGTGGGTCTCATTCGAGTGGTCCTACTCTGGCCAAGAAGATAACAAGACTTGGGTACTATTGACTGGCCATTGAGAAAGATGCACTAGAATATGTCAAGACTTGTCACCAATGCTAGATTCATAGTGATTTGATTCACGCTCCAGCACAAGAACTTTGGTCAATCACGTCTCCTTGGCCCTTCACACAATGGGGACTCGACCTCGTGGGAAAGATCCATCCTACCTCATCCAATGGCCACAAATTCATCATAACTGCCACTGAGTACTTTATGAAGTGGATCGAAGCCATCCCCCTGACGTACATAACCAACAAACAAATATACAAATTCCTTCTTAACTACATAATTTTTCGGTATCGCCTTCTGCAATCCATCATCACTAACAATGGACGTTCATTTAAAAACCAAGACGTTCATGAGTTATATGAGTGATTTCACATCCAACATCATTTTTCATCTATGTATTACCCACAAGGAAACAGTCAAGCTGAGGTGTCAAATAAAACCATTGTTAAAATCCTAAAAAAGAATGTCAATGATGCTAGCCGTGACTGGCATATTCAACTCAACCCTACTCTGTGGACTTACCGCATCAGCATTCGCACACCCACAGGAGCCACTCCATTTTCCCTAGTCTTTGGAGCTGAGGCCATCTTTCCCATCGAGGTTGAAATTCCTTCCTTACGAGTCTCCCTAAAGGGTCTAACTGATGATGAAGAGTACAAAAAGTCATGCCTACATGAGCTGGAGATGTTAGAGGAAAGAAGACAAAATTTCCTAAACCATCTACAGGCATATCAGAACCATCTCTATTGCAGTTACAACAAGAGAGTCATGGTTAGGAAATTCGACATTGGTGACTTAGTCCTCATGCAGAACCCTAAGAATCAGGCTGACAGAGAAAAGCCAGGAAAGTTTGAACCAAACTGGTTGGGTCCTTACGTCATCATATCCTCTTTTGGTTCTAGAGCATATCAACTGGCTACCCAAGACGATGAACAATTGACGAAGCCCATCAATATTCTACATCTCCGCAAGTTCTATGCATACCATCAAAAGGTTGAGCCAAAAACCTTGAAAATACAAAAAAAAATTTGAAAAATGATAAAAAATTGTTGCCTTGATGAAAACCTAGCAAATAGGCATCTTGGCGATACCAAAAAACTGAAAAATGACAAAAATAGTAAAGAGAAATAATTCGTCCAACAGTGAAAACCTAGAAAACAAATGCTTTGGATAAGTACCATGGTGAAAACCTAGCAAACAAGCGCCATGCATAAGTCAATCATTGATCTACCATCTACTTCACTTTATCTGTCTTCGCCAATGATGAGATACATTTTCCGTCACCACCACGACACTTGACATGACATCATACCCTGTCTCTCATGGTTGACAAATGATTGACATTAAGTCATGCATACTGTCCATCGGGTATCCCATGCATATCTTTTTCACGTCCTTTAAAATTCGCTAACTCTTGGACCTGACTAGGGGCAAATTTTTATCATGTGATTGTAGTGGGTATCATGCATAGTGTGGGAAATTGTAAAAAGTCCTGAAAAAAGACAAAAACATTAGAAAAGGTGCTGAAAAAAGACTAAAACATCATAAAACATCCTGAAGAAAGACCTAAAAATTGAAAAACATCCTAAACAAACCCCAACAAAGTCAAAATTTCTAGAAAATGCAAAAATGAGGTCATTCTTTGTCAAGTTCGTCAAAATAGTCAGTCTTTGTCATTGGTCCGAACTATGTTGTCTCTGTGCATTTGCTACGTAGGAAAGACTCAATGTTGAGTCCTCGAGACATTAGGTCAGTCCTTTTAGGTGTGTCAAAATAAAATCATGATTCAATCTTTGGTCATCAAGACAAAGTTAATTGGTCGTGTCGAACTACTAGGTCTCTAAATGTATGATGTAGGCAAGGCCATCTGTCGATGAGCCCTCGAGGCCACACTAGGTCAGTCCATTAGGGTTCAAAGCACTACAATGGCACACACATCAAAAGTATACAAGTCAAAATAAATCATTAAAACAAAGTATGGCAATCATTTATTCAAACATGACAATCACATAAGCATGTCAATATCGATATATATAGTCGACACAAGTCAATTTAGTCAACTTCAATCAAATCTAGTTAAAACAACTTACATTGTCATAACTATTCAAACTGTCAACTCTTGGTTATCTTTTAGATGAGTCCTTTTGAAGAATAGTCTCAGTCATTTATGCCTTAGGATGTGTCCTTCCTAGGCATCATCACTGTCATCCGACATTTTTGTGGGATCCTCTTGAAATTTAAGAATCACTCCTCTCCACATCAGTATTCTTTCATATCAGTCCTTTTGAAGAACAAACTATGTCATTTATGCCTTAGGATGTGTCCTTCCTAGGCATCGTCATTGTCACCATCCCTATCACTTTGAGGAATCCCTTTAGACATTTAGGGATTGATCCTCTCGACATCAACATTATTCAGGATGTGTCCTTGAATTTTTGATATTCGTCATCTCGGCATCATCAAAACCTTGACACCCTGGCATCTCGACATCATCAAACTTGACATCTTGACATTAAAACACTTGGCACTTGTCTTTTGGTTTTTCATCATGTTACTAGTTTTTCAGTGAGATCCCGACAACAAGATTTAGAGAAGTAGCAACATATCATGACATTTTTCTTGTCTTTTGACACGCATGTTACTAGTTTCTCAGTGATGTCTTGACTAAGGGATTTAGAAAAACAATGACGTATCATGATAATGACTTTATTTTGTATTTTTGACAATCATGTTGCTAGTTTCTCAAGGATTTCCTCGAAACGGGACTTAGAGAAGCAATGACATTACATGACTTGTCCCTTTTGTCTTTTCTGCTTGCGATTGGTCATGACAAAAAGATTGGGGAAACTGCGCTCTTAGTATGAGTCATGATCATCGTTGTCTATGACTACTTGTCTTACAGGATGGTACAACCTTGCACACCTTGATCTATGTCATATCATGGTGTTTGTTGGCCATTACAACAATCTTCCCAATGATGATTAAGAGCAATAAATATTAAAGTCCTATGGTGAGGTTTGAAGGATTTGATCTAGGAACTAACATGCATCTCCTTCGGTCTGTTCATCTTCGCTCGTCCATCTCACGATGATATCCTATGACATGCAAAAATATAAGGGCATACAAAATCATATAGACATTGTATTAGGACCATACATACATCATCCATAGCATTAAATCATATAAATTTCATTGCATATAGCATTATACATAGTCATGCATTAACATAATCATAAACATAGCATCCATTCAAGTAAATACATTATGCATATCATCATCATCCATGACACAACATCAGCATAACATATAAATAAACATTGCATTATCATGGCATCATATCATAGGTAACCATCATAGGACATACATGACAAGACATAAATAATACCATCATTCATCATAACTGCATAATTCACATAGGCATCACATCACATATATCATAATGCATAAATCAAGGAACATCCCATAACACACATGTAGGATGAATCAAAACTACATCATGTATATAACATCATCTCAAAATATATAATGTCATAGGATAAAGTCAAGAGATATCCCATAAATAGAGCTCGTAGGCCCAACGGTGTATACATAATGTGTCATAACATAAAGTCTAAAAGATGAAATCAAATGTAGTAAGCATGTCCCTAAGAAAGGCTCTCCTCATCCCCTCGTGGCAAAGAGGGTGGTGACTAGGGAATTGTGAATGGCACTGGGGTAACAAGTGGAACTATAATAGCCTCTGTCTGTGACCCAGATGGAACTGACACTTATGGCATCTGTGATGACACTGTGGCCTGACTTTATGAACCCAAAGGAGCTGTCACTGGAGGTGGACCAGGTATTGATCTATGGCCTGAACCTGTGACCAGACGAGTGTCTGTGATGAGATCTGTGACTCGAAATATGCCCTGAAGAGGTCGAGCCTCCTACACTACTCCAGCTACCACTGCCACTCCCTAATCTGCTACTGCTACCTGTCCTCATATGTGTCCTAGTCAGAGAGGGATCTCTCATCTCGGTTGGAACAACTTGCTCATACAATTTCCTATATGTCCCAAGCCGTACACTGACCCTGCCAAACTCCCATGCAAAATCTGCTGATGGTCCTGTACAAAGTTGTACAAACTCTATACACCACTACATTGCCTCCTGTTGGCAGATCATTGTCTGATCCCGCTCTACTCGAACCACCTCTAGCTCTGCCTATAGTGCTCTGACCTGTGCAACACTCTCATCTAGTCTCCTCTATAGGTCTGCCACCCTATGGTTTGTCGTGGCATTTTGGGGAAATGTTGAGGTAGATGGTACCTCCTCCTCTCCCTCCACCATCCTCCACCTCAGGAGTCTCTCAACCTCATCCATGGCATTGTCATCTCTACCATCATCCTCCTCCTCCTCTACAACCTCCTCCACCTCAACCTCCTGCTCCTGCCTCAACTCCCCCTCCTGTCTCTCCTCCTCCTGCTCCTACCTCAGCTCCTCCTCCTATCTCTCCTTCTCCTATCTCGCCTCCTCCTCGGCCACCTTTGGGATAGCATCTAGTGTCGCTCTAGCCACATGTTGTCACACCCTCCTACCTTGCCTTTGGCCATCTCTCCTCCATCTCCAGTCGTCCCCTCCGTCATCCCCATCATCTCCATCATCTCCACCCTGACCTCCATCCCTTCGCCCATCTCGCCCTCCACCCCGACCTTCATCTCTATCGCCATCCCTCCCTCTACCCTTACCTCTTTCATCATCTTTTCCCCCTCACCAGGCTTGTGGCACACGTGGTATATCTCCTATCAATAGGTGTTGGCCCATTAGGATCTGTCAGTGGCACTGGTCGATGCGTCTGCAACCACAAGTCATAGTCAGCGGTAGTCCCTGGTTCTATAACTCGACCTCTCCATCCCCACTACTGGGCTACTAACCCATCAATCTGCTACTCAACAAATTGTATAGAAATCGATGGCCCCCACACTGACTCCCTGGAAGATCTGGCATACTCGACTATGCCTACTGGTACACCCTGCTGCTCCCCAAACTATCTCAGTAGACGCTGTGGTAGGTACATCTCTATAATGATCTGACTCTACACTGTCCTACCAATCAAGTAATGGTACTGTCTACAAAATTTGAGGTGGTCATCCTCATCATCCCACTGCTGGCAGTCTCTGTAGGGCCTCCAGATGAATGAAACCATGGTGTGAATCCAATGGCCCCACCAACCTATCTCTCTCATCCTCATTTGTTGTAAAGCACCGGCATAGTAATAAGTGTAAGGCATCCCCTCGGCTAGCTGTGGTATCTGGATAGGAGGTTGGAATATGGCCACATGCTCCCAGGCTCATCTCATTAGAAGTGTAGTACCACACCCAATGCTCTATGCCCTCATGTAGGCCACCTCATGAAGCTGATGGTAGAGCATGCCCAACAAACAGGGCCCCCAGGTATAAACTGTCATGTCTCACCATAAGCCCACTATCATGTCTCCCCAACCAATGGGAAACCCATGTCCGTGATGGTCAGGAATCAATATCCCACCAATCAATGTCACCAAAAATGCATCAAACTGGGCATAAAGCTCTACCATAAACTCCCAGTGGATCTCATATCCCTCGATACCAAGTCTTGCTCCCTCATCCCGGTAGTAAGCTATAAAAGTTTGATAGCCATGTCAAGGGTCATAAATGATCCACTCTCCTCGGATCGACAGACGTAGAATATGGTAGGCATCCTCAAGTGTAATTGTGGCCTCTCCCATAGGCAAGTGGAACGAGCATGTCCCCGAATGCCATCTCTCACACAATGCAAGCAACAATCCCCTATTTTCCTGAATCACAGGCATATAGGCAATTTAATACAGGCCCAACTGCATCAACCATCATCGCTCTCACTGACTCAGCTAATCACCGAACCTAAAGGTCAATGGCCTACTCTTCCGAGTATAGATGGGTGCAAGCTGTCTCTGTAGAAGGCCAAATAATGTTTTAGTACTTTAGGGACAATCGTCATTATCATCAAAAGCATGCAAAATTTAAAACCCATCAAAATTGGCCCTAGTCAAAGTCAAAGTCAAAGTCAAATGTGTGTTGGAGAAGCGTTTGCGTCTCTATACACCTCAATTGTGTCATGAATCCTCAATTGCGTCTTTTTTTCCATACTTGCATCACATCAGGCCACTTCCATCTCGATTTCTGGCACATGTGTAACTTCATTCAAATGTGTCTCTCTGACACATGAATGCATTGCAAAATGTCATATGTGGCATTATATCTTTTGAATGTGGCACGATATGATGAATGCGTCACAATTTTCAACGGATGTGTCACACATCCTTGGTTTTCCATAATTATCCTTTGCACTTTTGTCATGATGCATCAAATGAGTCGAAAACAACAACAGATGTAGCTTACGCGCACGCATATGCGTTGCCGCGCATCTATTGTTCACCCTAAAACCCTAATTTTTATGAAAATTTTAAGAAAATGACAAAGTGCGTTAGGTGTACATACCACTGGCTCTAAGCCCTCTGGCTACCTGAAAGTCCGCACAATCTCCCTGCGATGCTCTGTGACTGGAATCACCATCCTCGCCAAAGTCCTCCTTGCTTTGAGCTCTCAAAATTGCTAAGGCAAATAGTGAAAATGAATTGACTTTTACCCATTTGTCAACCTATTTATAAAGTCAAAATGACATTTGTCAACTAGGTTATTACTGGAGGCCCTTTTGACCAACTTTGACCACCCTTTTGGCCACTTTAAACATGTCAGAATCTGAAACCGTCTGTGCCATTGTTTTTCTGGTCATTAAATTGACTTATCAGGACACTTTACAAATTTTTCTGTCGCCGGCCCAAAATTTGAATTTTTTCCCAAAGGGGCATTGATACTCTATACCTTCGTTGGGGCATGACTTTGACTTATTTTCTTTGTCACAATGCGACATGCTACATTATGAAAAAGAGGAGAAAAATGTAGACACATAAAAATGACCTAGCCCTACAAGCTCTATTTTACCACTTTCATCCTAGCATAATTATGACATTTAATTATGTCCTTGGTCCACATTTAACTATTAATTAAATAATTTATAATTATTTAATTAATTCATATCTCTTTTATTCTTCATGATTATTAAAATAAAAGGTGTAAAAACTTTATTGATCACCAAAAACAAACATTACAACAAAGTCAAGGGTAAAAGCCCAGAGTAACCGAACAAAACAAGCAAAGCAGGAGACCAAATCAACCCGCACCCACACCATCCTCAACAAGAACCCTCACCAGGTCCGGACCAAGCTCCTGGGTGATCTAATCCCAATCATCAATCCTCCAACCCTCCACTTGCTCTGAAGCCCACTTATCCAAACAATTAGCTGTCCTATTCCATTCCCTTGGAATATGGTAAAAAGACACCATCTCCATCTAAGAACCAATTTTCCAAATCTGCTACACCACCACTACCAACTATCAGCTAACATCAGACACCTTTTTTTGACCAAGCAGGTTAACTAGCACCTGTGAATCAGATTCACAAATAATTCTATGCCATCATATCTCATAGGCCCATTCCAAAGCATAAAGGATCGCCAGACCTTCCATGAGGTTTATAGTTTGCACACCCTTATGGATAGAGAAGAGAAAGATCACCGAGCCGGAAGAGTCTTTGCCAATCCCACCAACTCCAGTAGGTCCTGGATTTCCTTGAGAAGAACCATCAGTATTAACCTTCAAAGTGCCTATTGGAGGAGGCCTCCAGTTTCCCAATCTCTGAACACATTGCCTAACCTTCCTACCTCCCTTGCAACCAACAACAGTTGGGGCTAACCCATGAATTCCCAACCTAGCCACCATCTTTGCATCCCTCTTCTCCATCGGAAACACCACATCTCCCTTAGCTTCAATCATCTTCAGAATCATCCTAAGGATTCTGAACCAAACTTGTTGAATTTGCAAGTGCTCCCCTCTGAAAATCCTTCCATTCCTTTCCAACCAAACCTACCATAACAATAAAATAGGTCCAACATGCTAAGCGTCCTAAAAAAATGGCGCCAATGAGGGAGGTCTACCCAAACTAGTCCAAAACTCCACCAAGGAGGAAGCATGAATGCAAGGACTATTCCAAACCCCCCACCAAGAATTCCAGAGCTGCACCATAAAAGGACATCGAAAAAACAAATGAAGGGAATCCTCCCACCTTGCCCACAAAGAGCACACCTAGAGGGGCCCAGGAAACCACACTTCTGAATATCATCCCATGTCAGACACCTGTTCCAAGCCAAAGTCCAAATGAAGTAGTTACACTTTGGACAAGAAAACTTATTCCCAACCTTCTTCCACCAAGGCACCTCCATCCCATCAACCCTTTGAGAGAGTAACCACTAGTAACCAGAAGCAACCATATAATGAACTTTCAGATTAGGAGTGTTGGCAATACAAATCTGCACCTTATTTTCTAAGCTTTTCCAATTGCACTTAGCAGATTTGGACCAACATTGGAATGCTTTCAGGTTGTGGGTAACCTATTTGAAAGCAAACCTCCAGATTGTGGGTCGGCTTCCCCATTTGATATCACTTAACTATTGAATTTATGAGATAAGGGTAAGAGTTGCATAAAATAAACCTAATGCTAGAAAGAAACTAAAGTGATACACCAAACAATCTAGACTTGTTAATAGCTTATCATATTTGAATCAATATCACAAAGCTGGACTTACACAACTCACTTGATAATGTAGTTTGCATAAATATTTCATAATAAGGTCTATAAATAATGCTATTAAAAGGAAAAAAGACATTTCACAATTAACAGTACCACTAACAACACAACTTACAACATGCAAACATACAACTTCTGCTAAATAGATGCATAACATGAGACAAGCTTGCAAGGAAAGAATAGATTTCACAAAACAAGCTGATCAATCATTAATAGCATACATGAGAAACAAAAAATGAGAAGGTAAAAGTGCTCTCATCTATTAAATCAAAGTGCTTACTGTATGTTAAGTCTATCTAAGTTACAATGCAGCTTCATGAAAAAATAACTCCAAGATAGTAGCTATCCTTCTGTTGAAAAAGAAAGACTCCAAGATAGTAGCTATCCTTCTATTAAAAAATGATCATACTTAACCAATACCCACCAAAACCTCCCACACATGTGCTTCTAGAAGATTATCCTCAGATAAAACAAAAATGGCTCAAAAAGAACCTTCTAGAAGTCTCTAAAATTCCCTCTACATGGAGAAAAAACAAGCTAATTCAATAGCCATCCCAAAAGTGTGACAAAAATACCTCCAGCTGGTTTCATTTTTCACCAAAATAGTCTAAACATCATCTCACACTTCCCATAACTCTGCAAGTCATAATTGGTCCTATTTCAACACTTGACCATATTCTTCATCATGTAGTATGTGTGTTTTGAAAACACATGGCTTATAAAAGCATTAAAGATAGTGAATTTGTTAAGTGATTTATAAAACACCACTTAGCAAAACACTTTACAATTGAGCATAAATCAAAGGGCCCCACCATATTTTTGTGTTACATTAGCATTAAAAGGCACAATAAAAGTGATTTTAAAATCACTTACATGATATTTTTAGACATAGAATAAAATGTAACATCAAATATTATGGAAAAACTCTCAAAAAGCCTCCAAGGCATTTGACCATCAACTTACCATATTTTGCATTCTCCCACACATGTCATACTCCATTGGTTTGCAAAGGCATATAGTATCAATAGCACTTGGCTCATAAGGCCGACCTCCAAGACTCTTGGAAATCATATTCCACCATGGTATTGGCAAAGAAAATCATCACTTAAGGGTTTCATGGCAACATAATGTATTGCACACCTTAGCATAAGTCAAAATAACACAAGGCATAAAATGCCTAGGTGACAACACATGACATATTGAAGACATAGCAAAGCTTTAAGGAATGGGGAAAGTTTAATAAAGGCATATAAAAAAAATGCCTAAGGCAATGGTAAGTGATTTTCGGCCCCCATCATATTTCTCATGAGTTTTATTTTTCAATTAAGGGATAAAAAATCCCATCGAATGGAAAATAATAGGGTCAAACCCCAATGATAATATTTGAATGATGGAAATCACCATCATTTGGTCACTTGGAAGAATTTGGAAAATGTGATGCTCTCTGCCGCCAGGGTTTGAGCAAACATAGGAAAAATGTAGACTCACCATGGTTTCGTTGACTTCATTGATGAGAAACATCACGAGCAGTAGGTAAAATGCTTCATGTAGCTTTAAAACTACATTTTTCACCATATGGAGGCCATTTTTCAGACCCATCTGTATTGTTTCCTCTTCTGTTGTTGCTTTCTTCTATTGATAGCAGCCATGAGAAGCTAGCATGAAGCTGTACAAGAAGTTTTTAGTGGCAAAACTCTGCACATTTCGATGCTCAAGCTCGGGTAAGCTCCCAACCGACCTTGCATTGTATTTTTCCTCTTGTGATGAGCAAGAAAAGCTCGAATGGAAGCCTTTAAATGTTTTTCATTTTGTTTTAAACTCAAGATAGCATTGAAATACTTCATGATCTGCAAATTTGAATAAAGCCGTTGCTTTTTCCATTGCTTCATGGACATAATAGCTTACTGGCCATGGCCATGAATAGAAAAGGTGTCATTATGCTTCATTTCTAAAAACCCTCCTATACTCTTTTGATTTCCCTTCTTCTCTTTCATAAATCATTGATAAAGTTAAAAAACCTAGATGGGTTTCTAGAAGAAGAGAACAAAACTGGAATGTGGTTCACCCCTCATCATGTGAACTTGGGGTTTTTGCATTTGTTATTTTTCTGTCTTTTCCTACATTGTGAGATAAACCTTGTTTGGGTTTCTTGTAGCCTTCATTTTTTTTTGAATTTGCAACTGTTAGTAGAGGACCCAAGTGGGTTACATGATTTCTTCGAAAGGTTCAGGTTTGTTGCAATAAATGTAGATAATTTTATAAATTCTTTCACCTTTCTATTGTTTAGACATCTGGGTACATGGTATCTTCATTTGCTTGGCCTTAATAAAAGATATACTATTCTGAAGTTTCAGCTTCACTTAATCTGTAGATACACTATCATTTGAATGATCTTTCTTTCTCTGGAACAAACTGAGATAATCACCTCAGCAAGAGAGTATGGAATAAGGTCCTTTTGAGCTCAGGAAGTGGAACATTGTGAGAATTGCATTAATTTTTAAACAATTTCTTTACATTGCTACATGTTGGACCATATTTCATACAAGTTCTTTGGCTTTACTCAAGACTATATCCAATGATTTCAAAAAAAATTCATAAACTCTTCTGAAAAAGTATTTTTGATTCTTGAACATAATTTAGGAGGGCTTCAAAAACCTTAATGATCAATCAAATTATTCGTTATTGTAGAATGTTCTCCTTTATAATTTCTGCATTTTCCTTTCGAGTTTGTTGATATTCATTTGGCTGGCTCTCAAGTTCAAAAATTATGTTGAAAAGTTGTTCATTTTGCTTCTATAAGTGAAGTAAATGCATTACCAATGTTTCCATGTTCTCACTCCACTTCAAATACTTGCATGTTTTACCATCTTCCTATGTAGTTTAAAGCCTTTGAAAGGGCTTCAAAATTCTATTGAATTGACTGTCCAATAAACTCCAAGGTTATTGTTCTTGGGCTTACACATTTCATGTCCCTTATCTCAGATACAATGTTGACTATATTATGCTTTGACTGAACTTTCCTATCACTATGCTTCCCATACCTCTGTGATCTAAGGAACAGACCACCTATATGCTGCTATAGTCCTCAAAAATATGGAAAAGGAAACGGACCCTTGTCTCAAAGGGGAGACCTAAGATCAGACCCTTAGATCATGGAGCAAGAATATGTAGATGCTATTTCAACTCCCAATGTTGTTCTTGTACTCTCCACCGCCATGGACCATGGCTTGGGTCTTGTCTCTTCATGATGACTTATCAATGCACACCTTCAACCCTTATGAAAACAATGAACTGTCCCCTTTGAATCCTTTAGAAGAAATACCATCATTGACTGAAACTCATTGAAAGTACCCTGTCTGCTACAATATCCCTATCCTTTGTAACTTTTTCCTATGAATATACCTTGCTTTTTTACTAGTTAAGTAAGATCAAAGTTTTCTTTGTAACACTTCCTCCTGATGCAACTCCTCCTCAAGCATTTTGCTTATCCTTATCAAATCTATCATGAGTGATAATGACACAACCTCACCCACAACACAAACACCCTATGACAAGCACACCACTCAGGATACTAAGACATAATCATGAAGGATTTGTCCCTACCATGAGATTGCATCTAAAGGACTGTTCTAGTGACATATCATGGATTGTAGCTTCGAGTTGCTACTGTATGCACATGACCTTCCGCTACAAAAAACTTGTCTTCATACATTGCTACTTTCTTAGTGAGTTCTCATGCAATTATCAGGTGATTGTAAACTATTGTAAATGGTTGTCTCATTTTAATGCAATCTTGGACATGCAGGGACTACTGTGGTGACTATGTTTTCAACTGATTGACATGTCAAGAATACAAGAGTACATCTTGTTGCATGTTTACTTCATATAGTTTGCATTAGGGGAAATTTACATAAAAAATGGGGCTCCTAAGAAACTCTAAAAAGGAAAAAATTATCTCATATAATACAAATTATTTAAATAAATATAAAAAATATAAATTGTTTAACTACATTAGTTAAGTGGGGACACACGTTTCTATTATAATTCCTTAAAAAACTGAAGTCCATAATTTTTCAAAAGTTGTAACATATATTTCTATTAGAATTTATTAAAAAATTCAAGTTCACTTTCTTCATTATTTATTTTTTATTTAAAAACTCGTAAACTCAAGTTTGGTAACTTATATTTCTATTATAATTTATTAAAAAAGTCATCTTCACTTTCTTTTCTTGATTATTATTTTTTTTTAAATTATTTGTTTTTATTTAAAAAGTGACAAAGTAAAAGTAAATTTTGATATTTTATTTTTTACTTAGTATTTTATTATATATATATATATATATATATATATGATTTTATAGATTTAGATTTATTATGTTATGTACATTTATTTAAATAAACATGTTTATAGGTTTTATAATAGTATATTTATATTTAAAAAAGTATGCTGAGGGATTTTTTTTTTTTCCATAGTCTCTTTGATTTTCTCATTTTCTTTCCTTTGCAAATTTTCTTGGTTTCTAATTTTTCCAATTATTTTTTCCATAGTTTCATGATTTTCTCCAACTTTTCCTCCTTCCAATAGTTTCAAATTTGTTTTTTTGGTTTTTATTTTATTTTTGCAGCACTTCATAAATGATTTTTATGAAATTTTTGTAGCACTTCATAAATGATTTTTATGAAATTTTTGCAGCACTTCATAAATGATTTTTATGAAATTTTTGCAGCACTTCATAAATGATTTTTATGAAATTTTTGCAGCATTTCATTAAAGAAATTTATGAATTTTTTTTATTTTTGCAGCACTTCATAAATGATTATTTTGATTTTTTAATGTTTTTTAAATGTTTTTTATATTTTTTTCATAAAGAATAAAAATATCTTTTTTAAAATATAAAAATTCTATAATAGAACTTAATAGAACTTAAGAATATAAATCTAAAAAACAAAAATAATATTTTATATTTAGAAAGATGAAAGAGATAGAATAGGATATGTAGAGTTAAATTAAACATCATGAGTTAATTCATAAGACTTTAGAAAGTTTTATTTTATAAAATAAATAATTTTATTTTTATTTTGGATGATGTCAATGTACAGATTGATGTCATCTTTTAGTTGATTTTTGATAACTTAAAAAGCTAATGATGTCATCCTTAGGAGGCCCATTTTTTATGTAAATTTCCCCTAATGAGCATTCAATGATTTTTCATGTATCGAAGTCACTGTTTTTAATGTAAAGGGACCTACTGTGCTTTACAAGTACAAACTAGATTGAATGCACTTACCTTTCCTTTAATTTATGTCATGTGACTCCTTACAACACTTTAGTCTATGTTGCTTGCTCATTGATATTTACATGTATGGTCTCCTTCATAGCTCATGTATGATCCTTGCCCCTTGTCAAATAGAATCATGATCTTGGTAGACTGCTTGAATGGTGACTGTCATTTCTTTTGATTGTCTATGTAATGATCCCCATTCATTTGATTACTATTGATGGTTGTGCTTAGTCATTATGATAGTGAGCAGACTTATTACTATGACTGTCTTGGAACTATCACTAAGAGATATCAATCCCCTAGTCTTGCACAGAAACCTTGGACTCCTTTTGGATGTCTTCATTGATTTTCACATTTATTGCTACCTGAAAAACCTGTTGTCTAATGTTTGGTTGAGAAGGCCTTGAACTCAGCCTTGTACAACTTTAGATTTTTTCTTGAGTTCCTATCCTTACCTTTCATGTTCATAATGCATTCAATCCTCTCATGCTTTCAATCTCAAGGACATCCTATTCATCTAACTCATAGGGCAATGAATTAGATGGCCATGTTTCTCTGCCATGAAGATAGTTATGCTTTATTTTGGATACCCTTCATGCCTGTTGACCTTGTCAGCTCCTACAAAGGTGTTTTCCTTATACTTGTACCATGACCATGAGTCAACCATTACTCTTGCTGCAGTTATATGTGATAAAGATGCATAGTCTCCTCATTATAACTTTATTTGATAGCCATTTGTCGCATATGTGGGTGACCTAACAGCTCACTTTCCTATGTGATGAGTGACTACCCAATAGGGTCGTGGTGAGAGGGGCTTGACAATAATCTGAAATGCTTCCTCATAATTAGATAGAGGCATAATTGAACTTGATGCATCTTCAAAACACTTTGATGCATAATTGAACTTGATGCATCTTCAAAATTTGATAATGAAAGTTGATCAACTGGTATGATTCCATATTGATTTAATGCATTGATAAGAGATAAATCTTTGATCAAGTTGCTCAATTTCCTTTTCTTTCAAAGCACACTGAGCTCTACCCTTGTGGGAGCCAAATTTACCCCACATGTTGCATTTGATCTGATAAAGAAACAATAATCAGGCTTGTCCTAAATCTGCACATGAAGCAAACAATTAGAATATAAATGCATATGTTAAATGTTCTTTTCTTTACTACATTTATGGATCAACTTATACATGCATAAGTAGGTTTGTATGCAAGGATTGAATAATTCATTACTTAGAGCCTCGCTCTAACACCATGTTTTCTTCAGATGTAGGGTGAGGAGCACAATGGAGCTGGGAGGGGTACAAGCGGTTTGGGGCAGCAGCAGGGAAAGTTGTGACCAATCATTCACAGGAAATGGCTGGTTCCATTCTTACATGCACATTCTCTCTTTCTTTTACTTATTCATGTATAAGTTTTTTCATATTTTCATTTGAATAAGAAAGCTATTCCCTTGGCTTGTGAGGGACATGTACCTTAATGATTATCAATAAAATAAATTACATTTGAATACATAATTCTCTTTCACATTTGTTGTAATGCACCATTAAAATGGAAAAAAATGTAATATGATTCATTTGACAATCACTCTTTCATGCACATTGAAACTAGCAGTTTAATGGTTTATCTTTAAATGTTTAAACAACATGAAAACAACAACACTAAGCTACCTAATTTCAGCTAAAAGTTAAAAATCAGATAACATTTCTGGCGGCATCTGCTATATGTTTTCTTGCTAAACATGAGACCAACTGCCTTTTGTGTTATCCATTGGGCACGAGGTCACTCACAAAACTAACACTACTTGAAAACAACATTACAAATAGTTGTAACTCATAACACTAGCAAGAAACACTTTGAAAACTTATTGAAAAAACCAACACTACAGAATGAAAACTATCTAACTGTGCTGAAAAGAACTTAGGGAAAACTGGAAATGCGTCTGAAATGAGACTATGCTACCTACTCTAACCAACAAAGAAGCTGGTCAAACAAAACCATTGACAGGTTTTGCAAAATAACACCCCTTTTTAATCAACAAATAATGCATTACATGATTATACATTGCTGAAAGAACATGAAACACATGCAGATATTCAATAGATTGTCGCAATGTCTCATAAAAAGTGCAAATGAACTTACTTGCACCTTGAAAATGATCATGCATATTGCTTTCCTGAACTGGACAGGTGAGCTGAATTGGATCACCCTCAGCTGTAACTCCCAAATTAGCCTCTTCATCAATTGCATCCTCATAATTGGGTGCAAACATGATCTCTGGTACTTCAGTGGCCTCTGAATTGGCCAAATATTTGATGGGGCAGCCTTTTGAAAGGACAAAGCTTGAACTACCATTGGTGATCTCCTGTTTTTCAAACAAACAAGGCACCTGATCACCCACTTGCTTTACATACCGTTGTTTCAAATGATCACTCATCTCTTCATTGGAGAAAAATGAGATGGCTTCCTCCATCAAACTTTCAATCAATACATCAGCCTCTGGCTCTTTTATACACCAGAAAGGAAGCTATTTATAATTCTCATTACTACTCAAAGAAAGATGCTCCAAATCATACTTGTCTTCTTTTATGGAGGCAGGAAAGTGTTCAAACAGTGAAGGGTTCTCTTGAAACAGACTCTCAGCTGATAAATTAGCTTCAAGCTCTGTTGTATAGCAGAAAGGAAGCTCATGAGACCTTATAAGACATTGTGTAGCAGGTTCATGAGAAGCTTTCTGTTCAAACTTATGAATCTATTGTTGAATTTTTGCATGAGTGCCAAACTCTTCTAGCAAATCTGATTTCTTGTCTTCCAATTTTGAACAAAAGTGCTCAATTATATCGGTGTACACTTCCTCATATAGCTCAACATCAACTTTCTCATGCATAACATGCTCAAAAGTATCAAATCCATTTGTACACTGCTCCTCCTCAACCTCATGTTGTTGAATTCTGACTAGATCCATGCTCTCCCCATCATGCTCAATGAAGCATGGAAGATCATCAAACGAAGTTGTGAAATCATAGTCTGCATCACCCTTTTTAGCCTCTTCGAGTTGTTGTCTTGATCCTTTAACCTACAGTTGCTTGATGTCTTCTTGTTGTTCTGAAATAGCATTTAGAGTGGGAAAATTCACACCTTCTTCATTCCAAACTGTACATTGATCTTCTTGTTTATCCTTTTCCACCATTTAACCTTGTTGTCCTATTGGAACATTTTCACCATCTTGGAGAACAACGGGAGGATCATCAGTTAAAACATTGCAAGAAACATTTTTAGAATTCCACTTTTGTTCATCCTTTTGCAGTTGTAGTTTGTATTCCTCCATTGCTAAATGCAGCAAGTTCACACTTATATTCTCCACCATGTTTATTGTGATGTGTGGGCCAAAGGTCTGCTCTTCATCAATAGTCTCGTTTGCATCCATTATCACATTTGATTTGGCATTCCCAAGCTCTTGTTCAAACATAACAGAAGCTAAAAGATTTGTTTCTTCCTCTACAAGCATCTCTTCTTTAGGTTTCTCTAGAACATAAGGGGTTGGTTGAGCCTCCCTAATGGGTTCTTCACTAGGATTCCATTGTTCAACAAAGGGTTCTTGAATAGGATGAGAGCTCCTAAAAGTTGGGAAAGTAAATTCCTTAGGTTTCTCCATAGGTTGAGCTTGCTTAAGGACAGGTTCTTGAGTTGAAACAAGATTTCTAAAACTTGGGGACTCAAATCTAGCAGACTGAAGATGTTCAACTTGCTTGAAGCTTGGAAAATTGGACTTGGGAACTCCTTTATTGACATGATTGTTCAATAGTATAGGAAGAGTTGAGCTGAGACTAGGACTGGAAGTTTCATACCTTAGTTGGAATTAATGATCAAAATAAGTTTGACTACTTTGCACCTGAGCAGACAAAGACTTGATTTGCTCCTCTTTAGTAGCTATCTCTCCTTCCAGGCTTTCCTCAAACTACCTTATTTTTGTCACCCGCTCTTGATCATAAATAAAGGATTGATTAGCCAACTCTTGATGTTGTGAGATGATCCTTTTCTGCTTCTTGATGTCAACCAACATCCAATACATATGTGAGAACACCTTACCAGCATCACTAATCTTCATATGTTCAAGTTTTTGGCTCAAAGCCCACAACACACGGTCAAGATTTTTTATCAGATCCAATACATGCTAGTAAGGGTGCTCTTGAGACTGATTATACAAATAGTCATGTTGGTTGGCATAAAAGACCTCTTCACGGGGTTGATTTTGATTATAGATTGGCTGATATTGAGATTGAGCAGGGATGGGAGGGTGGAAAACATGGTGAGACTGCTAGTAGTCTAATGTTATAGGGACATTTGGTATAAGACCAGCAAGCTGCTCTGTGTGAGATGGTTAGTAAGAGGGAACACATGCATGGTCCTCATGAAATGGTGGGTAATATGACATATTTCCATAAAATGCAGACATATTTGTTCATTTAAGAGACTGGAAATTCATTGGAATTTTTGGTAAAGCAAGAAACCAAGTTTGATCTTCATAATAACACTTTGTCCTCTTGAAACCATTTGATATCCTTTTAGAGTCGCCAGGTGTCTTGAAAATTTTCCTCCAAAAGGCTGTAACTACTGCTATACACACCAACAACAACAATAAAATGCATAAACATGAACTGAGAAGTAGTTCATTGTCCCACCGGGCTTGCCAAAACTATTGGCGATACAAATCTACACCCTGTTTGCTAAGCTTTTCCAATTGCACTTAGCAGATTTGGACCAACATTGGAATGCTTTCAGGTTGTGCGTAGCCTATTTGAAAGCAGACCTCTAGATTGTGGGTCGGCTTCCCCGTTTGATATCACTTAACTATTGAATTTCTGAGATAAGGGTAAGAGTTGCATAAAATAAACCTAATGCTGGAAAGAAACTAAAGTGATACACCAAACAATCTAGACCTGTTAACAACTTATCATATTTGAATCAATACCACAAAGTTGGACTTACACAACTCACTTGATAATGTAGTTAGCATAAATATTTCATAAGAAGTTCTATAAATAATTTCACTAAAAGGGAAACAAATATTTCACAATTAACAACACCACTAACAACACAACTTACAACTTGCAAACATACACCTTCTACTAAATAGATGCATAACATGAGACAAGCTTGCAAGGAAAGAATAGATTTCACAAAACAAGCTGATCAATCATTAACAACATACGTGAGAAATAGAAAATGAGAAGGTAAAAGTTCTCTCATCTATTAAATCAAAATGCTTACTTTGTGTTAAGTCAACCTAAGTTACAATGCAACTTCATGAAAAAATAACTCCAAGATAGTAGCTATCCTTCTGCTAAAAAAGAAAGAACTCCTCAAATGTTAAAAAATGAACATACTTAACCAATACCCACCAAAACCTCCCACACATGTGCTTCTAGAATATTATCCTTGGATAAAACAGAAATGGCTCAAAAAGAACCTTCTAGAAGTCTTTAAAATTCCCTCTACATGGAGAAAAAATAAGCTAATTCAATAGCCATCCCAAAAGTGTGACAAAAATACCTCTAGCTGGTCTCATTTTTCACCAAAATAGTCTAAACATCATCTCACACTTCCCATACCTCTGCAAGTCATAATTTTTCCTATTTCAACACTTGACCATATTCTTCATCATGCAGTACACGTGGCTTCTAAAAGCATTAAAGATAGTGAATTTGTTAAGTGATTTATAAAACACCACTTAGCAAAACACTTTACAATTGAGCATAAATAAAAGGGCCCCACCATATTTATGTGTTACATTAGCATTAAAAGGCACAATAAAAGTGATTTTAAAATCACTTACATGATATTTTCAGACATAGAATAAAATGTAACATCAAATATTATGGCAAAACTCTCAAAAAACCTCTAAGGCATTTGACCATCAACTTACCATATTTTGCATTCTCCCACACATGTCACACTCTGTTGGTTTGCAAAGGAATAGAGTATCAATAGCACTTGGCCCATAAGGCTGACCTACAAGAGTTTTGGAAAGCATATTCCACCATGGTATTGGCAAAGAAAAGCATCACTTAAGGGGTTCATGGCAACGTAATGTATTGCACACCTTAGCATAAGTCAAAATAATACAAGGCATAAAATTCCTAGGTGACAACACATGACATATTGAAGACATAGCAAAGCTTTAAGGAATGGGGAAAGTTTAATAAAGGCATATATAAAAAAATTCCTAAGGCAATGGTAAGTGATTTTTGGCCCCCATCATATTTCTCATGAGTTTTATTTTTAGAATAAGGGATAAAAATCCCATCAAATTGCAAATAATAGGGTGAAACCCCAATGATAATATTCAAATGATGAAAAACACCATCATTTGGTCGCTTGGAAGAATCTGGAAGACATGATGCTCTCTACCGCCAAGGTTTGAGCAAACACAGGAAATATGTAGATTCACCATGGCTTCATTGACTTCATTGATGAGAAACATCTAAAGCAGTACGTAAAATGCTTCATGTAGCTTTAAAACTAGATTTTTCACCTTATGGAGGTTGTTTTTCAACCAACATGCCATGGCCATGGACATTTTTCTGACCCATCTATATTTTTTCCTCTTCTGTTGTTGCTTTCTTCTATTGACAACAGCCATGAGTAGCTAGCATGAAGCTTTACAAGAAGTTTTTAGTGGCAAAACTATGCACATTTCGATGCTCGAGCTCGGGTAAGCTCCCAGCCGACCTTGCATTGTCTTTTTCCTCCTATGATGAGCAAGAAAAGCTCAAATGGAAGCCTTTAAATGTTTTTCATTTTGTTTTAAGCTCAAGATAGCATTGAAATACTTCATGATTTGAAAATTTGAATAAACTCAGTGCTTTTTCCATTGCTTCATGGACATAATAGCTTACTGGCCATGACCATGAATAGAAAAGGTGTCATTATGCTTCATTTCTAAAAACCCTCCTATACTCTTTTGATTTCCCTTCTTCTCTTTCATAAATCATTGATAAAGTTAAAAAACCCAGATGGGTTTCTGGAAAAAGAGAAGAAAACTGGAATGTGGCTCGACCCTCATCATGTGAACTTGGTTTTTTTTCATTTGTTATTTTTCTGTCTTTTCCCGCATTTTGAGAAAAACATTGTTTGGGTTTCTTGTAGACTTCATTTTTTTTTTAATTTGTAACTGTTAGTAGAGGACCCAAGTGGGTTACATGATTTCTTCGAAAGGTTCAGGTTTGTTGCAAGAAATGCAGATAATTTTGTAAATTCTTTCACCTTTCTGTTGTTTAGACATCTAGTACATGGTATCTTCATTTTCTTGGCCTCGATAAAAGATATACTATTCTGAAGTTTCAGCTTCACTTAATCTGTAGATACACTATCATTTGAATGATCTTACTTTTTCTGGAACAAACTGAGATAATCACCTAGCAAGAGAGTATGGAACAAGGTCCTTTTGAGCTCAGGAAGTGGAACATTGTGAGACTTGCATTAATTTTTAAACAGTTCCTTTACCTTGTTGCATGTTGGACCATATTTCGTACAAGTTCTTTGGCTTTACTCAAGACTGTATCCAATGATTTCAAAAAAAATTCATAAACTCTTCTGAAAAAGCTATTTTTGATTCTTGAACATAATTTTGGAGGGCTTCAGAAACCTTAATGAGCAATCAAATTCTTCGTTACTATAGAATTTTCTCCTTTATAATTTATGCATTTTCCTTTTCAGTTTGTTGATATTCATTTGGTTGGATCTCAAGTTCAAAAATTATGCTGAAAAGTTGTTCATTTTGCTTCTATAAGTGAAGTAAATGCATTACCAATGCTTCCATGTTCTCACTCCACTTCAAATACTTGCGTGTTTTACCATCTTCCTGTGCAGTTTAAATCCTTTGAAAGGGCTTCAAAATTCTATTGAATTGACTATCCAATAAACTCCAAGGTTATTGTTCTTGGGCTTACACATTTCATGTCCCTTATCTCAGATACAATGTTGACTTATTATGCTTTGATTGAACTTTCCTATCACTGTGCTTCCCATACCTCTGTGATCTAAGGGGCAGACCACCTATATGCTGTTATAGTCCTCAAAAAGATGGAAAAGGAAACAGACCCTTGACTCAAAAGGGAGACCTAAGATCAAACCCTTAGATCATGGAGCAAGAATATGTAGATGCTATTTGAACTCCCAATGTTTTTCTTGTACTCTCCACTGCCATGGACCATGGCTTGGGTCTTGTCTCTTCATGATGACTTGTCAATGCACACCTTCAACCCTTATGAAAATAATGAACTTTCTCCTTTTAATCCTTTACAAGAAATACCATCATTGACTGAAACTCATTGAAAGTACCCTGTCCACTACAATATCCCTATCCTTTGTAACTGTTTCCTATGCATGTACATGAATATACCTTGCTTTTATACTAGTTAAGTAAGATCAAAGTTGTCTTTCTAACACTGCCTCCTGATGTAACTGCTCAAGCATTTTTCTTATCCTTATCAATTACTCTACCATGAGTGATAATGACACAACCTCACCCACACCACAAACACCCTATGAAAAGTACACCACTCAGGCTACTAAGACATAATCATGAAGGATCTGTCCCTACCATGGGATTGCATCTAAAGGACTATTCTAGTGACATATCATGGATTGGATCTCTGAGTTCTTACTATATGCACATGACCTTCAACTACAAAAAACCTATCTTCATACATTGTTTCTTTCTTAGTGAGTTCTCATGCAATTATCAGGTGACTGTAAACTATTGTAGATTGCTATCTCATTTTAATGCAATCTTGGACATGCAGGGACTACAGTGGTGACTATGTTTTCAATTGATTGACATGTCAAGAATACAAGAGTACATCTTGTTGCATGTTTACTTCATATAGTTTGATCATTCAATGATTTTGTCATGTACCGAAGTCACTGTTTTTAATGTAAAGGGACCTATTGTGCTTTACTAGTACAAACTAGATTGAATGCACTTACCTTTCCTTTAATTTTTGTCATGTGACTCCTTACAACATGTTAGTCTGTCTTGCTTGCTCATTGATATTTACATGTATGGTCTCCTTCATAGCTCATGTCTAATGCTTACCCCTTGTCAAATAGAATCATGATCTTGGTAGACTGCTTGAATGGTGACTGTCATTTCTTTTGATTGTCTATGTAATGATCCCCATTCATTTGATGACTGTTGACGATTGTGCTTAGCCATTATGATAGTGAGCGGACTTATTACTATGACTGTCTTGGAACTATCACTGAGAGATATCAATCCCCTGGTCTTGCAGAAAAACCTTGGACTCCTTTTGGCTATCTTCATTGATTTTCACATTTATTGCTAGCTAGAAAACCTATTGTCTAATGTTTGGTTGAGAAGGCCTTGAACTCAGCCTTGTACAACTTCAGATTTTGTCTTTAGTTGTTGTCCTTATCTTTCATGTTCAAAATGCATTCAATCATGTCATGCTCTCAATCTCAAGGACATCATATTCATCTAACTCATGGGGCAGTGAATTAGATGGCCATGTTTCTCTTGCATGAAGACAGTTATGGTTTGTTTTGGATACCCTTCATGCCTATTGGCCTTGTAAGCTCCTACAAAGGTGTTGTCCTTATACTTGTACCATGACCATGAGTCAACCATTACTCCTTTTGCAGTTATATGTGATAAACATGCATAGTCTCCTCATTCTAAATTTATTTGACAGCCACCTATCACATATGTGGGTGACCTAACAACTCACTTTCCTGTGTGATGAGTGACTGCTTAATAGGGTCGTGGTGAGAGGGGCTTGACAACAATCTGAAATGCTCTCTCATTATTAAATAGATGCATAATTGAACTTGATGCATCTTCAAAACACTTTGATGCATAATTGAACTCGATGCATCTTCAAAATTTGATAATGAAAGTTGATCAACTGGTATGATTCCATATTGATTTAATGCATGGATAAGAGATAAATCTTTGATCAAGTTGCTCAATTTCCTTTTCTTTCAAAGCACGCTAAGCTCTACCCTTGTGGGAGCCATATTTACGCCACATGCTGCATTTGATCTGATAAAGAAACAGTAATCAGGGTTGTCCTAAATCTGTACGTGAAGCAAACAGTTAGAAAATAAATGCATACGTTAAATGTTCTTTTGTTTAATGCATTTATGGATCAGCTTATACATGCATAGGTAGGTGTGTATGCAAGGATTGAATCATTCATTGCTTGGAGCCTCGCTCTAACACCATGTTTTCTTCAGATGCAGGGTGAGGAGCACAACAGAGTTGGGAGGAGCACAAGCGGTTCGGGGCAGTAGCAGGGCAACTTGTGACTAGTCATTCACAGGCAATGACTAGTTCCATTCTTACATGCACATTCTCTCTTTCCTTTACTTATTCATGTATAAGTTGTTTCATATTTTCATTTGAATAAGAAAGCTATTCCCTTGGCTTGTGAGGGACATGTACCTTAATGATTATCAATAAAAGAAAATTACATTTGAATAGATAATTCTCTTTCACATTTGTTGTAATGCACCATTGAAATGGAAAAAAATGTAATCTGATTCATTTGACAATCACTCTTTCAAGCACATTGAAACTAGCAGTTTAATGGTTTATCTTTAAATGTTTAAACAACATGAAAAAAATAACACTAAGTTACCTAATTTTAGCTAAAAGCTAAAAATCAGGTAATAGGGAGACCATGCAAGAACATCATTTTCCATAAGGGAGCTACACTGCCTTGCATAAAGGATATTATGAAGCACCGTACACTCCTCTTCCATGCCCACCATTGGCCACTCAACTGGATTCTTCCACCTGGCCCTCAAAAGCTGACCATGAAAATAAAACAACTGAAAGTCATGCAGCCTTGATCAACCTGCCTCACTGAATCTTAGACTCAGCGCTGCCAAGTTGGGGAACTGAGAGATAATGGGTGGGAAACCATCCCATGATTCCTCCCAAAAATGAACCTCTATCCCACGCTTACAAATCCAAAATAAGCCTTCCTTGACCAAAGTTGCACATTTCTTGAAAGTAGCCCAAGTTGTTGATCCCTTCCCCACCAAAGGGTATCAAGGGATATCATCCCGAGGGATATCCCTAAAATACTTGTGGGAAAGGATCCTGGCCCAAATCCTATCCTGCTCAATGCACCACCTCCAATAAATTTTTGCAGCCAGCGTTGTACCTGCAAGCGATGAATGCCTCAGCCCCAAACCCCCATACTACTTAGGACAATAAACAATATCCCATCTAACAAGGCTCCACTTTGAATATGACAAACTACCAGCCCATAAAAATTGTCTTGCTAAAGAGTCCATTTCCTTAACAAAGCCCATCAGGGCCACTTGAAGCATACACTGATAAATAGGAAGAGCTTGAACAACTGACTTAAGAAGCTGAACACGTCCCGCAAAAGATAACCAAAGGTTGGTCCAATGGGTCATTTTTTCCCAAAATTTATCCAAAATCGGTAGCCATGTCTCCCTAGTTAACCTGCCCACTATAATAGGAACACCAAGATAAGACAAAGGAAGGGTCCCACTTTGAAACTGAAGAATCCAAAAAATTCTCCTCTGAATAGAATCAGGAGTGTTGAAGAAAAAGATGGAAGACTTGCCCTCATAATCAGTTGTCTTGAAGCCCCAAGATAAACATCCAAAACCTTGCAAAGATTCACGGCTTCCCAAATAGTAGCCACCCCCATCAAGGCAGTATCATCCACAAACTGCAAATGAGATTGAGGGGGTAAGTCACCTCCCCAACTCCAACCCTGGATAAGGCTCAACTCCACATGTCTTCTTAAAAGGTGACCCAAACCTTCAACCAATAAGAGAAAGAGGTAAGGAGAGAGAGGGTCACCTTGCCACAATCCACGAGAAGCACCAAAGAGCTCAAAGTGCTCCCCATTAATCAAAATAGAAAATGAAACAGATGTGAGGTAACTCATAACCCACCTGACCCAATCCTTGCCAAAACCAAAAGTACTCAAAACCTTCTGAAGGAAAGACCAATGGAATCGATCATAAGCCTTAGCCATATCAAGCTTGATAAACATCGCCTTTCCTCTGGAGTTGGTCATGGAATGGATGGTCTTAGTGGCTATAACAATACCATCTAGAATCTTCCTACCCTTCACAAAACCACTCTGCTCCTCAGAAATAAGTACTGGCAGCCACTTTTTTATCCTATTAGCAATTAACTTAGAGATAATCTTATACACAACATTGCAAAGAGAAATGGGATGAAACCAACTTAATCTATCTGCCCCATCCTCCTTGGGAATGAGCGCAAGGAAAGTGGAATTCAGAGCCTTTAACATTGGCTTGTTTCTCTGAGATTCTTGGACCACCTCCAGCAAATCCAACTTGATAATCTCCTAGAATTCTTGAAAGAATTCAATTGGGAAACCATCAGGGCCTGGGGCCTTTCCCTTCTTCATCTGAAACACCATCTCTTCCAACTCCTCCAGAGTGATCTCTCCCATGAGTTGATCCTTCATGTCCTAAGACACTAGGGAGGGGATACAAGAGATAACTTGTGCTTCCTCCTCCAAGCTACCCTGCATATCCTCACTAAAAAGAGAAGTGAAATAATGAACTCCTTCTGTCGATATATCCTGAAATGAGGATAGAATTTCTCCCCTATCATTGACCAGGGTAGGAATAGAATTCCCATGATGCTTGGCCTTAACAGAATTGAAGAAAAAAGTTGAATTTCTATCTCCCTCCTGGAGCCATTCAATTCGGGCTTTCTGCTTCCAAAAGATCTCCTGTCATTCCCATTCCTCTAAATCTTTCAAGGCCCTTGAATCCTCTCGCAAAAAATTCTCCGTAGCCCCATTTTACCTAATTATCCTGGTAATACCATCCAGGTCCACCTGTGCCGCTGACTTAGCACTAAAAATATTACTAAAATATTGTCGGTTCCAATGTTTAAGCTAATATTTAACATACTGAAGAAGCTTAGCAAAGACATGCATAGTAGTACAAAAGGGAGGTCTACCATCCTACCACCACTAAGCAAAAAAACCATGGAGATCAGGGTCACACAACCACATCAATTGGAACTTGAAGGAAGGTGTCTGGGGCAAGTGAGTAGAGAGGATAGAAAGATTTATAGGCCAATGGTCAGAACCCCTCTAGTCAAAAATATATAAGCTAGAATACCACAACCCCCCAACCCAAAAGTAGGAGACCATAAACCGATCCAAGCGTTCAACAATGCAATTATCACCAGCCCTCCTATTAGTCCATTGCCCGACTTGATATCCACAAGATTTAGAGCAGAGATATTGTCCTGGAGTAGCAATGCAGAAGCCTCCAGCCAAGCAATACCACTCCGCTTCTTTGCAAGCTCTGTGATAGCATTAAAATCACCTCTAATAATCCAAGGATGGTAAGGAAACAAGCTACGGACCAACCAAATGTTAAACCACAATATTTTCTTGCCTTGCAACTCTACAAGCGCATACACATTGGAGAAGAGAGCAATTTCCCCTGACTTAAAACAAGAATCCACCATGGAAAGGGAGGACTTAAAAGATACCCACCATTGGGGGAAAATATTACATGGGTTCTAGAAGAAAGCCACCCCTCCAGAAGACCCCTGAGCACTAGTGCAATTGCATTCACCATTCTGCCACAACTTAGGCACTAAGTCCATCATACCCTCCACAGAGAGCTTAGTCTCCTGCAGAAAAAGAACATCAGGAGAGTGACTCTTAATCAAATCCCGAACAACTTTTTGTCTAGGGCCACTGTTCAAGCCCTGTACATTCCAAGAGAGAACTATCATTTCAGGGAGCTCAGAAAATGCAAATCCAGGGTCTTGACTGGCCCTGATTCCACCAAAGTCTCCCCTATCACCTTAATCTTTTCCACATCTTTCTTCCTTTCCAACTTAGAAATTTTCTCCAACCCCCCCTTCTTAAGATCTTTTTGAAAAATACCCAACTGAGAAGATGACTTATTATTCATACCTTCCTCTAAACCTACTTTCTACGAGAGGTGAGCCTTATCCTCACTGTATTTCATTGCCTCAACACTACCACCCAACTCAACCTGAACCCCCATCTGCCGATCTATTTCCAGGTTGAAATTCCAATCAACTTGTGAAGCCAAAATCACCTTTGAGCTGAGACCTACCTACCCAGGACCATTCCCAACCTGCTCTAAGCATGGCAATCCCATACCCCCTTCCTGTTGGAAAGCATGCACTGCCTCAACTGGAGTGTCATGTTGTTTAGTGTACAAAGTCCCTTGATCTAGATCTAACAATCCTAGGTTCACCTCCTGGTGGATAAGATCATCCAACACCTCAAATCTATTGAAAGTGTCCTCCTACCTTTCCTTCAAAGGCCTTTTTTGTCCTTTGTTTCTGTTTTGAGCTCTGATAAGAGTAAAACCATCTTCCCTACCACCATAACCCTGAATGGGATCCTTTCCATTATCCACCCTAGGTGGATTACTTGAAGGCTGAGAAGATTGAGCCTCCAAAGGCTTGGCCTTTGGACATCTATGCTGGAGGTGGCCATACTCATGACAAAAACGACATCAAAAAGGTAGGGTCTCATAATCTAGCTGCTGCACCCATGAATATTCTCCTACACACACCTCTAAAGAGTCTGGCAATGGCTTGCTTAAATCAAGTTCCACACAAAACCGGGCATAAGTCATTACCTTCTTGAATTGTGTTTGATGAGATGAACCCACAGATTTCCCCAACCTCGAGGCTAATAAGTACAACACATCCTTGTGCTAGCATTCAACCGGGAGCCTTGGAAGACCAACCCAAATAGGAACCCAACTTGGGAGCTCCTCTGCTGGGTTGAAGCCAGCATGTCATGGCTTAAAGAACAAGCCCACTTGGTTGTAAAAGTAAGGGCCCCCTTCAAAAACCCTATTTCAGTTAGCCATGCAATCAAAGGTAACCATAAAGTAGTTATTCGCCAAGAGATGGATCTCCATCTCCCCCTCTGGCATCCATGTAATTTGAGCCCAGGCATCCAAAAATTGCAACGATATTTTCAATCCCAAGAATTTGTAGTAAAGAGAATGCCTTGAATAATAATCAATATCTTTCACCAACATCTCCATCGGAATAACTACATTCAGCCTCTCTTTACACCTTTCGAGGCACCCATTAATCTTCATAATTTGAGGTCCTCCTGATGAGCCCATCTCAAATTTCTCAGGTTCCACAAAAATATTATTATAAAAAATCTTCGAGCCCTCTAAAGAGGGTTTTAAACCAACCACAGAACGAAAATCCATTTTGGGACAAACACGAGAAGATTCCCCGTGCAACATTGAAGAAAAGATGCCCTAGATAGACATGCAAGCCCTCGGTTCCTAAGATCAAAAGGATCAGCCGAGGGTTACGGCACCACGCAACCCCACACCCCCGTAGATGAGGGAACATAAAAAACCTCCTGACGTATCACCAAACACCTCAACCCCCAGTACTCAACCCACCTCTGCTCCACCACACTTCACCCCACACCTATCCACACGCACTTCCTATCATAGTCCACTATCAAGCTCAAACCATCAGCCACACACCACAAAAACACCCAACTCTCGCACAAGCTACACAATGACAAACCCCAACACCTAGCAGCATCCAACAAGCACCAGAAAAAAGGACAAAGGAAACACAATGAACGACAAAAGAAGAAAAATAACCGATCACCCTTCAATGCCAACCACCAATCACCAAAGCCACCGAGCTCCCCTCAATGCAGTCAAAATCCACCCCCCCCCATCACACAACCAAGAAAGTCACTGGAATGAACTAGGGCTCGAATGCCCTAGCTCCGCTTGTAGAGCCAGAGACGCCATCCCTCATTCTAAAAGCCTCATTCTTCATGATTATTAAATAAATAAATTATATTTATTTATTCAATACGTTACTAAGGGTCTATTATCTTCTTACAATTAAATAAATTTATTAATTTATTTAATTACCTTTGTTGATTTATTCTTCCTGATTATTAAATAAATGAATTTCATTTATTTATTTAATATGTCACTAATTCTCATAATTAAATAAATTTATTAATTAATTTAATTATTAATCATATCCTCTAAATTAAATAGTTATCTTTAATTATTTAATTGTCAAATTTAACATTTCCCTCATTTTAAATAAATGAAATTATTTAAAATGATCTTACATTCTTGCCTGTCAGTTTATTTTAGTAAATAATCTGAAAATTGATTATTTATTATCACACAAAATCCATATTTTGATTTAATTTAATTCAAAATGGTAATCTTCTTCCAAAAATCAAGCAATTGAGCAAATTCTTGATTGTCCAAATCTGCTTTTTAGTTCAACTCTTATCTTATTGATTTTTCAATCTCACAAATCAAATAGTCTTTATCTTCTTGATTTTCGAAAATCTTTATCTTTTTGACTAATTATCTCATTTATTCTTGACCACTAATTCGATCTTCTCAGATGACATCTCAACCACTCATTTAATAATTTTTCCCTAACCCTGATTAGGGATTGTCACATGCAATCTTGACCTTTGATTTTGAGTTTTTGTCAAACTTCAATCTAGTCCATCTATCCAAAATTGCATTTTCTATAAAATGCCAATTTTGCTCACATTTTTTACTATACACACACACACATACGCATATACTTGCATTTTATTTTTATGATTTTGGCATATTTGTCTTAGGAATTATAGTCATTTTCTCATAGGCATAGACATTAATATTTCAAATCCTTCAAAGCTTGTTTAGGACTTTGTCATGGTCTTTGGTATCAAATTGCTCACAAACTCGATCTGAGGGCAACAATCAACAAGTTAGAAGGTGCTATGGAGGTGAATCATGGAAGCTTCAACAAGTGATAGGTATAATTGTTTCTTTTTTTTTGGCTTACATTGTACTTGATAGCTTCTTTGGGTTTTTGTGCTTGAATATTTAATAATCTAACCTTAGGAAATTAACCCTTTGAAACACATGTCATGATTGACATCCCAATTTTGTTGTATATTTTGAGATGCATATGTTATTATTTCTATGGCTATATTATTATAGAAGTTTATTCCATTTCTATCTTTATATGTATTAGAATTATAGATGTGGTAATTAATTAATCTTAGCATCCTATATTTTATATTTTTATATATGCACATGTTCACATTTAAATGGATATTATTATTGTGTTTTCAATCTAGATGATTGTTATCATATTTTAATATTTATGGATATACTTTTTTTTTGTTGTATATGACATCCTATCCCATTTTATGGTAGTGTATTGCTTCATCTCTTATATATGGTGTATGTACAAACTTATTTCCTCACCTAAGTATGTATGTTTAGGTTATTTTCCCAATGGTGATTATAATTGAGATGTCAATGTTAGTTATTGTGTTTGGAAACCTCGATTATACTTGGTTCAAATAAATGAAAATTATTCTTTTTTCCTTTCAGTTATAGACCCAAATCACTGACAATTCAAGTATCCGTGTGCTGTGGAAAAGTTGTAAATGTACACATTCAATGGTGATTATTTATTTCTCTATTTGTTTTTCATTTATAATTCAAAGGATAAATAATTGGATTTTAATTATATTTGACCCATTTGGGAAATCATTAAATTTAGGAAAAGGGAAAATTATACTAAAATGTATCAAAAATTGGATCGAACAATTTATTGCAATTAATTTAATTTTGATTTAAAATTATTTGATTTGGTTGGGAAAATAAAGTTGAAATTGTTTAATTATAATTTAAATTAGGAAATGGAAAATATTTTATTTCTTAGAAAATTAATTGGGGCAATTCATTATCACTTAAAATGGGAAAGAAAATAATTAGGAAATTCAAGTTATTTGTTATATGTAATCTAGGAGAGGAAAAAATGAAATATAAAAATTAGTAAAAACGAAATAGTAAATAGAAAATGGGAAAAGGGTAATAGAAAATAGAAAATGAGATAAAAAGGAAATGGAAAATAAATAGGATATAAAAGGAAAAGACTTGAATTTTGAACTCATTCCTTCAATTGCAAAGATATCTCACAAACCACTCTTGAAAAAATAAAAAATAAAGGAGATTGAAGGAAATCTTGGTAGATTAGAATTTCCATTGCAAGGATGATTTTTTTCATGTGGATTGAATTGAAGTTGGAATTGCCTCTCCAAAGACTTGGTATTACTTGACTTTTTGATTGGTTGAGCTTGAAGACTAGATGTAATCCTATTTGTTTCTTAGTGTTTTAAATGTTTCATTTATGTTTTTTCATGCCCACTCTAGTGGATGCATATGGACTTTCATTATAAAATTTAATTTGAATTTAGATTATATTTTAAATTGATTATGAAATTCTTAAAAAGGCCTATTTTGATCCATGATAATGGATTCTTTTATAGATTTAAGAAAAATGTGAAATTTATTTGAAAATAATGTTGTTCATATTTGGATCAAAAGTTTATTATTTGATTTTGGAAACTTTCCTTAATTTAAAACTTAAAAAATTTCAAGGTTCATGAATGGTGGAATTGATAATTTTATAGTTTTTCAGTGAGAAAATATTTTAAAATTTTCAAATTGTGAATGCATATGAATGAATTGGAATGAGAGATGAAATGAATCCTTAATATTTTTAATTTAGAATATTTTTAAAGATTATGCCAAAAAAATGATATTCTAGTTTTGTTGCATTGATTTATGTGTTGCACTCAAATAGTGACTTGGGATTATCAACCTAAGATTTAAGGTACAAGGCATAGGAAAGGATTGTCTCTTGATTTTTCCCAAAATCTAAAATTGATTCAAAGGATCTAGTAGGTGAGAGCTATTATGTTAGTGATAGTTAAACCTCATTGGGTAAATAAAATGAAAAAAATGTTAATTTAGTGACATACTTCAGTGCTTGTAAAGGGTCTATATGGACAACAATGACCTTGGCCTTGCAAAAAAGATGCATGATCTTGCATAACCATAGAACTATGGTGGTAACACTCCTCATATTTCCTCTAGGATTCCCATCCTTATTTTAATTGGATTTCATATCCAAAATGAGACCTAAATTTCACCATGTGTATGTGATTGGTTGATATCTTGGTTGCAATGTGCATACATGTGTAGGATGCTTACTCATTGATATGTGTATACTATGTGATGTGGTTCATCTCTTATGCCTATTTATTGGTGATTTTTCCTCTTTGGTAATGTTTATGCTATGTTGGTTTTTCATAACTGTTGTGTATGTTTATACTATGTTGATTGCTCATAATTGTTTGCATGTGTATAATTTATTCGTTGATCATTTTTTAGCATGTGTATGTTGTGTTGGTTGACGATTATTTTTAGGGATGTTTATGCTATAATGATTTACAATTCTTAGCATGTGTGTGTTAGACATTCCCTATGTTTTGTGTGAGTATTTTTGCTCATGCTTATGTAACTATCTCCTAGAATGGTATGGTGGTACCACAATTCTTAGCATGTGTGTTTATAAATTCCATATGTTTTGTGTGAGTATGTTTGCTCATGCTTAAGTAACTATCTCCTAGCATGGTATGGTGGTACCACATGGTTCAGTGACACTAAATTAGCATTATTGTTAGGATGAATTGGAAGATTCTTCTTGGAGATAATAGTGGACTCTCATGGTAGCCTTTGAAATTTTATATCCCTCATTATTAAAAATGTGAATACTAAAAATGGGTCCTTGAGAAAATTATAATAATGATTATGATAATAGTTATTATTATTTCATGTCACTGTTGTTTATGATCCATCCATTTATTTTATGAGGCCTTTAAATGAAATAATTTATTGATTTCATCTTATATTTTTTAACACGTCATTTTGTGAGGGTGCTATTTTTTTAGTATCTTTATATCATGATAGTTGTTTATGGTAGATTCAAGTTATTTAACAATTAAATTCCACCCATAAAGGTAGTGAGGATCCTATTATTTATTTTATCACATGTCAAAATTAATTTTGAATGAGTATAATGTTTTATAATTTCACCATATTCGACTCTATGATTATTAGTAAAATGAATTTTTTAAAATCTTTGATTTGGGCATAAAATTAACTTAATGTATTAGAAAATGTTCAATTTTGGTGTCTAAGTGATGTTGGGTTGATCTATTCCCCTAAATTGTTGTGTTTATGTTCATGAACCTACCACTGGATGGTGCAATCTTGTTTTTTTTGTCTCCTTGTGAAGTGAGGGTGAGTGGGGTGGTTGGAATTATTCCTCCTTGCTAACTCATGTTCTTATTTTAGATTCCTAGTAGATATCCTTCCTCATGGGAAGTTTCTCTTCTATTTGTATGCATTTTATAGATTAGGTTTATTGTGAGGTTGTGTGACATTTTAATAATTAACCTTATCTTTACAATTTCCTATAGTTTTTTTAGGTTTTTTCCATTTTAGAGAAACCTAGTAGAGTGTATAAGATGAGGTCATGAGTATGGGTCCCATAGAGACCTTTCATTCAATCTCTATCTCTAGATGCTAGCACTAAAATTAGACTATAGTGTTGGCTTGACTATAGCATAATTTTTGAACTATAGTCTAGCATGTTGGAGTACTTCCCATACACTAGTGTCTCTCCCATGTATTAGCATCTTTTTTTCATACCATCATTCCCAATTTGTTAGACATGGAGTATTTCCAATCATTTCATATAAAATTTATGTAGATGAGATTTTTACCCCTTGGTCTTATATGTCTTCCTATCTCTTGAATTTGTCAAAAATTATTGTAATTTATATTTTATTCCCTATTTTTTCATTGGGAAGCATGAGTTTGCAAAAACAATATATTTTTCATTCCAATTGGTGGAGGGCTTGTATGTCCAAGTGAAGAAAATTCTTGTGAAGTTTTACCCCTTATTTTTGGGTGTTATTGATTTTTTCATAGAATGTATTTAATTATTTTTACCCCAATCTTACTCAATGCTTTGGAAATATATGGTCAAATTTTGACTAGTTGAGGTTTGGTATCTCTTAGTTGTCCCACCTTTTGCATAGGTTCCCCTTACTTTCTTATGCAATATTTTGAGTGTATTTAGTGAGTGGATTTGAGGTACATGATTCATGATCCTACTATTGTTTTTTGTTCACTAGTGAATAAAATGGTGGATTAGGAACAAACCATCATTATGGTGAATCTACAATCTCTTGTAGGATCAACATAGTGACTTCATCATGTGATTTAAATGTCTTCAACTTGTTCCAAATTTCATGGGGAAATGGAAATCTCATTGAGGTGTTTCCAATGTCCTACATTGTGCATTAGGTGAAACATCAACATGATGTCCTTGGTATGTATCTTATTCTTTCCTAAGATGATTTTTTTTGTGGATTATAATATATATTGTGACATTTCAATGTTATATCTTAAATATTACTATTGTTATTATGTTTTTGGTTCTTTTTTTTTCTCTTGCATAATGTCGTGTGTGTGAGACTTGGAGAACTATGCTTTTTAGTAGAGATCATGTTGTAGCATTGAGAGTTCTAGGGATTAATTTCTACTCATTGTGAATATGAGCATGTGTAGGAACTTGGTGTGTTTGTGTGTGTGGAAAGTAGAATTATTTTTCTCAATATGTTTCCTTGCATATGTATGTTTGAGGAATGCATAAATTGTCGAGTGAGTTTCTCCCTTGTGTTTATTGATAGGTTTTATCATGTGTAAACCACTTCCTTGTATTATTAAATTCTTTCTATTGTGAATATAGTTAATTGTTCTTGTGTATCCATTTGTGATTATGTGACTATGAAAATCCCTTATTGTAAAATTGGTTGTATATGTCTTTGAAATTGATTGAACATTGTATATTTTTGTGTGAGTATTTCAATTTATTTTGAAAGAGATGATGTTTTATTGATATGCCTAATATTTAGAAGAAAATAATGACATGTAATGCTTGTTTAGATGAAGCTTACATTGTGTACATGTGTAATTGTGTGTATATCATGTTACAAGGATCACATTTATTAAACATCTTGTGATTGAAATTTTTTATTTCCCTCTTGCATACTTAAAGTACATTATCTATCAGGTTTCATTTAAGTGCATGTCATATATGTGAATTTACTATGCAAGTGCATGAAATAAATATTAAATTATTTATAATAGATCATTTAGGTCAATCACTTAGGTTTCCAAATTTTATTATTTTCCTATGATTTTTATGGGAACCTAGGTGTGATATTCCATTGTATTAATTAAACTTTAGAAAAATGAGGTGTATTGGGTCATATGCATGGTAATTTTGAAACTTTTTTGTTATAAATGCATTTCTAATTTGATTGATCTAAAGCTTGGAAAATGCCATGGGTGTGAGTCTTGGGGGATTACAAAAAAAATGAATTGTTGCTAGTATGGGGGAATGTAGTTCTTCAAGTACAAACCTATCAAACTCCTAAGAAAGAAAAGTTTTTTTAAACGAATAACATAATGAACTAAAAATATATCATAATTCCAAATAGTTAGATAAAAAAATTATATATCATTGCTTAACAAGATGTATGCACATGAAAAGATTAGGTAAAATCCAACATGATGTCTTTCATCATCTTCCAATTCATTTCTAGTTATTGAAAACATATTCCTATAATAAGATATAATCTATTATATTGGTTAACAAAAACAAAAATGAAACATTTAGCCATGTGACCATCTATGATCCTCATCCAACATATTTGATATCTTTTAGTATTTTGAGTGACCAATTCTACTAATCTAATAGTACAAGGTTCCAATAACTTGTCTTTTGTAGGATTTATTTCATTTAACTCTCTTGTTCATTGGCTCCAATTGTGGTTGGGTAGAATTGAAATGGGTTTGTATTGACTAAAAACTATTTTGATGCCACAGATGATTCAAACTTTCAAGAAGGGTGTCTAGGAAATGCAGGATTTGGAGGCTGAGACATAGATTGTTCTGAAGACTCTAGATTAATCATTGCTAGTTTTTTGGTCTGTGCTTCGGCTGGCTCTTTGGTTGTCCTTCCTGGCTTTATTGGTTGGCTACTCTTTTTACTAGATTTTTCTTTAATTGCAGCCTATTTAATTCGTTGGACTTTATTGTCCTTTCCTTTTTTATGTTGTAAACTTTGTGGTTTCGGGTCCCTGTAAAACCCATTTTTTCCTTTATCAAAAACAACTATTTTGATGGCTTCCCAAGTCTCCCATTTCACTCTACCTTAAATCAAAGTTGAATAAAAATCACTAGTGCTTTTTGAAAAAGAAAAAAACAACATTTGAGAATCAACACCTATCAATACCTAGTAGCCACTTTGAAATAATAATTGCTCTAGGAATAAATTAGAGAGGAATTGAACAACCACTCAAATCCTCACAAAAGAAGCTCATAAAACTAAAATAGTCTTGTAAAACCAACTTAAAATTTTGTGAATGTTTATTTTTTTAATGCAAGAGTCATTTTTTGCTAGATAGAAATGTGATCAACATACATTAAATAACAATACAATTCTACAATTATGGATGTGGAGTAGGGGCTGAGTACCTATACCCATGGCAAAAAGAAGACTTTTGATGAGGAGAAAGAAGAATGGTTTATGTTGGTTGATAAGCATTATCAACAAGAGTTAGAAGTGGTGGAGGCCCTGAGTAGTTTCAAATAGTTTGATGTGTTGTTGTTTCTTTCATTTTTTTCCCCATCAATTAGCTCTTGTTTAGCTATTTTTATCCTATTGTTTGGTAGTGTGTTAGTTTGATGTAGTAGCATTTTGCATTTTGGGGATTCAGGTCCCTTATAAAAACCTATTTTTTCATATAACAAGAAACAAATGAAGAATTAATAAAATATTTTATCAATGACAATGTAAGAATTGTAATTGGGAAATTATGGGTTTTCTTCTCAATAGACATTCCAAATTATAAGGGTGGAATTCAAATAAATTAGAGATATGAGGGAAAATGTCAAATTTAAACTAAATCAAGCAATTGCCTCTAGTAGAGTGAAAAAATGAATTGCATAAAAAAGAATGAACTAAAATAATAATGTAATACCTCTTGACTAATGGATATGCTCTACAAATGATAAAACATTTATTGTTCAACTTGATAGTATATCCTTACTCAAAATCAAGATGATAAAATGATGGATTTAATCTTAGATGATGATTTTACCCCCATTAAGGATGGACTGGATGTGAAAAGGTGAGAACTATTATTAACAAATTAATTCATTTATTTACTAATATTATTTAATTATTTTGATCAATTAATTATTTTATTTTATTTTATTTTTTACCTAGTTTGATTTAATTGATTAATTAATTTGATTGATTTGTTGATAGATTTAGCATAACTTTTATTAAATTATTTGAGGATATTATATTTACTTGGAATTATTTTAAAATTTTAATATTTGTGTGAAGATGATTTATTTAAATTAATTCAATAGTAAAACATTATTTAATCAATTTGATTTGCATAAAGTGAATTAATTAAGGTATGCTGAATTATGTTAATTAGTGGATGTTGTTAGATGTTGAGGTGAAGGTAATGGTATGAATATGAATGTATGTGAGATTTTTAGTGTCTACAAAAATAGAAAGTAAATTAAAATATTATAAAAATTAAACTTAAGATCTTAGAAAGACAATATAAAACCAAAACTAAACTTAATATAAAAATTAAAATCACTATCATACTTACTATATATATGAGTTTACATATAACCATATAAAATTTATTCAAAAATGTTGTTTACTAAGAAAGTAAATGTTTTTGAAAGAGGAAAATATGGGTTTTACAGGACCCGAAACCATAAAGTTTACAAAAAAGAGATAAAACATCAAAGATCCCAAAAACTGAGAGGCTATAGAGAGGACATTAAAATAACAAAGCAACAACCACCAAAAAAAGGCCAGCAAGGGCCACAAAAAAGACCCCAAAAAGACCAAAAAAAACACTAGTAGCAACTAAGCTTGGGACTTTAAAATTTTTGTTGTCTCAGCTTCCATGTCGTTCATCTCCTGAACCCCCCTCTTTAAGATCTAGACCATCTAGGAAGTGGGAGGCACTTTCCTCTTAAGGTTGGCATGGGTCCTCTTCAATACTCCTTGGTCCTCATTCTTGCTTTTAGCCTTGTCCTCTTCCAGGTTAACAACCAGCGAACTCTGTTGCGAATTTTCCAACTTTTCAGACATTGCATTAATGATAATGGCATTGTGCCTTGCCATTCTATGGTTTTTTTCCACAACAATTTTTATATTGTTTTTTAATATAACAATTTCAGCTACCAGAGTCTTATACTTGTCCTTATGTCATCATCTCTCGTCACAGTATTTTTCTTTTTCCGTTTTCCTTCTTCATTGTTCAGAGCTGACATCTTCGGTTTCGGTTCCTCCAACTTGCTATTTAGAACCCTGTTTCTGAGATTAAGATCATTGATTTCTTGATAGGCCCATTTCATAACCCTGAAAATATCATCGATGACACATCTAGCAAAGGCAAGGATATCTCCAGACTGATCCCAGTCTGAAATGAGGTCATCTGGGTTAGGGGAGCTAGGAAATATGGTTCCAACATATTTGACAGAGGCAGGAATGGAAGAAACATATTTTCTACTAGCTTCAGGGTTCTCAGTATTGCCCTTTAGAGAGTTCGCAAAGTAGGAAACCAACTTTTTGGTAGGGGAACCCTTGAGAGCGGGTTTCATTAAAGGGCCGAGCAGCCAGGATAATTCTAACAAAAATATAATTATAAATATAATTGTAAGAAAGTAAATGTTATGAATTATAATTATAAAAGAAAAATATGGAAGAGCAAAATTAAAGCATTTCAACATTGAAGTGATCCATAATTCTTAAAAAAAAATTAGTATGTGGTTTGTACACAACAACAAACCATCTTTCATATATTTTGATGTCTAAATATTTACTTTTCATAAATATTATAAAATGCCACATACATTGAGTTATATAATTGTTAAGGTTCTTCATATGTATCTTAAAGTGGGGATAAAATATAATGATGAAATTTGCGTATCCATGTCATTTTAATTTTGTGACTCAATTTAAAAAATAGCTTAATACACATATACCAATAAATGGTGCAATCTTATAGAAAGTGGTAACTGTTCCCAGATATGTACTATTATACATGTATATACCTCAAGCATTTGAACTCTATATTATCCTTATACACATCTTATTGGAACATTTAGTACATATATTCACACACCTACCTTGATATAACCATTAACCAATCATATTTAACCATTTGTTCATAATTAATATCATTTCTACAATTACAATCATAAGGTTGAAAATCATGAACTTAACGTCACATTTTCAAAATTCAAAATTAAAATTGTCTGACTTATTTGTCATGAGATAGAGACACGTCAAAAGCAGCCATACTTCTGAGAATAGAACGGCCTTATTTTTATGTGACATTAATAATCACTTTGTCCTGCACTAGATGGGCCATAGCTGTCTTATTCAACTGTATCTATTCATCTTTTGTAAAAGATATCCAGGGAACCAAAGCTTTACATGTTTTATAAGATAGTCATGTTCAATCAATCACCTTGCGCTGTATTGGAGGGACCGTAACTGTTTTATTAACTGTATTTATTCCTTCCTTGTAAACATATCCAGAGAATCCAAGCTTTAATTTTTTAAGATAATCATATTCAATGAATCACTTTGTACTGCATTGAAGGGACCATAATTGTTTTACTTACTGTATTTATTCCTATTTTGAAAATATATTCAAAGAAACGAATGATTTGATTTTTTAAAGATAATCTCAGGATTTACTTTTTAAAAAGATTGTCTGCTTTCCCAATAACAATGCGCTATTTCCTTTTCTTTTCGAAATTCCGTGGACGTTTCATTCAAATTTACTTCAGACGAGATAATTCTATCATTTACTTTGTTTATTGTCACATTTAATAGAGTGAATCCCGCCAATAGCCCTAAAACCCATATCCACCAAAGTGTTTGAAAGGAACCGTCCGCTGGTTAGAAGACGATTCTTACCGTCCAAGGTTTTTTCTATTTATCATTATTCAAATTCCTTAGTCTCTCCAGTGAGCTCTTTGGATTTATTCCTTATTACCGCCTCCCGCAGCAGTGTTCAAAACCTTTTAACTTCCATAATATGATAATCTTACTTTATCGTGTATAAATACCTAAGTATTGCAATCATTGTTTTCCAGAATGCTTTTATTTTTCTCAAGTTTAATATAAAATTATATCCAAATCTAAATCTAAATCTATATATATGTATATACAAATTTACAATTCAAAATAAATTTATTATTTTATATAGGTGTTTAGATAATATATTTTAAATTTATAAAATTTATTAGAAGAATTATTTATGGAAATCTATAATTCAACCCCAATCAAAATCATTAAGAAAATTAGAAATGTTCAAACTCCTTACAAAATTTGAAAATCATCGTCAATGAAATCTTTCAACCAACAAAATCAATTATTTCACAAGTAAAAAATATTACTAATCAACTAGAGGTAGGGACTAGCCATTATGTGGAACTTGTCTTTTAATCACATGATTTTTAAAATTATGGTTTGTGGATATTCACACTAAGATTGTGTTGTTTCATTTATCATGTGATTAATAAGAATATCAGTTAAATATTGATTAAAGGATATAGATGTGAATTTAGTATCTTTATGATGCTTTTGAGTGAATTATTTTTACAATTTTATGATACTATGATTAATGGAATAACTACCTTGTTGGTTGAAGAAAGTGTATGCAAGAAAAACTAGTTCCCCCTCTCAGATGCAAATGGAGAGGATCACTCAATAGAGGGAAGAAGATATGGGAGAATTACATGTGCAAGATGAATCTGAGAACTCACAAACACACACATGAAATATTGTTACAATTTCATATCATGTTTTCATGGGCTCTAGGAAAATTTATGGCTAGCAATTCACCATTGGAAAATTCACGACCAGCAATTCATTGCGCAAAAAATTAGTCACATTAACATTTTTTAATATATATTTCCAAAAAAATGATTTTTTTTTCAAAAGAATAATTTGATTTAGGATAATAAAAATGATAATAAAAATACAGTGAAAATTATTCTTTTGCAATTTTTTTTTCAAAGTTCTAGAAATATATATTAAAAAATGTTAATGGGATTAATTTTCCGTGGGGTGAATTGTTGGTGGTCAATTTTCCTTGAGGTGAATTTTTCATGGTGGTGAATTTTGCCATGGTGAATTATCAGCGGTGAATTTTCGGTAGTGAATTGCTGGCGGTGAATTTTCCTAATCTCATTTTCATGTTCATCTTGAGTTGAAGATGAGATGTTTCCTTGCATGGTAACATCATTTTGATTTTGGTTGTTCTTATCTCATTTGTTCATGTTTCCTTGTTAATCAATATTGATTTCTCTCCTAGATATTTTTCTCGTTCTTATGTCCAAGGCTAGATAGGATTTCACCACAAAGAAGATTGCACAATTACTCAATTAAAAATTATTAAATATGCATATATATATATATATGGGAGAATGTATATATATGTATGCATGTATGTAAATACATATCTTTGTTTGAAATTTTTGCTAAAAGGATATATATATGTGTGTGTATACATATATAAACACACACACACATATATATATATATGAATGTATATATACATATATAAACATACATATATATGCATGCATACATATGTACATATATATTTAAATATATATACACATACGCATACACATACACATTTACATACATACATACATATATATACATAGATATGTTGGTAAATATTATTGATTATTATCTTTTATTAATTGAAATAGAATTTGAGCTCATTGTGGTTAACCAGAGTAAGAATGCATTGAATGGATTTAATCAATGTAAAGTTAATCAAGTCTTAAAGAATCCAACAAAGTCGCAAAGTGGAAGTGAAGACAACTTAAGAATATTTAGGAAAAACTCAAGGGTTTGATGGAATAAAAAAGAAAAGAAAAATGAAACAAGTAGGAAAGAAATGGCAAGAGGGAAGCAAAAAGTTATGTGAACCTTAGAAATATTTGGTCTAAGGATTTTAACATGTTGATTTCAAACTTGAGCTTTCATTTGATTTGTGGTAAAATTCGCAAACAAAAAGGAATTTTAGAAAGATGATTATGGTCGAATTTATCAAGAGGGTAGTGGATGTCATTAAATATTGACAAAGGAATTTGACCTTTGTTCTATTGTACAACTTATATGCATACGATTATTTTATTCTATGGGTTTTCTATTATCATACATGGGTAGCACTATTGTTTAATAATAGCATATGATTAAATTTAGAAGTAGATATTTTTTCTTTCCCTCATAATCACTCTTTGTGATTGATCTAGTTTAGTTTGTAAATAATGGGATATATTGTTTTGATGTTTTGAATCCATTAAGCTTATATCTAGACTCTACTATTGCCCTAAAGGAGTAAAAAACGTTGTGTTTGATTACGGAAAAGTCGCTTATTTTTTAGGTTGCACACAAGTCTGTGTATTATTTTTAGCTAACTATAGCATATGAAAGTGTGTAGAATAGCACGGGTGTTGTGAGTCTTGGCCATTATAGGTTGTTATGTATGTTGATTGTCTATTAGTATTTTTTACCACGAATTGGTCTATGAACATTATGAGTATTTGCTAGGACTTTTGACGATGTTTAGGGTTGAAATTAATAGGTGTTTGTTGTTTAAACCTTTTGACCATTACTCGGTCTACAAATTTTTTTAACCTTTGTTTTCTCTTCTAAAAGTGTGTACATTGTGTTGCATATACTTAAATCAGGTTTGTATTTATTCAGTATTTTGAATGATATTTTGATCTTTACCAAGTTTGTGTTTACTGAACAATGGAATTATTACTTGACCTTAATAGGTCTCTAAATAATGAAAATATTGCCAATAAACTCAACCCTTAATAGGGCATTTATCATTGTGAATATTGCTAATATTTTTTATCTTTGTTTTAGGTCTATGTTGTTCAGAATCCTTTTAATTTTGTTTACCTTTGGGAAAGCTTGTGTTCATTATGAACATTTTCATTATATCTGACTTTTGATAGGAAAATGCTTATTGGAATACCATAATATATGCAACTCTATTTTAATACCATTATAGGCCTATGACAATTATGAATATATGTTGGATTTTCACTAAAAGCAAGTTTGTAAATAATGTGAATTTTTTATAGAAAAATAGTCAATCTTATATAGGTCGAAGTCTAGAGCATTAATACAATTATTTTATGATAGAAAAAATATTTCTTCTATAAATAAATCTCCTTCTTTTTACATTGCAGTGTTTGTTAGTGTGAATGGGGATATTTCCTAACTAGATATTAGTAAGGACCTATTCACATCATTAATAAGTTTACTTAGGAGTTAGTTTCCTAGATGGTATTCTAGAAACTAGTATTTAATGGGACGATATTGCATTAATAGGCATGTAGTTATCTAGGCATTTAATATTTCTCTCATACATTTAAAATTATGCATTAGGCATTTAATGTTTGCAACGAAGGTGGTTATCAAACTACCTCTCCTCTTGCCTATATAAGCAAGGCTCTTGTACATTTTTAAATCATCTCATGAGTTCTATTTTAATATATTCAAGATCATCATTTGATCAAGTTCTCTTCATGCTCATGCTGCAACACTTTCTTATTCATGTGGAAGGTATTCTTTGTGGTTGATCCTTTGAAGTGTGGCTAGCTTCATTTAGGTTATTGTTAATAATTTTAACATAGTATCAGAGAATAGGCCATAGGAGATCCATCTCATATCAGGAAGTTGAGCTGGGGAGACTATCGTAGGCTGAAGGTTTTTCGCGAAGGGCTAGTTGTTCTCATCTAGGGGGAAACTATTTTTTGAGGCACTTTGGGTCAGATTTAACCCCACCATTTTGTTCAGAAGGTCTTAAAACCTAAGGAATGCCTACCAATTCATCAAAATTCAACTTCATCATCTAGAAGCCATCAAAGGTTTTTTGTAACAATATTGGAAGGGCATCGTAAGGATTGTACAAGTTATAGGAAAAAATTTCCTCCCCCTTGTTGCAAAAAAAATCCTCTCTAGTCGACACCACATAAAATACTTCATATTTTGAAGTAAAATTATTTTTTGGTGATTTTTTTAAAAAATTGAGTGACTATCTTAAATTTGACGACCAAATGACCGTCATGGAAGCCCCATCATGTCTTATTTAGGCAATTTTCTTAAAATTTCCATGACTTTTGACTCGAGTATCAAATTTTCACAAAAGAGACATCATTTGAAAGCTGGTTTCGAGCACTATCTAGTGGTGCAATAATTTTTATTAGATTTTATGTCTATAATATTCTATCACATCTTGAAGTTAGTGCTTCCTTTTTTACTCTCGAGCTCGTATCTTTTCACCAATTTGTCAAATTTTGCAGATTCCAAAAGCATTGCCAAGGTGATTCAGAGTTCCATCATTTTATCCATCTAACTTTCTCAGATTTAGCCCTAGTTACATTCTATTGAATTTTTGCAATTTGACGCATTTACTTGATAACTTGGACATAATGCAATTTGGAGAAAGTCTATTTGAATTAGGAGACTTCATTTTCAGTTGTGCATCATATTTGGGAGTTTCTCTACGATATTGAAGGTCATGTATTTGTAATATTGGGGATATATCATAGTTCATTATTGAGTTTTCATATTATCCTTTTGTGATTATGTTGAAAAATGGAAACTATAAAAAATGGCTAGATGACACCATAAACTATCTCTAATCACTTCAATTGTTGCCACATTTGTATAGTATTGTTCCCCATCTAGGCCAAGGTATTCAATTTTTTTCTTGGAGTTGCAGCTGTAGACACATAAAAATGACCTAGGCCCTTGAGCTGCATTTTTCTATGACGACCACACTTCTCCCCCACATAATTAAAGTATTAATTATTCCTCCATGATTATTTAAATAAATAAATTACATTTATATATTTAAATATGCCACTAACCAATCCTTATTCCCTCTAATAATTAAATAAATTTCTAATTACCAATAATTATTTAATAATATCACCATTTATCCTTCAATTAAATAAATTTATTTACTTAACCCACTTTCCATCCAACCAAATAAATAATTATTTATTACCTTTTGTCTTATTCTCATTTATGAATTAAACCATTGTCTTCCAAAAGTCAACTTTCCTTCATAAATTAAATAATATCTATTATTCCAACTACCTCCTTTTCTACACCATTGATTTAATTGCTTTCAATTAAATCTCAACCCTTCATTTCAAAGATTGCCCTAACTTTGACCTAATGTTTCCCTAACCCTAATGCTCCTCATCACATTGAATCTTGACCTCTGATCTTAGGGCTTTATCAAATTTTAATCTTAGCCATCCATTCTCAAATTGGCATTGTTTAAAAGGATCTCTCTCAACTCATTTAGACACAGAGTTATCTTTCAACAATTCACACATAGCATACTTGAGAGCTTTGAGTACTTGAGCACACATTACTTCAATGTCTTGCTTGTCTTAAGAATAGGTTATAGTTTCATTTCAATCTGAGGGAAATCATACAATTTGCAGCAAGATGAAGAAGGCCAATGGAGGTCATTCAATGAAGGCTTGAAAACCAGGTGATATTGTTTTGAAGTATTTTTAATGCTTGATTTCATTGTGCTCTATTGTTGATTGGGGTTTAATTTATTATGCTACTTGAAACTAACTTGAAAATTCTTCCCTAATACATTTGATGAAGCTGACACATTTTTTTTTGTTGAAAATCTTTGTTTAATGAAAGTTTGCATATGGATAGTATATGTTTTTATTTGCTAAAAACCAATATTCTCTACGGTAGAAACTAATGTTTCAAAAGTGTTGCAGACATATCATTTTCTTTCACAAGATACTTCTTTGTGGTTTACTGATTTGGCTTGTAATTGGCAGTTCTCATTTCATTGTGCACATATCCAAGTGGAGCATTAACTAAATTTTAGAATCTTTCATGTTTCCTGAACAATCTCAAGTTGAATTATATTTCTTTGTTTACCTGTTATGAAGTAGCACAAGAGTCTGATAATATTCAGTTATATGACTAATTTTTTAAGGAGCCTTTTTATTTCTTTGCTTATTTATGTGATCGGTTCATTTCTATTTTCTCATGTAATCCCTTTAAATTATGTTAATTTGTACGAGAAGACAAAAAGAAATCTTCTTTAAACTAAAACTGCAGATTTTTCAAGGAGGGACGAAAGGAAGGATAGAGTTCAATATTGACTCTTATAAACATTTTCTTGCTGCCAAAGCCTATAGAAAAGCTGCAGAAGCCTGAAGAGTAGCAAAGTTCCACTCCTCCAAACACTCATTAACTATTTGTTGGTATTGAAATTTCACTTCTCCAATTTGGTGCGCTAAGCCTGTGGCACTCTCTTTCGCTAGTATTGATATTTCACTTCTTTGATGGTATTGACCTTTCACTTCTCCAATTCGGCGAGCTACAGTCTAAAACTTGAAACAGTGATTGCAGTCCCAAGTGATCATCTACCCATTTTTGTTAAGCAAATGCCATGGCTGAAAAGCTTTTGCGAAAAGCTTTATTTAGCTTTATTTAGCTTTTATTTAGCTTTCTTTCGCTTTATTTAGTTTTATTTAGATTTTAATTCTCATTAGTTAAATTAAATTAAGTTACATTTTAATTAGCTTTCTTTAAATTTTAATTAGTTGCTGCGCATTTTTGATATCATTAAGCTTTATTTAGTTGCTTCTTTTTTATTTTTATCTTAGATTTTAATTTAGATTAATCAATTTTGTTAAATTAGTTTTTAATTCTCATTAGTTCAATTTAAATTCAATTTTGTTTAATCATTTTTTTTATTACTTAAGTTAATTTAGATTAAATTTTAGTTTTTTTTAGATTAAATTTTAATTTTTGTCAATTAGATTTTGTTTTAGATTAATTTCAAATTTTTTGATTAATTTCAAAGCCATCCTTATAAGGGCTTGTTACATGCTAAATTTGTTTTAGTTTAGGTTTTAATTTTTGCTTTAATCTCAAATTTTCATTTTACTTTAATTTAACTTTTTATCTTTTAATAGTTAAATTAGATTACGATTAATATTAATTTAGATTTCTTTAGAAATTTAGATTTTAGTTTTAGTTAGATTTAGATTTGTAGATTTAATTTTTTAGTTTTTTTTAAGTTTAGTTAGATTTTAGATTTTTTTTAATTTAGTTTAATTTAGTTTCTAATTTTAGATTAGCTTTGGTAATTAGTTTAATTTTTTTATAATATTTTAATTTTGACTAATTAATTTAGAATTAGATTAATTTTAAATTTTTAGATTTTTAGATTAATTAATGCAGATTAGATTAATTTTAGATTTTAGATTTTCAGATTAATTAATTTAGATTGGTTTAATTTCAATTTTTTTAGATTTTTAGATTTCTCTAGATTAGATTAAATTTTGGATTTTTAGATTAGATTAATTTTTCTTAATTTTAGTTTTGATTAGATTAATTTAGATTGAGACTAAATTTAGTTTAGATTTTGACTAATTCAGCTTAAATAATTTTCCTTTTAGTTTAAATTAATGATAGCTTAGATTAATTTTAATAATTAAATTTAATCTAGATTAATTTTGTTAGTTTAACATTTAGATTAATTTTAGATTAATTTAGATTACTTTTAGGATTAACTTAGTTAGGTTTAGATTAAATTTAAATTACAGTTAATTAGATGAATGCCATTTTCTATTTTTAGTTTAATTTTGATTTATGTGACTAATCTTTGACCTTTTTTGTAGGTTTGAGTGTTCAAGATTTGAAATTTAAAACCTCAACTGTCGCTTGTCAAAGTTTGGAGGTCAAACTACTTATCGTGCTTTGCAGGGCTCTTGTTTTATTTTTGCTTTATCTTGCATGCCTTTTTCACATAGAATGATTAGTGGGCCTAAAATGAACATGAGCGTTTGATTTGAAATCATAAGTAGGTTTAAAATTTACTAGTGCTTGCATTGTCTTGTGGTTTACATTTTGTTTCTAGGCGAGTATGCTCTTCTCTCGTGCCATTTGGTGATCTTGAGAATCAGAAACGTCTTTAGACATTTTGTACAACCACCCCCACATATGGATTTTAGAATTAAAATGAACATTATGCACGTGTGAGGAAAAGGTGTTATGTATGATCTCTCCTTGTGCTTCGTGTGATCTTGGATGATCAAAAACAACATCTTTGTCTTGCTTTTGTTACCTTTAGAGGGGCCTGCCTCGAAAGAGGGAATGACTCCAACTAGTTTTTTGCTCAGGTCGATATATAAAAAGATAAGACTAAACCGTCAAGTCCTGATGGTATGTAGGCCTTAGCCATGTAGTGTCACTCGAAATAGGGTATCTACCGTAAAACGTATAAGATCCCCTAGTAGAGTGATTAAAGCCTTAAGTGGCTTGTTGGACGCTCAGAAGGTGCCATGTCCCCAAGTATTCACTAAGAACCTTTGTTTTAGTGGCCAAAATCCTTTTTCACTTGCTAGCATAGGAACGGTCATTCTAAAGCCACGTCACGTCTTCACTAAGCATGTGTAGAGGTAGAAATTTCTCTTTGGGGAATTGAAACTTGGTGAGCCAGAGAAGTGAGTATCATGGAGGGGAGCTAGTGCCACCAAGTCTCTAGTTGTTTTCCTTGTTTAAGTGGTTGGAGAAATTCATGTGGGGATCTAGCAAGTAGTATCTCTTGAGAAGCCTAGGTTGTGCAAAGTGTTTTCAAAGTGTTTGTCAAGCTCAAACTCATAAAACATTATGTCTTCTTGTGTTTTATGTGTGTGTATTCAAATAAACAAGCGAAAAACCCTTACCATTGCAACATTTCACAACATTACACCAAGCAACATTCTCAAACCAAACAGTCAAAATCAGGTCAAACCCTTGCCAAAATTAGATTCAAACCTTTGAGCTCCATTTTCAGACCAACTTCTTGCTATGATTCATGTTTAAAACTAGAAACTTGTTCAATTCATCTTACATATCATTTCCATTACTAGGTCCCCATTTTAGGTACCTTAGCATCCTCATTACTTGTTGCACTGTAGAAAAATGGCCCTTTGTCATTTTCATGGTCTTTTAGGCCTTGCTTCATGATGTTTGGTATATTCTGCTTTGATTTAATGTTGTAATATGGCTTGGACATTGCACATTTAGGTACTAAAATTCAAATACTGACATCTTGTGAAGGTGTTGTGAAGTTTTGTAAAACATTTCTACACTTTTCTAGACTCTATTCATTACAATTCACCTAAAAATCACCTTTTCATCACTTATCAAGTCTTATTTTGAAGTTTTGTAAAGTTTTGTAACAAGATTTCATGCTTTTCTAGGCATTTCTTCACTATTTACACCTAGATCTTATGCTTTATTTGACCCCTTTATTCCCTTAGAAGCTTTAATTAAGTGTATTTTTTAATGTAAACCTGACAAACAACATTAAATGCAAGATAATTCCCAACACCCATTTTCAGGTCCTAGGTGGGACCCATTCACCATGGGTGGCGAATGAGTCCCCCATGGCTCCAAATTCAAAATATTTCAAATTTCTTTTTGTGTTTTTATTCAAAATCACTTGATGTCAGCCTGTGATGAGGTATCAAAGGGTTACTAAGGCACAAGAATGTATAAATAAGTTTTTTTAAATCCATTTTAACCCCCATTCATTCAAGCATTCAATCTTCTACAATCTCACAACACATTCAAGCATTCAAGCACCTTAAAACATCAAATCAAGCATTCATCAAGCATTTTGGAGCATCCATTGACACAACTTTAGATTTTCATCAACAAGGGTTTGGTAAGTTAATAGCATTTGCTAACCCTCAACCATTTTTCCCTTCTTGCATGTGTGTTTGCAGACCTAAAGTTGTATGCAGATTTAACAAGTATTTAGGTGTTGAAGAGTGGTCAAAAAGTCAACTAGGAGCGCCAAGTCAAATCAACCATATTTCAAGCTTGGAGAAGGTATTTTGTTTGTTTCCTGCAGAATTGACTTCGACAACCCGACAAGCATACATCCTTAGATCTGGTGTTATAGAGTTGTCTCCTAATTTCTCAAAATTTTGGGAGAGGACTAATTCACCACCAATTGTGAATGAGTCCCACCCTAAGACTGAAAATCTAAGTTTTGTTAGATTTTGGATCCCGACATTCAGAAACCTGTTCCCAATAGTTTTCATCAGAAGTAGGACTAATTGCCACCCTGGGCGAATGAGTCTCACTGGTGAATTTCTATGATTCCAAGCTACATTCAGAAGATTCCATATTCTACAATTCATGCCTAGGTGCACACTAATTCAACTCATTTATTTCTATTCTATATTTATTCATTCATAGTTCATTATTTGCATATCACATTGTATTTTCTAACATAGCATAAATCTTAGATATTGCATAAATAATCAGTCAATTAGTTCATATAACTACATTTAGATCATTTCATTTACCTCAAACAACATCCTACATTACATAATTTGAGTTAACCTAGTTAGCATTATTGGCCTACCTCTCTCCTTTTAGGTGAAAAACCCTAGAAGTGCTAGAAAGGTTTAAGGGTACCAAAAATCTACGGTTCATTTTGGTGAACCTACATTTTGAACACTTTACATTTGAGGTTTCATTTTCATTTTGTATCCTAGATTAGATTTGCATCAACATTCAATTAGGGTATTGTTTTCTTTTTTCATTCTAGGGTTTCTCAAATTGCATTAGTGCTTCATTTAGATTTCATTCTTGCATTGCACATCATTGAAAAAATTGAAAATCTGCATTTGCATTCTTCATTGGCATTTGAAAAGCATTAGACTCACATTAAATTTTATGAAAAACACAAAAACATCTCATATTTGGACTCATTCGCCACCCTGGGTGAATCAGTCCACCTACACTTTTTAAACAACATTTCTGGCATTTTTTTGGCATTTTCTTGCATTTATGTTTTTTGTAGTTACTTCTTTGTTATAGTTAGTAGAATTTTAATTATTTTCATTTAAAACTCCTAGATTACCTTGTATTTTCATTCACCCCATCCTTTGTGGTACTTGTATGAGTGTTTGGTGCCCCATTGATAATACTGTAGTGAGGTGAAGTTCTAGACTCATGGCTTCCCGTAATAGTACTTTCATTGTGGACCTTGGGATCTCAAGAGCTCCTACTCCTAGTATGGACAATGGTGCATTAGGCATTGACAATACCACTTCTATTCGTTCACCTTTCCAACCAATGACTATTGACACACAAAACAACTCCATCACACAAGACAAGGTCATTAATATTCACGAGGATTTTGCACACTTAAAACAAGACTTGTCCCTTGAAAACATTTCCACCACCACCATACCCACGATAGAAAACCTTCATCATTTGATTAAAAGTGATGATGGCCTGCAAGTTATGAAAAGAATTTCCAATCCACAAACATTCCTATAAGTTAGGAAGGACCTCACATTCCTCCCCCTTCAACCATAGCATCCATACCAACTTATGCCACTCCTCAGGTTACAACAACTATGCAATAGGTTAGTCATGTGGTTCCTTCTTTTATAATTCCAACTAGCATTCCTAGTTCCCTTGTGGCATCGTAAGTCCCCTCTTAGTGCTCCTTTCACTTCCCCTAACATTTCCTACACTCCATCACCATTTTATCTTCCACCTCAAACCACTTACCCTAACCCTATCATTACACAACTCCTTAACACAGTCTCATCCATGCAACAACAAATTTCCACCATTAGCCAAGGTCAAAACACTCCACCCTCATATCATGTTCGTAGTAGCTCATTATCCTTAGAAATATTACATACCCCGATGCCACAAGGAATAGAAATGCCTAGATTTGAGAAGTATGGAGGAAAAGGAGACCCTATCAACCGTGTCAATTCTTATACAAATTTTTGCAGTGATTTTGTCCTTGATGATAAACTCTTAGCCAAATTTTTTCCTAGGACCTTGAAAGACACTGCATTAGAGTGGTTTTCTAACTTTCCCAATCATTCCATTAGATCATTTAATGATTTGGTGGATGCTTTTATAAGTCACTTCCAAGTTCACATGACCCTTAAAAAGATGATGGTGGACTTAATGAGATGTAGACAAAATGCAGACAAAAAAGTAATTGATTTCATCTCACAATATTAGTCATTATATGCTCAAATTGATGTGAAGATTCTTGATGCACATCTACAAAAGATCTTTATCAAAAACTTACACAAAAAACCTTCATGATAAATTAAATATGATGAAATTCCATTCATTTATGCATTTATGCACAACCTTATGTGACTATCACAACTCGGTTTCTAGTCATGATTCAAAGTCCACTTCTAACTGAGTTGAGAAGCCTAAGCCTAATAACCAAAACAACACACAAAACTTTCACAAACTAAATAGAGGCTTTTTATAGTTCAATCTGCCTCCTCCACCGCAACCAACCCAACCAATTCCAAATCAAGTGGCAGTTGTTAAAGCATCGGTGCCTTACACCTATGGGGACCAAAAGATACAATTCACCCCCTTACCCGATACCCTCCATAATACAATGAACCAATTGCTTCAACAACAAATGATCACTTTGCCTATTGTTAAACCACTTGATACCACCAAGCCCTTACCACCCAACATCAAACCCAATGCTTATTGCCACTTTCATCGCCAAAATGGACATGACATTGAACAAAGTAAGTGTCTAAAACATTTAGTTCAAGACCCCATTGATTCAGGCGTTTATCCATTACAGATGTTAATGATCAAGGAAATAAGTTTGTTGTACCCCCTAACCAAAATTTATAAACTTTCAGCAATGCCATGCCTAAACACAATATTTCATTTGTCAAGGCTAGTGAACCTTCAAACTGCGATGTAATGAATGTTGATACCAATAGTGAACAACATGATATGACTCCAAATGTTACCCAAGTTAATCCTATGGATGAACTTGTGGGTGCGATAGACGTTATCCCTCATAAGGGCCAAACCAATAAATCTCTTGTTATCGCTTTTTCTGCTAAAGATATACTTCAAAAACTTCCTGATGGTCCTCTTTACATAGCCGGTAGAATCTATGATAAGCCCACCAATGTGATATTAATAGATCCCGCTTATGGTGAGAATGTGATTACGGAAGAGTTTTTAGTATTACACAATCTATATCAAGATGATTATGATAAATCAACTACATGGATTAAAACACATACTAGTTTTGCATGCCCTACGATCGGATCGAGCGTGCTCCCATTACAAATAGGACCCAAAACTTTGGATGTAACATTTTCAATTATTCCACAATTGGATCAATTTCGTTTGTGGCTAGGCCACCCTTGGCCTTGCTCAATGCAAGTGGTCCCTTCAGTAGTTCACAAGTGTTTGAAGTTTCCACATGGTAATGAAATATTTACAATACACCATAGTGGCTTTAATCCATTATCGTCTAAAGGTAATTTCTCCTTAGAAGCTTTTTGGCCTGCACCTATGGAACCCATCACCCCTCGTAAAGATATTTTTTTCATAACTTATAAAAAGTTCAAAGCCAAATGAATAGTCGAGTTGTCTCTTCATAACATGTCCCCGTCCACTTCCACTCCTCTTATCATAGATGAAACCATGCTTCAACCTGAGTCCAACATCGAACAAACCATACAACCTCATAAACAACCACCCTTAGACACTTCCTTGCCATTGTTTAAATGACCAAGGGAAAATGAAACAAATTTTTGCATGCCTCCTCAAATTAAACAAGTGTATAAAGCTAAAGAGAGTGATTGACCATTCTCTTCGATTTCTTCTATTCTTCTCCCTTCGGAACTGGTAGAACCTATGATGAATCAATCTGCTCTTACACCTCAACAACTTCAAAATAGAATTAAATGAAACTGTGGTGCTAGGGAGCTTAGGTGTCATCATCGTCTCCTTGCTTGTTAGTCACGAATGGAAGAAAACAAAGAAAACCAATCTCCACCTTTGACAGAAGTATTAGATGATCACCCTCCTTCTCCTAACCCACAACAAGATATTCCAGTCCAACCTTTACAACAAAATGAACCAATCCAACAACTACAACTTTTGATACATCCTTCCTTTGAAATCACCCTTTGTCCTCTCGTCGCCATCAATCTTGATGATGATGACAATGAGGAGATTTCTAAAATAGATGAAGTGCATAACAATTTAAACTCTTTATTTTCGTCCACCATGAGCTTAAATGATAAATCCTCTCAACCAAGTGACGAAACTGGTACATCTCCTAGTTCGACACTTGCAATTCTTCCTTTGGACATTCAACCGCCCTCACAATACACTGAACATGATTGGGAGGTGGATGACTTCTTAGATGGTTGACTTGCATTCACATTACTAGCCTTTTTGCATTTATTTTCCTTTCTCTTTTTCTTTGGGTTTGATTTTATGTCTGTATCGTGTTCCCTCGTATCATGCGTGTGATGTTTTCTCTCTTTGTACACTTCTTCTATTCGTACCTCTATTCTCCTATATGTTGTGCATTCACTTTTTTTCTTTTATTTTGTGTTCACCTTTTGGAGATAATGCAAAGCATAGAGACACCCTATGTATCTTCCATGTTGACCCAAACAGTCCTTTTCTTTTTCCCTTTTATTTCTTGTGTTTTCCTTTTGGGGATGTCTAAGTTAGGTGGTGTCTTTGTCCTAAGGAAATTTGATATGTTGTTCATTCAAGAAATGGATAAGGTAAGTGTGTTTGTCAGGCTAGTTTGAAGGTCCAAGAGACTCAATTCTCTTGGGTCTTAGGGAGATTCTCCCCAAAGTGAGAAAGATATGTCGAAATCCCTATGACTCCAAAGAAGAAAATAAGAGTTGTCAAGAAGTTTACACGAGGTGTTCTCAAGCATGTTTATCATCTGAGAAGCTGAATTATCTCAGAGGAATTGGTCAACGGTAAGGAGAAGAAAATGGATAGGCCTAAGAGGGAAGTTGTGAGAAAGGATAAGTAGCACTAGGCTTATATGGGATGTCATCATTCTCCCATTGAAGTCTTGGATGATTCTTTTGATAGTGGAGCTGAAATTGATTCAGGTCACTGCCAGTATCTCATGGCCATGACTGATTTGATTGATTTTGAGGATGAGGTGGTGGTTACTCCACTTTCTATAAGGACACTAAGTGGGAGTACTTACTTTTCTGCTGACAAGGAAAAGTAGTATCCTATTCCCTTTTTGAGTTGGTGCTCATTTTTTGGTCCTTTGTGCTACCTCATTGTGTGTGGGTCTCTATTTATTTGTTCCTTCAATGTTGATGGTGATATTTCCTAGTTCGGTGTGAACTTGCATGTTTTTACTGTTGTGATGGCGATGATTTTTGAAGACTAGTGGGTCTTCTTGGACTAATGTTTTTTGGATTTTTTCTACTCGCCGACCTTTGTCCTACAAATGATTACTTGTAACTAATTGGGGAATATTTTCACATTCTGGTGAAATTCATTTTGAAATGAAAGTGAAATGTAGGTGTAATTTAGCCAAATGCTTATTGCTCCCTTGTCTTATAAAAGGGATTTCAAAGCTAATTACAGAAGGCTCAGGTCAATGGGTAGTTTTCCTTGAAGGGGTTATACATAGAGAAAAAAATGAATGCTAAAATTTCTAGTAATATGTTTAAGGGATAAAGTCAGTCGATATGTATATAGTTTTTGATAATAATAATGATAATACGTATAGCTGAATGGTATAAAGTTTCTACATGTTACTCTCCTATGTACAGGTTATATAGACTATGAATAATATAATCAATGGTTATCTTATTTGTCTCTATTGGTTTCCAATAGATGTATTGTTCTATTCTTACTCATTAATTCAATGACTGTATGTAAATGCTTGAATATAACAATGGGTTTGAAATAAGTCATGTATGAGGATGCTAGTAAGAAGTAAATTATGGAGATGATAAGTGGAAATATTGTAGTGCAACATTTTCAAGGCTTCAGGTTTTGTCAAATATAAAAAATTTATCTAATCATGTGGGTATTTGGTTTGACTTCGTTCCAAGAATATGGGACTGGTTTAGGAAACTAATTATACTACAATTTTGGTGACCAATTCAATAGATGACTACAAAATTAAAGTCAACTTACTTGTCAATCTCTTTCTGGGTGTGTACAAATCTTAATGAATTACATTTTCTCTTGTTTAAAGTTAGTCATTGCCATGAAGGTCAGACAAATCTTTAGGGTATTGTGTCTATTAAACATACATAGGAATCAATCTTTGTATAAATATGTTACCAAATAGACATACTTCACTTGAACGCAATAATGAACACCCTCCTATGTTCCACAGATCCTAAAGTGTAGGAGTAAAGACCTCAAAATCCTTTACTCATTGTGTTGGACACTAGCTCTGAAGATTCTTAACCATAAGGGTTGGCTACCCTTTAGAATATTTCAAGGTTTTGCTAGAAAAAAACACCAACAAAAATGATGACTCTACTGGGGAACCAATTGAGAAAACCTTTATAGTAGATCATTTTTCCTTGATAGAGTCATGAAGGTTCTAAAATAAAGTTCTCACTAAAAGTGGGTGGCAACTTTGAAGAACTATGTGCCAGTGAAAATTGTTTGAAGAAAATGAGGCTTAAAGTGAAATCAACTAGTGAAAGAAACTTCATATTTTTGAAGTTTGATCCTCTACAAAGGAGGTGGCGACTCTATGCAGAGAACCTAGCAAAGCATAATTCAGAATATTTTCAAATGTATCCAAGTATTTCCCCTTATTTTGATTTGCAAGAATAAATAAATTTGTATGAAAGCCATTTTTATAGATGTGGAAGAAATACTTTTTTCTCAATTAAGTGAATTAAAGCACTGGGGAAGGGAATAGTGGCGGTTACTTTACATATTTATGAGGTGAAATTTGTAGTATCTAAATGGGGTGGAAGAAGTATGCTTATTTCCAAAATTTTCCTTTTAGAAAGCTTTAAGGAAAGAGTATATTTGAGTTGTGCATCTTTATAATCATGATGAGCTAGTTTCTCATCAACTATGAAGTTAATATTTGAAGATTCAAGAATAAAGACACAAGAGAAATGTATCATTACCCTATATTTCTTGGTAGAATATCAAGTAAAAGTATGTTGGGTATGCTTCTCCTATCGTGTCCTCAAAAGAAGTTCTCTATTGAGAGATATAAGCCATTAAGTTTTGGTGGTATTAAAGGTTTCCCTAACAAGATTCCTGATGATATTAGGAAAATTCTACCAAAATTTACAAGGAAAAATTTTGAGCTAGCTTCTAGACACCTAAATTCGTTCATAGATTTGATGGGTGATTTTGAGATAAACCATGAGGATTTTGTCATGAAATTGTTTGCTCAGTCATTAAAAGAGGATGCTAGAGACTGGTACTCATATCTACGAGTATGTTCTATAGCTTCATGGGATGCTTTTATGATAGCATTTGTGGAACAATTTGGTGAAAGGATCAGTCCAAATGAGATAAGAAAAATATTTAGGGAAATCCAACAAGATGAAGAAGAGTTGGTCCCTTCATTTAATCTTGGGTTTATGAAAGCAATAAAAGATATCCCTGAATACTTAAGACCTAGTGATGTAGATTGTTTGATTATATATCTTGGTGATTTTGATAGTAAGATGAGTTATTTGATAAGGGATAAGGAACCTACAACATTGCAGCAGGCATATCATATTGCTATGGATATTAAAAAACACTATGAAGGGATATATTACACTGCAAGTGTCTGTTGTCTGGATACACATCATAAAAATGAAATAAATAAGGATGAAAAAGATTATATCAATGTGATGATACTTTTGATGTCTCATTTTGTTCATTCTCACAACATATTGATCATGAAAAAAAATAGAATAGCCTTCAATAATGTTCAAATGATGATGATCATGAATTGTTAATTCAGAGGTTGCCGAGTATAAAGAGATATAAGGAGGAATCACCATATGAGTTTGTAAGTTTTTTTTATTCCTTGTTAGAAATACCTAAAAGGTTACAACCTGAAGATTTAATATGCATAGACATATTCTATGAAATTTATGAGACAGGGCTCAATACCTTGCCTAAAGACTTGAAACCTCGTGATTTGGATCAGATAATAAATTGAATCAGAATTACTAAGGAAGCAAAACATGACTATGAACAAAAAATGAGGTCTCAAATTAGCAAGGGTGCTAACCTTATTGAAAAAGATCAAGAGCTTGCCCAAAGAATGGATAAGGATGTTTCTGAGAATGAATGTCTACATAACAATATGGATGATAATATTGTCATACTTGCAAATACTACTGATGTACTTTTAAAATATGATAACTAGGGTAGTGAAGATGAAAATTATGATTACTCTCATGAGGAATACAAATATTTTTGTGAGGAAAACTTGAAGGAACCCTTCTTTCCTGAGGAACATGATTATTTCAATAGTCATGAAATTTTTCCCTCACCAATAGATAAATAGATTACATGTGATGGATTTTTGTAATGCAATTCAACTATTTCAGGATTAGAGCATCCTGATGATATGATTGGTGATGAATTTAAGGAAAAGAATGTTTATACTCAAAATCTAGAGCCTAAATCTAATTGGATTGGTAATGCTAGTCAGCAGGGTCCTTTTTCTTGAATGTTTACATGAAGCAGGAGCGGGATGTACAAATTTTATGGTAGAGATGGACATGATTGTTTTTAACCAAAGTACAACTAAGGAAGGAAGTAAACAAATCTACTTGGTGGAACAAAATCTATGTTCAAATTACCATCATTCCTGCACACATAAGTTATTAAACCTATCACTTAATGGTGCATTTGAATACCCTACTACTGATCATATCAATTCTGAACTAGTTGATCCATCCTTTGAAACATTTTGTTTCAAGTTGAATAATGATAATTGGAAAGAAGAATCAAATTATGTCAATGATCATGAAACATAAATTCTCTATGATGTATGGGATGATAAGAATGATGCCCTTTATAAGAATGATCTTTCTTTAACTAAAAGTAAAAGTGTTATGGATTCTAAGAAGTTGATTTTTTAGGAAAATGGAGCATTGGGCAACATAATCAATTTATATTTTTCTAATGAATATGAACACTAGCCTGAAAAGTAGCCTGTATATGAATGCTTCTTTTCCACTATACAGAATGAGTATGACATTTTCCCTTATATTAATAGTGATCAAACATATAACTAGTGTTTCACTTTCCCTGTCTAGTTAGATGAGTATTTGGTGGAGTACAATTGCAAGTTAAGTCAGATAGAATACTACATTAATCATTTGTTTTAGTTAATGACTGACCACAATTCACAGCTGGATATAAATAAGAGTAACAATGATAAGTTCATAGTGGATAGGTCTAGTGACAGAGGCATTATTAGGGGACGGTAAATTCATGAGAATATTTTCAGCCTTATCTTGATGTAGACAGTGAAAAATAAGGTTTTTGACAAAGGAAAGTATCAGCCCAAAGTTTAGTGGCCTAGGGCCACCAAGTAAAGTTGAATCCTGGTTAAATTGCAAAGTGCATATTGATAACTTGCACCTCAGGGGAAGGCTTCAGACAAGTGGAGATTGGATCTCCCGATTTAGGTCCTTATGACCTATGTAAAAACTATATGTATATTGGTTGTCCTAGTTTTTTCCTCTATGCTTGGTCTAGTTCACCTATGATTTTGGGATCTCGCTATGCCTATGAGAGGCATGTGTCCTGAATAGGAGCCACTGATGGAACCTCTCAAAAAAATTTCTTGGTTCCATTTTCAATTTTACATACTTGGCTTGGACCCTCATTTTTAGCTTAGGGTTATGTTCCTTATCGCTATTTTAGGGTTTGTGTTTCCAAAACCTTTCAAAATTGACCTGCTAGCTTAAAAAAAAAACCCTTGGCCGTTCTAATTTTGTATTGAATTTTTCCTCCCGGTATCTGGTCGTTCAAGTTGCCTCTTATGCCATTAAAATAATTGCTTTGACCAGCCTCTTGGGTCTAGGTTTGTCGGTCACCAAGTGCCCTTTTAGCATTCAAATTTTCCTATGGTTGGGCTTGATTTTCATACTTAATGACTTAAGTCTTAAGACTTCATTCCTAAGGGTCAAGTTCCCATTGGCCTAGTAGTGGTCCCCTCTTTTAAATAACTTTTTTGTGCAGAATTAGGTTTTTATGCTGGTCATTATACCGTCGTGAGTTGATCACCACCATTTCCCAAGCACCTGAGCATTTCTATTCCTTATTATTTTATTCACACGAGCTCATGGGTGTTAGCCACATGTCTTGTGCATTGGTGGGCATGTTCTCCTAGGTAAAGATAGCTAGAACCATTAGAGAAAGATCAACGGATGTCATTAAGTAACGTGGCTACATCTAGGCCATTCCTCGTGTGCCCATGTTGTTTTATTTCATATTATTTTAAACATATGAGCTAGCGGGCGATGGTCACATGTCATGTCTTGCAGTGGGACCAATGCTTCCAAAAGTCCAACATGCGTAGCTTTGAGAAAGATGAATGATGGACACCACAACACATTTTTTCATCAAGACTATTCCCCACACACCTGTTTGTTTTCTTTCTTCATTAAAATAATCACACAAGCTAACAGGCAAGGCAACATCTACCACTTTTTATGGAACTTTCCAAAATTTAGGGATGGCATGCGTTTCTCAAGAATAGAGATCGATGGTCGATGGCAGGTGACATGGGTCGATCCTGACCACTCCCCCCATCCTGTGAAGGGCCCACTTGTGTCCCATGTTTTTCAGTTGGAAAGTAGGTAAATTCCATGTGGAACATTTCAAAGGCTCAGATGGATTCAGATTGAGATAAGGTGTTGTTAAAATATTGGCCAAGACTATTCTACGAATAAAAACAATGCTAAATTAGAACTGATTCTTGGGCACACATATGGATTTGGGAAATATTTTTTATGGCTATCAAATCTATCAGGTGTTGGTACACATGGGAAGGTGAAATTAAAGTAAGGAATAGTATGGGCTCATAGTCTGAAGTTAAATCATGATTACTCCCCATTTTCTTACTGTGACGAACTGCAAGTAAATTAATTCCCACGGGTGAGCGGGTAAATGTGACACAACATGTTTGGTTAAATGTCAAGCGTGTGGTTAATATGCAAGATAGGTGAATACTTATCTCACTTGAGTTTTTTTATTATGGAGAAGCATCAAGTGCATGTGTTTAATTTTTTCATAATTAATCATCCTGATTGATTATTCGTTGATTCACTTCAAGGTATGATCAATGGTTGAGGTTCAAAACCAGGGTAATTGATTACTTGCGTTCTCACACAAGTTTTCTTAGAAACTTAATGCAGACACTCTCTAGTTACTCTATTTAATGAAGATCACCTTTTTATTCTCTCCATTTGATTGTTTGTGATAATTAAGAGTCTGGGAGTAAGTGTGTGAAGTTTTTTGAAGTAATTGCAAAATTCAAGTTTGTTATTTCTAAGTTGGGTGGTGTCTTTGTCCTAAGGAAATTTTATAAGTTTTTTTGTCAAGAAATGGGTAAGGTAAGTGTGTTTGTTAACCCAGTCTAAAGGTCAAGGAGATTCAACCCTCTTGGGTCTCAAGGAGATTCTCCCTAAAGTGAGCAAGATAAGTCTGAAATCCTTGTGACTCTAAAGAAGAAAAAAAGAGTTGTCAAGAAGTCTGCATGGAGTGTTCTCAAGTATTCTTATCATCTGAGAAGCCAAATTATCTTGGAGGAATTGGTCAAGGGTAAGGAGAAGAAAATTGATAGGCCTGAGAGGGAAGTTATGAGAAAGAATAAGTATCACTGTGCTTATATGGGACATCATCATTCTCCCATTGAAGTCTCAAATGATTCTTTTGACAGTGGAACTGAAATTGATTTAGGTTACCGCTAGTATCTCATGGCCATGACTAATTTGATTGATTCTGAGGATGAGGTGGTGATGGCTACTCCACTTTCAATAATGACTCTGAGTGGGAGTACTTACTTTGCTACTGACAAGGAAAAGTAGTATCTTGTTCCCTTTCTAAGGTTGAACTTGGTTTTTGGTCCTTTGTGCTACCTCATTGTGTGTGGGTCTATGTTTATTTGTGCCCTTGGTGTTGATGGTGACATTTCCCAATTTGGTGTGAACTTGCATGTTTTTGATGTTGTGATGGCAATTCTTTTTGAAGACTGGTGGGTCTTCTTTGACTAATAGTTTTTTGGAGTTTTCCTTTTTGCCTACCTCTTTCCTACAAATGATTACTTGTAACTGATTGGGGAATATTTTCATATTCTAGTGAAATTCATTTTGAAACAAAAATTAAATTGTAGGCATAATTCAACCTGATGCTTGTTGCTCCCTTTTCTTATAAATTGGATTTGAAGGCTAATTACAGAAGGAGGTCAATGGGTAGTTTTCCTTGAAGGGGTTATACATAGAGACAAAAATGGATACTGAACTTTCTAGTAATATATTTGAGGGATAAAGTTAGTTGATATATATATGGTTTTCAATAATAATTATGATAATACATATAGCAGAATGGTATAAAGTTTCTACATGTTACTCTCCTATGTACAGGTTATATAGACTATGAATAATATAATCAATGGTTATCTTATTTGTCTCTATTGGTTTCCAATGTATGTATTGTTCTATTCTTGCTCATTAATTCAATGAATGTATGTAAATGCACTTGAATATAATAGTGGGTTTGAAATAATTCATGTATGAGGATTCTAGTAAGAAGTAAATTATGGAGATGATAAGTGGAAATATTGTAATGCAATAGTTTCAAGGCTTGAGGTATTTTCAAATATAAAATTGTTATCTAATTATGTGGGTTTTTGGTTTGACTCTGTTCCAAGAATATGGCACTAGTTTAGCAAAGTAATTATACTACAATTGTGGTGAACAATTCAACAACTAACGAGTATGTGCAGGATCATCATGGAAAAAATAGGCCCTTAAGTGGCAAAAAATTCAAAAAAAATAGAGTTAGGCAACTTGACATAAAAAATTGAATAAGTTATCTGTATTATTTCAAAAATATGTAAGAATAGAATATGTAGAAAATTGAATGTAGTTTCTAAACTACTAGGTTTATTTAAGAAAAAAAAATCTATTTGGTGAAATTTTGAAATTTCAATACAATAATACTTAAATTTCATGGAAAAAATAAGTAGGTGTTTGTCTGACCACCCTAACCACAATAAAATGATAATATTTTTTTATAATATTTTAGATATAAGTAGAGGACTCATGTCTGGATGTGATGCATCTTTTTTTGTAAATTTCATCCAAGTAAATAATTAATTATGAATTTTTTATTACAACTTTTTAAAAATATAAAAACTCGTATGTCTAACGACCTTAACTTGGTCAAAACTTCATGAAATTCATTCATTTTTTTTTTTTAATCCTATAGTATGCAAAGCATAGAATGTGATGCATGTTTTGAATTCAAAAAATGTGATACCGTTTGAAAGCTATAGATTTTTTCAATCAACCTATCAATCAGCACTTTAGTTGTAATTCAAATAGAAAATGGATAATAATTATTTATTAAATTCAAAGTAAAGCATAATTTATATTTGTGGAAAGCTAAGAATCTCTTTTAAAAACCCTTTTTCTTTTCATCAATTTTGGGTAAAAAAAATTCGTCAACCACATACCCTATACATACCCATCATAATCCTGCACATACCCTAACTACAACATTAAAATCAACTTACTTGTCAATCTCTTTCTGGGTGTGTGTGAATCTTTATGAATTACATTTTCTCTTGTTTAAAGTGAGTCACTGCCATGAAGGTCAGCCAAATCTTTAGGGTATTGTGTCTATTAAACATTTGAGGAGAATCATTTGTTTATTCTGTGTTGGATACCTAGACATACCAGTATCTCTAAGCACAGTATTTAGGATTACCCTCTTAGTTTTTACAAAGCCTGAAGTGAAGAAGTAAAGGCCTAATAACCCTTACTTATGTGTTGGCCAATCCTTACCCTTATTGATAATTGAATCTTGACAAGTTCATAGGTATGTGGTAAGAATAAGTTTGGTTCTTAAAAAATAATCAACACACCACCATTGAATACTTCACAAAATGGTTTGAAGCCATTCCTATGACATACATCACAAGTAAACAAATCTCCAAATTCATCCTCAATTACATCATATGCCAATATGGTGTCCCCCAAACCATCATCATTGACAACAGTTGTCCCTTCAAAAATCAGGATGTTTGTGAGTTATGTGATAAATTCCATATTCAACACCGCTTTTCCACACCATATTACCCACAAGGCAATGACCAAGTTGAGGCATCCAATAAGACCGTAATCAAAATTCTTAAAAATACTATCAATGACATTGGTAGTGACTGGAACATTCAGCTTAATCCACACACCCACTAGTGCCACTCCATTTTCTCTAGTCTTCGGTTGAAAGGTTATCCTTCCTATCGAGGTTGAAGTCCCCTCCTTATGGGTCTCCCTGAAGGGGCTTATCGATGATGATGAATATTGTATATCCCAATTGCATGAGTTAGAATTGCTTGATGAATGTAGACAAAGGGCTTTGACTCATCTACAGGCATATCAAAACCACCTTTTTCATAGTTACAACAAAAGGGTTTTGATTAGACACTTTGACATTGATGACTTAGTGTTGATGGAGAATCTGAAAAATCAAGAACATGAGAAACCAGACAAATTTGAGCACAACTGGTTGGGTCCATATGTCATAACAACATCTTTTGGTTCTGGTGCTTATCAGTTGTCCACACTTGAATGGGAACCTTTTTTAGAGCCTATCAATAGCTTGTACCTACGTAAATTCTATACATAGCTTTAGAGAGCCATGCTAAAGCCATAAAAATTCAAAAAAAAAAAATTCATAAAACAATAGTAAAGAGAAATAATCCGCCCAATAGTGAAAACCACTTCGGTGGCACTTTGGATAAGTACCATGGTGAAAACATGGCAAAAAAGTGCCATGTGTAGTCAGTATCTACTTTTTCATCTACTATCACTCTGCTTGGTCTTCCACCTTAATCCATAATAATCCCTTTATATTCCATCATCTCCCATTTGACCTATAAGGCCCGATCATCTTTATCATGACTTTCATGAGGTTGATGTCTTACATCCTTTAACCTCCACCTTCCATCCATAATAAACCCATGTCCCATCCCATCCTTAATGGTTAGTCTTATACCTAATTGGGGGAAATTTCCTAACACCTAGTTTCATTGGATTCTACACTTGTCATTGGAGGTTAGCATATTCAGAAAAGACAAAAAAAATCAAAATATTTGACAAAAGAAAAAAAATTATAAAACTTCAAAAATCTAAAAAAATCAAAACATGCGAAAAACACAAAAAAAAAACATCCAAATAAATTTCAAAATCTTAAAAAAAGAGTCAAAGTCAATCAAGTCAGTCTTTTTTCCTATCAAACTATGTTGCCTCTATGACTAGATGTAGGCAAGGCCATCTGTCGATGTGCCCCCGAGGCATTAGGTAAGTCCTTTAGGTGTGGTCAAATAAAATCATGATTTAATCCTTTGTCATTGAAACAAATTCAAGAGTCATGTTGAACTATGAGGTCTCTGAGTGTATGATGTAGGAAAGGCCATCAGCTGATAGGCCCTGAGGCCACCTAGGTCAGCCCTTTAGGGTTCATCACATCAGTCAAATAAGTTATACATAGTCAAACATAAACATAATACAATCATCAAAACATCAACATTCAAATCACGAACCAACAAACAACATAATCCAATCAGTCATCAAGTCAAAATTAGTCAAATTGCTGAAAACAATGTCAACCTCATCACTTTATGGTCCCCTCCAAGATGCGTCTTTCTTAGAATTGGACATCGTCAAAATGTCATTTTCCTTTTTAGGATGTGTATTCCCTGACAACAGGCTCTTTCACATAGTCATTGGCCTTTTCAAGATGTGTCCTTCGTAACAATAGGCATTGTCAAATTATCAAAACCATCAGACTATCAAATCATCAAATTGTTAAACCATCAAGAAATCAACCTTCAACAAACAAATATTGGCAAACATATTCAATGGCTGTTGATTTTTCTGTTCTATTTTGTCTTATATTTTTATTGCTTTGTCTCATGGTCTTACTAGCTACCTCGAGGATGTCCCATGAAGGATTTAGAGGTGTGATGATGTCTCACGACCTTACTTTCCTTGATTGTTGTCTTTGGTGTGTCTTGACAAAAAGACTAGGGCAACTTAGCCCTTAGTATGAGTTTGTAAGGCCCCACCTCGTATGTGCCTAATACAAACCTAATTTGTTATATGATTTTCTCAAGTTGATGATTAGATATATTATGAATGATAAATGAGGTGATCATTTGGCAATATTTTGGCATTTCATTTTGACATTATTTTTTATTATCACTACCATGAAGGTGGAATACACTCGTATACTATGGAATACAAATTGAAATTCAAATGGATTATTATATGATTAAAGTTTAGAATATTCAGCGAACAGATTTATGTGATATACAATTGTACTTATGATCATGTTGGTATTGTGGAGGAAGGTAGCGGTGTCAGTATGAGAAAGGAAGACCAATGGATAAATCGAAAAGACATCTTCTTGCAATTATGAAATTAACCCCTTTTTGGAGTTTAGAAATAAATAAAGTTAATAGGTTGAGATGGAAAGGGTTGATATTAAAGTGATAATTTATTTTGGGGTTGTGAGGGTATGTTTCTTCTGGGTGTAAGTGGGGTTAGAGGTTAGGAACCCTTATCCAAGCTTGAATTTTGGATGGGTCCTTAAATGGGCCTTTAAAGAGGACTCTTGGTCAAATTTCTTGGTTGGGATGCAAAAAAAAACCCCTAGGGTCTATACCATAGTGGTAGGGGTCAAGTGGGCATAAAATAGTGCCCCAAGGACATGATTTGATCCTTGAAAAGTCCTCATAATGGTGAGTGACGAGTTTTGAGGAGAGGATGTGATTGAAAGATGGGGGGGTTGTCCAAGTGCATGTTTCATCTTGAATAAGGAAAAGACTCTCATTGATGGAGGTAGGTACACTCCACACCTTCCCATCCAAGGGGTTGCAAGCTGAAAAACTCCTATATATTTTAGAGAGGAAGAATGAGTAGGTGTTACCCACTTCTCATTTTGGGGAGAACTCTAATGAAGATAGTAGAGAGTGATTTAGATGGATTGGCTTGGAGAGGAAAGAAGGATAGAAGAGTTTAATCCCCTCATCAAAAAAAAAGAGAAAGATAATTTATTTCTACTTTCTACTTTCTTTCTCCTTTAGTTTGATTGTTGTAAGAAGGTGACAGGTTGTATGGTTCATGGTTGAAACTAGATATTAGAGAATCTATATGCATTAAATTGGGTGGTATGTTATGATTTTCCTTTTTGTACAAATTTGGAAGGGCTCCATTCATCATCTTGGAGCTAAAATAAATCCTTGCTCAGGGGCATGGCTAGAGCCCATGAGGCTCCATGACGCTATTACGGTAGGGTGGAGATAAAGTCTTAATTAGTGGTGTGTCATTCATTGTATTCCTTTAGAGTTGTTGTAATATGGAAAGCTAGTGTTTTGTTGTACATGGAAAAGAGAAAGCCTTATTAAATTGTGTGTTATTCATTTTATTCACAAATGTTGTAATAATGATAGCTAGTGTTCCTTCTTAGGAGATAGTGTTCATTTAAGATTGTAGTGATGACATGTATCTTGAAATGAAATGCACCTTGAGTATGAGGGATGAGTATCAACTCTCCTTTAGAAGAAGAAATAACATACTAGATTATTATGCTTTCTTTTGTTTCTGCATAAAAAAAAAATGTGTTTGTTTTTGTTATGAATGATAAGGTTATGATGAATCTATGTTACAAAAGGAGTCCCAACATGAGGGTATTGATATTTTATATGGAAGTTTATTTTAAGACATTTTGACTTTGCATATAGGAGTAAGATGGAAGATTTATTAACTGAATCATAAGAAAAATATATATATTTGTACCAATTAAGCTATTTATTCAAGTGAGGCAAAGAAAATGATTGCAGTTATATGAGCGTTTCCATTACTTTGTGTGGTATTAGTTCTCTTCCCTACAAAAAAACATTTGGAGAAGTAAATTTCTAAATACAGATAGGAAGGGAAAGAGTTGCCGAAACAAATCTCAATTTCTTTCTAATACAAAAATAAATAAATAAATATCAAATAGTTATATATCGAGATATATAGATGCTCCTGTCTATGTTCTTCAATGAATATATGGATTTTAATAAGATGTTCCTTTCAAAATATAAGTAACTAGATACTCAGATAAGCAAAGAAGCCTGGTCTGACTTTCACACTGTCTTGCAAGCAAATAGAAATTAAAATGATACGATATTGTAACTTTGTATCTAACCCAAAATCTGCATCGCCGAGATAATAAATTCTAACATAAAATAATTATGTAAATAGATCAATGAACCCCATGTTTAGTGTATCGCCCATTGTCTCATTCCTCTGTGTGAACAACAAAAGTAGAGGATGAAAAGAAGAAGAAAAAGAAACCACAATAATAGAAAAATTTGCATCATGTAGTTGTTGCATCGATTGAAAACTTCTATGTTTTGAGTGCTTGACACTACCTAAGTCCATGCCCTATGTAGCAAATGAAATAATAGTATAAGAATACCTGGGTGATAGAAGCCCTGGAAATGTATGATAAATGTAAACTCATAGAAATGATTCGTTGGTGTGGGTCTTTTTATTATTGGGGCGTGGTTATCATCTTCAGCACATCACATAACCCATGCCCCATATCTACAGAATAAGTCAACACTGCAACAATCAGGTTGTGTTTAATTTGTGGAAGTTGTAGTTGAATTCGACCTACATTTTTCCTTTCACTGTAAATATGATTCTCGAGTTTTATTTCTTGTTGCTCTTGCCTCCCATTTCAAGTGTTGGTACGCTGAAACTACATAGAACTAACAATTAGATTAGAGTATATTGAATATTATAAAAGCCACACAACTTTCACGAGGAATTTAACGCTTTCACATTACCGTTCAGCATTGTAAAGGTTACGTTAATGGTTTCCTCCCTCGGCATTGGTTGTTCTACCAATAAAATTTTATATGTATTGCTATTCAAGCCCATAGAGGGGCCAGCGCTATTTTAGTCGCTTCCTCTGATAGACAATTATTGTCATTTGGGTAGTGGTAGGAGCAATGTCAGGTCAAAAAGACATACTCTTGAGCCATTTAATTGTAATCGCCTCCATTTACACTGATCACGTGACTACTAAATGTCCATCACATCTGAACCACTTGGCTCTAATGCTCTATAATTTGCTATAATAGCTAAGGTGGCTCTGACAGGAGATAATAAATATGAGTTGATGGTTGAATGCAGATCGTGGACCATGAGTTAGTAACTAAGGGAGAGAGCTTGATGGTGGGTAGGGTAACCTTGAGTGAGGGGTCCATAGCATTAGCGTCCGAGTCAACACAAAAAAATTTTCCACGTGCCTTCACTATTGAGCTGGTAGTTTGAAATACAAATTTGGGGAGATTTCGAGCATGCTTTCCAAGGTTTTGGGGGCTATTTCCAAAAACTGCCAAAAAAGTGTAAAAATTAGGTGTATACCTATCGCAGGCATCTGTATGACCGATGGTTGTTTGGCGCCACACCAATACTTGCAACTAGCAGTCCTAGTTAATGCACATTAACTACTACATATTACCTATCATCGGTCTTAATGCCTACCACCTCGGCATGCACACCATTCGCTTGGTCTTTCTTTCTATTTACGAAACACCCATTCATGAGACATCATTCATTTTTAGCGGTTGCATTCAGAACCAACTTTGGTTAGGATGGACACCGACGGTAGTGAGGCCATGGCCGAGTGGTGGTGATACATTTTTCATGCTTTCTATGTTTATCAACACCATATTCAGTAAACGTAAACTATATAACTTCTTGCTACGCAGGTGAGGTTGTCTTTCAACCTCACTCAGGTAGTAACTATGCATTGCAAGATTTTTCTAGGTTTTTCTTGCGATTTTCTTTTGTTAAAATAGCAAGCAAACGTTGTAATGCTTTCACCATGTAATGAAGCTTTGTTGTAGCTTATTCATGGCCACTATTGTGTATATTATGGCCGACTATGTGTATATGTGACTATACAGATATATATATGCATATATATGGCCGAGTGTTTGTAAATGTGTGTATGCATAGATATATATGCATATAAATGTATATATATGCATATATATTTGTGTATTCACACATATACACACAACAACAACCCGTAAATGTAATTTTCCAGCAATAATAGAACTATATAATGTCAAACTGTGTCTATATGTGAGAATACAATTATATGTGTTCATATAAATGGCCCACTCTATGTATATGCATATATATAGTTACATTTATGCATATATATGACTGACTATGTGTATATGTCTGTATATATCCATATTTATATGTCTACACACACATATACACACACACTACCATAATATATGTGTTTGTTTTCATTTTATACCTCTATAATTGGAATATATGCATATATATGTGTGTATACACACATATACACATAGTCTACCATTCATATAAAGCTTTGTTTGCATTTTATACCTCTGTAATTTGCATATGTATAGTGGCAGTATGTGTATATTTTTTTCCAACTGTGTGTATACATATACATACCATTCGTGTGTTTCTGCAGCTCGATTGTGCAGGGTTTTATGCACCTATGTTTTAGTCGGCTCTTTCGACCCTTGTCATGAACCCCTCGCTCAAAAATTCCCAACCCCCATCATCCACTCTTCCCTGTCCTTCGTCTTTGCTTGAATCGTGGAGTTTTAGGGAATACAGTCATATCCATTTATAGGATTTTCCTAGTCAATTTTGTAATCATTTTTTTTTTAATTGACTAATCATTTATACAATTTTCCTAGTCAATTTAGTAATCATTTTAATTTTTAATTGACAAAAAAATTCTTTATAAATTGATATAATATTCATACTAAACAATAAAATTTTATGTATGAATGTATACACACATACATACATACATACTACATAATTATTTATGTATGTATGTATGTTTGTATTTGAGACATAGACATGCATACTTATACACACATACCTAGATGTATGTGTGTATAGTATGTATACACACATCCATACATGTATGTGTGTATAGTATACTATATAGACATACATACATGTATGTGTGTATACTATACAGACATACATACATACTTTAGCCAAAACATAGGTGCATGCCACCCGAAACTATGGAGTGTATGATAGTGTTCTAATACTGCCATTATATATATGCAAGTTGCAGGTCTACAATTACATGTCTATTCAAGTGATCATATGTATATGCATCTCCATATGCATATGTATATGTATATGTATATATGCATATGCAAAGGAAAAAGTGAAGTTGTTATTTTAGGTGGAGTGGAATGAAGGAAGGAACGATGCATAAGCATAACTAGTAGCATCATTACAGTCTCCATCATATAATGCATCGTACCTTCCATTCGTTACACTCTCCATCCAATGTAGCATTGCATATGCATAGATACATGTACATATACATATGCCTATATGTATATGCATATGCATATGCATATACATATGTACATTGAACCTAATTAGATGTATGCTTTGTTTGTTCTTCAATTAAAGTGACTGTAAATATCAGCCCCTCTCCCTTACAGCTATCTGTGATGATGGTTGACTCCTACTTATGTTAATATTAGGTCAATTAGATGCATGGTTAGTTTTTTCATCAATTACACTCAATCTTACATGTATGGATTTGTTGTTACACTATGTACAATTGTTTGATATGTTGTTCATTTTGAATCAGCTCAACTAGATGCATGGTTAGTTTGTTCTTCAATTACAATCAATCTTACATGTATGCATTTTTTGTTACACTATGTACCATTGTTAGATATGTTGCATATGCATATATGCAAATATGCATATGCATATTTGCAATATGCATATGCATATTTGCAATATGCATATGCATAAATGCAATTGTTGTATGAAGTTAAATTTTAGTATGTTGTTTGAGAAATGGTATTAACATAAGTAGGAGTCAGCATATGGTTAGTATGTTTTGCATTTGTTGTATGAAGTTAAATTTCAGTATGTTGTTACACTATGTACCATTGTTTGATATGATCCTCATTTCCAATCACCTCAATTAGATGCATGGTTAGTTTGTTCTTCAATTACACTCAATCTTACATGTATGAATTTGTTGTTACACTATGTACAATTGTTTGATATGTTGTTTATTTCGAATCAACTCAATTAGATGCATGGTTAGTCTGTTCTTCAATTACAATCGATCTTACATGTATGCATTTTTTGTTACACTATGTACCATTGTTAGATATGCATATTGCATATATGAAAATATGTATATTTGTAATATGTATATGCATTTATGAAATTGTTGTATGAAGTTAAATTTCAGTATGTTGTTTGAGAAATGGTATTAACATAAGCAGGAGTCAGCATATGTATATGCATGTGCATGTACATGTGCATGTGCATATGTATGTGCATGTGCATATGTATGTGCATACTTTTAGCAATTTAGCAATTTCCTTCTCCATTTACATTTAAATTAGATGCATGGTTAGTTTTTTCATCAATTACACTCAATCTTACATGCATGAATTTGTTGTTACACTATGTAGCATTGTTTGATATGCATATGCATATGCATATTGCATGTATGCATATGCATATGCATATTGCATGTATGCATATGCATAAGCATATTGCATGTATGCATATGCATATGCATATATGCATACGATGTATGAAGTTGAATTTTAGTATGTTTTTTGAGAAATGGTATTAACTTAAGTAGGAGTCAACATATGCATATGTATGTGCATACTGTCAGCAATTTCCTTGTCCATTTACATTTAAATGAGTGGACACCTTGTTAATTTCCATAACCATCCTTTATGCTGTCATCAGCCAGTCTCCCTTTAAGCTTTGTTATGGTCAAAATATTTCCAACCCTTTCGAATACAACATTACCATACATATGTATGCTGCACAAAATGATACAACATACTGAATTTTCAAATTAACTTAAAACATGAGATTGTTACACCATTATGATACATATATGTATAGATTACGATAGATAGATACATACGTTTCCTCTCGCAGAGATAGATAGATACATATGTTTCATATTGCAAAGATAGACAGTAACATGATGGAATATGTTGTATCTATGGTATCCATATTGATGTTTCAAGTTAGAAACATTCAAAACAAAAAAGAAATCAAACATCATTTCGAATCCATCAAGAAGTTCACAACAAAAAACTAGCAACCAAGCATTCAAATCAATCAAAAAATGTAGGAAAACTAAAATTTGATGGCAAGTTGTCTTGTGAGTTGGATGTGGCCTGTGACGGAGAAGGACTCCATGATTGAGTTGGTTGAATTATGGTTGGGGTGGGTGAGGTTTCATAGGCTTGTAAACGAGGACTCCAACTCTCATATGGTTGGCTTCTTGTGGGGTTAGGTGAGTGTGTATAGGAGAGTGAGTGAGAAGGACTCCAACTCTGAAATGTTTGGTTGGTAGCTTGGGTAGGTGATGGACAATATTGGGGGCATTGAATAGATACAAAATTTTTGAAGATCCTATGGTGGTCAAGCAAGGAATTTAGAGGGCTTCTAAGTCACCTCTCCTTTGCACCATTTGCTTGTGCCTTCTCCAACTCTTTTTCCCAAATTGCGGCTTCCTTTTCTCTCCATTGGTCCTCCCTTTTTTTGTCCTTCTCCTTCTTTTGCAGCTCCTTTTCATCCTTTGTTGCTACTCGTTGCTTTTCCTTTTCAATTCTCATAAGACTTTTTGCCTCCAATTCTGCAATCCTTTCTATCTTGCGCTCTACAAGCTATTGCTTCTTCCTCAATTTTAATTCTTCCAGTTCCTTCTTCTTTTCATCTTGTTCACTTAGCATTGCAATGAAGTCATTAACAATTAGGAGCTGGGATCCTCTTTGCAATTTGATCCCACGGTCAACTACCTTATTAGACTCGTCTTTCACCACATGAACCGGTAGCTTCAAGAATTGTGAGATGCGTGAATTTTTTTGGCCTTCCAAAGGCTCAATAAAATCGGCATTATTTGTTTCTAGCATCTCACTATTTGTAGCATATGTTCTATCTCCTAACTGCTCACCATCATTGTCTCCACAATCAACATAGAAATGTACTAACGTATTCGGACCCATGCATTGCTGTGGAGATGGCATTGAAAGACTTTGTTCTTCCTCCACATGCATATCCATAGCAAGATTGGTAGCACCATCTTAGAGCTAGGAGGGCTGCTCAGGTGGAGTTGGCAGGGAAAGAGATATGTCTCCAATAGTATTTTGGTCTCCCAATACTGCTGGTTTAAGTGGTTCATTGGAATCTGAAACAACAAATTCATACATGTAAGTTTGAGAGTATTTGAAGAACAAACGAATCCAATCCATGTAATTTAAATGAAAATAGAGAAGGCAATTCTTGACAGTATCCACATACATATGCATATGCTAACTCTTACTTATGATAATACCATTTCTCAAACAACACACTAAATTTTATCTTCATACAACATATGCATATGCATATGCATATGCATATTGCATATGCATGGCTCCTACTTATGTTAATACCATTTCTCAAACAACATACTGAAATTTCACTTCATACAACATATGCATATTGCATATTGCATATGTCGGCTCCTACTTATGTTAATACCATTTCTCAAATAGCATACTGAAATTTAACTTCATACAACATATGCATATATGTAATGCATATGCATATTGCATATATGCGTATATAACTTCATACAAAAAATGCAGAACATAGTGTAACAACAAATTCATACATGTAAGATTGAGTGTAATTGAAGAACAAACTAACCATGCATCTAATTGAGGTGATTGGAAATGAGCAACATATCAAACAATGGTACATAGTGTAACAACACATTGAAATATAACATCATACAAAAAATGCAGAACATACTAACCATATGCTGACTCCTACTTATGTTAATACCATTTCTCAAACAGCATACTAAAATTTAACTTCATACAACAATTGCATATATGCATATGCAGATTTTCATATATATGCATATCTAACAATGGTGCATAGTGTAACAACAAATGCACACATGTGAGATTGATTGTAATTGAAGAACAAACTAACCACACATCTAATTGAGCCAATTCAAAATGAGCAACATATCAAACAATGGTACATAGTGTAACAACATACTAAAATATAACTTCATACAACAAATGCAGAACATACTAACCATTCATCCCATTTTTTTGATCTCCAACTTCTGTAGTTCCAACACTAGACTCAGCCTCATTGACTGCCAAACCATTGTTGGAAAAGCTTAGAATTTTTGCAGCAGTTGATGCTTCCTTGGGGGTAGCAAAGTGGAATGTCTCGCTAACCCTCATGTCATTATCCAAAGCATTTCGATCAAATGGCCAAATACCTATCCTCTTGAAGCCAACTGTAATGTTTGAAAAAGTCAATGACTTTTGAAAAGCTAGGCTACCAAGTGTAGCTAATTTTTCCCTTCTTATCTCTAGATTTGGATGTCTACTGGTCCAATTTGTTCTTTCCTTTTTTAAGTTACACTTGAAAGATGAGAAAACACTCACATCAAGAGGTTACAACTTGTGTGATGTGTGGGCGGGTAGGGTGAGCAAGTCAATACCAAGCTCCCTTGCTTTGGTAATGGTAGAGAAGGCTACATGGCTGCCATGCCCATCAAATATCAAGAGGTGTCTATGGGTGGGTGAGCAATTCCTAGGTACTTGCATAGCAAAGAAATTGAGCCATTTGATAAAAATCTATTTGGTCATCCATGCGTGAGGTTGAACAACCATCAATTCTCTTGGCTCACAGTTGGCTATGTAGTTTTGCACATTTTTTTTGCTCTTGAACAAATAAAAACCTAGAATTTTTTGACCTACAACATTTACACATGGTAGAATAGTGATCCACTCCCGACTCTTTGGGATAATGTAAGAAACACTGCTCACACCTTTCATGGTAAGCACCTTCATGTTACTGTTGCGGCAAGCTTGCAACCCTGTCTCATCATAGTTCCAAATCCTCTACGGTCCATAGTTCCCTCCTGCATATGCCTTCTCCAAAGTGTCATAGAAAGCACTTACAACTGGTTTCCTCAGATTTATAGCATGGTCTCTATCTTGACCTTGGGCTGTTCTTAAGCAGAGATCAGGGCGCCTTCTTTTGAATCATGTCCACCATGACTTGCCAGGAAGCCCATTCTTGAAGGGATTATTCCTTGTTTCACATATTTGGGCCACTTCCATTTTCAGATTGACAATCTCCAAACCTTGGCCAACAACAACCATCTCCTTGTACAATTTGACGATCAATGACTCTTCCTCCTCAATTAGGACTATTGGGGGCCCTTTCCTTCTTGTAGTGGTCACACCACCTAGCCAATTGGACAATGTTGAGGTAGGAATACCCCACTTTTTTGTTGCACCTCTAGTTGACTAGCCGTAGTCTTCGACATCTTCAAGGGCATGGTCCATGTCATCCTGGGCCCATTCACGCCTCGGTGCAACATTTTTGGTTGATACAGCTAGGTTAGCTTGCACTACAGATTCGGTTAGTTGCTCCAGAACAATTTCTACCTCCTACTCACTACTTGGTTCTTTAGTTCGCTGGTGAACAGGAATGCCAACATCCTCCTCATCGCTATGTGGCAGATGCACACCTCTCTTGTGTGCGGGCATAGTTGTCCGGCTCTACATTTGTGGAGGCTTCCTCCTTGAAGATCGCCTGCTATTTGTTTCCACATTTATCTTCCTCTATATTGAACCAACATAGTGATTAGTATCATACAATAGACACAACATTATGATACACATATATATGAACTTGAAACAGTAGTATCATACAATAGACACAACATTATGATACACATATATATGAACTTGCAATAGTAGCACATGTGATACAAATATTTATATCTTCAAACAACTTTATGAGACAAGAAAGGGTTTCAAATATTTGTATCATACTACTGTTTCAAGTTGTGTTAATCTTTCATAATGTTGTTTGAGATATTCTTAGCATTCTGTCACTTTAATTGAAGAACATACAAAGCATACATCTAATTAAGTTGAATGTAACCGATGGTGGGTAGGGTAAATTTGAGCAAGGGGTCCACATCATCAGCGTCCCAGTCGGGTAATTTTTTTATGCCACGTCCCTTGACAGTCGAGCTGGCATTATGCAACTTTTATATATATATATATGTATATATCTATCTTTGCAATATATATATGTATGTATATATATATATGTATCTATCTATATATGTATGTATATATCTATCTTATTGATGTTTCAAGTTATTTATGCTCTTTCATTCCATGTTTATAACACAAGTAGGAGTCATATACTCTCACAATTAGCTATAAGGGAGAGGAGTTGTCAATTATAGTTGGTTAAATTGAAGAACAAACACATAGACAAAAGGGAGAGGAGCTATGTGTGGACATAGGAGCCAATCATGGGTATACATTTGGGCATATGACATATGGTGGGTGTGGTATGTGAAACCCTGCTTATACATTGTCAATTTAATTGAAGAACAAACAAAGAAACAGAGGAGCTTTTTTTCCCTACAAAGAATGTAGTGAAGTGGTATAAAGTTCATGGCATTTGCCATGAAATTTAAATTCTTGGCATTTTCCAATAGTTTATAAGTCATGGTGTTTTCCATGGATTTTATAGCAGTTCTAACTGCATGCATTGTAGGGCAAGAGTGTTTTGATGTGATGTAAATATTGACCCCTCTCCCTTACAGCTAACTTTGATGATGGCTGAGTCCTACTTATGTTAATACCATTTCTCAAACAACATACTCAAATATAACTTCATACAACATATAAATGTGTGTAATTTTGTGTGTCATGGATTTTAATTATTTTATGTAACATAAGTAGGAGTTAGCCATTATGACAGTTGACTATAAGGGATAGGGGCCAATATTTACAGTCACTTTAATTGAACAACAAACAAAGCATACATCGAATTAGGTTCAATGTAAATGAGGACATACATATAGTCACGTAGCAGAGATAGATAGATACTTAATTTGAATGTGAATGAACAAGGTATAAATTGAATGTAGATACCTATATTTGGTGATGAATTGTATAGTAATATATAAATTTGAGTATGCAATATATATCTATCTGTGTGTGTGTGTGTGTGTGTTTCCCATAGCCCTATCCATTTTCATGAAACTTACACGTTTATCTATATCTGCAATATATATGGCCCTATTCATTTTAATGAAACTTACGCATATCTCTCTCCCTATATATATATATATATTTGTAGAGATAGATAGATACCTAATTTGAAATTAATATATTACTAAACAACTCATCAACAAATATAGGTATGTACATTCAATTTATACCTTGTTCATTTACATTTAAATTAGGTATCTATCTATATCTGCAAATATATTATATATATAGGCAGAGAGAAATGTGTAAGTTTCATTAAAATGAACATGGATATATATATTGCAAATATAGATAAATGTGTAAGTTTCATGAAAATGGATAGGCCTGTGGGAAACATATGTGGATATGTATCATTTTGTGTAGCATATATATGTATGGTAATGTTGTATTCGAAAGGGTTGGAAATATTTCTAGCATAACAGAGCTTAAAGGGAGACTAGCCAATGACAGCATAAAGGATGGTTATGGAAATTACCAAGGTGTTGATTCATTTAAATGTAAATGGAGAAGGCAATTGGTGATAGTAGAAAATGGAAATGCGGTTTATATTTTTGCAAAGGAAGGAAATCACTTACCATAAAAGCTGACAGAGGAGACTGCATCGATCTGGAGGATGTCATCGTTGCTCAGGAGCATGCAACAGAAAGTGAGAAATTTGAATAAACTATAATGTGTAACTTGCATCGCACAAATGAGGATTGCTTGCATAAATAGGTTTGTTGAATTTGAATTGGTAGCAAGTGGATTAATTTGAATTATGGGAGGGAATTTGATCTGCATTGAATGGATTAATGGTAGAAGTGATAGCTTAATGGGTACGTAGGATTTCTGGTTGGTGATTTGAAGTGATATTAAGTTGGTTTTTGAATTGTAACTAGTTTTAAAAAAAATTTATGATTATTGTTTTTTAGGTGGATTTGTAAATAATAGAGTGATAATTAAGTGTTATAATGAAATTTTGCAATGCATAGTGAGCTTGAGAGTTCGTGTTTTTCAATTTTGTAGGCAAATTCAGAAAAAGACTGGTTATTATGGACATCCGGGAACCAGTTGATAGTAAAAAGAATATGAGAAATGGGACATTTTGAAATGTATTTTGTTCAAATATATTTGGAATTAAATCACTTGGCAATGTCTTATGTACATGTCAACTCACTTTTAATGCAAGAAGACTTATATTTTGGATAATAAAATATCCCTTCACAACAACCTTTTATTGGGAAGGTGGAAAATATTATTTATATTGTGGAAATAAGATTATCATTATGCATTCACTTGATATAGTGAAATAGGAAATAAATGTCCACTTGCATTCACCCACTATTGAGAAGGTGGCAACAAAAAAGTTAGCCTATGATAGGACATACTGTGAATTTAATATGAATCTGTCATATCATATTTAAAAGCAAATTTGAAATTTTTATTGGTATAAATATTACCCACCGGTGGGCCCCAGGCTATCCATAACTATACCAATGATGGGACCCTGTCCCACGATCGGCTCCTCTCCCTTAAGGAAAGCGTGGAAAAGAGGGTGTTGGGATAGTTTGTTCCGCACTCTCTTGCCTCATAAATCATATAGTATTTAAGCCTACAAAAGTAGTACTCATCCTAGTACGCGCCTCTTCACTTCATTAATGAATGAGAGGGTTGTGCAGAAATGTCTTAGCTCAATCATAAATCAAATAGCTTTGATAGGCCGATGCTTCATTGCAGTTACATGTTGCACTACTAATACACAACAGTTGCGTTAAGGACATTCCTTCTTGTATTTTGATGTACAATCAACCTCCCGGTCTCTATGCATAGTAAAGAAAATTAACAATATGTTAAGGCAGCATTAATATTCTTATTTGTTTACTAATGCCTTAATTTCACTCAGGTGGATTTACAAACTTTAGTTAATATTACTATGAGATCTAATATTAATATATCACTTGTTTTATTGATAATGATAATACCATGGTCAATCTGGAATTCAATAACATTAGTTGGATTAAATTCTTTGGTAACATTATTTACTTGGTTTAGTGCAAATAATGTCAATTAAACATAAATATAATTGCCCCAGAAATAGTAATTTGATTAGCAGCAACGTTGTTTAGTGCGGGATAAAGGAAGCACAAGAAATTAAAATAAAATAAAATAATGAGCAGCATATACATTGAGTTATCCTAGTCGCAGGATAGGTTGAGCTTTACCATTAATAAAGCTGGGGACTCAGTACCCACCTCACAACAAAAAGGCATCAACTTTGTTAATTGTATTATTTTTCTTTATGTAAAAAGTAACATCATTATTTGTAATACATTTAACTTTGGTGTGATCATCAACAGAATAATATGAAATGTAAAATGTACAGATCCGAGAACAAAAATAGTTTTGAAACGGATGAAATGTTAAAATAGTCGCATAGAAGTGATTAGGATTGTCCCTAAAATCAGCGAATGCCATTGAGTAAAATTTTAAATCGTATTATTATCTTTTGTGGGAATGCATCCCACCACTTAGACCCCAGCCATATTAGGAAAGAAAAGTCAAACAAATAAAATTTAGTGCTCGGAAGGTAAATCTTTCCCCTTGTGGGATGCCACGTTTTTCTCAAGGAACTCTTCTTAAATATGATCCCATTTAAAAGGGAATGTCTCCCACTTTACCATGAGGGGAGGGATTTTTTTTTTAAAGAAAAGTAATAAAGTTTAATAATTATGAATGTATTCCCACTTTCTTAGGAGAAGATTCTTTTAATTTTATATATGAAAATGAGAAAAATGATAAAATGTAAATATAAAAGGGTAGTGATAAGTTTTAAAAGTATTCCTTTTAAAAAGAGGGGAGGCTACTTTTAGCTATTATTATTTGTATCCGTTTAAATTCTTTTTAAAATTATTTAAATTAAATTTTCTATGAATTAAAGTATATATATATATATAGGATGGATAAATAATTAAATTATTGATAATTAAGATATAAATTAATTAATTAATAAATTTAATAGTTATTGTAAATTATAAACATTCTATTCATTCTCGTATTTGATTTTCAAAATGAAATGTTGAAGGTGGATTTCTTGTATATCGTCATGGTGTCACAAGAAGGGTAGGGTTAACAAGTAAAACATTGTTTCGTCAACTAAACCTTAGGATTAATAGTAAATCAAGTTGATAATATTTATATGACTCTCCCATGTGAGAACCCATTCCATGGGGATCCAACAAGGACATTAAGCTTTTGCGCAAAAGTGAGCATCAACTTTTGACAAGTAGTTAAGAGTCTACTAAACCCTATGTTTGGAGTCAACTCGAAACCGTTTCATTTTCTCACCCCACTCTCGAGCAATGTGTCAAAGGAAAAGTTGCACGAGTTAACGTACCTGATGTGCATTGTATGTACCATGCTCATGTAAGGTTGCTAAATGTTTGTATTTTGCATTGTTGTTTAAAAAAAAAAAATTGTCAAATTTTTCTAGCAAAATTTTTGGGCATGACAAAGTTAGGACATTCCTTATCTGTGACTATCAATTTTTCACACGTGGATGACCTTGCACACCTTGGTCTATGTCATATCATGGTGTTTGTCACCCATTTGTCACATTTTACTGCCCAATGATGATTATGCAATGCCTATGATGTTATTTGGAAAAATATTGAAGTATTCCTTTTTCATCTTAACATCCATGTATTTCATGCTAACATTTCTTCTATTCCTTCATCCTCTCATCTTCTCGTCCATTTCAAGAACAAACTCATGTTCTTTCAACCCGCCTATCCTCTCGAGGGGGCATATCACTACCTCCTCGTCATCATTCCTCTCCCTACTTTCACACTAGAACATATTTTTGAATTTTTTTCTTTGACACAACGTGATAAACTTCATTATGCCAAAGAGGGGAAAAATGGAGACACATAAAAATGACCTAGGTCCTTGAGCTACATTTTTTTATGATGACCAGGCTTCTCCCTCACATAATTAAAGCATTAATTATTCCTCCATGATTATTTAAATAAATAAATTACATTGATTTATTTAAACACATCACTAACCAATCCTTGTTCCCTCTAATAATTAAATAAATTTCTAATTACCATTAATTATTTAATAATATCGCCATTTATCCTTCAATTAAATAAATTTATTTATTTAACCCACTTTCCATCCCACTAAATAAATAATTAAAATAATTATTTATTGCCTTTTGTCTTATTCTCATTTATGAATTAAACCATTATCTCCCAAAAGTCAACTTTCCTCCATAAATTAAATCATTTCTATTATTCCAACTACCTTTTTTTCTCCACCATTGATTTAATTGCTTTCAATTAAATCTCAACTCTTCATGTTTCAAAGTTTGCCCTAACTTTGACCTAATGTTTCCCTAACCCTAATACTCCTCATCACATTGAATCCTGGCCTTTGATCTTAGGGCTTTATCAACTTTTAATCCTAGCCATCCATTCTCAATTTGGCATTCTTTAAAGGGCTCTCTCTCTCAAGTCATTTTAGATAGAGAGTTATCTTTCAGAAATTCACACATAGCATACTTAAGAGCTTTGAGTACTTGAGCACACATTACTTCAATTTCTTGTTTTTCTTAAGCATAGTTTATAGTTGCATTTCAATTTGAGGGAAATCATACAATTTGTAGCAAGATGGAGAAGACCAAAGGAGGTCATTCAATGGAGGATTGAAAACTAGGTGATATTGTTTCAGTATTTTTAATGCTTCTTGGTTTCATTGTGTTCTATTGTTGATTGGGGTTTAATTTATTGTGCTACTTGTAGCTAACTTGAAAATTCTTCCCTAATACAATATAAAATATAATGTATTAGAGGTCATTGCAATGCATGTTGATGATGATGTTTTGAAAACTATTGATCATTGTGATTGTCCTCATATTCTTTGGAATAAGATTTGGGAGATATATGGAGATCCTGATACTCCACCATTCCTCGATGATCATGATTCAGAATATCATGTCCCTCTTCATTCTTCAGATAGGATACCCTATGATGATATTGCTATACAGACACTTACAGATATGGAATGCTTTGAAACTTCAGATGAGGATGTTAAGGGTTCTTAAGATGATTCCTCTCCATCAAAGATAGTTGATGTACCTTTACCTTCAATGATTCCTTGTCCAAATTCATTGATTGAGGATTCCATCATTCCTATTCAATAAGACATATTTAGCTTTCTAGACTTGGGATCACAGGATGGCTTTGTTTTAGGTATTGAAGACTTGTATACTTCTATAGGTTTGAAGGACATTCTTGAGGGGATATCTCTCCTTTATGAAAATTCTACTTTGGAGGATTTTCTTTAGTCTCCACATTTCGATGTTTCGACCTTGATTGGGGATCCTAATTTTGGTGAGACTAACTTGGAGGAAATTGATTCCTTTTCAGAGATTTCATATATAAGGAGCTTCTTTCCCCTCATTTCATTATGGAGTTGGAGTTTCTTCAACATCTACCATTGGATTTTCTTCTTCCTAGTGGGTGACATGTGGTTTGTCATCATTGGAAACTCTTTTGTCTTCAAACTTCTTTATGTAGTTTTGAGGACACTTCATTCAGGGGGAAATCTAGTCTCCATCTATTTCTTCAATGGAGGGATCATTGTATTGCATTATTTGGATCTTGTTCAACATCATTTTTCACATAGTCCTTGTTTGTCACCTTCTTCATTGATTGGGAATGTACCTAATTTGATTGTGGCATCTTCATCTTCTTTGGGCAAGGAGACACATGAGCAGTTTTCACACACATCATCATACACATTCATTCTTCCTTCATTTCATGTCTAGAATGGGAAGAATCCTTGCATTTGTACTTTATTTTGTTTCTTTCAAAAGTGAGACAAGTTGTTTTTTGACATTAGATCATGTTTTATCTCTAGGCACTTACCATTTTTATAGGTGATTACATATTGTGGGGGGGCTATATAGTCTCTCTATTTCCCTCTTGTAGGGGGGGGCTATTGATTATATTGTACTTTATGATGGATGTAGCTCTTGGGGGGTTATTGATGTTGAGACCTCCATACATCACTTCCATTACTTGTACATGATTTATATTTTTCATTATATCTATTTTTTGGAGAGGATTTTTATCCCTTGAGGTTTTCTCATTTTCTCGATTTGTAAGAGATTTCATTTTCATTTGTACATGGGTACCTAACATGGCCTCATAGTCGAGACCTGTCATATTGCATCATTTGTATCATAACTAAACTTCGAAGTTGCACTTATGGGGGGGTGTTAGTGTGAATGGGGATATTTCCTAACTAGATATTAGTGAGGAGCTATTCACATCATTAATAAGTTTACTTAGGAGCTAGTTTCCTAGGTGGTAATCTAGAAACTAGTATTTAATGGGACCATATCGCATTAATAGGCATCCAGTTATCTAGGAATTTAATATTTTTCTAATGCATTTAAAATTATGTATTAGGAATTTAATGTTTGCAACTAAGGTGGTTATCCCACTTCCTCTCCTCTTGCCTATATAAGCAAGGCTCTTTTACATTTTTAAATCATCTCATGAGTTCTATCTCAATATATTCAAGATCATCATTTGATAAAGTTGTCTTCTTGCTCATGCTGTAGCACTTTCTTATTCATATGGATGGTAATCTTTGTGGTTGATCCTTTGAAGTGTGGCCACTATCATTTGAGATATTGTTCATATTTCCAACATTGTATTCAAGCATAGGCCATAAGAGATCCATCTCATATCAGGAAGTTGAGTTGAGGAGACTATCATAGGCCGAAGTTTTTTCACAAAGGGCTACTTGTTCTCATCTGAGAGGCAACTAATTTTTGAGGAACTTTGGGTCAAATTTGACCCCACCATTATTTTCAGAAGGACTTAAAACCTAAGGAATTCCTACCAATTCATAAAAAAATGACTTCATCATCTTGAGGCCATCAAAGGTTTTTTGCAGCGGTATTGAAAGGGCATCATAAGGATCATACAATTTGCAAGAAAAAATTTCCTCCCCCTTGTTGTAGAAAAAATTCCACTCTCTAGTCCCCATCATATAAAATACTTCATATTTTAAAGTAAATTTATTTTTTGGTGATTTTTTTAAAAATTTGAGTGATTGTCTTAAATTTGACAGCCACATGACCATCATGGAAGCCCCATCATGTATTAATTAGGAAATTTTATTAAAACAACCATAACTTTTGACTCGAGTATCAAATTTTCACAAACGAGATATCATTTGAAAGCTGGTTCCAAGCACTATCCAGTGAAGAAGGAATTTTTATCTAATTTTATTCTTATAATATTCTATCACAACTTGAAGTCAGTGTTTCCTTTTGGACTACCGAACTCATATCTTTTCACCAATTTGTTGAATTTTGGAGATTCCAGTAGCATTGCGAAGGTGATTCAGAGCTCTTTCATTGTTTCCATATAATTTTCTCATATTCAACCCCAAGTACATTCTATTGATTTTTTGCAATTTGAGTCATTTAGTTGATAACTTATACATACTACAATTTGAAGAAAGTCTATTTGAATTAGGAAGCTTCATTTTCAGTTGTTCATCATATTTGGGAGTTTCTATTTGATATTAAAGGGACCACATCTTTGTAAGATTGGAGATATATCATAGTTCATAATGGGTTTTACATATTATCCTTCTGTGATTATGTTGCAAAATGGAAACTAAAAAAAATGGAAAGATGACATTATAAACCATCTCCAATCACTTTAATTTTTCCCACATTTTTATGGTATTGTTCGCCATCTAGACCAAGGTATTCAAAAAATTTCTTGGAGTTGCATCAAATATAATGTCTTAAAGGTCATTGCAATGCATGTTGATGATGATGCTTTGAAAACTATTGATCATTGTGATTGTCCTCATATTCTTTGGACTAAGATTTGGGAGATATATGGAGATCCTAATACTCCACCATTCCTCAATGATAATGATTTAGAATGCCATGTGCCCCATAATTCTTCAAAGAGGATACCCTATAATGATATTGCTCTACAAGAGCTTACAGATTTGGAATGCTTTGAATCTTCAAATGAGGATGTCAAGGGTTCTTCAGATGCTTCCTCTCCATCAGAGATAGTTGATGTATCTTCACCTTCAATGATTCCTTGTCCAAATTCATTGACTTATGCTTCCATCATTCCTATTCAACAAGAAATATTCAGTTTTCTAGACTTGGGATCACATGATGGCTTTGTTTCAGGTATTGAAGATTGGGCTACTTCTATAGGTTTGGAGGACATTCTTGAGGGGATATCTCTCCTTTATGTAGATAATACTTTGGAGGGTTTTCTTGAGTCTCCACATTTCATTGTTTTGACCTTGATTGGGGATCCTGATTTTGGCAAGACTACATTGGAGGCACTTGATTCCTTTATAGAGATTTCATATATGAGGCTTCTTTCCTCGCATTTCATTATGGAGTTGGAGTTTCTTTAGCATCTACCATTGGATTTGCTTCTTCCTAGTGGGAGATGTATACACTTGAAAATGGTCTGGATAATCTAATTAATTAAATACAATTTATTTGATTAATTGACTTCTTTAATTTATCTACTATTAAATAAATAGAAATATTTATTTATATAGTTCACATTTAAATTCTTATTTAATTATCTAATTCTTCTATTATTTCATCTAAATTAAATAAGCAAATTTAATACTTTGTTTTATTTAATTATCGAATTCTCCTATTTTATTCCATCCTAATCACATCATTCTATCTTAATTAAATAAACAAGTTTTAATACTTTGTTTCATTTAATTATCCATTTCTTCCATCTTAATTTAATAAACAACTTACTATAGTTTGTTTTATTAAATTAAAAATATCCTCTTTTGCTAAAATTTGAATAAATCTAAATATTCAAATAAAGGCATGTTTCTACAACTATTCATATCCACCTACCAAATTGGATATTTGATATCTAATTTAATTCAACTCAACCTTCACGGCAAATTTGGAGACAAATTGGAGGAAAATTTGCAAGCAAACTTCTTCATCTTCTTCCATTGATTCTTCCTATCCTCTAGTTGAATGTTTTTGTGGGGAGGAACAATCTCTATAATCATCTCAGGCTTCTTCATCTTTCACCATTCAATTCTTTAGATCAAATCTAGACCTTTTCTTTGCTACCCCTCACAAATGTGCTGCCAGGAAATCTATAAATACAACCTCTTTCTATAGGAAAAGGATCCCAACTTTGTGCAAACTTACTCTGCAAAAATATCAATTGAGCAATCAAGCATTTTAGCAAATAGAAATAGAAAATAACATATCATTTAGTTTATAATCATTTCTTTCATTATAGATTGCATCTTAATGTAGTTTACATTATCAAATCACAACATATAGCTTTCATTATCAGCAATCAGTATCATAGCTTTTTACATCATATAGGCTGCATACCATTTAGCAATCATATAGTTTATCATTCTCATTCTCTAGATTGGCATTTTAATAATCACAATGCTTACAAAATCTAAGAGCCCTGTGATTTAATAAATCTTTGGAGATAGAGAGCAATATGACGCTTTTAGTAGATTCTTGCTTAAATTAGATTAATTGTTGTTTAGATCTATTGATATAATGTCTTATTAATTATGTTGATTATCATTTACTCACATTTTACACACATAAATTGGCTCCCACTGTGGGGCCCAAAAAATGCATGTTTAACATCTTTTTCTGAAAAGTACACTTGCAAGCTTTCGATGTGTTTTGTTTTAAGTGCAATCAAGAGTTTTTGCAGTACATACGACAAATACTTTAGCGCATCTGAACACTATTACGACACATCCATAGAATATTACAACACATACAACCCATGTTCCGAACACTTTTTATATCATGGTGCAAGGGGAAGAATCTGCCCCCAAGACACTCACCATATAACTATCAGAGACCCTAACCAAAAGTGGAGGATTCAACTTTGGTTAAGACTCAGGAAAGGAAAAAATACAGATGACCTCTAGGGGGTGATAGGGCTATGTGAGCTAACATAGTTGCAAGTTGTGGGTTGTGATATTCTAAGTGACCTGCTTGATAATTAGAAAAGTGCTTGAATTGTCTTTATTTGTGTCAAACCTGTGGAAATTGAAAGAATCAGACCTGATTCTAGAACACTCACTACATGTTTAATACATAGAGTCAGAAACAACTGTTTTCAATCTGGCTTTTGTGTGTGAAGTTATTTTTTCAAAGGTAACATCCAATTAGATCATCAAACTCTAATATTTACAAGCAAAACACCCCTCCAAAATATTCATTTGGTCAGAAAATTACAAAGTGGAATTAATCTTTTTACTGAGAAAAAGTAGAACAATCAAAGAGAACTATGAAAATACTGAAAAATATTAGATTAGCACAGCCAACCTCTATTTTAGAGCATCCACAGAGTATTTTAGCATATATTCCATCTAAACATCGCATAAAAACTCTATTTCAATGCATCTATCATGTATTACAGTGCATCTACACCCAGTCTGTCTACACATTCACCCATAATTTTAGTGCATTAAACCTTTGTTTTAGTGCATATACCCAATCTATCAGTGCATCTACCCAGTTTATCAGCACATACACTCTATTTGTCAGTGCATCTACCCAGTTTATCAATGCATACACTTTGTCTTTCAACGCATATAACCTATTTTATAATGCATATACCTAGTTTATTAGCACATTCAGTTAGTTTACCAACACATTCACATTTTGTTTTTGTGCATCTAAGGTGTGTTATAGCACATCCTAAAAACAAAAAACCAAAGAGTTATTTTTCCCATCAGTCAGACAGTTAACATCAAAATCTAGATTTTTATCAGAACAGAAGCATTTTCTCAGTCCAACTAGTGTCTTAAACTTGGAAAAATAGGACCTTGCAAGTCAAATTCTTTCAAATTAAACAAAGATCTTATAATTTTAAAGTGCCTAATCACCAAACACAACTCTTGATTATTACGTTAAGTTTCATTATCAGGATCATCATCCTACACCCACGAAATAAAACACAATAATCAAATTTTAACTTGGTCTCATCAATAGAATTTATCATTCTATTTGACTTAAGTTAATACCATTGGCACTCATCCAAACAAAAAGATCAAAGTTTAGTAAAAATAACAACACTTGTGTGCCAATTTTGATAGGGTTACAGAGGCAGAAACTTAGAGAAAAGGAAATTGAAACACTAAATACCATGGCTGAAGAAAATCCTTTTTCTAGATTCCACTAAAATGATGGTCATGAAATAACTAAAGACGACATTCAAATTGCACAACAAGATCCTAACTTCCACAAATTCATGGAAAAAGTTTTAGAAAAAGATATGGAAAAATACCTTTTGATGCTAGTTGAACTAGGTGCAAAACTTCCAAAGGACTTTGACATTAATCAACTAAAAGAAGCACTAGAGCAGCTAAAACTAAAACAAAAAACACACAAAAAAAAATCAAGTGAATATCCTAATAAATAAAATGCAAAACTTGCAAGAACAACTTCAAGATATGCAAAAAGAAACCATGAAAAGGTACTCATTATAGGACATTTGTCCTTATCCTTTTTATCCAAGTGTGGACATGATACCATTTCCTAGACATTGCGAATTCCCAAAATACAACAAGTACAATGGTAAAACGGATCCAATTGATCATGTGAGGGAATTTAGAACCATGAGTTTAAAATTTGCACAAGAGGAAACTTATCTAATGAGGTTATTTTCAAGAAGCTTAGGAGGTCAATGTATGGAATGGTTCTCTAAACTACAACCAAGAATTTGATCTTTTGGAGAACTAGTCAACAGGTTTATCTCACAATTCTCCTATAATATTCAACATGAGATAACAATAAAGGACCTTTACAACACCAAAAAAAATAAAGTGAAACATTCCTCTCATTTCTACAATGATGGCGAAGGTTGTTTGATAGGTATCCTCATTATATACCTGAAGAAGAAAAGATGGAACTATTCATTGACAACCTAACTAATGAGATGAGCTACAGGCTTGAATTAAAATTCCCACCTACATTTGAGAAAGTGATTGAGAATGGGCTCAAGATCAAAGAAGCCTTGTTAAAAAGAAGGGTAATAAAACATTACAATGAAGGATCAAATAATACAAACTCCTCGAATCACTACAATAACAATGATAAACCAAAGTTTTGGAAAAAGAATAAAAATACTAGTAGTAATGATGCGACAAATGAGACACAAAATGTGAAACCGATATTTAATTTTACAACAACTACTACAAAAACCAATCAAAACAACGACCAAAACATCAATCAAAGCTTCAATCAAAACAACAGTCCAAACAATGGAGAATCTAAACCACAGTCATATCAAAAACCACCAAATCAAAGAAGATTCACACCATTGGGTCAAACACTAGAATCATCAATGAGAGAACTTCTTACACATGGACTTATCACATTACCTGAAGCAAGAAATTGGGAACTAAAAGTAAAACCATCTTAGTGGAATGACGCAGACTATTGTGACTTTCATAAGAAGAAAGGACATAAAAAGAATGATTGTATGTAGTTGAAACATCTAGTACAAGATTTGATTGACGACAAGAAATTATTCATAGGACATCAAATGAACAATGATCATGGTGCATTTAAAAATCCTTTACCAAATTATGAAAAGGGAGAATCTTCTTCTGCAAACAATAAAGGTAAAAATGTAAACTACATTTATGACAACACTATTCATTGTATTTTTGAGGTTGAGAAGAATGATGTCACTAATAATCAAACTGATAACATTGGAATCAATGACATCATATCACTGAATTTGATCCCAAACATGGACACATCCAACAATCAGATCAATGTCATAAAAACCAGGGAAAAGAAAGACTACCAACCGGTCAACGTGATAACAAGGGGGAAATCCAAGGTAATATTGAAAGGAGTTGCATCTGAAACCACTCCTACCCCTTCAAATTAGCACAACATAGTCAATCAACTACAGAAAATACCAGCATAAATATCAATATTAGAACTCCTTAAAATCCAACCATCTCATAAGGAGGTTTTGGAACAAGCTCTTGTGGCCACCATAGTACCCAATAATCTAGAAGTTTTCCAATTCCAGGCTATGGTGGGACATTTAACCACACCTCACTGTCTATCATTTTCTGAACAAGATGGTGTATCACTTAATCATCCGCACAATACAACCCTTCATATTGAAGTTTTAATCCATAAACACCATGTTAAACGTGTCCTAATAGATGGTGGAGTTGGTTTAAACATTTGCACTTTAAAACTGATCCATGCACTAGGTTATTCTGATAATGCTATTGATGCCAGAAGGAAAATCACAATAAAATCCTATGACAAAGAAGAGAGATCCTCCAAAGGATTGATCGTGTTTCCTATTCAAGTAGGACCAATTGTGAAGAATATAGTTTTCCAAGTGCTAGAAAAAGAGCTGACATATAATATACTCTTGGGATGTCCTTAGATTCATGAAATGCAAGTAGTGCCTTCAACTTATCATCAGTGGTTAAAGTTTCCTATTAATGGACAAAAAGTTACTATTTTAGCTAATTACAACAATCCCCAATATTGTAACATGCTTAAAACATCTCAAGACACTTTTGTGCCACATAATAGGGAGGCAAGCACTTCTAATTCATCCAATAGTGAAAAGAAACTAAACATTATATCCAAGTGGGTTGATTAAAAGGACCAGTCAAAAGATACAAGTGTTGCTAAATCCACTCCATCAAAATATGAAGGGTCAACTGAATTCACTATCTCAACAATTCAAAAAAAAAATCTAGTTAACAAACATAAATATTGAAATTGAGATTGAGAATATGAGGAAAACCATCAAAATTGTTGCAGAACAAAACAACCGAATGGCCAGACACAACACCATTATTATTAATGCTATGACTGAGAGGTTAGATAGAGCACAACAGGGGTCTCTGGTGGTGGATCTGGAGGAAACCGATGATAAAAGCCAGGATATGGATGTCGGGATTTCAAAGAGAAACAGATCCAATCTGAAGAGAAAGGTTCCCCCTACTCCAAAGATGATTCAAATATTTAAAAAGGGTGTCCATGATATGCAGAATTTGGAGGCGGAGACAGAGTCTGTCCTCAAGACTCTGGGTTAACTGCAGCCGGTTTCTTGTTGTCTGCTCTGGTGGCCTTTTTTGCTTGACCTTTCTGTTTTGTTATGGTTGGTTGCTGCTTGCTCTATCTTTTACCTTTTGGGAAGTTGGTGTATTTTGATGGATTTTAATATCCTTTTTTATCTTTGTAAACTTTGTGGTTTCGGGTCCCTGTAAAACCCATTTTACCCCTTTATCAAAAACAAACAAAGGCATGGGAGAATATTCCATTGGGAAATCTCTATATCATTCACAACTACTACCATCTCCAAAGTCATATGGACAACAATCATCACAACCTACCATAGTTTTGGATGATAGATTTGTAAAGGTAGGTACTTTAGAAGATGAATATGAAGATAAGACCATCCTCAATTGGCTCTACAAAGATGAAGAAGCATCTACATCGGAAAATATTAGCATAAAGACAAATCAATATGGAAAGGGAAAAGCAATATTAGGGAAAATGTGGTATGAAGGACAAGGACCTATTGGAAAAAGAAAAGAGGGAAACATAGAACCCATACAACCTCTCACACTTCAGCCAAAGGACAAAATAGGAATGGGTTATAGAGGGGAAACAAAAGAAGAAATCACTCATAAAGTTGTTGAATGGATCCTTCAAATGAGGGATAGTTTTGAAATGGATTCTAATGAATATGAGTGGGACTCTTTATCTGAAGTATCATACAAGGACATAAAAATTGATGTCATAAAAGAGTATGCAACCACATGTGAGGAGGGGCAAAGTTTAGGGACTAGACCCCTTGTTTTTGGATCACAAAATATCAATGACTCAAGTGAGGATGAACAGATATCCAATGAAATAGATGAATTGGAGGAGAGTAATATCATAGACCTTGACATCACCATTGACAACTTTGACAACATTTCTATTGGAAGCCTCATTTTCATTGACCTTAGCCAATCTGATGAATTTTTACCCTTAATGCATCCTAAACTTATCAACTAGGAACCAACTGAACCTATTGATGTACCTATCTTTGCGAATGATGATGCTATCATTAATTTCCTTTGTAGTGACACACCTGACACAAGTTCTACTTATAAATCTCATAACGATGCTTCAAATTAGGAGGGTGTCAAATTTTCCAGTTGCAAAATTGAAAACAAGAATAATGGATCTAATGGTGAAAACCATTCAATGGCAACATTAGATCTCAAAAAAGTATAAATAAAGAACACATCTGACTGTGAAAACCTCTCTGAGGAATTGAAAGATGGGAGTTTTGACACCCTTCTGAAACACTATCATGAAAGATCATCAGTATTGGTGGAGCCTACACAGTCTATCAATCTTGGCACAATAGAAAAGGAAAAAACTCTACATCTGGCAGCATCTATGATGGAACAAGAAAAGCCTAAATTTATCAAGTTCTTTGAAGAAAGACACATTAAATTTGCTTGGTCTTACTCTGATATGCTAGGGTTAGATCCAGATCTTTTGATGTGTCATTTATCTCTATACCATTCGGGATAAAACCAGTGAAGCAAAAACTAAGGAAAATGCATCCACATATTGCCTTGTTGGTAAAGTCAGAGCTGAAAAAGTTGTTAGATGTAGGATTCATCAGATCTATTGATTATGTGGAATGGATTTCTAATATTGTACCTATTTATAAACTAGATAATAATATCAAAATATGTACTAATTTTAGAGATCTCAACAAGGCATGCCCAAAGGATGATTTTCCTTTGAAAAACATTGACATTATTGTAGACTTAACAATAGGGCATGCAATGTTATCACTAATGGACGGATTTTCAGGCTACAATCAAATGAAAATACCACTAGAAGATTAGGAGAAAACAAAATTCACGTGTCCATGGGGATCATTCTGTTGGAACGTCATGCCTTTTGGGTTGAAAAATGCAGGGGCTACATATCAATGATCAATGACCACCATCTTCCATGACATGATGCATACCTTTGTGGAGGATTACATGGATGATATGTTAGCAAATTCATATACCGGAGAAGGGCATCTAGAGATCCTGGGTAAAATCATTACTAGATTAGATAAGTTCAATGTCAGATTAAGTCCTAAGAAATGTGTGTTTGGTGTTACATCAGCAAAGCTCCTAGGATACATAATGTCAGAAAAGGGTATCGAAGTGGATCCCGCCAAGGTCAAGGCTATAATGGAAATTCTGCCATTGAAGAATATTAGTCAACTATAAGCTACAATCAATCAGGAGATTTATCTCCCAATTAGCAGAGAAAATTCATCCATTCAATCATTTGCTACATAAGAATGTCTCTTTCAAGTGGGATCAAGGATGTGAAACAACTTTCAATCAGATAAAGCAATACCTAATGTTGCCACCCATACTAATTCCACCTATAGAAGATAGACCATTATTACTATACATTACAACAACAAAGATTTCTTTGGGTGCTTTATTAGCACAAGAAGATCCCGCAAGAAAGGAACAAGCTATCTATTATATCAGCAGGACTCTGAGCACTTATGAGATAAATTACACCTTCATTGAGAAAGCTTGTTTGGAAATGGTATTTGTTACCCAGCAGTTGCAACATTACATGTTAACCCACATAGTTAAACTCATAGAAAAGATTGATCCATTAAAGTATTTACTCAGCAAGGCTGCCCTAATAGGAAGACTAACCAAGTGGGTCATGATATTAAGTGAATTTGACATCCAGTATGTAGATCGAAGAGCCATCAAGGGTTAGGTGATAGCCGATCAATTAGCTGAAGATCCACTACCAGATAATCATCCAATGGGCATTGAGTTTCTTGATGTAGACATTCTTACTATGACAACTCAACAATGGTTGCTTTATTTTGATGGGTCATACACACAACGGGGGTTAGGTGTGGGAATTTTGTTTGCTACACCTCAAGGATATACCATCCCAAAGTCCTATAGACTCATGTTTCCATGTACAAATAATGTAGTAGAATATGACGCATTAATCATTGTCATCAAAGTGGCAATTGATTGAAAGATCACAAAGCTACAAGTATATGGAGATTCAAAACTAGTCATTTATCAAGTAAATGATGAATATCAAACAAAATATGAGAAGTTGATGTTGTATAAGAAAATGGTAGATGATCTCAAAAAGTACTGTGTAGATATCAAATTTGAACAGATTCCAAGGGAAGAAAACAAAGTTGTAGATGATATGGTGACAATTGCTTTTCTCTTGCAAATTCCAGAAAAATGAGGTTGTTATGAGTTTATGGTAGAACAAGTGTCTAATCCTGCTTATGATAATCCTAAATCTCAAACCATATGCCATATAGTTGACATTGAATCCTCACTCTATGGAAAGACCTATGCTTACCTAAAAGACAATATCCTTCCTCCCAATCTTTCCAGAAACTAGAAATGCAACTTCATCTGCCAAACTGCACGACATACCTTAATTGCCGACATACTTTACCATCGAGGTCTGGATGGTACTCTTCTCTGGTGTCTAGAACATAGCAAATCTGAGACAGCCTTACATGAGGTTCATGAAGGTATTTGTGGAACTCATTCAAGTGGACTAACCCTAGCAAATAAACTCCTCCGTTTGGGGTATTACTGGCCGAACATGGAGAAGGAGTCTTTTTTAGTTTGTTAAGAAGTGCCAGAAATGTCAAATCCATGGAAACTTAATCCGCGCACCAGCACAAGAGTTACAACCGTTTACTTCAACATGGCCTTTTTGTCAGTGGGGACTGGACTTGGTAGGAAAGATTAATCTGTCTTCATCCAATGGACACAAATTCATAATCACAGCCACGTAATAGTTTACAAAGTGGATAGAAGTTATTCCCTTAACAACAATCACTGGAAAATAGATTTCTTCTTTCATACTAAATTACCTCATCTGTCGGTATGGTATTCCACAGTCCATTGTCACAGACAATGCTAGACCTTTTAAGAATCAAGATGTTCAGGAACTATGTGAGAGGTTTCATATCCAACATCATTTTTCAACATCGTACTATCCTGAAGGAAATGGCCAAGCAGAGGCCTCAAACAAAACTATTCTAAAAATATTAAAGAAGACTGTCAACGATGTTGGACGTGATTGGCATGTTGAATTAAACCCTACTCTTTGGGCATACCAAACTAGTATCAGAACACCTACAAGAGCTACACCATATGCCTTGGTGTATGGATTAGAGGCCATACTACCTATTGAGATTGAGATACCATCACTTTGTGTGTCACTAAAGGGAATTATTTCATATGAGGATTATAGAGTGTCTAGACTTCAAGAGTTGGAGCTGTTAGATGAATTTCATCAACAAGTTGTGAACCATTTGAAGTCATATCAACAGAGAATGTTTAGAAGCTATAATCATAGGGTAAAACCTAGAGAATTTTAAGTTGGTGACTTGGTCCTAAAGGAAAACCCTCAAAATCAACAAGACAAAGAAAAGAAAGGGAAATTTGAACCTAACTGGCTAGGTCCCTTTGTTGTCATATCAGTCTATGGATCTAGATTCTATCAACTATCTACAGCTAAAGGGGATTTGTTCGATGAACCTATCAACAGTTTCCATCATAGGAAATTCTACACCTAAATCATCTAGTGCATGGTTGAAGATCTGGAAAAATGGTCGCCTTGATGAAAACCTAGAAAACAGGCGTCTTGGTGATAGAAAAATACAAAAAAAAAAGAAGAAAAAAAAAAAAAGAAAAAGAGAAAAATATAAAAAAAATCATAAAGTCTAAAAAAGTGCAATAAAACCATGTAGTGAAAACCTGGAAACAGGTGCTACTTGTGATTTAAAATAGTTTTTCCTTCTATTGGAGACATGTCTTGATTATTCACTTTCGCCATCTTTCCTCCTATCATTTGAAGGGTAGGATTTCATGTACATATCCTGGAAATGTGATCATGTCTCACCCTCGCTTGGGGGAAAAATCCTGAACTCACTGGAGGAAATAAACCTGAGCTTAAACAAATAGGAAAACAACAGAATGACAACACAACAAATACAATGATCACAGTGAAACCCAACATTAAACATAAATTGAACATCATAACATTTCAGTGAAATCAACCATCCATATCAAACAACTGAAATCAAATCAATCAAAACAACTTTAGATGGATGATATTCTTTTGAATCATGATTTTATCACTTTAGCTTGAATGTTCAAATGTTGTACTTTGATTTTTATTATCATTTCTTTTGAGCAACTCGATGATGTATTGAATTAGATAATCTAGGAAGGAGAATGGTATTTTCTTTGTCTGATGTCTGTGAATCAATCATTATTATTGTGTGAATTGTCATGAGACGTGCTCTACAAAGTATGACTGATGACATTCAGAATTCACATAACAAAATGATTGATTCTTGTATGTTGATGCAAGAAATGCTCAGGACATCTCGGTTTAATTATACCTAGATGCTTGTGTTAACTTGCAATATCAAAAATCATGGAAGTAGTACTCAGGTCATCATGGTCTAACTCATACCATTGATGCTTGTACTCAATTTCAACATTTCAAAGGCTCAATGATGATAAAAATCATGATAAATGGACTATTAAGGTGACAATTCTTGCACATAGATTTGCATGGTTAAATTACATTGCATTCATGTTAGTTTTTCATTTGTAGAGTATTTTGTTACAAAAAACTGGTGAAGGATTCAAAGATGATGTTATCTTTTCTCATTAATGGATTGAGTATACTAGACATTAACAAAAACAACATCATTATCATGTAATTGCATAATCATTTACATTACATATATTAGAAAGCATTATTATATCATTTAAATCATTCATATATTCCATCATATATTTGCATTTCTCATATCACATTTTTCATTGGTGCATCGCATCATCACATCATCTAACTGCATAAGAAAAAAAAAAAAAAACCATCTACATATTTGCATTTTCATTAATATTATCATATCATACATCAAACTTTAGAAGTATCATCATATTGGTTATTCAGTCATCCATTCATTACATCATATATTTGCATTTGAAATATCAAAAAAATAAAAATTCATTATATTTCATTTACATTTTTTATATCATATATCATTGAAAGCACACATCCAAAATCATGCATATAGTTACATTACCATATCATTTACATATATTGATTATCGTACATCTATCATCATACATCTATACCTCATCATTATAAGCATTATCATGTATAACATCATATATAAATCATAACATGTCATCATGATCATACATTGCATCCATAACATCATATAAATCATCACATGGCATATAGAAACAAAAAATTAAATGCATCCATCATAGAACCATATAGAACACATATAGATCGATCAATCTGCCTCATATCATATAGATCTCAAAAACTATAATGTCAAGCATACAATGATGTCCGAAATGTAAAGAGATACAACATAAAAAATGGTTGTGAATCAAAAAAATTAGAGTATACATCAAGTCTCAAAATATATTAGATAATCCAATCATAAGGCTATGTGCTACTAGCCCTAGACGGTGCTAGAATCTTTGGACCAGTACCTCTCCCACCAGACATCCCAAGATCTCTAGGGTCTCTCAGAAGAGGTTGTGTCACACCCCTACTCATGGTCCTAGACTGACTCCTGCTTGATCAAGACTAAGCATAACTGACTCTCTACTCGGAGGGAACTGCATCATGGTACCAGCCTTTGTAATACTCATCCTCTCTACCCACACAGAGAACCTCTCTCATGTAATCAGCCATAGAGGTACCATCAGCCAATCTCTGCAATCTCTTGGCCAATCCCTATTCCTACTCTACAGCCTGTCTAGTTGAATCTCTCTTAGCTGTCAAGGAGGCTATTTGTGCCTGGGTAGCTACCAACTGTGCATGTACCTACACAAGAGCCTGTGCATGGGCCTATGACTATGACTGCATTTAAGTTTGTTTCTACACTAATAACCCCTAGGCTTGAATTAACTGACCTTGTAATGTCTGTACCTACACCTATAAACTCACAATCTGGGTCTGCTGATGCTGAGAAGGTACTCCAATATGCACATGCTACTCGGTGGGAGCTACCAGTGATCACCTCTTATGAAGCACCATGAAGTCTCTAACATCAATAGTTGGACCTCCTCCACCACTTCCTTCATCATCTCCACCATCTCCATCTCCCTCCTCATCTCTATCTACCTCATCATCACTACTGCTATCCTCGTCACCACTTCTCTCCACATCCTCCTCCTCCTCACCTCCCTCATCTCTCCTCCATCAACAACTATGTGTAACAACAATCTCCTCCTCACCAGGTAGTGGCACTGGCTCATCTGGAATAGATATCTATGGAAAAGGATGTAGGGCTAGGTACTCTACATAATCTGTTATGACAGATGCCTCAATAATCTCGGGACGAATCTCCCAAACCAAAGGCTGTAGACCCTAATATTCTTGAACTGTAGTATCATATGATAGACCAGGTCCCCACTCAATAGAATCTATCTGACACTGGGAATAATAAGCAACACCCTAGGGCATGCCCTATATGATGCCATACTGCTTGAGCACCCTCCTCAACAAAAATCTCTCGATCACAAAACGTGTCCTACCAATCAGAAACATAGACTGACAGAGGTATGGAATCTCTGTATCATCATCATCCCAATACTCACAATCCAGATAGGACCGCCATGTAACGAACTCTACATCATCCAAGACTCTCCTCCAATGCTCCAACTTGCCCAGTCTAGGCTGAGCAAGTCGACCTGCATATATGTGAACGTATGGCCTCATGGTAGGTCGTTGTCTCACCATCATTGGAAGTGTAACAACTATATGCTCCCATGCCCACACCTGAAGTAATGTAACCCTGAAAGACAAACTAGCACCTCAAAGGTAGACAAACTGATGCAAATCATGGTAAATATGAGAGAGCATACACATACCCCATGCATATCTGGTACCGTGTACAATCATGGGGTGATCACACAATAGTGGTTTACAATTTTTGGCCAAACTGGACACTAAAATATATATTTTTAACTAAATCTTCACTTTCGAGCACCTATAGCGGCTAAACCGTGAGGAATTTGAAGATGATGCAAACTAGATTTTCATGAAATTTTGTCTATAGATTCTAAATATATTTTTTTCAAAATTTTTGGAATCAGATTGCATTTCTTTTTCCATCTCCCTCAAAAACTAGTTTTTTTCATAAAACAACATTTTTTTAAAAGCTCACCGTATAACGCATAAATTTTTTTCCATGAAGGATAAAATTCTAATTCTTTCGAATTTAGATTCATAACTCTGATATCTAGTGCTTCCACTTGGTTAGATAGTTTTTTATTGAATAATTTTTCTTTAATCAAGTTTTGAATTCAAACCAATTATAATTCAGACATAGCGCGACCATATAACGCGTAAATTTTTTTGTATGTATCGAAATTCAAATTTTTTTCTTTCTTGGGTCAAGGACTTCAATATTTGGTGCAATAATATTTTTAATTTTTTTTTTATAATAATTTTCTATTTTTCCATGTGTAGAACAAAGATCTTGATTTTTGGTGAAAAACCTACATTCATGAGAAATAAAAATAAATATAATAATAAAATTAAATTTATTTAAAATTATACTTTTTGGGAAGATTATAATAAGGACTACATACTTGATTTTTTTTTTTTTTAAATGAATTCATTTGATCCCCCAAAAGGTAAATCAAAAGTGGTTTTTTATCAGCATTTTGATAGGTGTAAAGGAGACTCTGTTATAGGTATGGTTTAAAACTAGCGGGGTTCTATCCAAGGGGGTTTGATTTAAGGTAGTTTGATCAAACCCTCTTCAATTGGAATTCTTTAAATGGAAGCTTTTAAGGCTTAAATCATTATATTTTCTAAAAATATGTGATTTCAACAAAAATTAGTTCCTCCCAGAAATTGTAAACTAGCTTTGTGGGATCACCCCATGCTCTCCAAAAAATAGCCCCAACCAACAAAAAGTCCCTTTGACATGTGATCAGGACAAAGGGACCCTCCAATAAAACCAACAAGTACTGATGGCAGAGTAGCATAGGAATCCACCAACTCTCACCATGGAATCTCGTATCCACATATATGGTCATCCTGAAACACTCGACATAGAGCATTGGTCCCACCTTGCTCTGAAGAATCATAAACTACAACCTCTCGAACAATAGGAATCCGTAAAATCTGACATACATCCTCAAGAGTGACTATCATCTTGCTAGTAGGAAGGTGGAAGGTATTGTGCTCACTATGCCATCTCTCTGCTAGGGCTATCAGGAGACCCCGATTAATCCTAATTTGGGGCATATCTAGAAGAGAGAACAAACCACAACATGTGATAAAATTGTGTCAGGATGCACTAGATATGGTATCAAATCGAATGTCTTAGGAAACCGCTCTCAAATTTGTAGGTTCATCAATTACTCCTATCATCACAACATATTGAAAGTCAATAATCTTTGTGAATTCATCAAACATCAATTAGCGTATCAAATCTAAACAGCTCTGGTGAGACTTTGATCAAATCTCATGAGCAACTATCATTGAACCTCACCTATCATGAGGTCAATCATCAATCTTAAAATTGTACCTCACCTATCATGAGGTCAATTAATCAAATCAACCTCGGTTATCATGAGGTTTATCAATCAAACTATAATTATTCCTTGTCTATCATGCGGTTAGTTATCATCAATCAATCATTAAGCCTCACCTATCATGAGTTTGATCAACATCTAATCTATCAGGATCATCAATCAAATCAAATCAAAGGCTGACATGATCAAAAATCAACAAAATCAAGGAGTTAATTGAAAAAATATATCATTTTGACTTAGATGCACCATTAAAACTTCTCACTACGCTAAAATAGGTGGTCAATGTGCTAGATCATTGGATGCGCCATTTTAGGAAGTCAATGTGCTAGATCACCAGATGCACCATTTCAAGGGGTCAATGCGCTAAACTACGAAGTCTATGTGTTGAATCAATCTATGTGCTACTTTAGCCTATGGATGTGCTAAACAATCTAATCTATGCGCTATTTCATCTTATCTATGTGCTATAAATCACTACTACATCAAATCTTTATTGAATCATCAAATCATCACAAAATTCATAAAAATTTGAAAAATTCCAAAAAAAAAAAAAACATTGATTTATCTCTTGAGGGGGCATATATCCATCATCACAACAAAATCAACATCTAGGGCATACTAAAAAGTTTTTGTTAATTTACTGGTAGTAGTAGAAAAATTTTCTTTGAAGCAATATGTAAACACATCACTTCAAAGAGGGGAAAAAAGTATACACCTAAAAATGGTTTGGATAATCTAATTAATTAAATACGATTTATTTGATTAATTGAATTCTTTAATTCATCTACTATTAAATAAATAGAAATATTTATTTACATAGTTCACATTTAAATTCTTATTTAATTATCTAATTCTTCTATTATTTCATCTAAATTAAATAAGCAAATTTAATACTTTGTTTTATTTAATTATCGAATTCTCCTATTTTATTCTATCCTAATCGCATCATTCTATCTTAATTAAATAAACAAGTTTTAATCCTTTGTTTCATTTAATTATCCATTTCTTCCATTTTAATTTAATAAACAGCTTACTATAGTTTGTTTTATTAAATTAAAAATATCCTCTTTTGCTAAAATTTGAATAAATCTAAATATTCAAATAAAGGCATGTTTCTATAGCTATTCATATCCACCTACCAAATTAGATATTTGATATCTAATTTAATTCAACTCAACCTTCACAAGAAAATTTGGAGACAAATTGGAGACGAATTTGTAGGAAAACTTCTTCATCTTCTTCCATTGATTCTTCTTATCCTCTGGCTGAATGTTTTTTGTGGGGAGGAACAATCTCCATAATCATCTCAAGCTTCTTCATCTTTCACCATTCAATTCTTCAAATCAAATCCAAACCTTTCCTTTGCTACCCCTCACAAATGTGTGTTCAGGAAATCTATACGTATAGCCACTTTCTATAGGAAAAGGATCCCAACTGCAAAAATATCAATTGAGCAATCAAACATTTTAGCAAATAGAAATAGCAAATAGCATATCATTTAGTTTATAACCATGTCTTTCATTATAGATTGAATCTTAATGTAGCTTCCATTATCATATCACATCATATAGCTTTCATTATCAACAATCAGTATCATAGCTTTTTACATCATATAGGTTGCATATCATTTAGCAATCATATAGCTTATCATTCTCATTCTCTAGATTGACATTTTAACAGTCGCAATGCTTACAAAATATGAGAGCCCTGTGATTTAATAAATCCTTGGAGATAGAGAGTAATATGCCGATTTTGGTAGATTCTTGCTTAAATTAGATTAATTTTTGTTTAGATCTATTGATATAAGGGTATGTGCAGGATCATCATAGAAAAAACAGGCCCTTAAGTGGCAAAAAAATTAGAGTTAGGCAAATTGACGTAAAAGTTTGAATAAGTTATCTATATTATTTCAAAAATATGTAAGAATAGAATTTGTAGCAAATTGAATGTAGCTTCTAAATTGCTAGGTTTGTTTAAAAAATCTATTTTGTGAAAATTTGAAACTTCAATGGAGTAGTACTTAAATTTCAGTGAAAAAATAAGAAGTAGGTGTTTGTCTAACCACCCTAACCACAATAAAATGATAATATTTTTTTATAATATTTTAGATATAAGTAGAGGACTCATGTCCCAATGTGATGCATATTTTTTTGTAATTTTTTTCCAAGTAAATAATTAATTATGATTTTTATTACAACTTTTAAAAATATAAAAATTTGTATGTCGACCACCTTAACTTGGTCAAAACTTCATGAAATTTAATTTTTCTATTTTTAATCCTATAGTATGTGAAGCATAGAATGTGACGTTTTGGATTCAAAAAATGTGATACCATTTGAAAGCTATAGATGTTTTTCAATCAATCTATCAATCAGGACTTTAGTCGTAATTTGAATAGAAAATGAATAATAATTACTTATTAAATTCAAAGTAAAGCATAATTTATATTGGTGGAAAGCTGAGAATCTCCTTTAAAAACCCTTTTCGTTTCATCAATTTTGGGTAAAAAAGAAGTCGTCAGCCACATACCCATCATATTGCCACTTTTTAGCCCATCATGATCCTGCACATACCCATAATGTCTTATTGATTATGTTGATTATCATTTACTCACATTTTACTCACACAAGAGACATGTGGTTTGTTGTCATTGGACACTCTTTTGGGTTCAGACTTCTTTCAGTGGTTTTAAGGACACTTCATTTATGGGGGGAATCTAGTCTCCATCTATTCCTTCAATGGAGGGATCATTGTATTCCATTCTTTGGATCTTGTTCAACATTAATTTTTGCATAGTCCTAGTTTGTCACCATCTTCATTGATTGGGAATGTACCTAATTTGATTGTGGAATCTTCATCTTCCTCAAGAAAGGAGACACATGAGTAGTTTTCAAAGACATCATCATACACATTCATTCTTCCTTCCTCCAATTCCTATCCAAAATGGTGAGCATCCCTGCATTTTTACTTCATTTTGTTTCTTCCAAAAGGGAGACAAGTTTTTTTTCGACATTGGATCATGTTTTATTTTTAGGAACTTACCATTTTTGTATGTGATTACATATTGTGGGGGGCTATATAGTCTCTATATTTCCCTCTTTTTTTTTGGGGGGTGGGGGGGGGGTGTATTGATTATATTGTACTTTATGATGGATGTAGCTCTTTGGGGGTATTGATGTTGAGACCTCCATACATCATTTTCATTACTTGAACATGATTTATATTTTGCATTATATCTCTTTTTTGGATAGCATTTGTGTCCCTTGAGGTTTTCTCCTCTTCTTCATTTGTAATGTATTGCATTTTAATTTGTACATGTGTTCTTAACATGGCCTTGTAGCCAAGACCCATCATATTGCATCATTTGCATCATAACTACACTCCCATGTTCCTCTTATGGGGGGTGTTAGTGTGAATGGGGATCTTTCCTAGCTAGATATTAGTGAGGACCTATTCAAATCATTAATAAGTTTACTTACAAGTTAGTTTCCTAGGTGGTAATCTAGAAACTAGTATTTAATGAGACCATATCTCATTAATAGGCATGTAGTTATCTAGGAATTTAATATTTCTCTCATGCATTTAAAATTATGTATTAGGCATTTAATGTTTGCAACTAAGGTGGTTATCCAACTAACTCTCCTCTTGCCTATATAAGAAAGGCTCTTGTACATTATAAATCATCTCATGAGTTCTATCTCAATATATTCAAGATCATCATTTGATCAATTTGTCTTCTTGCTCATGCTGTAACACTTTCTTATTCATGTGGATGGTATTCTTTGTGGTCAGTCCTTTGAAGTTTGGCCAGCTTCATTTGGGTTATTGTTCATATTTCCAACAGTGTTGATGAAAAAGTTATTATTAAATATATGTGTGTCTGTGTACTTGTGTATACAAAAATCATACACATGTATAGATATAAGTATATCTAGATGATGTTCGTACTTTTATGCTAGTAAGAATGTAATTTTGCTACATATATACTTAATTAATTGTATATGAAGAAGATATATCATTCTTACATTCAATGATAATTATATATGTATAATTTTAAGTTTATATATATATATAATGTCTAAAATTGCAAGATAGTTATGATTAAAATTGGAAAGAAAAGATTTAGTGCATTTATACAAATTTATACCATGAATTATTGAAATAAATCTTTGTCTTAGTTTATCTAGATTTAACTTGATACTTGATTTGGTAATAAATTGAGAAATTTATATCATTACAAGAGTAATTATAATCAAGTTTGGTAGGTAAATTGGACTCATTTGATTATTATAAAAAAAGTTTAATAAATATACATATAATTAGCCGATAGGCTATTTGTGTGAACTTTGGTTGGAATTTTCGTCAGCCTTCTCGGTTTTAGAGTTTTCCAGCGCCAGGGAAAATTCGGCGGCGGGGAAAAGGTGGTGGGTTGTCGGTGAACTTTGGTTGGAATTTTCATCATCCTTCCTAGTTTTTGAGGTCTCTGGCACTGGGGAAAAGGTGGTGGATTATTTTTTGATTTTTAAATAAAAATTGTTTGACATGATGATAGAAAAGGCCAGCGAAATGACATCAACATTAATTGTTGTATGGTTTTCGTGTAGTGGTGATGGGTGAAAGTAACATCTATATTTAAAGTCCTCAGAAAACAAAGTGAATGCCTATGAAATTTTTGATAATGCATTGTTGGGTGTCATTCTTTGCATTTATCTTGTTGTTCGAGATAGTTGTGAGGAGGGAAAGCTTCAGTGAAGGTGCAAGTGCATTCATCGACTATGGAATTTCTGTGAAGGTGGTTGGAGGTTATTTTATGTTTTTTGCATGTGTCAATGGTTGCAAAAGCATTAGAAAAGTGTGGGTTGTGGGTATGTGCAGGATAATCATGGAAAAAATAGGCCCTTAACTGGCAAAAAGTTCAGAAAAATCAGCGTTAGGCAACTTGAAGTAAAAATTTGAATAAGTTATCTATATTATTTCAAAAATATACAAGAATAGAATCTGTAGCAAATTGAATGTAGTTTCTAAACTACTAGGTTTGTTTAAAAAAAAAACTATTTGGTAAAAATTTGAAATTTCAATGCAGTGGTACTTAAATTTCAACGAAAAAATAAGAAGTAGGTGTCTATCTGACCACCCTAACCATAATGAAATGACAATATTGTTTTATAATATTTTAGGTATAAGTAGAGGAATCATGCCTCAATGTGATGCATATTTTTTTGTAATTTTTTTCCAAGTAAATAATTAATTATGAATTTTTTATTACAACTTTTTAAAAAATATAAAAACTCATATGTCTGACCACCTTAACTTGGTCAAAACTTCATGAAATTCAATTTTTCTTTTCTTAATTCTATAGTATGCGAAGCATAGAATGTGATGCATGTTTTTTATTCAAAAAATGTGATACCGTTTGAAAGCTATAGATTTTTTTCAATCACCCTATCAATCAGGACTTTAGTCGTAATTTGAATAGAAAATGAGTAATAATTACTTATTAAATTCTAAGTAAAGCATAATTTATATCGGTGGAAATCTGAGAATCTCCTTTAAAAACCCTTTTCATTTCATCAATTTTGGGTAAAATAATAGTCGTTAGCCACATACCCATCATATTGCCACTTTTTGGCCCATCATGATCCTGCACATACCCTTGTGATAATTATGTTCCCATTTTTTGCAAGCAGTGGAGAAAGAACGAAGGGCAGAGAAAGCAAGCGAGAAGAGGTGCATATTGAAGAAACCATTTGCCAAGTATTTCTAAAATAATTTATGTTATTTTCCAAAGGGGATTGTTGATTGTTGCTCTGTAGCTTAGTCTAAATTGTTTCGATTATGGTTTCTATGTAGCTTCTATGGGTGGAAGGAAATATTTTTTTTAGTGTTCTCAGTGTTGAATTCATGTGTTTTTTGTGGGATTTTTCATCTAGGTTACTCTTGAAACCAATATTGTTTAATTGTGTCGATTGTTGTTGAAAAGACTGTATAGTTTGTTGAAACAAAAGTTATTTGATTTATGGTTCAGCTTTTGCGGTGATGGTTTTGCATGGGTTTCTTGCTGTGATTTTTTGTGTTTTGTGGGTTTTGGCATATGGGTGACTGTTGACACTCAATATTATTTGATTTATAGCTTTCATTTTATGGGTATGGTTGCAACTCTCTAGCTTAGGCTATATTGTTTCATTTATGGCTTCCATTTTGTGTGAATGGTTGCAAAATAGTTAATCTAGTGTGTTTTTGGTGACTTTTCCCATCTGGGTTGTTGTTGAAACAAATATTGATTCATTTATGGTTCACATTTTTTGGTGAAGGTTTTGAATCAGTCTATTACTGCGAGTTTTCTATGTTTGTGGGTTTTTCATGTGGGTCACTGTTGAAATCTGTGTTTTTGTGGTGATGGTTGCAACGCAATGAAGTAGTTAATGTTATACAAGTTGTGTTGTTTTAGGGTATGGGTTTCTCACTATGATTTTTAGCGTTTTGTAGGTTTCCCCATCTAGGTGACTGTTGATAACAATATTGTTTCATTTATGGCTTTCATTTTATGGTGATGGTTACAATGCAATAAAATAGTTAATGTTATGTAGTTCATGTTGTTTTGCATAAGGCATTGTTCACTGTTGTTGTTTGTACCTTAGGCTATATTGTTTCATTTATGGCTTCCATTTAGCGTGGTTGGGGAAAAGGTGGTAGATTGTATTTTTATTTTTAAATGAAAAGCATTTGACACACTAATAGATAAGGCTAGTGAAATGACATCAAGATTAATTAAGTGGCGATGGTTGTAAGCAATGGCTACCTTTTAAAGTTTTAGAGAACATAACAAATTCTTGTGGAATTTTTAAGAGGGCATTTCCCTATGGCTATATACTCTTTTGTAGAGTGCAATCAATAATGCATATATATGTGCATCTAACTTAAGAAATATATATATATTAATAAAGAGGAACCCACAAAGATTCATAGTGAGAAACGATAGTAAAAATATACTCATTTCTCAACAAAACCTTATAAAAAATTGAAACAATATAGAAAGTTTTGGAGAGCATAGCGAATGCCTGTGGAATTTTTGAGAGGGCATTGCCCTATGGCTATATACTCTTCTGTAGAGTGCTATCAATAATGCATATATGTATGCATCTAACTTAAGAAATATATATATCTATATATATGTATATATATGAATACATGTATATACATATATATATATATTAATAAAGAGGAACCCACAAAGATTCACAGTGAGAAACGAAACGAAAGTAAAAATATACTTGAGTTTCTCAACAAAACCTTATCAAAAAATTGAAACAATAAAGCCTTCTCAATAATACCTTCTCAAAAATTAACAGTGACAAAACCATCCAAAAATATACTCCTTTCTGAACAGAACCTTATCAAAAATTGAAACAATATAGCCTTTTCAATAGTACCTTATCAAAATGAAACAATATAGCCTAAGACAGAGAACAATAATCAACAATACCTAATGTAACCAAACATAGAGTGTACATCATTAACTATTTTATTTTGTTCCAACCATAACCACAAAATGGAAGCCATAAATTAAACAACATTGGTTTCAACAGTGACCCAGATGGAGAAAACCACAAAACTGTAGCCACAAAACCCATGTAGTTTGATAGCCATATAATGCAACCATAAATGAAACATTATTTCTTTAAACAAACAATATTGTCTTCTATCAACAACACCTTATCAAAAATTGAAGTTACAATATAGCCTTTTGAACAGAACCTTATTGAAAATTAGACAATATAGGTCAAGCTAGCCAATAACAATCAACAAAAACTACATAACGTCAACAATTTTATTTTGTTGCCAACATAGCCACAAAATGCAAGCCATAAAGAGAAACCCACAAAAAATTGACATATATATAAATATATGTATATATGTACATATATATGTATATATATACACATATATATACATATATATTAATATTAAAATATACCCAATATAGCCTAAGGCAGAGAACAATAATCAATAATACCTAATGTGACCAAACATAGAGTCAACAACATTAACTATTTTATTATGTTCCAACCATAACCACAAAACAGAAGCCATAAATCAAAAAACATTTGTTTCAACAATGACCCAGATGGACAAAACCTACAAAACTATAGCCTCAAAACCCATGCAAAATGGTAGCCACATAATGCAGCCATAAACAAAACAATATTTCTTTTAACAAACAATATTGTCTTCTATCAACAACACGTTATTGAAAATTAAAACAATATATACATATATATACATACACATATATATATACATATATATTAATGTTAAAATGTACTCTTTCCTTAACAGAACCTTAACAAAAATTGAAAGAATCTAGGATTTTCAATAGAACCAAGTCAAAAATTGAAATAATATAGCCTCTTCAGCAACACCTTATCGAAAATAGCACAATATAGCCTAGGCTAGAGAACAATAATCAACAATGCATAATGGAATCAAACATAGACTGTATAACATCAATGCATTGTTGATTGCACAAAGCGCCAAAAAATGCATAGTAACACACGAATGCAAAAAATATAACTGAAGCTAGGATAGTCTTTCCTCAACAGTGCCTTACAGAGAATTTAAACACTTCTCAATGACACCTTTTCGAGAATGGAACAATATAGCTGAACATACACAACAACAACCAACACAAACTGGATAATGTTAACAATTTTATTTTGTTCCAAGCATAGCCATAAAATGGAAGCCATAAAGAGAAACCCACAAAGATTCACAAATTGAAACAATATAGCCTTCTCAACAGAATCCTCTTGAAAATTAACAGTGACAAACCCATCCAAAAAACACTCCTATATCTGCATCTAACTTCAAACATATATATCTATATATATCTATATTATATCCACATATATGTATATATATGTATATATACATATATATGTATATATGTATATATATATTGCACCATGTCATTCATGGTTTCCGTGAAGCCACGATGGGTGGAAGGAAATATTGTTTGTTTCTATGTTGCATTGTTGTTGTGTGTTTTTGTTCACTGTTTTATTGCTTTACAACTATCGCCACTACATGGAAATCATAAATGAAATAATATGTTCAGAGCTATTCAACAACAATCAATAATGTCTATATATAAATGTATGTATATGTATATGTGTGCATATATATGTATGTATATATATTTGTATGTATATGTGTGTGTGTGTGTGTGTGTGTGTGTGTGTGTGTATATGTATGTATGTATATGTGTGTGTATATATATGTGTGTATATAGATATATACATATGTATATGTATAGTATATATATATGTATATATGTATGTATATATATATATAGGTATATATATGTATATATATATATGTATGTATATATATGTATATATATATATATGTATGTATATATATATATATAGGTAAATATGTATGTATATATATATATGTATATGTTTTTCAATCTGGGTTGTTGTAACCAATATTGTTTGTTTTTGTGTTGCATTGTTGCTGTGTGTTTCCGTGCACTTTTTTATTGCTTTGCAACTATCGCCACTACATGGAGATCATAAATGAAATAATATGTTCAAAGCTATTCAACAACAATGTATCTTTTTGGAAGCATCAACAATGGATAGCAATGTGTAGCACAAATTTCCTCATGTTGTATTTTCATCCACCACAGATGTGAAAAAAAAGAACAAAACATCTAAAAACTTGTACCTACACATATATGATGCAACTAACAAACTCACGAATAATGAGAAATATAATATTTATTGAAGATAGTGATAACTTGGGTTGGGGCCCTAGCTCGGTTGGCTAAATCTTTCCTGTTGTAGGAGGTTGGTCACGAGGTCTAGTCTCCCCCACCCCCGTGGTACCGGAGGGCGTGTCGCGCCAGCACCGCCGGTCACGTTAAAAAGTTTACCAGGCGCACTGCAGTTTATATGGGGTTGTGCTACCCAATTCCTGCAGTCTAAAAAAAAAAGATAGTGATAACTTAGTTAACTATTGAAATGGAAATAAAATAGAAAAATAGGTTCTAAAAAATTCAACCAAATTGAGATAATATTCTTGAAGAATAACCTACACATTTGACAACTTATAAAATAAAGATGCAATTGAGATGCAAAATGATTTGTTGACAATATGTTAACACTTGAGATTTCCAAATGCTAACATAGAATGATAAGTAAAAGGAAGGGAACAACAAAATAGAATGAAATCACTTGGAAGTTATGAAAAACCCCCAAGGGAATTTTTTTTTCTTCAATATTGTTACAGTCCTACATAGTCCTACAAAGATGTTGATCAAGGAACTTCAATAAAATGTCATGTAAAGAGAGCTTGTTGTGTGATCAAAGTAAGAGAGCTTCTTCAAAAAGCTATAGAGTTGAGTTGTGTGTAAAAGTGAGAAATTGTAATGACGAAAAAAGTACTCCCTATCATGGCCTTGATTTAGTGTTGTAATATGTCTAACATATTCACATTAGATCTTGGGCCCTTGTGAACTAAATGAGTTTATTGGTGTCTTATTTAGAGTGTTGTAAAGTGTTGTAACATACTTTCACACTTTTCTAGGGTTTTATTAAATAATTGGGCTTCTTTTATGCCTTAATTGGCTTTATTTTGCATCCACATGCCTCATTTAATGTATCTTTCGAGGATAATCCCAACATAAATCAACATCGAATCATAATTTAGGTGATTTTAGGTTGTATGGCCCAAATTTAGTGATTTGGGACTCACACACCACCTTGGGCATATGAGTCCCACCTAGGGTTTTGGGCCCTGATCCTAATTTTACATCATTCTAAGAATTTTTGAAAATGTGTCCCATAATTATGCCTAATGGGACTCATACACCACTTTTGGTGTATGAGTCTTGTGTGTACCAAAATTAAATTTAATTCAAATTCTTGGCAGGATTTTATTCTCCTAGATTTGATGTTGGCTTTTAGTGTTGTAATTTCAGGAAATTTGGCATAAACAAGTATAAATACAAGGTTATTTCACTCATTTTTGCCTAAGCATTCAAGAGATCATCCCAAGCCTTCAAGTTTCCATGCATTATAAAAAAATAGAGTTTACAAGAGCATTCAAGAGTCTTCAAGAGCTGATTATCAAGTGATTTAGAGCATTATTCAAGCATCAAGCATCATGTTTTTTTTTTAGCTAACATTTGTGATGTAGGTTTTCATGATTCAAGCTAGAATTCAATTCAAGATCCATATCATTCAAGCAAGATTCAAGATCTACATCCATTGGAGCCACTTCATACATGTTTGTAACACTTTATTGCTAGGGTTTGGTGAGTTGTAACATTACATTTTGTTCATTCACCATTATCCTTTCCTATTTTATTTCATTTCAAGGTTTGATTACCAAAATGGGGTTTGATCAAGGAAAACCCCTTTTTACTAACAATTTTTTTTTTCCCTCTCTTTAGTGTGTGATTTACAAATCTAGGTTGAAGACACATTGAAGAGAAAGTTTAGAGAAAGTTGTCTTGAGTGTTTAAATTTGTCAAAGTTGTCACCTTGCACTGGAGATGATTGAAAGATAGATCTACAAGTTGCAAATTAGAGATTCACATTTGGAAATCAGGTGGAAAGGATAGAGCAAACATTGAAGAGCAGAATCAGACTTTGAATTTCTAAAAAACCCTAATTGGACATATACACCACTTTTGGCTTATGAGTCCCAATATAGGAAAATTTATAGATTTTAGGACTTTTAGTCATATCTTTTCCAGATTTTAATTCCTACCCAAAAACCTAATCCGGGACTAAATCACCTAGACTGGCATATGAGTCCCAGTAGGCTTTAATTTCAGTGTTTTTAGCATTTCAAGCCTTCATTCATTTTCTTTAGGTTTCTAGGTGTACACCTTTCATCTCTCAACTTTTTGTTATGTTTTACATGCATTTTTAGGTCATTTAGTGAAGTATTGCATTGCATCAGGTTTAAGCATTAAGTCTTGCATTTCATTAGTTTTTCCAAGCCCTAGCTTGGTGGTGAACCCCTCTTTAGTTTATAATAAAACCCTAGGACAACCCTATGCGAGATATCTTTCCCCCATTCCTATCTTTGGATTGAGATCTCTAGGGTTTCCCTTCAATGAAATGTAGTGAAATGTGTTGTTCTATGTCCTAAACTATAAAAGAAACCATTTTCTTTCATTTCAGAAATCAACCTTTTTACTCAAAATAGTAGGTTGAGTTGATGGTTTTCAATGTGACAACATGCAAGATCATTACAATTGAAAACTTTGTAGGAAGGGAATGCTTCAATGACCACTAAAATCACAAGTTTTTGTAAGATGCTAGTGTGTCACACAAATTTCTATGCAAAGTGCTCCCATCCAAAAAAAAAATGGATGTAGAGATTTTGGATCATCATAAAATTGCTAGAAATGGGGAATTCAAGTGCTAACATTTTATAACTAAAACATTTTATATTAGAGGGATAAAGAGAGTACACTATGCAATGTTAAATTGCAAGGGTGTGTAATTTTTGACACTACAACTCTGAGCATTTTTCTCTTCATACTTTGGAGCCTCACAAATACACATTATTTAGAAGAGATACTAGGCCCTCACTAGGGAAGAAGATAGCCACTTAATTTTTTTCTTTATTTAATATGAAGAAAATATCGTGGAGTTCAAATAACAAGAAATTGTAAATGGTTTTCAACATACACATATGAAATGTGAGAGGGAGGAGAAGAGGGAATGTTTGTTAGGGTTAGAAGGAAAATATCTAATGATTAAATGCAGATTTAATTTAATAAACAGATAAAAGAAACACACACAAAAGAAATTATAACACAGAGAATTTAACATGGTTCACCCAATCCAACTACATCCACCAAACCACAACCATACAATGATTTTATTATCCAGTGCAAAAACCTATTACAATCTTGCGAATAATTGTGTTTTTCATCATACTATAACCCCATCCGAACCCCTTTTGACAAGCTTAGAAGCTTCCAAATTAGGGTTCTACAAAGTCAATTTTTTTTCTTTTTCGTTGATTTTCCTTTTTCGGTGACGATGCGAAAAAGTAGGAAAAAACAATTTTCTCGGGGGCTGCCCTTGAACCCCCCGCCCGGGGCCTAGCACAGCCCCGAACCTTGGTGAGGATACATGTCGGGGTGTACAGTATAGCATGATCAGTCGCCACATACCAACAATGTTTAGGGGTGTTTGAGAAAGGAGGTATGATCACAAAAAATGGTAAGGCATTTAGTGAAGATAAACATTTTGTTTTACTCAATTTAATGAAGCAAGGGGATAAATTTGAATTATTGGAATTTTGTCTTCAAGCACTTGTTTCTTCCCACTCCATCATTAAATCATATATTGATAGATATTTTTCTATTTTAAAATATGTACATGATAAAAGTGTATATAAATCTTTTTATAAAGAAAATAATATTATACAAATAAAACTAATCATAATATTATAGTGCTATAATAATATGTTGTTAAGTTTGTGCAGGTTTTGTGTTTTTTTGGTCTATTGAACTTGTGAGTTTGAATCACTTACGTGAATGTAGGGAATGATGCCCCCATTTTTGACTTGAAGCACGGGTTGGGATAGAATAAAAATTATTGAGATTTATCAATTTCTAAAAAATGTTATAAGAATATGAATAATTTTGTCTTAATAAAAAATCAATTAAAACATCATAAAGTCATAACAACATGAACAAATTTAGTAAAAAAGGAAAGGTTATAAAAAGATCATAATGTCATAACAACATGATAATAAGAAAGCTAATCTTTCTAGGAGCTACAAAACCTTTAGGTGGAGGGAGATTCCTATCAACAAGGCAACCCCAACTTTCATTGGGTGAGTTATTAACATCATCAATTAGTTCTCATCTATTGCTCGAGCATATTCTTTGTTCTCTCACATTTGAGTAGCAAAAACATCATTTGATTACCATCACTTTGAAAATTCTAACATTTACATGAAACATATCCAAATTCAATTAGAAAATTTTGACCTACCTCTAAGGTAGAGCCCACCCACATCGATGTGTGGTGAGGAGACCAAACAATTTGACATGTGATTGGAGGAGACCAACCAATTTGACATGTGCAAGGAGGAGACAGTTGAATGAAAAAGAGGAGGGCCGCCCCTATTAACACTTAAGAATGACACAAGGAGGGGCTAGAGTGACTATGCCTTTAGTCTTGTTGAGGTGATTGATTATAGGGTGGGAAAGCTAGAGGCGTACATCCAATGATCCATAGGGAATTACCCAATGATTTGATAGATTGTGTAAATATACCAACTCTAAGGTCCACTTTGTTGGTCTAGACTTAGATGTACACTAATTTATTAAAAATCACAATAAACTTAGTGTGAATAGAGTAGTCAATATCAACATCAACACATTTAAAATTACCAAAACATTAATGTGAATAAAAGAGTTGATATCAACAAAATTTTGATTAAAAATAGCCCCATTCATATCTTTCCCCCCAAAAAAATTCTAAATGTCAAATATAAACAAATTTAATAGAAAACAAGCCTCATTCCCTAACTAAACATTATTCCAAAAAAAAAGTTTTTTTTTTCAAAAAATCATGTGTTCAAAACTGAAAACTTATGCACAATCGCAAAACCAAGACAATATTCTAGAATCATTTCAAAATAACCATAATATATACTGATGCATTCGTTGGATGCAATTTATTTTCTTAGATTGCAAATCATCATATATACTTAAAAATTTGTCAAACAATTCTATAGTCTTTAATTATTTTCTCTTATTTAATAATTTTGGAAATGTTATTTATGTATTTTTGTGCTAACTCATATTGGACACAGTCATTGCAATTTTTTTTTTAAAAAAGGTGCAATGCACCCATATTATTAGGGGTAAACGCTTTTGACTGGAGCTATGAATTGGGTATAAGAAACCACAAGAAACAACCAAACTCGCGAGCGCAATGGCCCAATGAAGCCACAAGGCCTGCGAGCACTTTGGCCCAACAAGGGTTTGAACCCTGGTGGCCGTCACTACAACCAAGCGACTTGACCACCGAACCACACCCTTATCTGCGCCATTGCAAAAATTTCAATATGATGTTATTTTCACTTATTTTCTTAAATTTACAATGCATTACTAAATTTTCAAATCTTTTATTTCTTAAATGATAACAAACATGTTATAGATATCATAATATTATGAGATGGAAAAATAAAATTTGAAAGTTATTTTTGTCTACTATGTAACACTTTTCAATTGTTTTTTCCATTTCAATTTACCAACCTCTCTAAAATCTATATATAATTTTTTTCATTAGATTTATAGTGCATTGAATTTTCTTTCTTAAGTTTTAATTGTATTGTTTTTTTTATTGACATTGAATGCTATTGTATACCTCATAATATTGTGAGGTGGAATGATATATTAATGCAAAAATTATTTCTTGTTACAATGAAAGAATTTTGAAATATGTTGTTCCCTATAAAATTTAATATTCATTTGTTTTTTAAGAAAAAAATTAATGTTCATTTTTTATTTAGGGGAACATTTATAAAATCTTTGGTAGCAATATTTTTTTTATATAATATTTAAATATTTAATAAAAATATATATCCCCTCCATAAAAAGTTATTCAATGTGATGAAAAGATGTACAACTACAAATCTATGCAAATCTATACATTGAGATATCCACACCACAAATTCAATCTTCATTTAAGTTATAAGAGATGGTCAATTTTTCATTGAAATATTTTTAACAAAATCTTGAAAAATCTTCTCATCCATTCTCATGCGACTTAACAATAAATTATTACTTATTTTATTATATCGTAAATTCATATACATATTTAATAGAGCTTCTCTTATTTTGAACTATCAATTCTATTTCCTTTCAGCAATAGTCCTATGCAAAAGGACAGCTTTGAGATCCTAAAGAAATATCAAACAAATAATTGACATTCCATGAAAAGTTTGGATTTTTATTTTATTTTAAAATACTTTGTTACTTTTTTAAATATCTAAAATCCTCTCTTTTCTAGTTTGAAAAGTTTTGTCTCATACCCTGTTATTATTGTTTAAAAGTCGAAATATTTCTGCACAAATAAGGGTTGTATCATGCCTCAGAAATTTTCTTCTAGCCCACTCATTGTTCCTCAACTTTATCTTTCAAGAAAGAAAAATATCTATGGTTTAGTGAACCCCAAGGATAGATTCAAAGGATTATATAATAAGTTTGTCTCGATGTATGTGCATGGTATAAGAATATTAGTTGTTTTTTATCTCAAAAAATCATTTTTAAAATATTGAAAAATAGTAATTTATTGTTACAGATATGTTAAAATTTCTAAGGCTGTCAAATTGTTGAACATAACATGTATACCCTTTGTATGATATTTATTCTCTTAAAGATAATCATAAAAAGGTTTAAGTACCTATATAATCTGATTGTTTTACTTTCCAATTTCCTTAGGAAATTTAAGCAGCCATGAACATAATGTGTGATTTTCTGATATATAAGTACAAATCTAATGTCTTTTTCTAAGCATATCTCATTGATTTTTACTGCAACTTAATGAAATGCAACTTCAATAAGAGCATTTGGAGAATTAGAGATAATTAGGAAAATGTAATTTCCACTTTACTCATGCCATCTAAGTCATCTCAGCAAGCATTTTCATTAAGTAGATTTAAAATTTACAACTCAACATATAAAGGAAATCTAATATAATAATTTATCATAGATTGGGACTTCATAAAAGAATTTCAGGTTTGTTATATGGATAAGAATTTTCATCTTCATTTACAAAATAGGAGCACTAAGGGTGATTTGAGGGGTTTAAGTGTTGCAAAGACAGTTGCCATTGCATTGAAAGATCGACCTGTTAATTGCCCAATACAACCACCAAAGTTAATGAATCTATAGGAGGCAGTTAAGCCATGTCACGAATCCGAGCGCCCCGTGACCCAGGCTCTGATACCAATTGTTGCAAAGATGGTTGTCGTTGCACCAAAAGATTGACCTGTTAATGCCCTATACAACCACCAAAGTTAATGAATCCATGGGAAGCGGTTAAGCCATGTCATGAACTTGAGTGTTGCGCTGCACAACACAAGGAAACCAAAGGTGTACACCTTGCAACATGAAATAGCCAATATGTGTCCTTGAAACAATGCTAAAACATGGGCACCTAATAAGGGTAAGGAGTAAACTAAAGCCTAAGTATAACAAATTGAAAATCAAGTATATTGCAGGCTGCTAATATTATGATCCATGTAGTAGAGTGTTACAGTGTCGATCAACACAGCTAGTTTGTCAGTGATAACTTTCTGAGTGAAGCTCAATACAACTTCCTTCAAAAGGTGTTAAATTGCTAAGAATGTGTAGACCACGATGAAAGTGACGACACTTGAGCCCGAAAAATCGCTCCAGAAACTCAGAAAATAGCAAAATATGAAGGGGCATTAAAACAGAGTGCGGAAGAAACAAAGATAAAACAGAGATGAACTGAAAGATGTTATATATTCATATATATTTCATAAACATACAATATCTGACAACACAAAATCAGATACAGAGCTGCTGCTTTTTCTTCACTCTCAGAAAATAAAACAAAATGGAGTCCCCTAGCTATTCAAACTGTTGCTAGAGCAATTACTTAACTCTCTCTTTTTCATTACATAGATATGTTAACAAAAGACTGCCAAGTTTAACGTATATCCTCAACAAGGAGAAAACTAAAACAAAACATTAATTACAATTAAAGCTGCAGCGTGGGAAAATCCTCAGAATAAGATCATGCAATTACTTCATATTCAAAACTGTCCTAATGCAGAGAATGAGGAGAGAGAGGTATGGGTCTGAGGTGGAGGAAAAGAGAGTTGACACGCTTGGACAGATATAGAAGGCGGGGAGAGTTTCATGTAGTAGTTGAGATTAATTTCCAAAAAAATACAGTCTTGAACTCTAGCATCATGTTATTCTCTAGTGCCATCCCACGCATGCCTTATTATGTTTTCAAGCATAGCCCTCTGTTTTTCCAGGAAGTTGACCACAAGAGTACTAGAGGGAACCTACATGCAGATATTGATACTCAATTAGTTGCTGCTATGTTAAGAAAAAATGAGTTGAGCCAGTATCAAGATTAAGAGCTAATGGGGCTTTGGCGAGTTAGTCAAAATAGTTGCTACAAATACAGGGTGGAAAGAGTTTGGTTTGTAATAATTATGATTACCAAATTTTGGTTGAAATCTAGAATTACAAATTTATGGTCATGTAAAAAGAGTAAAATACCTTGCCCTCTTTCTTAAGCTGAAACCTCGTGCTAAGTTCTGCAAGTAATACCTGATCCGGTATTAAAGGAGCTGTAAGCAAAGAGCTTTCACTGGTGTTCTCGAGTATAATGGTGCTCTTCCTTCCCATGAAAATGTCACAAGTGTATTAATCCACGGCTCTCTAGTCTCTTGTTGTCTCCAACATAGGGCACATACTACCAAAAATAAAAAGAGACTTTTTTTTAGCTCTAAGCAAGTTATGTGCATTAATACAGTACACTAATTGCCGAAGAGTTTTACAAATGTGGTAACAAGTTGAGCAGGCTTGAATGTAGTAAAACTCGTGAAATAGTAGTTAATATTGTGTGAAGTGCAGTTGCAAGTCGGACAAAGTCCAGTTATCTATTTAATCTCTGAAAATTTGTTTATCGGAGACCATTCACGATGATGCAGACGATTCCTCATATCCTGCAACTTGCCTTCTGTAATACAGAGGACATACACACAATAAAAAATAAACAAAAACGAAAATACTAAGATATCTTATTCCTTGAAAAACTGCTCTGTTTCCATTATTCAGAACTGATTATTACATTCTCCAAAACAAAAGCTAACCTCTACGTGTCCAGCTCTCTCCTATTTATTTACCAACGAACACCTAAATCAACTCCTAAAATCCAAAATCAACTCCTAAATTGACTCAAAGACTATTAATCAACAGCAATCTAAAACAGAAAGGTTAACTCCAAAATTAACTCCTACGATGATTGCAAGGCGAACAGCAGATCAGCTCCTCAGTTAACTGCAGGTCAACAGCTAGTCAGGAACAGTTGCATTTCTGAACCTCCTGGTTCAGAGTCATAAAATGGATTTGTCTTGCTGTACTTAAAGAGTTTGGAATAGATGGTAGAACATCCTTTTGACTTGAAGGACCAAGCCACGGTGTTCCCTTTCACCAAATTAAATATCTTTGCAAATCATCATTTTTTTTTTCTTTCATTTCCAACCTCTTGTTGGAATAAAAATCCTCTTCCTCTGCCAATTGACTCCCTTCCTCTTTTCCCAGCTACTTGAAAACTTAGTAGTCCTCCTCCACTGAAAATTGACATTGCTCTTTGCATCACTCATACCAAGTCCCATTGCACCTACACATAAATCATTAAAAACAAAAATAAAGTTAAGGGAATAAAAATTTCCCATAAGTGCATCCTCCTTCTCTGCATTATGCCATTTAGGCATGCTTTCCATTTTATATTTTGTGAGGTGGACTTCAATTCTTAGATCAATGTGATATTGTTCACAAGACAACTATTTTTTACATTGTCCTCTTTTGTGTCACAAATGAACATTTCTCTGCTCTCTCTCTCTATCATCCTCAGTTCTTCTTCAAGAAAGAGATGATCCATTTCTTCTCTCTTTCCATTAGTCATAGGATTCTCTAGACATTCCTCTATCTGCTCACATTCTTCTAGCTGCTTCTGATTGGTTGTGTTTTCAAAAGCTAATAGGACTTCATCACATATTGGGCTGCCAAAGATCTCCATCTTTGTTGCAGCTTCCTCTCTAACGTGGACCACTTCCACTACTACAACATTTTGGGCCTCTTCTTGTGATAGGCTGCATTCCTTTTCATTGCAGTCTTCAAACTCTTCTCATCGTGTATTGTTTCCCCTTTTTCAGGGTAACACAATTCAACAGCTTCATCCAACTCATCTATCTCTTCATCTTCAACCCATTCATCTATCTCTTCGTCCTCATCCCATTCATCCCATTCATCCCTCTCCTCTCTGGAACTTTTGGAAAATCACATTTATAGGTCTTTTATCCACTAATATTATTGCCAGCTCTTCAAGGGATTTCATCTTTCCTTGTTCTAACAATTCTATCCCTTAGCTAACCTTTGCCTCTATGACTTTTTTCTCTGAATGTACCTTTTTTCACAAGATGAGTATTTAACCTCATTATTCTTTTTCGTCTTCTCACAACTCTTTAATGCCTTTGCTGTAAATTTATTTTCCTTTGCCTTCTTATGACTGCATGTCTCATATTCCTCCAACATCCACTGTAATTCCAGAAACTCATACTCTAAATTTTACAATTTTTTTTTTCTGATCCTTTATTAACTTCTACCTTCACCTTTGTCTTATCTTTTCTTCCACCTTGGTTATCCTCTTTGTTACATCATGATATAACTCCATTTTTGTACTTCACAACTTTCCTAGATTCTTGTACATAATAGTTCACCACAACAAATTTGCATTTCTTTTCCAAGCGGCTACAATAGACATCTTCCAGCTGTGGCTTCACTCGATGCCCTTCCTTGTCGTTTTTTTCAGATTTGTGGTGATCTTCCTTTGGACTGTGGTCTGCAAACCATGAAACTACAATCTGCTTTCCTTTTGTTGCCTTGGGCGACCAAAATTCCTTTATGCGGCGACCGGATCTTATTTGATTTGCAACTCTCTTCACAACCTGATCTTTCCATAGAGCTCCGATCTTATTTACTCAGATACCAAACTGATGCAGAGGATTCCTCAAATCCTGCAAACACACAATAAAACATAAACAAAAACCAAAATACTAAGATTTCTTATTCCTTGAAACACTGCTCTGTTTCCATTATTCAGAACTGATTATTAATTCTCCAAAAACTAACCTCTACGTGTCCAGCTCTCTCCAATTTATTTACCAACGAACACCTAAATCAACTCCTAAACTGCAAAATAACTCCTAAATTGACTCCAAAGACTATTAAGCAGCAGCACTCTAAAACAGAAAGGTTAACTGCAAAATTAACTCCTACAATGATTGCTAAGCGAACAGCAGATCAGCTCGTCAGTTAACTGCAGGTCAACAGCTAGTTAGAAACAGTTGCATCACACGATGAGTATAGACCATCATTTCTTATGACTCTGAACTGCGCTCATGTAAGATGGGCTGTTAAAGGAATATTTTGGATTGTTCTAAGAAATTAATCCATAAGAAAAAAAACCATATGCCTATAAGGGGATTTCAGTGATATTAAGAAATATTGCCAAGTACATATTTGATAAGTGATTTAGAGAAATTAAGAGAAAATGGCCGAACATTTATAATTGTTGAATTTTTACCTTGATGATAACCACATGGTTAGGGTGTTCACCAGGCCCATACAAAATGGCTTTGCTGGAAACCGCGTCATCTACAGCATTGCTATTTGGAATTTTCTTCGAGTGGAAATTAATGAATGATTCCTCCTTTAAATCTGCACGCTTGCTTCAACCTGGAGGAATTAATTGTATGCTGCCACGACATGTTCACCAAGAAAATAAAACACAAATATTTGGTATGTCTTTTCTCTTCGAACCCGCATGCTTTGATCCCTGTCATTATAGATGTATAAACATTCTTTCTTATACAACACAATCGATTGCATACCATCCACTTTTGGTCATTTTAAATTCTGTGCATTAGTATTCTGTAATTATTTGTTATGCTTAATAAAATTTAAAAAGAAGTTATATCTCGCTCAAATAAGCAAGGGCATTAGGTGTGAAAGCTGATCAATAATGACAATTTCACCCAAGGGAAGAATTCTACCTCGCTTGAAAAATGTTAATCAGGGGACTTGCTGCCCCATTCTCTGTTCTCTTGAAAGCTTTCCGAAACTAAAGGCACGAAAGGGGAGAATATTCTTGTGAAGCCGCCATTGGGATCTACCCAACGCTGAAGATCAACATCTTGGTAACCGTCATTTTGAAATGCAGGTAGTATGGCCTCCATGTGGAGTTTGCCCTCTTCGGCCAGCAAGTCAATCATTACAAGGAAAGTGTGCAACATTGCCAAAGTGGCGAATAATTCAGGATCACACAAATTCCACCACCCCAATATAGAATAGGTGAGTGTTTGGCAGATCTTTGGATCTTTGATGATCCCCCTGTTGTCATCATTGACCAATGTAACGGCATCTGACTGCCATAAGTCCACCCGCATGAAGTCCAGGGAGTTTTTACTATTAAGTTCATTTACTTTGCTCATTATCTCTGAAGAGTGCTGATCTAAATCCGGATCGCACATTGTCAGCCATACAAGTGCTTTTCCGGACGACGGCATGGGTCTACAGGGTACCCTTGTTTTGAAGATTGCATCTGCGTAGATTGCTTCTGCTTCAGTGTGCGACCACATTACAAGTAAAGGGTGTTCTTGCATTTCTTTCCACCGCTCTATCAACATTGGACTTTTTCTGATATCCACGAACTTCAATCCATCCATCTCAACAAGCTTGTCCATTTCCGGTCCCTGCAATGCACTGCACCCTGATGCATTTATTGCTTCCAGGGAAGTCAAGCTTACAAAATCAGCAGAAAGTTTCTGAAGTTCTGTGCAACCTGCTATACTCAGATATCTTAGCGAATTCAACCCTCCAAAGCCATCAGGCAAAGCGGAAAGCTTGGGACACCCATCCATGAACAATAATATCAAGTGTGTATGTTGTCCAAAGCCTTGTGGAAGGCAATGTAAGCTGGAACAGTTACCTAAATCTAGAGTTTCCAATGAAGTAGGAAATTCAGCTACGCTATCCGTAGTGAGTTTTGAAGCACCCCTCAAACGCAGATGACGTAGAGATTTAAGTTGGCTGAAACTGTCTGGAAGGGCCATTAAACTTTTACAGTCGTTCAAAACCAAATCTTCCAGGGAAGGCAGTTTGCCAAACATTGGGGGTAATTCAGGCAGCGTTAAACAACCATATAATTTTAGCACACGCAAGGAGTGATGATGCTGCTCAATGTTGTCTGGAAGCTTTATCAATTTACTACAATCTGTCATTTCCAGCTCTTCCAAAGCAGGCAGGGGGATTTCAGTGATCCCTGAACAACCTTTCATGTGCATTCTGTATATGGACTTAAGTTGGCAGAATGTGTTGGGAAGTTTGGCTAGTTTATCACAACTTGTTAGACTCATCTCTTGTAGTGAAGAAAGGTTGCCCATGCTTACGGGTAGTTTTGTGAGCTTTGAGCAACATAACTTCAAAACACGTAAGGAATTGAGCTTGCCGAAGGTTTCTGGGAGGCTTCTCAATTTATCACAGCCAGTTAAATCAAGCTCTTCCAAAGAAGATAGATAGCCAATATTTGCTGCTAATGAAATGAGATTTGAACATCCTTGTAGCTGCAGAGAGCGTAACCTCTCTAGTTGTCCGAAACTGCTTTCAAGGCTTTCTAATTTATCATCCGACGATAAATCCAGCTCTTCTAAAGCGGACAAGTTGCCAATGTTTTTTGGCAATGCTTTGAGCTCTGAACAACCTTGCAAGTGCAGGTGAGATAGAGAATTAAGTTTCTGGAAGCTAACTGGAAGGCTTTCCAGCTTTTTACAATAGCTTAAATCCAACTCTTTCAAACAAGACAAGCTTCCGAAATTTTCAGGCAATGAAAGTAACTGAGAACATCCTCTTAACTGCAGATAACAGAGGGACTGAAGTTGACCGAAGCTGCCTGGAAGGCGCACCAATTTGAAACAATCTGTACAATCCATCTCTTCCAAAGAAGATAGATCACCTAATGTAACTGGTAATGTTTTGAGCTCTGAGCACGCTGTCAATCTCAGCTTACATAAAGAGTTAAGTTGGCTTAACCAGTAAGGAAGGTCGCTCAAGTTAACACATTTGCTTAAATCTAGCTCTTCCAAGGAAGAGAAGAAGTTAAATCCTTCAGGCAATCTATCAAGATCGGGAGAATCACTCAGCTCCACAACGTGCAAGGACTTTGCTAACTGCAGCCCTGGAGGGAACTTTGTAAAATCCGAAACCCCACTTGACTCTAGAAGATCAAAAGACTGTGTCAACTGCGCATATCGTTCGTTTCCTGGAGACGTCAGTCACTATAGAGCATTTTTTAGCGGTGAAAATAAATAGCTTTTCTTTTTCAAAAATAAAAAATAATGGACTTACGTCATGAAAATTATTTTCTTTCTTTAAGCTGCCATGGAAAAAGGCAGCTTGTTTGAAATTGTGAAGATCCATTGGCAAATAATGCTTGTTACAGACGCGGAAGAACCTTACTTCTTCAAACGTGGACTTGCATTCTCCAGTTACTTTGATCGACTTTCCAAGGTATAAAACTCTTAATGATTTGTGCATTAAGTCCAAATCCCCTGCTTCAAGTTGAAATTCACAGTGTTCTTCTGAAAGCCAAACCCCTTTGATTTTGGAGAGAGTCTGTGTAAATAAGACGTATAGTCAGAAATTCAACGTGCAACGCTGAACACATATTAAGTAAACAAAAATTGATATACAGAAAGCCTGTAAAAAATCAATGCGATTGCGGACAGAACTAACAGAATCATTGTTAACAAAATGAATTACTATTTGAAGTTATTCATATTATTCTTTCTAAATTAATTAGCTTTGTTTTTGGTCTGAGGTTTTTTTTCGGTTAATTGTAAGCGTGTTTTCATCAACCAATACAACTTACCAGGAAAGCTTTAACCATACAAATTGTATCAGACAATTATATCCTGACAAAATAAAGAACATAAAACTTAAAAACGAAAAGCTATTACCGATTTATCCAGGAGAGCATCTTTTAACTCTTGCCCGTCAGTAATTCTAGCCTTTTCTGACAACGTTGTTGCCTGTTCTCTAACAACATCATGGACGAACAATTTTCCTTCAGGGGAGATCGTTATGAGTGCTGCCTCTTCCAGTACATTGAGTTGTATGTCTGGAAAAGTGTAAACTAACTTGTGCCGATCCCAATTGTTGAAGAAGATAGCTATGTCTAAGAAGGCCTCTTTATAAGGCCCATCCAATCTGTTATATATAAAATCAACTATGCTACGACATATATTGAATTCTGCCGTCGGAGATCGCTTTACAGATTGAAGTAAATCCTTGCAGGCTGAGACGTGGTCACCATTTTGGCACAAATAAGAGGCAACCATTCTAAGAGCCAGTGGGATGCCATTACACATTCTCGTCAGACGGTCGAGGTCTACCTTTGGGCTAAACGTTGCCTCGGCACTGCCTAAAACTTCTTTGCGCAGGAATTTCTTTGCTTCTGTGTCGGCAAGACGCTTGGCTGAATAGTGATGATGTTGAATATCTCTTAACTGAAGCGCGTGTCTACTGGTTATAAGGATTCTGCTATGAATTGGAAGCCACTCCCACTCCGCCGGTACAAGGTTTTCTATTTCACTGTCAGTTTGAACGTTGTCAATGAAAATAAAGACAGGTCTGCTCGCTTCTCTGAAGGCGTTTGAAAGATGTGCCCTACCCTCCACACAACTTCTCGGTACAATAATTTTGCCGAATAACTCGCGTAGAAGCTGCTGCTGGAGGATCTTAATATCATGTTCGCAATACTTGTGCTTTATTTCGAGTCTGCAGACTTCATGGTCTCTCAGTTGCACGAGGTCGAAGACTGCCTTAGCTATGGTTGTCTTCCCGATACCATCTTGGCCGTAAATAACTACGGCTATCCTTGATCTATTATCGCTGTCGACACCCAAAAGCCGAATGACTTCATCTCGTGCTTTCTCTGTACTTACTGCAAGATGAAGAAACAAAAGGTCAAAAAAATGCATCAAGTTAATATTAATAACAAGCTTTACTTTATAGAATGTAAAAGAAAACTTAAATGGAATAGTGATCAGAAAAATACCTGCACCCGCATTCACAAACTGTTGTTCTTGTGACAGAGTTACAGCACTGGGGATTTTTTCCATAATTTTACCTAGTGCGAGCTCTGGATAAGTGCTACCAAGTCGGTACTCCAGATTATGCATATCCGCCTTGCTTAGGGAAGCGGATAACCCCAAAAAACTGCAGCAGACGATGCAGCGAAGATATGATTAAATGTCTCTAGAGGCAAAGCTAATAATTTATCAACGATTCTGTGAGTTCTTACCCGTGACGGTTTTTAGTTTGCATCCGTGTAATGCACAGAACCGATCCCAATACGATGAAGTGAACCACGTCGTTCAACATTTTCTGCTTCAGCTCCGTATCATTTTGTTGCCTGATGTATTCAAGTAGGCCAAACATGTATAGAAGAGGCTGCACATATATGCTCCGGTCGGCAGAGGTTTTCTTCATCTCATCCATCATATATGCCGCCACAGACAACCCTGCCGCAACCCACCTGATCTTATGTGCTTCATTCAGTACAGCATTTACCACTTGCCGAGCGTCACAGCCCAGTTTTTGTAGAAAGCATACCTGAAAATATAGATTTCAATGGTTAACATGTTTGTTGCTTTCCTTTCTTCTTTTAGAGGACATTTCATTTGTTTTTAAAATTTATTTATCGTAATCGGTAATGATAACATTCATTATACCAGCAATCAACTACCTTGCAAGCACGTTTGTCAACACGATTTATCACGTAATTTAGCAAATCACGACCAAACTGTGTAGAAGATATCATAGTATCCGAACTATCAGCACCTGTTCCAGATATGTTCTGCGGAGGCTGTCAAACACATGCTTACATGATTATTTGCTTACAGAGAATTAGGAAATGAAAAAGCTAGTTGACTTGATACTCACATCGGCAACATCAATATCGTTCAAACCATCCTCAATGTGGGAGATCAAATTGTTAAGGACACTTGGGCTCAACTTTTCTACCATTTCCCTCAGTCGCATAATCTTCTTCGAAACCATTTCATTCTCATTTTCAGGAGAAAAACACGCTGAGCACCAGACATTAGCCATTTTCATCGTATGACTGAAAAAAACCATAAAAATAGATATCCTCTTCAGTCCACAAAAACGTCAATTTTGCACCCTTACAGGCACCATTACAAGTTCAAGTTTTGCACAATCCCGTTATGACCTTAACCACGACGCGGCAAGTTGTGGACCACGTATTTCCTTAAAGTTGAAAGGTAAAAACTGGGTTCTTAGTGAAATAGGTGATGACGTCGTGCTGACGACAGATTTTTGTGTATATATATAATTATAAAATTTTATATTATTGATAATTATATTTATAAATCACTTTTAAAACGTTATTTACTTTGAATTTTCATCCCCAAGTCAAGCATGTCTAATCATGAAGTTTCTTCTAAGATCAAGCCCACTTACCTTGCTACTCATAAAATGTGGGTCCATGGGATTGAATAGGAAACTTTACAAGAGAATCTTAAATAAAATGTGGGTCAATGGGATTAAATAGGAAACTTCACAATAGAATCTTAAATAAAATGTGGATCAATGGGATTAAATAAGAAACTTCACAAGAGAATCTTGAAAAATATCACATTCTAGATGATTGCTAGGTGATTAACATGTATTACAATGTGCATGATTAGATATGTTAGATTCATTCATTAATTTGAGTGCATATGCACATGATTATTCTTGTTGTAATTAGTGATCTTAACTGTGGATGGATTTCAATGATATGAGATGAGGCCCTTCTCATTTAGATGATTATAATAAATGCAATAAGTATCTCTTTATGTGCAAGAATAATCCAAGATTAAGAAGATGTGTGCAAAGTCAACTTAGGATAAGTCAACCAAAGTGTAAGAAGTGTCTAGTTGGATAAATATTCAATTTCTATTTTTATTTAAGTGGATAAAGGTCACAACTTGTGAAGATAATCTTGCATCTATGGACACAACTTGGGTTAAATAGACATGTTGGATTTGTATTTGATAGTTTTACCAAGAAAGTGAGGGAACACATACCAAAGTACTCAACCCCAAGTAATCTCTATATGTTGTGTTTATACCCCAAACTCAATAGTAAGAGGAAAAGTAGAGGTTAATGTAGACTATGAATAGACTACTTGACAGAGTAATATATAAACAAAAAAAAAATAGCCTTCTACCATAAAACATATAATATGCAACTCCATATATCTATATATTAACACTTATCGATCATGTACATATATTATGGGGCTTATTCCCTTACAATTGCCAACATCTAGTATCCTTTCTTTCTTCCTTCTATATATCTTTCTACTACTATTACATTGTTATTAGCAAGAAATCTTGGGAAACAAAAACCAAAGTTTTGAGCCCCAAGTACTTTCTAAGTGTTGTAGTTTATACCTCAGACTCAATCATATAAAGGTGAAGACCAATTGATTCAGACACTAGATTAATAGTTAATCAGATATTTGTAGAATGATAGATAAAATTCTATAGATAGAATTCCAATGGGTAAGTGCACCAAGATGGTTCCCAAAATGGGGGCTTAAGTGGCCACTTTTTTCTTTCTAAAATCAGGAAATACTAACCTTGGACGTGAAATTGAGGATCTAGCTACACTCAAAATTTTGAGATGGAACAAAGACAAGGATCGAAGTGCTATGAGTCTACTTTCTAAACTACTAATTTATTTTGAAAATGGTTGAGATTAAGGGGTTCAAAAGAATGATATACACAAATTGTTGTTGTTTTTGTCAGAAAAACATAACATAGCAACTCTTGTACGACCTTAGCATGGTGAACTTTTTTGTAGTATTTTTAAAATCACTACGATCAGAAGTTAGCTAACAGTATATCTAGTTGATGCACGATTTTTCTGATAATTTTTTAATGAATATTTGATTTTTTACTAATTTTCTAAGTGGGCACTTCCTAAAAAGTAGATTTTTGGCCGTGCTCCCCCTACAAATTTTGGAAAGTAATAGATTTTTTTTTAAAAAAAATTGTAGAATGGAGTCTAGTTTCTAAAAATGTAATTTATTTGAAATTTCGATGAATGGTTAATTTATAACGAAAAAAACACCAAACATTACTTTTTGACAAAAAATAAACATACAAACAAAATAAATTATGGATGAAAGACTTAACATTGTCAGAAAGTGAAAAAAATTACATCGTTGGAAAGATAAGAGAGAACCTAACATTACCCATGTGTTCAATTTTGTCAATATTGAACTAGATGCAATCCTGATGGTGAGCACGAATCTGATTATGTGAAAAATTGTAGAATTTGCAAAAAAACATCTTTGGTCATTGGGAATGCCCTCCAAGCCTTTAGGTTGGTATTCCAAGGCAAATACGAAAGCTAAGGCTCAGGGATTCCCAAAGCAAAATATAAGGCGAGCACTTTATAACGCGCTTGTGTTATGTGTTTGTTTTGACTTTTTTTGCTCTGGGGAACATGTCTAGCATCACATAACACGCTCGCATTATGTCTTCCTTTAGTTAAATGCCACTTTATTAAATGTTTGTTGATATGTTTGTATGTATATGTATGTTGGTGTGTGATATATGTATATATATGCATGCTTGTATGTATGCATGCTTGTATGTATGCCTATATATATGTATGTATGTATGTATGCTTATGGGAGAGAGGGTGAGAGAGTGTGGGAGAGTGGGAGATAGTGGGAGAGAGGGTGGGAGAGGGTAGGAGAGAGAGTGGGAGAGTGTGGGAGAGAGTAGTAGAGAGTGTGGGAGAGAGTGCGAGAGAGTGGGAGAGTGGGAGAGGGTGGTAGAGAGTGGGAGAGAGTGGGATATAGGGTGGAAGGGAGGGATGAGAGAGTCGAAGAGAGTGGGAGAGAGGTGGAGAGTGTGGGATAGGGTGTGAGAGGGTAGTTGAGAGTGAGAGAGTGGGAGAGGGTTTAGGGTTTAGGGTGGGAGAGCATGGGAGAGGATGAGAGGGAGTGGGAGAGAGAGGGAGGGAGAGAGTGGGAGAGAGTGTGGCAGAGTGTGGGAGAGTGGGAGATAGGGAGGAGAGAGAGTGGGAGAGGAAAGGGTCAAAGAGAGTGGGGGCGAGTGGGAGAGAGTGGGAGAGGGAGGAAGATAGTGGGAGAGAGGGAGGCAGAGAGTGGGATAGGGTTGGAGACAGTGGGAGAGAGGGTGGGAGAGAGTGAGCGAGTGGGAGACATGGTGGGAGAGAGTGGGAAGGTGTGAGAGAGGGTGGGAGAGGGTGAGAGAGAGTAGGAGAGAGTGGGGTAGAGTGGAAGAGGGTGGGAGAGGGTTGGAGAGAGGGTGGGAGAGGGTGCAAGAGAGTGGGAGAGAGTCAGAGAGCATGGGAGAGGGTGGGAGAGAGTGGAAGAGATTTGGAGAGAGTGGGTGAGTGGTAGATAGGGTAGGAGAGGGTATGAGGGTGCGTGGGTTGCTGGGAGAGGGTAGGAGAGAGTTGGAGAGAGGGAGAGTGTGAGAGGTGAGAGAGGGCAAGAGGGGTGAGGGGTGGTAGAGAGTTGAGAGTGGAAGAGGGTTGAAGAGAGTTATTTGGGAGTGGGAGAGGGTGGGAGAGAGTTGGAGAGATAGGGTGGGAGAGAGTGGAAGAGGGTGGGAGATAGAGGGAGAGAGTGTGGGAGAGGGTGGAAGAGGGTGGGAGAGTGTGGGAGAGGGTGGGAGAGGGTTGGAAAGTGTCAGAGAGCGCAGGAGAGGGTGGTAGAGTTAGAGAGCGCAAGAGAGGGTTGAAGAGAGTGGTTGAGTGGGAGATAGGTAGGATAGGGCTGGAGAGGGAGAGAAATTGGAGAGGAGAGTGGGGAGAGGTGAGAGAGTTAGAGAGCGTGAGAGGTGGCAGGAGCTGGGAGAGAGGGGAGAGTGTGGAGAGGCAGGAGGGGAGAGGGTGGAGCCAGGGAGAGAGTGGGAGAGGGTTGGAGAGAGTGGGAGGGTGGGGGAAGGTGCGAGAGAGGTTAAGAGAGGGTGAGAGAGTAGGATAGAGGATGGGAGATGGTGGGAGAGAGTGGGAGAGAGTCGGAGAACACAAGAGAGGGTGGGAGAGAGTTGGAGAGAGTGTGGGAGAGTGGGTGAGTGGGAGATAGGGTGGGAGAGGGTATGTGTGGGTGGGAGAGAGTGCGAGAAGGTGGAAGAGAGGGAGAGAGGGTGGGAGAGGCTTGGAGAAAGTGGGAAAGAGGGTGGGAGATGGTGGGAGAGACTGGGAGAGGGTGGGAGAGGGTGAGAGAGTGGGAGACAGGGTGGAAGAGGGTGGGAGAGAGTGGGAGAGTATGGGAGAGAGTGGGAGAGAGTCAGAGAGTGTGAGAGAGGTCGGGAGAGAGTTGGAGATTGTGAGAGAGGGGTGGGAGAGAGGGTGGAGAGAGTGAGAGCGGGGAGGGGTGGGAGAGAGTTGGAGAGAGAGGGAGAGTGGGAGGTGGGGAAGAGAGGTGGAGAGAGAGTGGGAGAGAGTTGAGAGCGTGAGAGGGTGGGCTTAGAGTTGGAGAGGAGGGAGGGAGAGAGGAGGGAGAGGAGAGGAGAGAGGATGAGAGAGGGTGGGCAAGAGGGGAGAGGGGTGCGAGAGGGTGGGAGTGATGTAGGGTGGGAGAGGGGTTGAGAGAGGGAGAGGGGTGTGTGAGAGTGAGAGGGGTGGGGAGAGGGGCCGAGAGGTTGGAGATGGTGGGAAGAGAGGGGAGTGGGAGAGAGGGGTGGCGAGGGTGAAGAGGGTAAGGTGAGGGAGAGAATGAGAGAGCTCTGAGCGTGAGAGGGTGGGAGAGAGTTGGAGAGAGGAGAGGGAGAGAGGTTGGGATAGAGTGGGAGAGCATGGGAGAGCATGGAGAGGGGTGAGAGTAGGAGAGAGTGGGAGAGAGTGGGAGAGAGGGAGAGGGTGAGAGGTTGAGAGAGGGAGAGGGTGAGAGGGTGGGAGAAAGTGGGAAAGAGGGTGGGAGATTAAGGGATGAGGGTTGAGGATTGAGGGTTGAGGATTCTAGAATTGCATCCTAACTTGGCCTACTTGAAAAAATTGGTCCAAGAAATGGGGTTTCCAAGTGAATTTTTTTTCAAACAGGCCAATTTAGGATGCCAATTTCATTGACTAGCTTGCCAATTCGGTGAAATTGGCAATGTAGTGACCTGTTTGAAAACATGGGTCCAAGAAATGGGGTCTCTTAATGTAAATCACCGATAGACACCAAAATCACCGGTAGATGCCATTTCTTGGACCCATTTTTTCAAACAGGCCAATTTAGGATGCCAAATTCACCCTCTAGCTTGCCAATTCAACGAAATTGGCAATGTAGTGGCTTGTTTGAAAAAATGGGTCCAAGAAATGGGGTCTCCCAGTGATTTAAATCACCGGTGATTCAAACAGGCCAATTTAGGATGCTAATTTCACCGAATTGGCAAGCTAGAGGGTGAAATTGGCATCCTAAATTGGCCTGTTTGAAAAAATGTGTCCAAGAAATGGGGTCTCCCGGTGATTTACCTTTTTTTTCAAACAAGCCACTACATTGCCAATTTCACCAGGTCACTACAAGAAATTGGCAAGCTAGCGGGTGAAATTGGCATTCAAACAAGTCACTACATTGTAAATTTCACCAAATTGACAAGCTAGAGGATGAAATTGGCATCTTAAATTGGCCTCTTTCAAAAAATGGGTCCAAGAAATGGCAATTTTGTTTTGTACCAAACTGCACAAATTATCAAGTTTTCTACGCTTTTAAGGGCCCAAATTAGCCCACTTTTACAAAGGGACCACCTTCAAAACTTGTCCAAATCTCCTGAAACCTTGGGGAAGCACTTTATATCTATCAAAACTTCAAATTATAGCATTAGATTGTAGAGATTCAATCATTTACCACCCAAACCATAAAACCCTCTCCCTAGGCTTATAAACCATATGTTTTATTGAAAGTAGCACTTGCCAAACACTCCAAAACTTGAAAACTGTTGAAACAAGCCTAAAATAACCTATGCATGCTCAATCTAACATAAAATAATGCTGCCCATCTCAAAAACTCAATTTCAGTCACCAAAAGCTCAATTTTGTTAAGGAAAAATCAACATTTCCTCATTTGGTTTGACGCCCAATCCAAGGATCATCCTCCATTCAAGTTTATCATGGCCTTTTATAATGTTTCCCTCTTAAAACAAACCACTTCAACTTTGAAAAATAACATTTGAAAGAGATGACCGTTGGTCTCCCTCTTTAATAGACTTTTACAACCCTTCACTATTAGTTAATTTGACTTGACTTAGCACTTTTTGCACAAGTAAAATTATTCGTCATGCCAAAGAAAAAAATTGTTAAAAGGAAAAAACTAACAAATGATCAACTCCAAGCCTTAAAAGATAAAGAGAAAAAATGGATGAGGGAATATCGTGAAAAGAAAGAATTGGGAACGATTGACGAAAACAAGCCAGTTGAAGAGGAACCTCAATTGTCAAAAAGAGAAAAGAAATTGGCAGCACAAAGGGCACGAATACGAAGAGTCGTGCCAGGGGAGATGCAGATACCATAGTTGGAGACACACCCTCCACTGCAAGTGAATATGAAGGGACACCATTAAGCACAAGCGAATATGGAGGGACACCATCTACCACAAGTGAGTATGGTTGGACATCATCCACCACATCTGAAGTTGAGAGTACATCATCACTAGATTTGATGAACAAGGTATGCCATCATCCCCATGTGAACCTCAAGGTATGTATTCTATTCCACCCTCGATCAAAGGTATGCAATCTAGCCCACCTTAATTAAATATTGATGAAATTGCTAATGTTGAGATGTATGTACCTAAGAGAACACCACCTAGAATTTTGCGTAGAAAGCCAAAGTTTTTGATTAATATTGATGATGATATTTTGCAGCACATGGAATGTAAGATTCTAGAACACACTTGTAGAAGATATGCTGATAAGATTTGGAAAATCTTCTTTGAAAGGCTAAATGACACCGCAAGATGTCAACTATTTATTCAAATGATGTGGGGTTTAAAGTACAGAAACATCATGAAGACTCTTAGGTTGAGAACATCGAATGCATCAAGTGAAAAAACTATTGTGAAGAATCTAATGGATGCTTATGAGAGTGTGAGTAAGACCTCATGCTCAAAGGATAGTAATGTCACCTAACGTGTCATTACATCAAATTTGGTAAGCTATCAAACAAAGAGATCTCTTCTCATTAAAAACACAAGTGAACAAATGGGAATTAGTAGAAATTTTTTAACAAAAGCTGTTCAAAGGCGGCAAAGAATTGAGGGCACCGATTCAAATGAATTATGGGCATTATCGGGAAGACTGCCACATAAAGATAAAAAAAAATTTGAAGCATTGAGAACACTAATTGAAGATTATTAGAAGAATATTACAAGGCCATCTCTGAATCAAAGGGATGTCATAAGAGGGAGAATTGGTAGTTAGAACTGTGAGCCACATCCAAAACATTTATTGGATACGACTCAAACCCAATTTTTTCATAAATTTCAAAATACTTATCCTCAAATTAGTATTTCTCAAAGATTTTTTTAAATGCTTAAACCTTTTTATGTCAAGATAAATCACACACGCACTACTTGTTGTTGTAGACTACATATTGAATTTGCTAACCATTATGATGTTTATCATTCTATATGTTTAGATTTTCATACTAACGATGTTTTACAGGATTGTGGCATAAAAGCCCCAACAAAATCTTCAAGAGAGTTCTTATCAAAAAATTTATGTCAAATAGAGGATGGCCAAATATTCTACAGGACAACATGCTTGGATGGTTCATGCGAGCGTTGTGGTGGCTTGCAACGAATGCCAGTATGTCAACATATGGAAAGCACAGATGAGGTGGGACATAAACTAGTATATTTTAGGAAGTGTAAAATAGTGGCATACACTTCAAAAGATGGGTCTCAAGAAAAAAGGTGTGATTTGGTTATTGAGAAGATCCCAGTGTATTAGTTTATGTCCATGTTTCATGAGAATCTAGTGTATGAGTATGCAAGGCATACCCATAGATCCTGATGGATGGACATGCAATTCAAGCTAGGCAAGGACACCTTTCCACTTGGAAACATAGTATCAGTGGTTGAATTTGCAGAGAACTACACTCTATAGCCATAGCGTGAGGTGTAGTCATAGTATTACAACTCCACACAGGTTTCGATATTTGTGCACACAACATTCATTCATGCAGCTGATAGTACAGAGGACCAAAGGAAGGTATTGAGGGAGTATCACTTTCATATTAGTGATGATCACACACATTCTCTAGAGTTTGTGCAAGGTTGCTTCCAGATGTTCTACAGTCATTTGGCTCAGAGGGGCATAGCATACAGTTGACATATAATATGGTTAGATAATTATGCAACATAGTTCAAAAACACGCACATGTTCTACTGGTTGTGCAAGATGTATCTCACTACACGTGTTCAACATATGTGGAACTTTTGTGAGGCCCGACATGGAAAGGGGGAGCATGACGGTGCAGGAGCATGCGTGAAAAGTGCATTAGCACAAGAAGAGTTAAACTATAAAGGCAGTGCATAGTTGACAGATGCAAGATCAATTGTCGAGTAGTGTAATACTTTGATGGGTCCAAGTAATGAAGGTATGTCTTCAGTTCATAGATTTTTTTGGTTGATGGATGATACTCACATTGCACCATATTCGAATTGTTGTACACTAACAAGATCGAGTGAGTTGCACTCTTTCCTTAGCTCAAATTCAGGTTCATGGAATATCAATACACATAAGATGGCTTGCTTTTGTTCTTCATGTACAATGCAAGCCTGGAATGATTGTGAGTCAGGGGAGTGGGTTGACAAATGGTTGACAAGTTATCTTAGCCCACTTCACACATATCACCCTTCGACAACATTGGAACTAACACAAATGGAATAATCGGTCAACTTTGACCATGTATCAAATCTAGTTCAACTAGGTAATATATCTACTTGCTTAGTTTTTGAAATTCCATATTGTTATCTTACTTTGTACTGTATTCATAATGTTGACTAATTTCAAGAGATGCCACACATATAAATGCAAGGCATGTTTATGCAGTTATTTCAGATGAAGACAACAAAGAGGGAACAGACTATTACTTGTGTTGTTGTGTTGAGGCCAAAAATAAATTATAAGCCCCAATTATAGATGGAGAAAACATCGAATACCGTATAGGCTCAGTTGTTGTTACTGGAATGTGGCTGAGAAGGTACCCACATAAGAGTGTTAAACATTGGTTGTTTGAGGAATTTGACACACATCATAAGATTCTTCAATACTCAGACCTTGTCATGGCATCCAATGTTCGTTTGACCAAAAATGGGGGTATACCTTTGAACAAGACCTTATGGAAGGTCCGTGAGTCTAACCATGAGGCAATACTTGACACAATAAAAAGTAGAGCAGACCCAAATGGTTCATTGGATTAATTTGTAAATATATGCACAACGGTTCTTATTAATTTATACTTGTATCCAAGTTGATTTGGTTGATGCAAATGCTATCATCTTATTTTACTTTGCGTATCTGTAAGTAACTAGGAAAACATTGATTGGTGTCCCCTTGCATAAAATGCAGATTTATGAGCCATCCAAGAGAATCTCAGGCATAAAAGCAATGCAACATCCTTATTTTGATGATCTTGAAAAATCTCAATTATGATTTTAAGCCATTATAAAAGTGCTTGTGAAGCTTGGTGAGGCAATTTCAAGTTATTCATTTGAAGTTAACCTTATCATGACCACCTATGATGTAGACATTATAAGAGCATCTCGAATTTCAAGATATTCTATTCATGAGAGGTATTGTGTGCAATAGGTATCTTGGAACTCCTAGTGAAGATGTATGACTAGGAATAACTACGTTGAGAGACTACCATGCCTATCTGTAAGTGCCTTCCATCTATTTTGGATGAGCTATTTCTTTTCATTCTTTTACTTTGCATATCTGTAACTAAACTAGTAAAAATTGATTGGTCTCTCTTTGCAAAAAGTGCTGATTTTTGAGCCATCAAAGAGAATCTCAGCCAAAAAAGCAATGCAACATCTTTATTTTGATGATATTGACAAATATCAATTTTGATTTGAAGCCATTATAAAAGAGCGTGTGAATCTTTGCGAGGGAATCTCAAGTTACTCATTTGAAGTTAACCTCTAAATGAGAACCTATAATGTAGACATTAGAAGAGAATCTCGAATGTACATGACTGACATTGTAAAATATCAGTGAGAACAGCTCATACCTAAGGCATTGTAATGAGATTTACATGTATAATAACCTTCAATTCCTTGAAGGAGAGGTTTTTGGTTGATTTGTAACCCATTTTTATCAATAAGAACGTTATTTTCTAGAAATTCACTAGTTTTTTTCTCACTTTTCTTGTTTTTTTACAGTCTATACGGATGCTAAGATGATCTAAAACCTATTGGATGTTGTAGATAGATGTATTAGCTTTCATTTGCACCTATTTAGAGGTTATAACTCTTTGTATAGTGAAAGTTATCTTGTTTTTACTGTTGCTACCTACTTTCACAATGTTCTTGGATTGAAGGGTTTCATGATGTAATTCGACCCACTCCACTTTTTGTGCCTACTGTAACTTGTGGAATGGGTCCTATAACTTGTAAAATACATGTCTAAATTGTTTAGAATGTTGTGGAGTCAAAGTTGGGTGTTTGGGATGATGTTCTAGGGTTGTAGCAGGGTATTTTCATGATGAAAATGAGGGTTTCAAGTGGTGTTTTGACAAAATGTGGGAAGGACTATCCATGTAATGTATTATTCACCATGTGTAGGGTATTTTCATGATGAAAATGAGCATTTCAAGTGGTTTTTTGATAAATGTGGGAAGGATTGTCCATGTAATGTATTATTCACCTTGAGGCAGCAATTCCTATGCCCTTTAACTCATGTTTGTTCACAAAACCCTCCAAAACAGGGTATACCGACTGTTCACAAGAAAATTATTAAAGGAGGCTTCAAATTAAACCTTCAAACCACATAGAAATAAATTCCAACACAAGCACCTACGTGGAAAGAAAGATTACACAACATACATTAGCCTGTATGGCCTGTACAACTCTGCAAAACAGGGAAGAAACAATTTTTTTTTAAAGAAACTCATAATTTCTCATTGTCAAAAACCTTGAATCCCAAACCAACATTACAAATGATGTCTTCTACTACCCATCGAATTCCATCGAGAAGAGAGGACAATCACTGTGTACGGAATCGTACAGTTCAAGGAAACATTAGATCCCAAAGTGCAAAAGGGTAGCAATGTTTGATGGGGTATTACTCGGATGCCATGGTGCTTACAAAATATCTATTTGAACCTATTGGATCACATTGGGCCCCTATAAAATAACCTCTCCTGGTTTTCATTAGCTCAGAGTGGTTTTCCCGTGGTGTCCAATTTTCAGTTGATGGAAAAAGTGTCAAATGCAAGTAGTGAAAAGTTGCAAGGTGGTGCAACTTTCGTTTTGCAACTCGTGTGACCAAATAAACTGTTCCAACGCATCTGAATAGGAATTTTTATGCTAGGAATGGTCCTCTTTCATACCCAAACACATGGAATCACTCTGAGCTACGTTCAACCGGATTGATCCCTTAAGGGTCCAAAGGGAAAAATCGCTGCAAACTTCAGCATGAGGTTACTTGGACACTGTGACACTTAGAAACTTCTCATCTGATTCTATGGGATCGTGTTGGGATCCTCTACAATAACCTCTCTTTGTTTTTATTATCTTGGAGTGGTTTTCCCGTGGTGTCCAGTTTTCAGTTGATGGAAAAAGTGTCAAATGCAAGTAGTGGAAAGTTGCAAGGTGGTGCAACTTTCATTCTGCAACTTGTGTGACTAAACGAACTATTCCAACGCATCCAAATAGGCATGTTTACGCTAGGAATGGTCCTCTTTAGCACCCAAACATGCGGAATCGCTCTGAGCTACGTTCAACCGGATCGATCCCTTAAGGATCCAAATGGCAAAATCGCTACAAACTTCAGCATGAGGTTACTCAGACACCGTCACTCTGAAAAAATTCTCATCTAATCTTATGGGATCGTGTTGGGCCCCTCTACAATAAATTCTCTTGATTTTCATTATCTTGGAGTGGTTTTCCCATGGTGTCCAGTTTTCAGTTGATGGAAAAAGTGTCAAATGGAAGCAATGAAAAGTTGCAAGGTGGTGCAATTTTCATTCTACAACTCGTGTGACCAAACGGACTATTCCAATGCGTCTGAATAGGCATGTTTACACTAGGAATGGTCCTCTATTGCACCCAAACACACGGAATTGCTCTGAGCTACGTTCAACCGGATCGATCCCTTAAGGGTCCAAAGGGAAAAATGGCTGCAAACTTCAGCATGAGGTTACTCGAACACCATGATTTTTAGAAACTTATCATCTGATCCTATGGAATCATGTTGGGCCCCTCTACAATAACCTCTCTCAGTTTTTGTTATCTTGGAGTGGTTTTCCCATGGTGTCTAGTTTTTAGTTGATGGAAAGAGTGTCAAATGCAAGTAGTGGAAAGTTGCAAGGTGGTGCAAATATCGTTTTGTAACTCGTGTGACCAAACAAACTGTTCCAATGCATTTGAATAGGCATGTTTACGCTAGGAATGGTCCTCTTTTGAACCCAAACATGCAGAATCACTCTGATCTATGTTCAACCGGATCGATCCCTTAAGGGTCCAAAGGGAAAAATGGTTGCAAACTTCAGCATGAGGTTACTTGGACAACGTGATGCTTATAAAATTCTCATCTGATCCTATGGGATCATGTTGGGCCCCTCTACAATAACCTCTCTTGGTTTTTGCTATCTTGGAGTGATTTTCCCATGGTGTCCAAGTTTTTGTTGATGGAAAAAGTGTCAAATGGAAGCAGTAGAAAGTTGCAAAGTGGTGTAACTTTCGTTTTGCAACTTGTGTGACCAAACAAACTGTTCCAACGCATCTGAATAGGCATGTTTATGCTAGGCATGGTCCTTTTCTCAGCTAAACACGTGGAATCGTTCTGAGCTACGTTCAATCAAATCTATCCCTTAAGGGTTTGAGTGTAGTATGTTGAAATAAGCCATTCCACCTATTTGTTTAGGCTGTGTCTCGGTGATATGGGCCTGATGTAAGTAGGAATAAGAAAATATAATTAGTAAGGGCATTGGAAGAGATTACTAACACTTCCCCTATTGAAAATTCAAAATTGAGGCCCCTTAAAAACAAGGCTAGAAGAGGTGAAAAGAAGAAATTGTATGAAAATAAGTTAGAATAGGTTGGAAATAGGGTGAGATTGTGGAGTTTGATGTGTTCAAAAGGTCTGCAAGGATAGGGGAGGTCAAAAGTATATTATGGCATGACATGCCCTAGTTGGGAAAACATGGGTTTTGAATGAAAAAGAGAGGTTTGAGGGAGTAAACATGGGTAAAGTCAAGGGGCAACATAATTTGGTGGTCAATTAAGTTTGTGCAGGAAGAATGAAGAGTGTTGGAATAGGTTTTGAGGTTCAGGTTTGGGGGTTTGGTTTGCCGGTTTGGCCAAATTTTTTTGGAGGGGGGTTCAGTTCGTTTTAGATTCGTTGGTACAAAAAACATGTAAAAACAAAATATATATCTATGCAACCTAGAAGCATGAATTAGGATTAGAATATCACATATCATCATATAAACAACAAAACCACCATAAACTTGAATGTCATTTAAAACATGCATGCTAAATATTCATCATTGAAACTTGAATTGTGGTAGCTTGATATACATAGTCTATTGATGCTAGGGTTTAATTTGTATGATTTTGAAAAAAGAAGCCAACTGAGTAGAGTTATCAACATTATTTGTAAATCATAAGAATTTTTTTAGTACACTAGCCATTTTGATGTCTTCTTGTAGTCTCAAACATTATTTTGTATCATTGTTACATTGGTCTTTAGAGTGGTAGCTTGATATAGCTCCATAATACAAAATTTGGTTCACCTCTGTAGTGTAACAATGACATAGGCAGATTTTTCTTTCAAAGAACCAAAGGGTGACTGCACAATTGAAGTGTATAAACCATAGAAGCAAAAATCTGCAAAAAATCCCAATTTTAAAAAAATTTGCAGGCTGGACGATTTTTTCCTCAATTTTTTGAAAAAATATTTAACCTTTTGGTCAACGATTTTTCCCATTTCAAACAACAAAATTGCCAAAAAAAATGTGTTTATAACCTACAAAAAAATGTGAATAAAATCACGCTGATTTTCATGTGAATAAAAAACATGAGATCATAGCTTGTTGCTTACTACTATGCTTTGATAGATTTTTTCCAAGCATCCATAGCTTGTTCGAAAGTACTTTTTTTAGGCTTTTAGCCATAGTAGTAAGGCAGTGAATTGTTTGATAAAATGCTTTGGTAGACATGTATGAAAAATGTGGTAGCATAGACAAGGCAGTGAATTGTTTGAAAAAATGCCTCAAAGAAATGTGGTTTCATGGTGATGGAATGGCATGATGAATGCCATGACAAGCAAATTGCTATGGATTGTCATGGCATTCCATCACCATTGAGACCACATTTCTTTGAGGCTTTTTTCAAACAGTTTTCCTTGTCTATGCTATTGCTTATTATTATGCTTTGATAGATTTTTTCCAAGCATCCATAGCTTGTTTGGAAGCACCTATTTTAGGCTTTTAGCCATAGCAAAGAAGTGAATTGTTTGATAAAATGCTTTGGTAAACATGTATGAAAATGTGGTAGCATAGACAAGCGTTGAACTGTTTGAAAAATTCCTCAAAGAAATGTGGTCTCGTGGTGATGGAATTCCATGACAATCCATAGCAATTTGCTTGTCATGGCATTCCATCACCATGAGACTAGATTTCTTTGAGGCATTTTTTTCAAACAGTTCATTGCCTTATGTATGCTATTGCTTACTATTATGCTATGATAGATTTTTTCCAAGCACCCATAGCTTGTTCAAAAGCACCCGTTTTAGGCTTTTATCCATAGTAGCAAGGCAATGAACTATTTGATAAAATGCTTTGATAGACATGTATGAAAAATGTGTTAGCATAGACAAGGCAGCGAACTCTTTAAAAAAATGCCTCAAAGAAATGAGGTCTCATGGTGATGGAATGCCATGACAATCAAATTCTTTTGATTGTCATGGAATTCCATCACCATAAGACCTCATTTCTTTGAGAAATTTTTTCAAAGAGTTCACTGCCTTGTTTATGATATTGCTTACTATTATGCTTTTGATAGGTTTTTTCCAAGCGTCCATATCTTGTTCGAAAGCACTTGTTTTAGGATTTTAGCCATAGCAACAAGGTAGTGAAATATTTGAAAAAATTCTTTGGTAGACATGTATCAAAAATGTGGTAGTATAGACAAGGTAGTGAACTGTTTGAAAAATGCCTCAAAGAAATGTGGTCTCATAGAATGCCATGACAAGCAAATGCAATTGGCAGCTGCTCCTAGTTATTAGTTATGCAATGTGAAGTAATTGCATAACTGCTTAGGCTGACTTTGTAAAAACTATATTGTAATTGAAATTTTTTCATCTATCAACATCTAGTTATTAGTTATGCCATGTGAAGAAATGCTTTGAGTTTGAAAGATGTGCAATGCAATGTAATCAATGATATGAATATAAACTACAAAAATCTATTTTTTACAATTTATTAGTTAAACTCTTTATTTTATTTTCTCTCTATATCTCTATGCTATGGAAATGCCTTTAAAATTTTTTAAATTTTTTTTATCTCTTGTTCTACTTTTTTTTAAATCTGATTTTTTCTAGACTTTTCCCAATTTTTTCAAAAAATCTTATATTTGGTTTGCCGATTTTTTCCCCAAAAGATTTTTGCTGCTATGGTATAAACACATATCTTTTTGTAATATCAAGCATACTTTTTGAAACTTCCATGCATTGCTAATCTAAAAGGAAAAGTCTTTTGCCTAATCTGTATGCAGCCATGCTTTTGAGATTGTCAAAAAGAGCAAAACTTCCTGAATGATGCAAAGACATGGCCAAGTAGTTCTAACTCTTCACATGAGAGAAGAGAGATGTTTGAGAGTACATCAAGTCAGTGAGAGAAAAAGTGTAATGTGTTTTAGTTTGTAGTATTCCTTTGTTTCTCTATAGATGTGTGATAAATTCTTAGTTCAATGATGTAGAACAATTTTTGAAAAAAGAAAGTTGTGTCACAATCCGCTTTCAATCTAGCAAGCAAAAATGAAAGCTCAGCCTCTTGGAATTAAAATGCTTGTTTGCAAAACAAATGAATAAGAATGAGGTAGTTAAGGTGTTTGAAGTGATTTAGACGTCACTTTTAGGGTTCCCTTGGGTGTGGGTCAAAGTAAAACTCCATAAAACATTAAAAAAAAGTTCAAAAAAAGACTTTTTTGGATGCCTAGGCACGCGGGTTTTATCTTGGTTTGCCTGGGCTCTATCTAGGTTTTGTCCAGGTTCTCTTGGGTTCTGCTTGGGTGAACCAGACCCAAAAATGAAGGACCCTAGTTGAACCCATAGGTGAACCGAACTAGGACTCGCACCACCTGAGCAAACCAGAACTAGAACCAAGGCTAAAATAGAAGAACCCGGTAACATAGATAATGTGTCAAGAAGTTGACTACTTCATCTACTTTGAATATTATGTTTTGCAAGTGTTACCTGAAGATTATGTATCCTTTGCTTAATTCAGTCAAGTTCCAATCAAAGGATTAAATATAAATTGGAATCTTTTTATCAATCATTTCATGGAATACCAATTGAATGTTCATGTTTTTCTCTTTTAGATACTTAGTTGTTTACTATCAATTAATTAATTTATTCAAGACAAACCATGAAGGACAACAATGATCAATGCTATGGCTAACCAATTAATAAGTATACATGTGAATACGTCAAGCATGTACATGTATAAGGGAAGCGCAAGTAGTCACAAACACGTAAGCCTTGAAGTATACACACGAATACATAGTATACACAACTTAATACAAAGTATATGCACAAATACAAGGTATACACATGAAAATGTGTAAGTAACAAAGTATACATTGGAACAAACGTAAGTCAAAAAGTATACATGTAAGTTGTTAAGTATACACTTGAATACATGTAACTCATATCTATTGAACCATGAATTTATAATGCAAATATGGACACCATCGATAAAAAAGATTTGTATTAACCAAATAGCCATGTACGCATACATCAATATATGCCAATATAAGTATAAAATATAGTTACAAAATAGCCATATAGGCTTATGAGAATGCCATATAGGCATACAATGTCAAATATATCCAATACAAAATATGTACAAAATTTCCATGTCTAGGCATACAACAAAGGGCTCTGGATTCAAAATTCATTTCTCTCCATGCTCTGGAATTAAATTCTTTCCCTTTGTTTGGCGATCCAATAAGTCTGTCACTCATTTTTGTTGTGCTCGAGGAGTGCTCTTGCTACTCCTCCTAGAGTTTAGCTCTTGGTGAAGTTTTAACTGTTACAATAAGAAGTAAAGACATTAATATATAGAAATTACATTATAAAAAATGATATATTTAACAAAATAATCACTTACGACCATCTCACGATCACTCTCCATGATGGAAATATTTGCTTGCCAATGTTGAGGCATGCACAAGCCTTGTATAAACCATCCAAATAGGAATTAAACTATAAATCAATAATGGTTTGATTTTTCACTAGAACTAACATATATAACAATGAATGTAAATTGAAATTTAGTAATTTGCCTCATACCTTCCCTATCAGAGCCATTGAGGATTGTATAGCAGATGAAACACCGATATTCGTTGCCCTCGTAACATTTGGAGGTGTTTTTGTCACCAACATCTGAAAATAAAACAACAAATTATTCAATCACAAAAAGTTACAATAGCGATCCACATCATGACTTACAATGTATAATGAGATCTAATGAACAAAATTTTGAGTACAAGTATTAAACTATATATTTCTGATTATCCTACTTACTATTTTCCCTATCCATATCTTGTTTGAAAGGACGTGTTTTTAGGATTTTACCCATAGTAGCAAGCCACTGAACCATTTGATTAAATGCTTTCATACACATGTATGATAACTATGGTGGCATAGAGAAGGCAGTGAACTGTTTGAAAAAATGACTCAAAAGAAATGGGGTCTCGTGGTGATGGCATGCCATTACAAACAAATGCACGTTATGGAATTCCATCACCATAAGACCTCATTTCTTTTAGGAATTTTTTCAAAAAGTTAATTTCCTTCTCTATGGTATTATTGCTTACTATTATGCTTTGATAGATATTTTTCCAAGCATCCATATAGTTTGTTGGAAAGCACCTATTTTAGGCTTTTAGCCATAGCAACAACTGCAAGGAAGTGAGTAGTTTGATAAAATGCTTTGGTGAACATGTATGAAAAATGTGGTATCATAGGAAAGGTGGTGAGAAGTTTGAAGAAATTCCTCGAAGAAATGTGGTCTCATGTGGTGATGGAATGGAATTCCATCACCATGAGACCGCATTTCTTTGAGGCATTTTTTTAGACTACTAACTGCCTTGTCTATGCTATTGCTTACTATTATGGTTTCATAGATTTTTTCCAAGCATCCATAGTTTGTCGTGTTGGTGCAACTTTGCAAGCACATGCCTCCATGTGAAGTAATTGCATCATGCTGCTTATGTTGAATTTCTAAACAACTATATTGTACAGTTAAAATTTTGTCATCTATCAACATCTAGTTATTAGTTATGGAATTTGAAGTAATGCTTTGAGTTTGAATGATGTGTAATGCAACATAACCAACAATATGAATATAAAATACATAAATCTATTAAGTAGAATTCATTAGTTAAGTTCTCTTTATTCTATTACCTCCATGAATGTTTGAGTAAATCCACTGGCACTAGGAGGTGTTTCCTTGAAACCTCCAATATTACCCTATTCAACATCCAAAATCACATATTAAAATACCATTCGTAAAACAATATTAACATGTAATAAATTTATAATTGTTTATTAGTTACATACCCCACTGATAGATGTACTACAAAAATAAGTAGGTGGAGGATCGGTCTATCCAGTCTCAACACTGTGACCCTACAATTTTATTAAAATAATAAAACTAAATTAGTTAATCTTGCATTTCAGAATCAAAATTTAATAAATTAAATTCAATGAACATGCTGACTTTTACCTGAGTATTAATGCCATATGCATCATGCAAAATGTCAGTCATCCTCTCCATCCTTGTAGATGCATACGGATCCTGCATAGCATCCTCCTAAGTTTTGGTGGGGTCATATGAACAAGTCACCCTGCAAGATTGACACACATGGGTTTGAAGGCCACCACCCAAAGACTCCCCTGGATGGTGCTGCACAATAGGGCTAGTATGATGGATGGCACTCTGGGTCAAAGTGTTGATCGCTTGCAATGTCTCTACGTCGACACTCTCCTTCACAACGAAATGCATAACAATGTGCTCATGAGGTGGCCTAGTGAGAGGCCATCTCCCTTTCCGCATAGGATCCAGCTGTGCATCGAGCCTATCCTGAGCCGACCCCCCACCTCTCCCTTGGAACTCCCTCATATCAAAATAATTTGGGATTTGGTTCAATATGAACTCACTGTATAGTTTCCTAAGAAAATATTGGGGGACTTCATAATTGTTGCACAGTGGTTAATCAAAGACCAAGTACCACCTATCATAAAAATGGTTCCTAATCTCTTGGTGGTGGCACCAATGAATAGGAAACCTCTTCGATGATGATGATGCCATGGATGAGACTGAGAGACTTCTCAGATGGAGGATGGTGGAGGGAGATGAGGAGATACCCTCCAACTTGGCGTTGCCCCATGATGCCATGACAGACCAAAGGGTGGTAGACCTTTAGAGGAGATTGGATGAGAGTGCTACATAGGTTTGCGCACTATAGTCAAAGCTAGAGGTGGATCGGGTAGAGTGGGATTAGGAAGTGATCTGTCAGCAAGACTCAACTCAGTGGTGTGTCGAGTTTGCAACATTATGCATAGGGCCTTCTAGGGATATTGCTCATGAGCTGGCCAAGGTGAGCATGAGGTTGGGACAATACCAAACCTTATACAAGCAGGAGGTGCCTCTTGAGTGATGAGATCCTACATTCTTGCGGTCACAGATGAGGACAGGCAATGGCCATCGATCAGGGAGTGGGAGCAGTAGCAGGAGTCACACAAGTGCAGGAGGGTCTACCTCATAAGGGTACACATCGGGGCATAGGTCCCACCACTCTCACAGGCATGCCTCGAGTCATCATTCGAGCTACAGTCATGGGTCTATCGGTTCAGTGCAAAGGTTAGGGAAGAGGCAACCACCAATGGTAGATCCCTCTACTTCTCAGAGCTAGGCAACAATGACGTCACAGGTGTTTATTACCGTGGAGATGATGCCATCAGTGTCAGTTTCGTTGGTTGCATAGACCAAGGCTGCTACAAGTCCACCCATCACTTCAGTGCCAGTCAAAGAGCTCCAGCCGCCACACTCTTCGCCACGAGGGGATGATGAGAGTCTACCCTAGGGGCATGTTTGTTATTATGACACATTATGTATAGACCATTGAGCCTGCCAACTCCATTTTTGGGATATCTGTTGACTCTATCTTGTGACATTGTATATTTTTTCGATGATATTATATGATGATGCAGTTTTGATGTGGCCTACATTTGTGTTATATAGTGTTATTTGATTTATGCATTATGATATATGTGATGTGATGCCTTATGCATGATGTTGATTTATGATGGATGATGGTATTATTGTATGTTCTATGATGCTTTCTTATGATATGATGCCATGATGATGCCATCCTTATTTATGTGTTATGTTGATTTTGTGATGATGGTGATAATGATATGCATAATGTATTTATTTGAATGGATTTCATGTTTATGATAATATGAATGCAATGTGCAATGACATATATATGATTTAATGCTATGGATGATGTATGTATGGACCTAATGCAATGTTTTATATGATCATGTATGCACTTATGTTTTTGTATGTCATAGGATATCATCGTGAGATGGACAAGAGAAGATGACTAGACTGATGAGAGAAGATGACCAGATCAATGAGAGAAGATGACCAGACCAAAGGAGATGCATGTTAGTCCCTATACCAAATCCTTCAAAACTTTACCATAGGACTTTTAAAATTTCTTGCTCTTAATCATCACTGGGCAGACTATTGTGATGGCCAACAAACACCATGATATGACATAGATCAAGGTGTGTAAGGTCGTACCATTACATAAGACAAGAAGTCACAAACAAGGATGATCATGATTCAAACTAAGAGTGTGATTTCCCCAGTCTCTTGTCATAATCAACCACAAGCAGAAAAAAATAAAAAATCAAAATCAAAAAATCAAAAGGACAATTCATGAGGCATCGTCGCTTCTCTAAATCCTGTTCCCAAGACATCCTTGAGAAACTAGCAACATGATTTCCATAATACAAAAAAATAGAGCCCTTATCATGATACGTCGCTGTTTTTCTAAATCCCCTAATCAGGACCTCGCCGAGAAACTAGTAATCATGCATGTTAATCATCATGATACGTCGCTGCTTCTCTAAATCCTGTTATTGGGATCTAACTGAAAAACTAATAACATGATAAAAATCCAAAATAAAAATGCCAAGTGTTTGTCAAGTGCATCTAGATATTCATTATTCTGATGTCAAGATGTCTAGTTTGATGATGTCTAGATGCTGGGGTGTCAAAGTTTTGACAATGCCAAGATGACGAATGTTGGAAATTGCCAAATTCAGGAAGGACACATCCTTAATAATGTTGACGTCGAGAGGATTGATCCATAAATTTCAAAAGGGGTCCCTAAAAATGATGATGATGCCTAGGAAGGACACATCCTAAGGCATAAATGACAGAGTTGGTTCTTCAGAAGGACGCATCTGAAGAATACTGATGTCAAGAGGAGTGATACTTAGATGTCAAGAGGATCCCTCAAAATGTCGAAAGACAGTGACGATGCCTAGGAAGGACACATCCTAAGGCGTGAATGACACAGGTTATCCTTCAGAAGGACACATCTGAAGGCTAACTAAGAGTTAACTCATTTTGACTAAGTTTGACTTGTTTTGACCATATGTTGATATTGTCCTGATGAGTTGATGAGATTGTCATATTGAAATAAATGATTGTCATAATTTTTTTTAGGATTTTATCCATTTGGGAATGATTCGTTTTGTCTTGAAGACCTTTTGACATGTGTGCTAGTGTGATGCCATGAACCCTAATGGACTGACCTAGTGCGGCCTCGAGGGCTCATCAACAGATGGCCTTGCCTACATCATGCACTCAGACACCTCGTAGTTTGACATGACCAATGACTTTGTCTTGATGACCAAAGATTGAATCATGATTTTATTTTGACAAACCTAAAAGGACTGGCCTAATGTCTCGGGGACTCAAATATGAGTCTTTCCTATGTAGCAAATGTGCAGAGACAATGTAGTTCAGACAAATGACAAAGACTTGACTGATTGTCATGACAGATTTGAGAAGAGATGACTCTGTGTTTGACATCTTGTTGTGGTTTTCTTTAGGACATTTTTCAATTTTTAGGTCTTTCTTCAAGACATTTTGCGATGTTTTTGGTCTTTTTTCAGGACTTTGTGTGATGTTTTTGTTTTTTTTTTTAAGGACTTTTTTCCATGTTTTTGTCTTTTTTTAGGACTTTTTGCCAATTGCCAAAACCATGTGTGACATCCACTACAATTACATGATAAATTTTTTTCCCCCAGTTAGGTCCAAGACTTAGCCAATTTTAAGGGACATGAAAGGGATGTTGTTGGTGTACCAGATGGACAGTCGTTAGGACTTGATGTCAATTGTTTATCAACCATGAAAGGAAGGGTATAATGTGGTGGTGACGGAAAAAGTATCTCATCCTAAGCCATGGCAGAGAAAGTAATAGTAGATGGCAGAGCAATGATTGATTACGCATGGCGCCTGTTTGCTAGGTTTTCACCATGGCACTTATCCAAAGCACCTATTTGCCAAGTTTTCACTGTTGGATGAATCATTTTTGTTTACCATTTTTGTCATTTTTCTTATTTTTTTGGTGCCGCCAGGACACCTGTTTGCCAAGTTTTCATCAAGGCAACGATTTTTGTTTATCATTCTTCAATTTTTTTGTATTTTATGATTTTTAGCTTGATCTCCTAATGCTATGCATAGAACTTTCAGAGATGTAAACTATTGATAGGCTCTGTCAGTTGTTCTCCATCTAGATTCACCAGCTAATAGGCTCCATAACCAAAAGAAGATATGATGATGTAAGGACCCAACCAGTTTGGTTCAAATTTTCCTAGCTTTTCTCTGTCAGCCTAGTTCTTAGGGTTTTGCATGAGGACTAATTCGCCAATGTCAAATTTCTTGACCATAACCTTCTTGTTGTAACTGCGACAAAGACGGTTCTAATATGCTTGTAGATGGTTCAGGGAATTTTTCCTTCTTTCCTCTAGCATCTCCAGCTCGTGCAGGTGCAATTTTCTATACTCCTCATCATCAGTTAAACCTTTTAGGGAGACTCGTAACAGAGGAATTTCAACCTCAATGGGAAAGATGGCCTCAACTCCAAAGACCAGGGCAAATGGAGTGGCTCCTGTAGGCATACGAATGCTAGTGCGGTAAGCCCACAGAGTAGGGTTAAGTTGTATACGCCAGTCACGACCAACATCATTGACAGTCTTTTTGAGGATTTTAACAATGGTTTTATTTGATGCCTCAACTTGACCATTTCCTTGTGGGTAATACGGAGATGAAAAATGGTGTTGGATGTGAAATTTCTCACATAACTCACGAACATCTTGTTTTTTGAATGGACATCTGTTGTCGGTGATGATGGATTACGGAAGGCCATACCGAAAAATGATGTAGTTAATAATGAAATTGGATATTTGCTTTTTGATTATGTATGTTAGAGGGATGGCTTCGATCCACTTTGTAAAATACTCAGTGGCGGTGATGATGAATTTGTGGCCATTGGACGAGGTCAGATGAATCTTTCCCACAAGGTCGAGTCCCCATTGAGCGAAGGGCCAAGGAGAGGTGATCAGTCGAAGTTCCTATGCTGGAGCATGGATCAAATCACTATGAATCTGGAATTTGCGACAAGTCCTGACATATTCTATTGCATCCTTTTCAATGGTCGACCAATAGTACCCGAATCTTGTTACTTTCTTAGCTAGAGTAGAACCACTCGAATGAGACCCGCATATACTGTCATGTACCTCGCGTAAGGTTGTACGTGCTTCGTTGGTGTCAAGACATCTAAGGAGGGTGTTGTCAAAGCTATGGCAGTAAAGGGTGTCACTGATGATGGCATACCTTGTGGATTTTTTGGATGAAGGACTTCCTCTAGTTATTGGACAGGTAAGGTGGAAGGGTTTGAAACTTAAGGTAGTCATAAATATCTTGGTACCAGGGAGAGTTGGGACCAACAAGTTTACAAACCATCTCTAACTCCTGAATGTCATAGACAGGGACCAGCAATTGCTCTATTAGGAATTCCAGCTGAGGCAAATTGCTTGGTATGTCAAGGAGAGAGCCTATTGTAGCCATGGCATCTCCCGCTTTGTTTTGTGCTCTCAGAACTTGTTCAAAAGTTACCATATGAAAGTATGTATGGAAACTATCAACCATCCATTTGTAGGGTATCAACTTCTCATCTTTTGTGTCATAGTCATCATTAACCTGGTTGATGATGAGTTGAGAATCCCCATAGACATGTAGTGCTCTGATTTTCCATTTTATTGCCATTCTTAGTCCTGTAACTAGTGCCTCGTATTCTGCCACATTGTTTGTGCATGGGAAGGCAATGCGAAGACTTAAGAATGGAGTCTCCTTGAGGGGTGATGAACAAGATTCCTGCCCCTGAGCCATGATTTGTGTGTGATCCGTCAAAGTAGAGTCGCCAAGGTGCCTTAGGTTCCGTATGGAATATCAACTCATTTGGAAAATCTACCACTAACAGGTGATCACTTTGCAAAGGTGTGTCCGCTAGCTAGTCAGCTATGACTTGTCCTTTTATTGCCTTTCTTTCTACATATTGAATGTCATATTCGCTCATAATCATGACCCATTTTTCCAGACGTCTTGTTAATGCTGCCCGACTTAACAAATATTTGAGAGGGTTGATCTTTGCTACTAGTTGTGTTTGATGGCTTAACATATAATGTCTTAGTTTCTGAACTGCAAAGACCACGACTAGACAAGATCGTTCAATTGGTGTGTAGTTTAGTTCATACTCGACCAATGTCTGATTGATGTAATATATAGCTCTTTCTTTTTTTTCTTGGTCATTCTCTGCTAGTAATGCCCCCAGTGCTGAATTAGTTGCTGAGATGTATAGGATCAATGGATTTCCATGAATGGGAGGCATGAGGACTAGCGTTGATAGTAGGTAATCTTTGATTTGCTAAAATGCTTCTTAACATTTATCTATCCACACAAAGGGGATACCCTTGTGCAACAGATATTGGAATGGCTGACACTTGTTAGCCAATTGGGCTATAAAGTGCCAAATAGATTGTACCCTACCTTGTAGAGTTCTGAGTTCACTAATTCCTCTGGGTGGAGGCATGTCTATGATGGTTTTGAATTTTGCTGGATCGACCTCAATGCCTCTTTGAGAAACTATGTATCCCAATACTTTACCCGATGTGACACCGAAGACACATTTCTTAGGATTTAGTCGGACTTTCTATTCTTCCAGTCTCTTGAAAATTGTGTCTAACACCTGCAGATGATCTTTCCTTATTACTAATTTATCCAATAGGTCATCTACATAATCTTCCATTATTTTATGCATCATGTCATGGAAGATTGTGGTCATAGCCCTTTGATATGTGGCGCTTGCATTTTTGAGACCGAATGGCATGACATTCCAACAGTATGTACCACATGGGCAAGTAAATGCAGTTTTGTGCTAGTCTTCGGGGGCAATGCGAATCTGATTATAGCCGGAGAAACCATCCATGAGGGACAACATTTCATATCCTACTGTGAGGTCAACTATGATATCAATATTCGGTAAAGGAAAGTCATCTTTTGGGCATGCCTTATTTAGGTCTCTAAAATCTGTACAAATGCGGATCAGTCTATTTGGAATTGTTACTGGCACCAGGTTAGATATCCATTCAACATAGTCAATAGACCATATGAATCCAGTGTCTAGAAGTTTCTTCAACTCAGCCTTGACTAATAGAGTGACTTGAGGGTGCATTTTGCTTAACTTCTATTTAACTGGTTTGGCATTTGGCAATAATGGCAGATGGTGCAGAACCAGTTCTGCGTCTAGTCCTACATGTCAGCATAGGACCATGCGAAGTTGATTTTACGTTTTGCAAAGAATTTATGAAATTATGGTCTCTCTTCTTTAGTTAATGATGCAGCAAAGAGGACCATTTTGGGATCTTCGGTAGTTGATATGTTGTCTTCTATGGTGTCTTCTATAAGCATAGCCAATTTCTCTTATTGTATGGGAAGAAAGTCTAGTCCTCCATCTTTGGGTGCCTCAGAGAGGATTTCACCCGTAGATACGTCCTTTTTTTACTTTTTTGTCGTCAGAAGGTGCCTTTTGGTTTTCACCTAAAGAATTTTCATTTTTTATTTTATTTTTATTTTTAATTTTTGATTGGAGGACTGAGCAGTCTTGCCGAAGTATGCCGTGCAATCCAAGTCAATGGTGAATCCTAACTTGTGATCACCACTGGGTATGCCCTCATGTAATCCCATAAACTCTGCAATTGCGTCATCATTCTTAAATTTATCCAGGACTGGTGGGCCTTGTTGGTCCCAATCGACTAGCTGAGGATAAACTAAGGAAATTCCATCGTCAGTGTTGGTGAATTGAGGGGAGAATACAGAAAGCATGCAAAAAAATTTAGTGATATTGTAGATGAGATTATCATCATCCAACAAAACATCAGACTCTATCCAATATTCCCCTTCACTAGTCTCATATTCGTTGTCAAAATAAGGGGTGAAGGACTTAGAGTCCTGGTTATCAATGTCATTTGGTAATTCGGATGGGTTGGACTAAAGGGATTTAGATGGTGGATCTTGTATGTCATGGGGAGTGGTAATGGGACTTTGACTATTTGGTGCCTGATCATGGAATATAGTGTCCATTTCTCTTTGGTATGTAGCTCTCACATTCTTCAAAATGAATGGCATGACATTCCAACAAAAAGTTCCCCAAGGGAAAGCAAATGTCATTTTATGTTGATGCTCAAGTGCAATTTTGATCTAGTTGTAGTTGGAGAAACCATTGTAAGAGATATCATCTCATGGCTAGCTATTAAGTCCACTATAATGTCAATTTTTTAGGCAAGGGGAAGTCATCCTTAGGGAATGCCTTGTTGAGATATCTAAAATCTATAGAGATTTGTATGCCCCTAGTGGGTTTCAACACTAGTACTAGGTTGGATACCCACTCAAGATAATCTATAGGCCTTATGAATCCAACGTTGAGTAGTTTCTAGATCTCCACCTTGACTAGAAGCATGATCTGTGGGAACATCTTACAAAGCTTCTATTTGACTAGTTTTGTTCCTAGGTAAACCATTGGATGATGGACTACTAGAGTTGGATCCAATCCTAGAATATTTGCATAAGTCCAAGCAAAGTTGATCTTTCACTCATTTATGAATGCTAAGGTGGATTCTTTCATCAAGATCTAATGTTGTTGCATGGTATGTTATCTTTGGTGCATCTGTTGTCCCTACATTTATAGGCTCAAAACATTGAACCAACACTGCTGATTTTTCTTGACACTTTGTGATTAGGAGATTGAATCTTCCATATTCGGGAACCTCAAAGAGGTTTTCACCGTAAGATGCATCCTTTATTTTACCCTTTTCATGACCTGATAGTGCCACATTGTGGTTTTCGCCATTGGATCTCACTTTTATGTTTAGATTTTCAATTTCTTTTTTTTGTGACTGGAGGATGCAATCTCCCCTCCAAAGTATGCTCCTTATTCAAGTTCAATTTCAAAGCCCACCTTGTGGTCCCCAAATGATCACCAGTGTAAAGTGTTAAAAACTCAGCTATAGCTTCATCATTATGGAATATATCTAGAACAGGTGTGTGACGTTGTTGATCCCAATTAATTAATTGTGGGTAAATGAGTTGGAGTTATTTTGTTTAGGGTTTAGGCTTAAAGGAATGGGTAGTTATTTTTTTTATGCCAATGTCTTAAAATAATTCTATTATATATAAATCGTCATTGCTAAGATTGTACTCATTCGATGTCTCAATCGGGGTAGAAGGATATTTTTTCTCAAAAATGGTATCTTGAGTGTTTGGAGTCACAATGTCTATCAAACCATAGCCTAGACCTTTATTTTTATTTTTCTTCTCCATGATGATAGGATCTCTTATTCCTTGTTTTTTTAGAACCAAGGCCACCTTTTCCAGTGAAACTCATGCCTTTTTCTAGCTGGTACCATTTTCTTTTAGGATCAATGGGGATGGGAGGTAGTTTCTTCTCTTCGTCTTCCTCTTTTTCTTCTTTGTAAAGCCATGTAGAAAGATCTTCCTCACATACTACTTCATCCTTCATGTCTCCCCACTTGGTATGGTAGGTTTGACTTCTATTTTGATAGCTTGAATGTTATTGATTTCATTTGGTCTCTCATAAGATCTTGGTGATGGGGGTAGCTTTCTAATGCAAAAAGATTGATTAAAGTGGTATTCTCCATAGCCATTTTCAAGTACTTGGATCTTAAGGTTGGATTTAGGTGGATTAGATGATGAAGATAGAATTGAGGATGAGGAAAGCGATGATGGATCAGTGTAATAGAATGAATGGAAGGATATGTCATTACTGGGTATTTGAAAAAGTTTCTTACATTTTTTCTCTAAGCTCTTGCAGTAATGGAAAGGTTTGGGGTCAGCATATATTGTAACCTCCTTATCATTATAAGGAAATTTTAAGCATTTATGAAAGGTTGAAGGGACTTCTTGCATTGGGTGGATCTATGGGCATCCTAAGAGTAGGTTGTAAGGTAGCTCAAGATCTAGTACGTGACAAGTTTTTTTAGCTATAACTAGTCCCACTTGAATTGGAAGTCTGATTATTCCTTCAAAGTTTCTTACATTATCATCATAAGCCCTTATTGTGAGAATTTTTTTCTTTCCAATAACCTCATCAGAATATCCCAATTTCTTTACTAATTTCAAGGTACATATGTTGAATTCAGAACCTCCATCTATCATGACCCTATTGACCTTGTGTTTATGTATGTAAACTTTGAGATATAGGGGTTGATTATGAAAGTGTCTTTGGGAAAGGTCTTTTTCAAAAATTACCAAGTGATGGGTAGAAGAGATGGTCCTAACCATATCTTGAAGATAATCTACATTGATATCATTAGGCACTAAAGTTTCAATGAGATCTTTTTCTAGAATCTCTTTAAGTGTGGGGGATAACTTGAGAAGCTCAAGGATAGAGATTAGGGCTGGAGTTTTCTTTAACTATTCAACAATACTGTAGTCACTTGAAGGTTTAATGGTAACTCTTGGTTGAGATGGGGCTCCTTGGATTGCCACTTTTCCTCTTCGTATAGTGACGTTACACTTGGGGTTTCTACCAAGTATTGTTACTACATTGATATTTTTATTAGCTTGATAGATGGTTCCTACAATATTATCATAAGTATAAGTGGAATTTTGGTAATCTTGCCCCTTACCTTTATTGTTTCCCTTATAATGATTGGGGATTAGATCGTTGTTGATACCCATGTTGCTATTTTTAGAGGGTCTAGGACAGTTTTCAATATCCACCTATCCTTTTTCTATCAAGTCTTGGATGATATTCTTTAACCTCATGCAAATGTTTGTCTTATGACCTTTAGTTCGATGAAACTCACATTGATAATTCCCATTATACTAGTGGGGGTTTAAAGTTTGGATCCTCATAGTTTGTTTGATTAGGTAGTTTGATGAGGTTCTTTCGGATTAGCTTATACATGATAACCTCCATGGGTTCCCCCAATGGTGTGTACTTCCTATTTTTTTGTAAATTTCTATCTTGGTGGCCCTCTTTGGTTGTTTTGATTTTAGTTTGTTTGTTGGTTGTTTTGAGGGTATGTGAGTTGAGTGTTTTGCACATTATTTCTAGGCTAATTCATTTGGACATTAATTTGGGATTGTTAGAAGGTGGTTGGTACGATTGTTGTAAATTTTGAATAAACTTAGCATCTACCACACCATCATTTGTAACATTCTTATTATTTTCCTAGATTTGAGGTTTGTCATTGGATCCTAATGCTTGGTCTTTGTTGTTATTGTTGTGAAGTTTTATGGTACCTTTCGCTATAAGATCTCTTTCAATGAATAGACCATTTTCAATGACTTCTTCATAATTATTAGGATATAACATGGCTAATTGATAGCTAATGTTCATTTGAAGGTTAGAGATGAATATTTTAACTAGTTTCTTTTTTGGAACATGACATTTACTTTTGCTAGCTTTGTGCCTCCATCTTTGCAAATAAGAAGTGAAAGACTCCCCTTGGTTGTGTTTGATTTTATATAGATCGGGAACCATTATGTATTGTTAAATATTGTAAGAGAAGTGGTTTATTAATTTTTCTAATAGCTCATCAAAGTTTTTAATACCTGGTGGTAAATGAGAAAACCATTTAATAGCCACACCCCAAGACTTCTTTGAAATAGTCTCAATAAGTAGGATTCATTGTTTGCAACTTCCATACAAGTCATTGAAAATTATCTTACATGTTCGGTTGGATCACCTCTCCATTTGTATTTATCAAATTTAGGGATTTCAAAGTTCTTGGGAAAAGGGATCATTGATATGGTATGATCAAAGGGATATGGAGATATATCTTGTAGTGCATAGATTTTTTTTTTCCAAGCTGAATATCCAATATCCTTTGGTTAAGACTTTGAATTTGTAAGGTTAATTCACCACTAGGTGTGTTCATTTGAGGATTAGAGACTCCATTACCTTGCTTTCCCATAATGTATTATGAGTTATATTGTGGGTTTTGTGTGTAGGAAGGCCCTTGCACCATATTATGTGTGTATGATGAGGGATAAGGTCCTTACAAATTAGTGTGTGTGTATTTTTGATTGATGGTTTGAACTTGTGGATTAAGATTTTGGTATTATGGATTAGGATTTTGTTGTTGTGACATGTAAGTTTTGTGTTGTTGGGTGAAGGTTTGATTTTGGGGAAGAAGTAGATTTTGTTTGGGAGGCATGTTTTGTTGAGGAGGTGCATTTTGTCATGTTGTTTGTTGATGCACATAATTGTTTTGTTGCTAATTAGGAGTTTTTTGTTGTAGTGTAGGAAAAAGTATCCCTTTTTCACACTTAATTAAGAATTAATAGTAAAATGCACTTAATGATTCCTTAATTTAGTGTTATAATATGTATTTTACATACTCACATTGAGTTTAGGGCCCTATTAATTAAAATGGAATTAATTGTGCCTTATTTTAGTGTTCTAAAGTGTACCTCTTTACACTTTCACACTTATTTAGGGCTTCCTTAATTAATTGAGCTTAATTTTCCTTAATTGGCCCCTTTAATTCAAATCCAAGCCTAATTAATTGCATTTTTTAAAGAGGAATCTTGATATTCATTAATGCCCTAACATAACACTTCTCATTTAGCAATGTGTGTCCTAAGTAAGTGACCTAGGATCCATTCTCCCATGTGTGAATGGGTCCTCACTTAGACTTAGGACCTAAATTTAAAATTTGTTTTTGGCAGAATTTTAGTGATTTCAAATCTATATTCATATGTCAGCTTGTGTTATTTAAATTTTGGGAAATTAATGTTACATATCTATAAATATAAGGCCATTCCACTATGTTTCACCTAGAATTTTTATGAGACATCAAGAGTACTTTCACAAGATTATTTCAAGGCATTCAAGAGCAGATTTAGTTAAGAATTATTGCATCAATCAAGATCCTATTATCATGTCAAAGTCTTCTTCCATCATGCATGTTATTTGAGGTAATATGTTGTAGTGTTCATGATCCATTCAAGTACTCAAGGCATTGTTTCAAATTAAGTTTCAAGATCAAGATCCACATCCATTGAATCAATTTCATGCTAGTTGTAGATCTACATTCCAAGGTTCATTCAAGGGTTTTATGAGTTGTGGCATTGCTTTGTTCATTCATCATTCCTCATGCTATTTTATTTCATTTCAAGGTTTAATTACCAAGATGAAATTTGACCAAGGAAAACCCCCATTCACCATAGAAAAACATTTTTCCCTCTTGATTTGTGTTTGCAGATTTAGGTGGAAGATATCTTGAAGATCATTTGGAGAGAAAAATGGAAGAAGTTGTCAAAGTTACAAAAGTTGTTAAGAAATTTGTCATCTCATGAAAACTCAATTAAAGAATTTATTTTTGGCACTCTAAACCTAAAACATAGGAAAATTGAGAGATTTAGATCTATTGCAGAGGCTCCCAAAAGCTACAAAAAAACCCTAAACCAAGACCCATTCACTCTTGTATGAATGAGTCCCAAGTCAGCTTCAGAAAAGAACTTTTGGCGACTGGTACATATAAACTTTCCTCTCTCAAATCTATAATTTGATTTCTGGTTCCATCAGTATTGAGCTTAATCTTCAAGATCCAATTTGTAGATTGAATTTTGGAGTTAGTTTTCTATTTTTAATCTTTCTCCCCAAAGTTCTCTTTAATCACAACTGTTGTCCTTGCAAAAAATGGAAATCGATAGATTCACAATGACTCACCTCAAGGTTGATAGTCCTTTCATTGTGTGGATCTCATTTATTAATGAAGAAGAATAGGTCCTTAGGTGGTTCCTACCCCTATTTTCATCCCATAACCCTATTTTTCTTTATTTCATTTTCGTGAACCCAATGTTTGATCATTGCAATTTTTTATTTTGGAGTCCATTTGCACCCTAGATCTAGATTTTGTATTCATTGGCATTGCATTGCATTGAATTAAATCTCGTTTAGGGTTGTTAGCCTTGGATTAGTTTGAATTTCATTTAGGGGTTTTAGGATTGCATCTTTGCATTCTTGAAATCTAAAACATACAAAAATATAGTCATTTTGAAAATCATTTACATAAAATTTCATCATCATTCACTTGCATTTTAAAATTAAAACAAAATTGCACATCAAATTAGGTCTCTTAGTTTGTCATTTTCTCATATTTTGCATTTGTATTGAACCTTAATTTTACAAAAAATTAAAACAATAACTTACTGTTTTAAATTAGAATCTGGAAACCACTAGAATCAACTCAGAAATGTGTAAAAACATTTATAAAAACCCTAACCTAGGAACCATTCACCATTGGGAAAATTAGTCCTTGATTAGGGTCATTTCCTAGTTTTTTTTAGCATTAAAGCATCTATTTTTGCATTCTATTTTGTTGTTTTCAGTTTCCAGTATCAATTTGCAAAATTTCTATTACGTGAAATTGATCATATTTAGCTTCATTGGATAAAGTTAGTGCATTGTGTGATTTCAAAATTTCATTTACAAGACATCATTTTTAGGATTTTGCATAGAGTAATTAGAAAATTACCCTGTTTAGAATCTGAAAATTGCATTAACATATTACATTTTAAGTCATTGCATTGCATTTCACCCTCTTTCCATTTTGGGTTTACATTGAGTTTGAGAAACTTGTATGGGATTTACAACTTGGTGTCCTATTAGCAATACTATTGTGAGACATAGTTTGAGACTCCTGTCATCCAATGATACACAATTCGTTGTGGATATTGGGTTCTCCAACTCTTTCACTAATAGTGTTGATAATCAACCCTCTATGAATCATAGTCTTCATACCTCATTTCCAATGACTTCCCTACTGACAAACAATGTGCATGATGTTGCTAATTTCCTACAAGAAAACATAAGATGGATGGATGAAGAAATAGAAAAATTGTAAGACTTTGTGAATTCTAAAAACATTGATAGTAGTGTCATTCCTACTTTAGATAATGCGAGGAAAATCCTTGAAATTGGGCATGGAATAGAGATTATATAAAGTCTAGCTCATATTGTTGATAATAACATCCCTTCCATGACTAGCTATACTCAAGCTTTGGGGTATACTCAAAGTCAAGGTGGAAATTCAATTCATCCTTCCACAACCCTTACCTCTATTCCTACATACACTAGTACTCACATTACCACAACCATTCAACCTACTAGCAATGTCAACAATTCCTTAGGTATTTCCACTAGGAATCCCTCTACCTTTGTGAATTCAAATCTCATATCTCCTCAACCATCCCATCTCACAAATCTACAATTCACTTTCCCTCTGAAAACATACATCACTCCACCTTATTCGCCTCCATCTCACAATACCAACAATGATACAATCCTTAACACACTTTTGCAAAACGTGTCATCCCTTCAACAAAAAATCACCACCTTAAACCAAAACAACTATGGCCAACCTTCACAATACATCAAAATCAATCCCTTATCCTTTTAGACATTGAGAACACAAATGCCACAAGGTATAGAGGTTCCAAGGTTTGAGAAGTATGGTGGGAAAGGAGATCCTATTAGCCATGTTTCTTCTTACACATCCTTATGTACTGACTTCATTTTTGAAGATAAACTCTTGGCTAAGCTATTCCCTAGATCCTTGAAAGATGTTGCTTTAGAGTGGTTTTCCTCCTTACCAAGTAGTTCAATTGGTTCATTCAATGAAATTATTAATTCCTTTTACAACCACTTCCAAATTCACATGGGTTCCAAGATGAACTTAGCTGATTTGATGACATGTAAACAAAAGGATGATGAAAAGGTCAATGATTTCATGGCGCTATATCAAATGCTTTATTCACAAATAAACATTAAGATTTCTGATGTCAACCTTCAAAGAATGTTTATTTCCAATTTGTAAGATAGAATCCAAACTAATCTTGAGATGATAAGATTTCCTTCCTTCACATAGTTGTGTACAACCCTTCATGATTATCAAAATTTTGTTAGTAGTCGTGAAATGAAAACTCCCTCTAACTATCCTAAAAAGTCTGAATCCACACCTCAAACCAACTACCAACCTTTCAAGAAATAAAATAAGGGCTTACTACACCTTAATCCCCCTCAATCGAATCATAATGTTAACACCCAAGTGGCTGCTATAAAGATGAAAAAACCATATGCCTTTGCAGATAGAAATAGATAGTTTACACCTCTACCTGATACCCTTCATAATACCATGTTGCATCTCTTAGAGAAGAATTTGATTTCCTTGCCTCATGTTAGAGCTTTTGATCCTACAAATCCTCTACCTTCTAACTATAGACCAAATTCCTATTGCTATTTCCATCAAGAAAATGGACATGATACAGAACATTGCAAGCATCTTAAACATCTTGTGCAAGATCTGATTGATTCTAATCATATCCTAATTGGAGGCATTAATGATCAAAGTAATAAGTCTATGGCTCCTCCTAATCAAAATTTCCAAATCTTTATGAATCCTATGCCTAATCATAATATGTCCTTTGTCAAATCTAGTGAAACAAAGAACAATGTGATGAATGTTGACACAAATGATGAAAACATGAAAGACAATGAGAATAACCTTGTAGATGATGTTATTGCATTCATTGTAACTAAACCTCATAAGGGCCTAACTAGGATGCCACTTGACATTTCTTTCTCACAAAAAACATACTTAAACATGCACCTGATGGTCCTCTTTACATAGCTCAAAGAATCAATGACAATCCTACTAATGGGATATTAATTGATCCTGTTTGTGTAGAGAACATGATCATTGAAGAATTCCTATTTGTGCATGAGCTTTATCAAGATACATATGAAAAAATGAAATCATGGATCAAAATGCATAATGGTTTTTCTTGCCCTATGATTGGCTCGATAAATCTCCCTCTAAAGGTTGGACCAAAAGAATTGACTATCTCATTCACCATCATCCCATCATCAAACCAATTTCATGTGAAGTTAGACTATCCATGGCTTCGCTCGGTGAATTTCATCCCATCGATTGTGTATAAATGTTTAAAGTTTCCATTTGGAAATGAGATATTTACTATGCATCATAGTGGCTTTAATCCTATGTCTTCCCGTGGGAACTTCTCATTGGATTTATTTTGGCCTAAGCCTATTGAACCTATTAGACCCCATGAGGAATTCTTTTCCAAATCCTATCAAAAGTTTAAGGCTAAGCGCATAGTATAATTATCCCTAAGTAATATGCCTCAACCCATAATTGAGCCTCCTATCCTTGATGAGACCATGATTGAACCAAATTTCCTTCCAAGTAACCAAGACCAGCCTATGACAAATCCTTTACCTATTTCCTATAAGAGACCACGAGATAACCAAAAAAATATTGTTGTGCCTCCTAAAGTCAAACAAGTTTACAAGGATAAAGAAAAATTGGTTGAACAACCTCCCATGGTTCCTTTCATTCCTCCCTCAAGGGAAGAAAAGAAACCTATGGTTGATAAAATTGCTCCTACACAAACACAACTTGAAAAATGAATGAAAAGAAATCACAATGCTAGAAAGCATAGGCACATACTTAGTGCTATTTCTCATTTGTTACAAGAAAAATAATAAAAGAATAACATAGAAAATCAAAATCCATACTTGTCTGAAGTAGTGCATGATACCTCTTTTCCCTTGCCAAAACATAAACAACAAGAAAATTCTATGGATATTGTCATTAGACCTCCTATTTTGATTAACTTGGATGATGATAATGAAATTGTAAATATTGATGAACAAGTGCAGAATGAGTTGAATTTAATGTCTTCATCTTCTATGAGATTAAATGATGATCCTCCTAATAAGAGTGTTGAACTTGGTGCTTGTCCTAGTTCAACACTTGATGTTGTCCCTTTGGCTAGTTGTCCTCCTTCTGCTTATATACTGAACATGATTGGGATGTGGACAACCTACTATAGGTTGATTTGCATGTGCCTTACTAGTCTTATCTTATTTTTCTTTTTCATATTTCTTTTTGTGATTGCATGTGCATAATGTGATCCCCCATATTTTTTTGTTTATGTTTCTCTCTCTTTATGTGCATTCCTCTATTTGTATTTACATTCCTCTCTATGTCATAAAAATTTATCCTTTTGTTTGTCTTGTGTTTTCCTTTTGGGGATGACGCAAGGAGTTGAGTCATTTAGGTATCTTCCATGTTGACCCAAAATATTTTTCTTTATTTTCACTCTCTTTGTGTCATTCTTCATGTCCTGTGAGTATTTAGGGAATGATGATGTTTCTGAGCTCTATAATCACATTGTAGCAATGATATACTAACTCTGAATCTGTATATCCCTTATGTGTTTTTCATTTTTGGGCCAACCCCTTCCTCTTTTTCATGATGTAGTTTCATTCAGGAACATATGACTTGGCATAGGTCTTTTCGAATAAGTTCTCATGTCTTCTTCATTGGCTAATTTGAAGAAAATTTCTCACAACAATGGTGTTAGAAATTGCTTAAAAGTGGGAGCATACATCAACCCTCATGTTTCATTGTGTGATTTTATTTTTTTCTTGTGATGTTTCCTTTTCTTGGTGGTGTCATTGGATTTGATGTCCCACAAGAGCGTGATATTCTTAGCATACAAATTTCCTCTTAGTGGTGATGCTACGCATTTCATTCCCTAAGTTGTAAATCTTAGACTTGTCCTCTCTTGAATACATTAGGCCCAATGTTACCTGAGAAGAGACCTTACACGAACTAAGCAAGATCCCTTTGAATAAACCTTTACTTGTATTTTTGTTCATAAGTGTTTAGCATAATACATGTTAACCTTGTGAAGCTTGAACCCCTTTCCTTTTCAAGGCTGCCAAGCATAATACACCTTGCTTTCTAGTAGAGCCTTCCCCTTGTTCATAGTGTTCTTATCATAACATAGCTTGTTAGGCCTTATGAAGCCTGAAGCCTTAGTTGTGTGGTGCCCTATCATAGTTTTCAGAGTTTTAGCTTTGGTATGGTTAGTATAGTGAGAGCTTGTAGACCTAGAATGAATTTCTCACAAATCCACTTTCCTAGGGGCTCACCTAGTAGATGGCTTGAGGTTCCATTACCCTGGAGTGAGCGCACACATTGTTTGCATAGTGGACATTGAGTTCTGCTTGTGAACATTTTGGACAACAACTAAGACGTTTTCCACATCACGTTGGACAGTTGAGGCTTGATCCATCTTCCTTTTCTCTTTAGGTCTTTGATATTGTATGATTGAGTATATTTGTCATTGTTGCATACATATGTGTCTTGAATATCTACTTTAGTGTGAGTTTGACATGGGGTCATCCTCTCACTAAAGTGGGGGCTAAATGTAGTGTAGGAAAAAGCATCCCTTTTTCACACTTAATAAGGAATTAATATTAAAATAAACTTAATGATGCCTTATTTTAGTGTTGTAATATGTATTTTACATATTCACATTGAGTTTAGGGTCCTAGTAATTAAAATGGAATTAATTGTGCCTTATTTTAGTGTTCTAAAGTGTACCTCTTTACACTTTCACACTTATTTAGGGCTTCCTTAATTAATTGAGCTTAATTTTCCTTAATTGGCCCCTTTTTTTCAAATCCAAGCCTAATTAATTGTATTTTCTGAATAGGAATCTCAACATTCAGTAGTGCCTTCACGTAACACTTTTGATTGAGCAATGTGTGTCCTAGGTAAGTGACCTAGGACCCATTCACCCATGGGAAAATGGGTCCTCACTTAGACCTCAGGACCTAAATTTAAAATTTGTTTTTGGTAGTATTTTGATGATTTCAAATCTATATTCACATGTCAGCTTGTGTTATTTGAATTTTGGGAAATTAATGTTACATATCTATAAGTATAAGGTCATTTCACTATGTTTCACTTAGAATTTTTATGAGACATCAAGGTTAGTTTCACAAGAGAATTTCAAGGCATTCAAGACCAAATTTAGTGAAGAATTATTGTAGAAATCAAGATCCTATTATCATGTCAATGTCTTCTTTCATAATCCATGTTATTGGAGCTAATATGTTGATATAGTGTTCATGATCCATTCAAGCATTCAAGGCATTGTTTCAAATCAAGTTTCAAGATCAAGATCCACATCCATTGAAGTCATTTCATGCTAGTTGTAGATCTACATTCCAAGCTTCATTCAAGGGTTTGGTGAGTTGTGATATTGCTTTATTCATTCATCATTCCTTCATGCATTTTATTTCATTTTAAGGTTTAATTACCAAGATGGGGTTTGACAAAGGAAAATCCCCATTCACCATAAACAAAACATTTTCCCCTCTTGATTTGTGCTTATAGATTTAGGTGGAAGATATCTTGAAGATCCTTTGCAGAGAAAAATTGAAGAAGTTGTCAAAGTTGTCAAGAAAGTTGTCATCTCACAGAAACTCAATTAAAAAATTTATTTTTGGAACTCTAAATCTAAAACCTAGGTAAATTGAGTGATTCATATCTATTGCAGGGGCTCCCAAAAGCTACAAAAATCCCCCAAACTAGGACCCATTCACCCTTGGGCGAATGAGTCCTAGGTCAGCTCCAAAAAAGAACTTTTTGTGACTAGTACACATCATCTTTCATCTCTCAGATCTATAATTTAATTTCTGGTTCCATTAATATTGAGCTTAATATTCGAGATCCAAGTTGTATATTGTATTTTGGAGTTAGTTTTCTATTTTTAATCTTTCTCCCAAACATGTTGTTTAACCAGGACCCTCGTCCTTGCAAAAAAGGGAAATTAATAGATTCACACTGACTCACCTCAAGTTTGATAGTCCTTTCATTGTGTGTATCTCATATCCTAATGAATTGAAGAAGAATACATTCTAAGGTGGTTCATACCCCTATTTTGATCCCCTAGCCCCAGTTTTCTTTGTTTCAGTTGTGTACCATTTTTTGGTGATGGAGGATAAGGTGTTTGATTTTGAGGATGATTGTTTTGTGGTGGTGGAATGAGTTTTTTGTTGAAGGTTTTGACTTGATGAGGATCCATATTGATATTGTTGGTTTGAAGGATCATAGTATGATGGTTGTTGTTGTACATGTATTGTGTATGTTGGTGTCTTGTGTATTCACTTGGTACATGCTTTGATCTTGAGGTATATTGGGTTGTCGTTATTGTGTTGCATAAATCGACAATGGCATATGTTGTGCTTGAGGTGGAATGTTAGCATGAAATTGTTGTTGTGGGGGGATATTGATTTGTTGATTTGTTGCATACTATTTTTTTGTAGATGGTAAGCTACCCAAATTTTGCATGTTGGCATTAGGGTATTGTTATCATGGATTAAATTTAAAAGATGTGTCATATAGATTTATTGAAACATTGGGTCTCCATGTATTAGCTGTCACATTTTTTGTTGCAAGTGGTGTGGAGAACGAGTTTGATTGTGGAGGTAGATTTTGAGCTGTCATGGTGTTTAGATTCCCTTAACCTTGTTGAGCGACCAATGCTTGTTCTAGTTGTGATAGAGGTATATATAATAGATCATCTCCTTCTTGTTCATAAGGTTGATCATTGATGAGTTCTTTTTGTTTCAAAAAGATAGGGGGTATCCTTGGCTCTACCATTTTCTTTGGGACTTGTCTAACAATTGATTGATCATCCATGTGGATGAGGGATGGGTCTCTAAGAGAATCAATGTTAAAGTACGTGGGAAACTTGGTACCATGTTGTGCAAGTTTCAAAAAGTATGTGTTAATATATAATTAGAGTACTTTTTCCATTAGTTTTTGTAGTTTAGGATCTTGAGAGTCCTCTAAGAGTTTTTCATTGCTGATTTATTCATCACTATCATGTTCTTCAATGATCACATCACAAAGACTAGGAGGTTGATCTTGATTTCTAGCAATAATTTCTTGATGTTGAAGTTGTAGGCCTTGTTCACTTGGAGGTTGAGCTCTAAATGTTGGTTGTTGTGCTTGAGGGGTTTAAAAAGCCATAGCTACATTAGGATCAAAACCCCAAGGTTGAGAAATTGAAACTTTCACATTGGTGGTATTAGGTCCACTTGAGCTAATTCTGTTAGATTCCATTTTCTTTCTATGTTGTGACCTTGTTGTTGTTATAAACAAGCCCAATAGACCTTGGTGAATGGGAATATGCAATTTTTGATGGGATGGTGATGTTGTGGTTTGATAATTTTATTAGTGAGATGTTGTACAAACCTTTTGGACAAAGGATATTGATTTATTGATATGGATTGATGTGGATGTTGGGATTGTTAGATGATCAAGTTCGATATGTGATTCTTGTATATTTAGGAATGATGAGATTTTGGGGCCCAACCCTATGATAATGAGATGAGTGGATTTTGGATGGTTTTTGATAAACAAAACTATGTTTATGGATGCTCAACCCTACAAAGAGAGTGTGAGTGGATTTTGGATGATTTTTATATGATACTATCCTATGAACACAAGGATGAACAATATTTTTTTTATGTTTTGTATGTATCAAGGATGGTGATGGAGGATATATTGATTTTTTTGACTTGAACTCAATTTGCAAGATGCAAGTAAAGGTAGATTCTAATAGTCAAGAAACCTAGGGAAGGATGATATCTAGTGAATTTTAACAAGACTATTAGGATATGGTGTGTTGATAAAGAGACTAGACAGATGATAGGATTTGATATCTTATTTCCAATGTAAGTCCAAAGGATAAGATTTGATGACAATGATATAAAAGGATGTCCAAGATTGTTGATAAGGTGTGATGCAAGTCTAATTTTGTTGTGTTTTTCCAAAAGGTGATAGTTTTGATTATAAGGGGAAAATAGGTTTTGAAGGGACCTAAAACCCTTTACAACTTAAGAAACAAAATGTTTCCCATAAGACACAACAATAAGACACCAGTAGGAGGACAAAACCAAAAACAACAAAAGAAACAGATTGTTTCTCAAGAGATAGAATAGTGAACTAACAACAACAAGTTACAAACCCTATGTAAATCAAGTTTGATGTGTAAGATGGTGATGTTTGATTATGTAAGGTGAAGGTGTGAAATTGTAGATCTAATGGCGAAAGTGATTTTGAAAACTGTGTAATGTTCTATCCCAATGTTTTGAAACCATATTTTGACCAATTCTGAGACAAGAAAGAAATTGTGACAATAGTAGTTATTGTCTAGGATGATTGTAGCATAAATTATGACAATAGCGAACTTGTTTTAGACGATCATAGTAATGTTTTAGACGATCGTAGTAATGTCTGACAAAAGCAAGCTCTATGTAAATCGGTGATTGGTAAAGGAGTGATCATAATAGAAGTTGGATGCACAATCGCGGGAAATTTTTAGGATGAATATGGTAAGATACTATGACAAAAGTGGTAAAATGCACAATAGCGACCCAATTTTGACAATTTTTCAGTTTGGTGACCATTTATAACAAGTCTTTATTTGATGTTTTAGGGGATGTGTTTGATAGCAAGTGATACAATACAACAAACAAAGGTATACAAATGACTGAATGAATGGGAAAGGGGGATATTTCATGGGTCTTCTTTCATAAGATCCATTGGTATGGACCAAACAAGACAGTTAGTTACATCCTAAGGAATATAGGTATGTTTCTTCGTTTAGGATTACCTCACCCTCGAAGGAGTGATGTAATTTATATCTATAAAGGGGTCAAATAGGAAAAAACAAGGTCATGTACCACTTTTCTACTCTTGGATCTGTAAAAGAGAATTAACTCTTAGGCCTTAAAATCCTCCACTACAGAGCAAACATGATAATATTCTCGTGCACTACTTTGAAGAACCATTTTAAAAAACTTCGATGGCTTCTAGAACAAAGGTATTTAATTACAATATGAACACCACTGGGCATACTTTAGATGGGAGACACTAAAGTCTCTAGCTTCGCCTAAGTGACCCTTTCATTTGTATGAGAATAGGCCCTCAGGGTAGCCATCAATAGATTTATGCTACTTACTTTTTTTCTTGCATACTTTATATAGCTTGTTGGTAAACATTCTTGAAGGTCACCTATGAGTTCTCCATTGTAGGATATATCTCAAAGATAGGCCCTCTCTAATTAAAAAGGAAGGCTTAGTGTTTTGATATTTCTCTTACACCCAGGATCATTGAATGACGCAAGGGGAGAGGATATGTATCAAAACACCTTTGATGACCAAAAAGTGAAAAACCAAAGATGTTCCTCTTACACCCAAGATCATCAAATGACATGAGGGAAGAGGATACACATCCAGTTTTCTAATGATGGAAACCATGGTGAACAATTCATTGCAATTCAATTCTTAAGCCCAAAGTGAAGTGTTGTTTAATCTAGGAATTCATGTTTTAAAGCACCAAAACCAAATGCTTAAGATGTCAAACACACATACAAATGCTTGAAAAGAAAATAAATCTTTAAGGAGCTGCAAGCAAATTGTTAGTAGTTTGATCTTGGATGTCTTCGACCATTCGTCACCCTTACAAGCAAATGATTAGAATTTTTATGAAAGATTATCTTCACCCTACAAGAGGTGCACCAAAGTAGGTAAGATCAAATCATAGTAGAAAAAAATTGAGTTAGGGTTAGGGTTAGGTAAACCAAAATTTAGGGAAGATTGAAAGCAAATGATAAAAGTAGAAAGCAATACGATAACTTGACCCTATTACCTACATCAACGACTCTATTCTTGAGATGACTGTGGCTTTGTTAGATGGTTGGATTTTAGGTCGAGGTAGGTGCAAGAAGTTGGGTCCACAAAATTTTCAAAAAGTGGAAGTGTTTTTCCTGGTTTTTAGAAATTTTCACAATTAGACTTAAAATTTGAAGCACTTACACATGGAATCTTAAAAAAGTTCAGTAATATGAAATTTAGTATTTTGAGTCTAGTTTTCAAATATATAATTTATTCTAATACTCAGATGAGGGTGTTGGCAAGAAGTTGAGTCCACTTTTTGGCCAAAAAGTGGAAGTGTTTTTCCTAATTTTCAGAATTTGACACATTTGACCTTAAAATTTGAAGCACTTAGAGATTGAATCTTCAAAAATGTCACTGATCATAAAATGTAGTACTTGGAATCTAGTTTTCAAATATGTAATTTATTTCAATACCCAGATTGTACAAATTGAGTTTCAATAGGTGTTTCTAAAAACCATTGTTTAAAAGTCACCTTGTTTTTAACCATACCATGCACGTGTACGACATCCATATTTTGACCTAAATTATCGTATTTTTCTAAATCCTTTTAGGAAAAGATTTGACTCATTGAAGCTTGTTCTTGATATTTTTTTGTAATTTTTTTATTGAATTTTTTTTTTTGTTAAATTTTTATTAGGCATATTTGTCGTTTTGAAAAACCGTCATGTACAACACGCATAAGATGACCTAAAATTATCATTTTTTTATTTTTTTTTAAATTGAAAATAATTTTTTGAAGTTTTTTCTCATGCAATCCATTTGTCAAAATGTTATGTTGATCAAAAGTTATTAAAATATTAAAAAACCCTGATATTTAAAGTTTATGGACCAATTTCAATAGAAATTAATTGAAAAATAGAAAAAATAATCCAATTGTAAATTTTTTTACATATTTGGAATCTGCATTGTCTCATCTAAATGGGTTTTAATTTCGTCAAAAAATTATGCAAAAAAAGTCATCAACCATATGTCCAAACTACGTATTTTTCTCTAACATTGTTAGGACCTTCAACTTGTAGGTCAAACTAGGTTGAAGGCCTAGGTTCAGATTCCCAATTCTTTTCTTGAACAAAAATACAAGGTAGAAACCCGACCACAAATCAAATCCAAATTCAATTTTTTGGAAACAGGATCCCGTTTACAAAATGAGATCCCATTTTATAAAGCGGGATCTCGTTTCCCAATATTAAATGATGTGACCATTGATAGGGAAATGACATCCCGCTTTATAAACGGGATCTTGTTCCGTTGCCAACAATTCCCACATAAAATATTGGGAACATGATCCTGTTTGTTAATAAACGAGATCCTGTTCTATAAACAAGATCCCATTTGTTAATAAACGGATCTCGTTCTATAAACATGATCCTATTTTTTTTTAACCATTTTATTTAAATTTACTATCAAAAATTACTGTGAAGTTTGCAACTTCACATGTATGGCTGAGAGCAGTAAAATTGGGCTATTTTTCATCAACTATTATCTTTATAGGTGGTGAACTTGCATTTTTGATTAATTTTTTCAAAGGAGGCATCATGTAAACCCTTTTTGAAGTGGAATTGTGTTAGTTTTTTACTTTTTTGGAGGAACAAAAGGTCTTCAACTTGCAATATGGATTGATTTTTTCAAAGGAGGCATGAAGAAAACAATTTTTAAAAGTGGAATTGTGCTAGTTTTCTACTTGTTTTGAGGAACACAAGAGGAATAATTTTATCCTTATAGGTCTTCAACTTCCAAAATTTGGATTGAATTTTTTGAAGAATTTCACTATTGACATTCATTTGTGCTTGAGAATTTTATAATCATGGGAGATAAAGTTTGTAATAAGAGGAGGAAGACATTGACTCTTGAAGAAATTGAAGCAAAAAAAGAGGAGAGACAAAGACAAAGACAAAGAAGAATGAGAATTAAATCAATGAATGATGGGGGAGCATCCAATTCCACAACTATTGAAGACAAAATCATTAAGGAGACCATGGTTGTAGAAGAAGATAATTTGCAAGAAGTCAATTTGGAGAAGAATATGATTATACAAGCAAGTCTTACTATGTCTTCAAATCCCTCTTTCAATGCTATGGAGAATGTTTCAATATGCACAAATCTAGGTACGCCTTCAAATACACATGTTGGTGAAATGGTAAATTTGTATGTAGAAGTTTTACAAGATGTTGGACTTAACGATGTTGACATTGATAATATTTAGAGAGATGAAACTTTTATAGAATTTGTTGAAAATGAAAATGAGAATGATCCTTTTGTTGAAAATGAAAACAAAAACCATTTTGTTGATGTAAATAAAAATGAAAACCATTTTGTTGATGAAAATGAAGATGAAAATGTAAATCGTTTTGAAGTTGAAAATGAAAATGAAAATGAAGATGAACATGAAAATCTAGAATGTGATGTTGAATTTAATAAAAATACTTTTTTTTAAATTGAAAGTGGTGTTTTCGATAATCTTCCTGGTCAATTTTCTTGGAGGAAAATAAGAACACATGCGAATAAAATATACAACAAATTCTTTTATCATAAAAAAATGCAATTCAATGCCAACTAATGATGCAATTGATGAGAATGCAAAAAATGAGGAAAATAATGGAAAGGTTAGGATTTTTTGTTAAATGAAAAAGAAACAATCAATCATTAAAACATGTTATGTCTACTGTTGGTAGTGCCATTCAATCTATTGGGAAAAATAGTCGATCTAAAGATAAAAATGCAGCAAGAAGAGCTAGAACAATTGCTATTGTTAATAAAGAAACTTTGAATAAAAGAATGATAAGCAATATTAGTGAAGTTTTAAAAATGCATCCTAAAACATTGCTAAGAGCGGAAAAAAGAAGAGAAAGTATAGAAAATGATTCTATCAACCAATTTTGGAGTTTCAGTGTCGACTCTTGGGGTCTGTTATGAAATTGAATGTTGAAATTAAATCTTTGATCAAAAAATATTGGCATGATAATAGTAGGGTTTCATCTAATGTTAGAGATGTTTTAAAATTAAGTGTGGGGTCCAAAGTTCGCGATCCTCACCCAAAACACCTATTAGATACAACACAAACTAAATTTTATAGAAGATTTTGTGGTGATTTAATGTTACCTGGTAATATTAAAATAAGTCAAAGGTATTTTGAAAAATGTAAACTGTGGTATGTAAAAATTAATAAGCAACGAAAATCTTGTTGTTGTAAAATGCATGTTCAATTTCATTATTTTTATGATGTTTTTCGATATATACGTTGTACCTTGCATACTAACATGATTAAACAGGAATGTGCTATTAATATGCCACCTAAAGTAATAAGGGAGTTTATTTCAGGTTTATTTTGTGAAAGATCTAATGGTAATTTTTTTTATTTAAGTTCTTGTATTTTTGGACAATGCATTGACTATGGAAATCTTTCATTCTTAAGAATTGTATGCATGAAAGTGTTGATAATGGTTTTGGACAACAATTAGTAGATGTTAAAATATTTAAGAATGTTCACTATTCATTAAAAGATGGAAAAATAGGAAAGCGTTGTGATTTAGTTATAGAAAAAAGTTAGTGTGGATGCATTCATGAGTGAATTTAAGAATAATATTGTACCAAAATATGGCATGCACTCTCAACATGCTCGATGGCTTGATGGCCAATTTTGCACATGTAGAAACACATTTCCAATTGGTACTATACTTTCAGTGGTTGATTTTGCGGAAAATTATACTCTAGCTTTGCAAGAGGAAATTCAATCACAATATTATAATTCAGTGCAAGTAGCTATGTTTTTCCATATTGTTTATAGACATGCAGATGATAGCATTAAGGATGATATAAATTTTTTGAGGGAGTATCATTTTTATTTGAGTGACAACTGATTATACTCGTCATATTTTTTTCAATACTGTTTTAGTATATTTTATAGAAATTTAAGAAAAAGAGGAATCCAGATGAAAGAACACCTCATATGGTTAGATAATTGTATGGGGCAGTTCAAGAATGCTCGAATGTTTTATTGGTTAAGTAGGGTTCACAAGGAACTTAATGTCCAACATATATGGAGTTTTTTTGAAGCTGGGCATGGTAAAGGAGAACATGATGGAGCTGGTGCGTGTGTCAAAAGAATTCTTGCTAGAGAACAATTAAAATTTGAGGATGCAGTAAAATTTAAAGATGCACATGGGATTGTGGATTGGTGTAATACAAGATTATTTGCACCTGGTTCGAGTGAGTACTCTATAGTTCATCGATCCTTTTGGTTGGTTGAAGAAGAGAACATTCTACCTAGAGTTGACTGTGAGACAATCAATGGATCTACTAAATGGAATTCATTTAGGAGTTTGATAATAAGCACATGGACTATCTGGACTAGGGAGATTGCATTTTTTTGCCAATTTTGTATCTCAGGAGATTGGGAAGCATGTGAAAATACAAAATGGGTTGAATAGTGGGAGCAAAGATCATTGACACCTGCACACGCACATGATGAATATGAAAGAACTATTGAAGAAAATGATCAAGTGTTTGCATCTGAAGACTATGAATGTGTTTAAAACCTTGTACAAGAAGGTATTTTAATTCACTTTATTAAGTTATTTTGTAATACTAAATTATTTATATGGATATGCGCAAGTTATTAAATTAATTTTTGTTTGCAGGACATGTGTATGCTATTGTTGCACCTGAGGGGAATGAAGAGCAAACAAAATATTGGTTGGCTCATTGTATGGAGACTAAACATAGGTTAATATCACCTCGAGAAGATGATGATGGCTATCATTATCCAACAGGTACGGTGATCCCCTTAAGACATCCCCTTAAGCAAATTTTGATAACAAGGTTTTGATCCCCTTAAGCAATTTTTTAGAACAAGTCTTTGATCCCCTTAAGAAAATTTTGAGAACTTATTTGATGATGGTTTTCATGTTTTCCAATAGGATTGATGGTGGTTGTTGGAACTTGGCTACAAAAATACCTGGCAAGGAAGAATGGTCTACCTACATTCAAAGATTAAGAAATACATAAAAATATTATACACTATTCACATTTGGTGGTGGCAATAAATATAAAACTAGATCGATATCATGGAAGACCTGCAAATAAAGTGCTATGGACAATTTCTATGGAAGAGCATGAGACAATCATAGATGCATTGCAAAAAAGAGGATGTAGATGGTACAATGGAATAAGTAAATACAGGTAAATATAGTTTTAGTTTTATATTGTCCTTTTAAATAGTATAAATACATGTTTCGATATTGGGCAAGTGTGTTATTAGTTGAAATTGATTTAAATTGTCCTTTTATACATCCTTAAGCCATAATCAGAAAAAGGATCTAGTCCATGCATATTCAACCTAGACAACATGAAATACTTGGTTAAAAAAGGTAATTATTAGTTAAATTATATTTAAATACATGTTTCAATTACATATTGATCTGGCTTTTACATTAATAGTTAAAATTGATTTATTATCCTTTTTGTATCCTTAAGCCATCATTGCATTGATCTCATACTTTGAAACAATAAGGAGAGGATGCTTGGATTCAACCTACACACATGTGTGGAATAATTTTAAATGTAGGTACTTGAGTTGTGTACATATAGATAGTTTTATATAAATTAAAATATGTATGTTTTGATGATTTCATTGATATTGATTGTACCTTTTTGATATCAGGTGGTGTGAAGACCTACTACATTCTGGGCACGAGTTTGAGATGTTCTTGAGATGACATATCAAATTTTGTAAACATTGTTTTGAGATGACATATATGTACATACATACTTACATAATTAAACATTTTGTACAAATTACAAATATATGTACATACACAATTATGTACTCTATGTACTTCTATGTATCAAAATCAATATTCTATATATTTTGTTTGTTAAATGTGCATGTTTTCCTACTTTCACACTTTATATTTGATTGTATAATCACTAAATATCATGCATACATTATTGTTAAATCAATTATATCTTTAAGACGTTGTATTATGACCCCTTAATACATTCCCTTAAGACATTGTATTATGACCCCTTAAGACACCCCCTTAAGACCCCGTAAGACATTGCATTATGACCCCTTAATACATCCCTTAAACCCTAAACCCTAAACCTGTAATACCCCTCCTCTTACTGGTAGGATTTAGTATTTTTCAATGCGATTGTTTGCTACTTGTGACGATGATGATATTGTTTGAGTTGGATAATTAGACGTTAGATGATGTTGTTATTCCATTAGTAGACATGATCATTTCATATGACATTGTGGTTAGTAATGTTAATTGATTTTCAAAATTATGATATGATGCAGTGATTTAATTAGATATGTTTTGAGATGATTGTTGGTTAGAAATATTGATTTATCAGTTAGATTATAATTGTTAGAATAGGTGTGATGAAGGACAATATGGCATCACTCGTTCGCGAGTGCCCTGCTATGTTGCGATTCCTTCTCACAATGCAGTACTTCGATTTAATGCTTTGATTATATATATATGTATGCACATGTACACAACTTTGTTTGTATGCAGGATTTGCAGGTATAAGTCTCGATTCCACCTGCTTCGGCAGGACAGGGCGAGCACCAAATAACCCAACGGTTAATGTTGAAACAGAGGTGACGATGAAGTCCTCCCGTTCCATGATGTCAGGTCGTCTCGTTGATTTGGTATTGATCATTTTTGTAATTGTCGTCATTTGTGGTTTGTGTTTTGTATTTTGTCGTCTTTTGATTAATGTGGGATTTTATAAGTTATGATTATTTGATTGATGTTGATATTTTATAAGTTGTGAATTAGTTAATTAAATGGGAATAATAATTGTGTATTTTAATGTTGATTTATTTGTATGAAAATATTTAAATGTTTTATTTGATTTTTATAAAGTCATGTGTTTCAATTAAATGATAATTAAATATTAAATGTGTGTTATTTATTTTAATTAATTATCTGATTGAAGATAATTATTAGAATAAATTATTTAAATTAAATAAGTAATGTGATGTGCAAGTAATGTTGCAAAAACAGAAATAAAAGCAATAAAACAAATAAAAGAATAAAAAGATTGTATGAGCCAATGAGAATACAGATCTAATTAAAAAGCTGGCTTTTAAAGAATGAGTTTTCTTTTATTCTTGATTTTTAGAGTTTTTGAAAAAAGAGGGATATTATCTTTTAATTAATTAAGAATTTTGGAAGTTTTTTCACACACAGGAGATTAGGGATTGAGAAGTTGCACAAGTTATTCTGTATTTTGATTTGGAAGAGAACATGGGTTTTTGACATTTTTTGCTAAATTGAAGAGAGTTATAGAAAGGGGTTGGAAATCTATTACTAGTTACTTTGAAGTCTTCTGAAAGAGGATCGGGTCGGAGATTTGAGCACGGTGACTTAGAGGAGATTCGAAGCAAGAAGGAGGAGCTCTTCGTGAAGTCCGGCGGAAACAATCGTCACCAGGTTCTCGAATAAGCGCAGGACTCCAGGTTTTAAACTACTTCTTCGCTCTGGTCTTCTAATTTAAGAAAATAGGAAAAATAAATTAGATTGTTTGGTGAAAGAGAAATAAAACCTTAGAACAGAGAAATTTAAGAATAGTGAAAACTACTGAAAAATACTCTTTCACTTGGTATCAAAGAATGTTGAGATTTGAAAGTCTTGTTTTGTAAACAACGAAAATTAAACTCTTCGAATGCTACTTTGATATACACGATCTCTTTGCTATTTCTGTAGAAAAGAACAATCTTGGTATTTGTTTTTAGAATTGAAATTAAAATAGTAGAAAATTTGAAAAGAAATCAATAGATAACTTAGAAAATTTCACTTATAATTTAGAAGACCTCTGTAGGATTGAAAAACAAAGGAAATCCTCTGATAAATTAGGAAAAATAAAATCCTATGATAAAATAATAAATATTTTCCTGTAGAAAACAGCAGAGACATAGGGTCACTAAATTCATCATAACTCAGTATTTACGAACTGGGTATGGCTGAATTTTTTATATGTGTTAAAATACGTAATGGCGCACCTTCAGTAAAAATTGTAGAAAGACCCAGATCCGAAAACAAAAGTTATACAAGTCGCAATACACTATTTTTATTATTAACATTGTTTGAATATAGTAAATTATTTTAATGTATTAATTAATAAGTATTTATATATATGTTTAATTATATGTATTATATATATTTAAATATATTTGTTTAATTGGTTATTTTGATAGAATAGATATTTTTAAAAGAAAATAAGCCTTAATTTATTATATATATATATATATTCTTTTTTTAAATTTTTTTAGCAATTATGTGAATGACTTAAAATAAATAAATATTTTTCCTTCATGTATTATCTTAATTATGTAAGTAATTACTTTTAAAAGAATTAGTTAATTAGGTGAATTAATTAAGTTAATATTTTTAATATTTACTATATTAAGGATAACCTAGCTATGTATATATATACATAATATTTTGTAAACAAGCAATTGAGAGAAACTTGGAAAATTATATATATAATTTGATGAAAGATTATTTAGGCCCTTTCTATAAGAAATACATTTATAAGTTTGTGTTTTTTTTAAGAGTATGAACCTATATGTGCAATGGTATTTTTGGATATCAATAAAACATGTAGAAGTGTGGAGTAGATCTTGTGGTCAAGTTGAAGAGTTATGTGAAACGTGAAAGTAGTGCCTCTATTGTATTGTTGGATTGATTTATTTATTGAGTGGACTAATTTCCGTATTAAGTTTGTGCATTGGTTGATTGTTCTGTTGTGTTAATCATTGATCTTGTTTAAGTTTGTTTTGAGTCAAATTGTAAGATCGTTGTGTAATGTATTGTTGGGTAACCTAGGAGGAGAAATAGAGGTCTCCCTTGGATACCACTCGAGAGTGTATCAAGTTAATTGTGAAGATTTCTTTGGGATATTGCCACTCACTACCTTATGTTTGTTGACTCATTCTTGATATCTTGTTACTATTGTTAGTTCTTTGTTGAGGAAACCCTAGTGTAAGCCTTTTCAGAGTCTTCCAGAGGCTTGTTCTATTGTTGGTGAATGTTTGTCATTTTATGTGCTCTTGGCTTGGCAAGATATTAGTATCATTAATTTGAAAGGGTTGTACGAAACTTGGTGAGACTTGGATTATGTGTTTATAGCGAGATGGGTAATGCCTCGCATGGTTTGGCCTTGAGATTATTTGCTTTGTCTGTAGCGGTACAACCCTTGCCTAGGTTGGATTTATGTTAGGGGTCATAGGGAGAGTGGCTCTTTGTGGGCGCCGGCGCCTCAGGATGAGGAAGGGCTCAGGATAACCCACGAAAGAGTAGTAAACAAGTGATAACCTAAACAATAGATTTAGGGGGTTGGGTAGTTTAAAAACACAAGATAATAAAACATTGGATTCCTCGGCTATGCATTAGGGCTACCTTAGACTAGTGATAGACTGAGAAGGCCGTGGTCGGCATAGTCATAGTCTCGTCTTCACGAGAGACTATTGGCTCCGCATTAGCTACCCTATGGTGCCGGCGCCTCAGTTAGGAGGAAGGGCCAGGATATCCGTAGATGGGTGCCGGTGCCTCAGTTGGAGGAAGGGCTAGGAAATCCCATGAAAGCTATGCGATGACACTCTCCACTTGACACCCTTGTTGTTTGTATTGTTGCCTCTGGATGTTATCTCTTTATGATGTTCTTTGAATTCTTGTGATTGGTGATTCATGATTGTTAAGTGTTAGTACTTCATGTTATCTCTTTATGATGTTCTTTGAATTCTTGTGATTGGTGATTCATGATTGTTAAGTGTTAGTACTTCATGTTATCTCTTTATGATGTTCCTTGAATTCTTGTGATTGGTGATTCATGATTGTTAAGTGTTAGTACTTCATGTTATCGTGATGAGTTCTTGTTTTACTTGTTATGTAATTTGAGTACGTTGATGGTTGTGCATTGCATATTTGAGTTGTACTTGTTTTATATCATGTTGTTGTTGAGTCGGTTGACATTCGTGGTCGGGTTCACTTCCTCGTCACCTCTGAGCACGGGGGGTGAGTTACTTTGTAATTCACATGGTTGGGTGGAACGTGCTCCGCACCCGTTGGGTTCCCCATCAGCGTCTTGTCTTCTCAGCATTTCCACAGTTGGAGATGTACCAGTGATCAGTTGTACTTCATATTTCATTATACTTGTATCAATCCCCATGTTGGGAGATTCTATGTAATTCATTTGTAAAAGAAAATTGTAATGTAAGATTATAACGATGATGTAATAGTTAGGCTCATTTGTAACTCTTTTAAGAGAGTTATCATGGATGTATTATGTGATGTTTATTGTTATCGCATCATGGTTATTGGATGTATCCTTATCCTTGGTTATCATTATAAATGATATTATTGTAATCTTTATTTTTATTTATAGTTAGTGTTGCGAAGTAACCTCTCATGCCCCAGAGAACCAAGTGTGTTAATGCTATGTAATATGTTATGTGGTTATGGTTAATGTTATTGCATGTTCACTCTTGTTATTTAAAAAAAAAATTATTTGCATTGTGTGTGTTCTCTGGGGTTTGCACGGCGGGCATTACAAAACCCCTTAAGACATCCCCTTAAGACATTATATTAGGACCCATTAAGACATCCCCTTAAGACCCCTTAAGACATCCCCTTAAGACGTTGTATTATGACCCCTTAAGACATCCCCTTAAGATGTCATATTAGGACCCCTTAAGACATCCCCTTAAGACGTCATATTATGACCCCTTAAGATGTCGTATTAGGACCCCTTAAGAAATCCCCTTAAGATGTCGTATTAGGACCGACATCCCCTTAAGATGTTGTATTATGACCCTTTAAGACATCCCCTTAAGATGTCGTATTAGGACTCCTTAAGACATCCCCTTAAGACAACCTATAATTAGTGTTGGGTGCTATTATTTGTTTTGACAGCTTATAAATTAGTATTTGATGCCATTATTTGTTTTGACAGCTTATAAATTAGTATTGGATGCCCTTATTTGTTTTGACAGCTTATAAATTAGTATTGGAAGCCATTATTTGTTTTGATGGCTTATAAATTAGTATTGGATGCCATTATTTGTTTTAACGGCTTATAAATTAGTATTGGATGCCATTATTTGTTTTGACAACTTATAAATTAGTGTTGGATGCCATTATTCATTTTGAAAATTTATAAATTAGTGTTGGATGCTATTATTTATATAATTTATTATTGCTTTTGTTCTCTAATCTTGTATGGTATTGTTTATTTCTTAAAATTTTATCCTTTGTGGTATATAAACGGATTGCTTTTGTTTGTAAATTATGATTTATTGACTAATTATTGATTAATGTTAATTGAATAAGTTAATTGACTAATTATCACTAATTATTGAATGTACATATCATGTATATCATGTATGAGATCACTAAATTTGTAAAGTATAAATATTAAAATTCCATATTAATTTCAACTTTAATTTCACATTAATGTCCTATATTAATATCTTGACTATGAACATAAAATGCATAAATGTACATGTGTAAATTAAAATTTTAAACAATAATAAAGTCCATAATTTATGTAAATATATTAAGTGCATGAAACCAATATATTAAGCGCATGAAATAAAGTCCATCAGAGTACAACCCATGAACTAAAGTCCAACTAAGTATTTGAGCCATGAAATATAAAGTCCAACAGAGTACATGAGAAACCAGAAATATAGTCCATGAAATAAATAAATATAACCCATAAAATCATGTTTCTAGGTCATATATTGTCTCTATAATCAAGAGACCTCTTCACACCATGCGGACTGTGTGGATGACCTTAAACACTTTGTACAAGAGAAAGATGAAATCAGATGTAAGACAATGAAAAATGATTCAATGACAGTTTAATTTATAATTCATCATAAAATTAAATTACCATCATATCTAGGTCTGGATGCTCGGGTACACCTGAAGCAACCTCTAAATCCTTTGAATCAATCTACATAAACAAGACAAAGAAAGTTGAAATTAGATGTACAAGTCTACAATTAAAAATTATTTAATTCAATTTAATTTATAATTTATCATATTTTAATTGTACCATATTCTGAGGTTGTGCACCCTCTTCAGGACCTGTTTATACATGCTCAACTACAAGATGTGTCTCATACTATAAAAGAAATAGAATTTAAAACATGTATTAGCTCATATTATATATATATATTCAATTTGAAATTTAAAATTAAATTTATATTCAGAATATATATAATTTATAATTGACTTTAACTATAATAAAAAATTTAAATTACCATTTGATTTGGAGCATGCTCTATATGTCCTCTTGGAGGTGTAACTATGTTTGGGTCAGGGTTGAAAGTTGCACTAACGTTGTATTAGAGTTTAGGGTTTAGGGTAATAGGATAGCTTAAGGGGATCTATGTAGTAAGATCCTATGACAAAATGAAATGGCTTAAGGGAATAAAATTTGGTGGAGTTGCCTAAGGAAACCAAATTTCATTTTAAGGTCCTAGGACAAAATGAATGCTTTAGTGTTTAGGGTTTAGATTTTAGAGTTTAGGGTTTAGGGTTTACGAAACTTGGGGTGAATTTTTGGTGTCCCTTGGAATATAATGAACTTTCAATTTAGTGAAGAACATTTTCTTGTGGAACAGTTGATTGAGATAGCTCTTGTTTCAATTGACCTACCTAGATCATGAAATATCATTCACATTATAATCTTGCACTATCTTATTGTTAAATTTGGTTGCCTTGGGAAACTTCACCAAATTTTTAGAACTTCTTTGATCCCCTTAAGAAATGTCATATTAGGACCCCTTAAGACATCAATTTACGATTTAGGGTGATAGGATGGCTTAAGGGGATCTATGTCTAGTGAGGTTCTAGGACAAAATGACATGGCTCAAGTGAATAAAATTTGGTGATGTTGCCCAAGGAAACCAAATTTCATTAAGGTCCTAGGAAAAAATGATGTCTTTAGGGTTTAGGGTAATAGGATGGCTTAAGGGGATCTTTGTAGTAAGGTCCTACGACAAAATGACATGGCTTAAGGGAACAAAATTTGGTGGAGTTTCCTAAGGCAACCAAATTTCATTTTAAAAATGAATGCTTTAGTGTTAAGGGTTTATATTTTAGAGTTCAAGGTTTAGGGTTTAGCGAACTTAGGGTGAAGTTTGGGTGGCCCTTGGAATAATGGACTTGCAAGTTAGTGCCTAGTTTATGAATATTTTTTATTTTATGAATAGATTGACTATTTCCATAATAGAAACACATAATTATGTATTATTAAGATTGAGTTTGATGTATATTTTAACTGGGATTTTTTTAATTGAATATAAGATTATTTTATTTAACATTTTTTTCATTAATATTTCCCACTTAAATTAATTTTATGATATAAAATGTATAATATAAAATTAGTTAATGTTGAATCAAGTATTTTTTTTTCGATTGTTTGGAATTGAAAGAACCTAAAAGAAAGAAAAGAAAAATATTTAGATTCTTTTAGTGTCTAGGTAACTAGTGCAAAAATTGAGATATTAGACTAAACTAGAAGCCTAATTAACAAGTAATTTACTAGAATGAGGGTTAAAATTGTCAAAAGACAACATACAACACATGCAAACAAGAAATGGAAACAAGGCATGGCTAAGAGAGATCAAAACATAAAATAGAAATGAATGTTGAATACTATCTAATTAAGTGACAATTGGAAATTGATTGTACACTTAGATTTACAAATTTTCTAACTAAATTTGCAAACAAACATTGATAAAATTTATGAATTATAACTATTCTTTAACATATTGTTTTCTAATATAATTATAATTTAACATTGAAACTAAAGTTTAACATATCATTTTCTTCATACAATGCAAATGAAATTTAAAACATTTAAATTTTGCAAATGAATTTTCTTGAGCTCAAAATTAGGGTTTTCAAAATCAAAATGATTTGTTCGATTTCAATTTAAGGTTTTAGCAATTTGTTTTGTTTCAATTCAATTTAGGGTTTCAATTTCTAAGCAATTAGGGTTTTTAATGCAATTTTTTCATTTTATTTCAAACTAGGGTTTTCAAATTCAATTTTTTTTGTTTGATTTGAATTCAGGGTTTCAAAAAGCTTGATTATCGTTTCTAAATGCAATTTTTTATTTCATTTCAATTTCTAGGGTTTTGAAATGCATTTTTTTTTGTTTCATTTCAATTAGGGTTTTCAAATACAATTTTTTTGGTTTGATCGAACATTTTAGGTTTCAAAAGCTAAATTTTGTTTCTAAAATACAATTGAAGGTTCATTTTTTTGTTTCTATTCAATATCTTCAGGTTCCATTGCATTTTTTCATCTATTTCTACAATTCCTCATTTCTAATATAACGGGAAATTAAATGCTTAAAACATCAAATAAATTTAAAAAAATGCTAAAATCAATTCTACTATTCATAATTTCAATAAAAAATGAAAAAATATAAAAAAATGGGGGTGGATAGGTACCTAGAGATTGTTGTTGGAGGTCACTGTCGCTTAGAACTCAGGATCATGTGCACTGCTAAAATGAGGTTTGTTCGTTTTTAAAAAATAAATACCATTACAAAATGAGATCCCGATTATTACAAAATAGGATCCCGATTTATAAAAATCGGGATCACGTTTCGTACTAATCAGGATCTCATTCCCTGTCTGTCGGTTCGAGACCCTCTAACAAATGGGATCCTAATTTTTAAAAAGCAGGATCCTGTTTAAGATTTAGGCTCAAGATCCCAAAGCTAAACATGATCTCGATTTTTAAAAATCGAGATCCTGTTTATAAAAATCGGGATCCCGTTTTTGCAATGCCGATTTCATTTTTTTGGCTAAGGAAAAAACATCCACATTTCGTGGACTCAACTTTGTGCACTTACCCATGATACAAAATAATTTTTAATAAGCATGTATAAAAACCTTTTTTTAAAAGTCACTTTTTTAAGACTATACCATGCATGCGTACAGACACCATAATTTGACCTAAATAAAAATATTTTTCTAATTCCTTTTGGGGAAAGATGTGTATTATAATGAATATTGATGAGGATATTTTTTTAATAATTTCTTTCACAATATTTTTTTATTTATTAATTTTTTATTGACCCTAATTGCTAGTTTTTAAAACCTTTGTGTACGAACACCATAACTTGACCTAAAATTATCATTTTTTGATATTTTTTTTTATTGTGTAAAGAATTATTTATAGATTGATTTCATTTCATTTTTTTAACAAGAAAATTAACTAATTAAAAGTTATTAAAAAAAATGAAAACCTGACATTTCAATTTTATGGACCTATTGCCTCATAAATTAATTATAAAATAGAAAAAATAATCAAATCATTATAAAAATTACATATTTGAAAACTAGACATTGTCATAAATAATGGGCTTTAATTTCATAAAATAATTAAAAAAAACCTCATTAGCTATATTTCCAAAGTTAGTTTTTTCTCTTGAAATTGCCATGACCTTGTACTTGCAAGTCCAAGCCTAAGTGTTGGGTTACCATGCCTTTAATGAGCCTAAATCCAAATGGAAAACATGTCTTGTGAGTTTCAAACCTTTTGGAACAAGTACCCACTTCAAAATGGGTACTTATTCTAAATAATGAATGGGTATTTTTTTTAAAGCTAAAAAATGACACTTCTATTGAATGTGGACCCAACTCTTGCACTTACCTGTTGATAGTAGTTCTTCTATAGATGACTGTGGTTCTATACTGACAATCAAAGCAAACATAGTCAGAAACCTACAAAAAAAGGATGATAGTGACCCATTCCAATGATAGTGGCCAGGAAATAGGATGACCATGGAAAAGAAATGGGACAATAGTGGCTCAATTCTAAGACAACTATGACTTTGTTCCTACACAAAATGAAAAATCTTGTTAAATTGTGAGAAAACCATAACGACTATGACCAAAAAAAGAGATGATCAAATTTGGATTTTAGGACAATAGCAACCCAGTTGATGAGAGTGATCCTTGCAAAACATGATGGTGACCCAGAAACTACAACTGATCATAAAACTTGATGAAAATGTTAGATTAAAGGACCTAGGTCCCACCAGGTGTGCCAATTAATGTAAGGGGGGAAAGTGGACATGGATTATATCAATGAATTCAATCAAAATGAAACCAAAAAAAGGATTAGAACTAATCTACTCATGAAATAAAATTTCCATAGCTATGAATTTAAACAAGGTTACCACAATCAAATTGAAACACAAATGAATTCAAAACTACACAATCTTACCATCCTATGATGGAGTGAATAAGTTTTGATTTGATATGTTGGATTGTCTTTCAACAGAAAGCCTCCATGATTGTGAAAGCTTGATATGATGACCTAGAATGTAATGGTGAATGCTTGATTTTCTTAAGATTTATTTGGACATGATCACTTCACAAATTTTCTAGATGAATTATGAGAGGGGTGAGGGTTCTTTTATAGATTTGGAGAAATCGGATCAATGGATGAGATTGAGTTAGAAACCCCACAAAGAAGGGTTGAGATTGATCAAGAAAACCCACAAAGGAGAGTGAATCAAGGGAGATGGATGAAGGAGATCAGTTAGAACTCAAGCTTGCTCCACCATTTTAGGAAAATGGTTGAGATATTTATGATCAAGGGATGATAATTGATTTCAAGATCAAGGGATAGAAATTTTTGAGACAAGTTGGTTGAGATAATTTGAAATGGAATATTCCCAAGGAATATGCTTTGTGGAGGGAAAATAGGAGAATTAAATAATTATTTAATTCATGTGACAAGAAGATTAAAAGGTAGGATAATTAAATAATCAAGAATTATTTAATCACGATGGGATTAGATGAATATAGATGATACTAATTAAATAATTAGGAATTATTCAATTAGGGTGATAAAGGGGAATTATTTATGAAAAGGATGAATTAATTAAACAATTCAAGATTATTTAATTAATAAAGAGAAATAGGGTTAATTAGTGAACATGATGTTAAAAGAGGATTAATGCTGCAAATGAAATGAAATGCATTGATGATGATGAAAATGATGTTGATGATGGAAAAATGTGATTCAAGGTGTTTGATATGCATTAAGGTATTTTTACATGTCTACAATACTCCAAGATAAAATTTTCATTTATGAGTCCTATTAGAGGAATCCTCCAAGGTTTTTGATCTCCCACTAGCTATCTTTTTGGCTAGATCTCTCTTTATCTTTTTTTCTCTCTATTAAAGGTCTTCCACTTTTTCCATTCACTCCCACATCCCCTAATTTCTTGTGATTTTTATCGAGGATAATTTCTTTTTTCTTGGGGTTGAATAGACCTATAAATCCACATTAATGGTAGATTATCTATTGCTATAGTTATTACTCTTGACTAGAGACATGGATTTATCATATTCCATGTTTATTGGATCAAGATTTGTACTTTCCTCTATTGATGATGGAATCCCAACAACCTCCTTATCATCCTCTTCATTAGAACTATGTTGTTTATTCTTTTGATCAACATTAAGAATGATTTCCTCACTTTAATGAATAATAATTTGGTTAGGTTGTCTCATTTCTATTTTCTTGACCTAAGAAAAAAGATCATCCCCACTACTAGAATCCTTTCCAATATAAATTTTGTTTCTTCTTGCTAGGAACAAAGTCATCTTCCACCTAGATTTTTACCAAATGCTTATCAGACTTAGGGTCAAATTTACCTGAAATCTCTTGCATGATTCCACCGATATCTTCCATGGCTAATTTTATTAGCTTTCCTTGAGGGACTTCCAAGACTAATTCTTTCAACTTATCTTGAGGAGATTTCTTCAAATGGCTACCCCTCCAAGTTTTTTAGGAGAAGTAGGTTCCTTAATCTTATTTGGTGGTTCCTAAATCTTATTTGCAAGTTTAGTAACAAAATTCTATGGTGTAGAACATTTTTTATCAAATGTCCTAATCTTGATTAGTTTAGACATAATTTTTTTTAATTTTTCATACAAAATGGATTGATTCCATTTTAAAAACTTAAGAGTCCAAAATTATAGATGTTGGAAGAATTTTAAAAATATTAACACTGATATAGAATCTACCATTAACCAACCTATATTTTTCCTTTGTAACTTTATCCATTGTAATAAAATTGTTGAAGGGGTTAGCTATCCATGTGAAGATCTCCTCATCTTAGAACTCTAGAGGAAGACTTGGGAGTTGTATCAAAATAGGTGTTATATTTGTTAAAATCCACTGTGGGGTCAAAGCCCAACTTCTATCTATAAAGAGATGGATTCTTTTGTCATAAATCTATGATCCTCCAATTAAGACCCAAAGACAATCTACGTGAATGATAAATTTAAAGAGGGGTGCCCCCCTAACATAGCACTAATAGAAACATTGCCCTTAGGTTTATATTTGTTTGATGTCCATCTCCTAACAATATCAATGTTAGGACAAAAAGAAAAAAAACTTACCCACCAAAGCATTACATATGGAGAAAATGGTTATATTCATCGTTGAATCTAACATATTAATAAATGTTCCTTCTTCAAAAAGTAATAGTGTTGGAACAGCATTAAAAAATCTAGACACATTGACCTCATGATCATTGCCTAGGATGACATCTATCCATTTCTTCAAACCACTCACTATAGTATTACTTGAAGTAATAGAGATACTAACTGAGGCCATACCAACAATCCCAAGGAAAAGAGGGGGCTACAGGTGGCCTACCCAAGTTGTCCATCCCATTCCTACTTAAAACAAGATTCAAAAATAAGGTTTCAAAGCATCATTTAGTATAAGGTGTTAATAGAGTTTTATTTCAACATATATGAGATGTCATATGTTGTCACCTATGTACGAGACAAATTATTAGCAGAAAAGAAAATTTTGTACCTTAGAAAATGGGAAGTATGAGAGAATAAGAAGAATGATTAAGAAAGGTAAATGTTGCCATAAAATGTTCTTAAACAGATTTAACAAAAAAAATACTCATTTACAAATTTCCACACATTGTCTTGGGAACGTGATAGAATTAAATGTTTGGTAAAGTAAACGCTTTTTCCAAACTGCTATCGTGTTGTAGTTAGTCAGGAAATTCTGGAACTCTATGGGGAATTGCGCTACAAAATTTATGGTCAACTATAATTCCAAGCAAGTTCCCATGGGCATGGAAAATGTCGATTGCGTAATAGTTTGATATTTGGGAAAGCGTACCCTCTTTCCGTGTTGTCTTACACCCGCTTAAAACACACAAGTTTCTAAGCATTCTTATCTATATTCTCTCACTGTATTGTTTTGTATTTACGCGAGCAATTCTGAAACCCTTAATCGAATATGGGGAATAGCTGTGCAAGACTGAAGGGCATGTTTAATACCAAACAAATGGAAAATTCCCGTTCCCTAGAAACTGGGAAGGGCGATGAAGATACAGTCTGGGAGAAGAAGCTTCCTAAACATTACGAAGAAATCCTTGCAAAGGCCGATCCCCCAGTGACTTTTAGTTCAAAGAAAGATCTCTATACCAAGCTATGCGATTCAATTCTTATAGAAGGTGGAACCCAGGTATGTTGCACAAACAACCCAATGTATTTATTCCGTTCTTGCTATCTGCTAAACAACTTGACATTTGTTTGATATCTGTGAAAAATGAAGAGGATTTGGCTGGATAAATCTACGGGCAAATTAGCATGCATGTTGTCTGCGAAAATATTAGACATCACTTGGGGTGGGGACGCTCAGTACTGGTTGTGGGCGTCAGACGATGAATCCAGGTTACTTTTCTATTTCATACCAAACAGTGATATGTATTTCTTAAAATCATGCTGATAAGTTTTTTATATCATACCAAAGACTGATATTTATTGTTCAAGTTATTCAGGTTTTTGTTTTTTGATTTAGTTCTTTATATAGCTAAAGTCTATCGCTGCTATTTATCGATAACGATAGAAGATTTATTTGGTTCGTTCATGAGAGTTCCAATTAATAAACAATATTGCCGGCTGTTTAGTTTTGGGCTTTTTCTTCTAACTCTTATTTTCAGTTGTAATAAATAGTGATATTGTCCAAATCATGCAGGTTCGAGCAAGTTGCAGAGCTAAAAGAAGTGTGGTGGTTTGAAGTGTGGCAACGGATCGACTGCACGCTCTTGTCTCCCAACACAGAGTACAGCGTGGCGTTTGTTCTCAACATAGATAAAACCATAGGGAAGTCTTACCCATCACCATTCACATTTTCACTTAAAACAATCGACGGCGATTTGATAGAATCGGCTAGATTTCTCGACGATCTAGACAAATCAGTTCTAATGACTGGACATAGGGAAATTCTTGTTAGAAATGGCGAGAACAGATGGAAAGAATTTGTTGTGGGCGACTTCGTTTCAAAAGAGGATGAAAGCAGTGGCGAGGGAAGAGAGATTGAAGTCTGGATGAAAAATATAGACTGCAACTTTCCTAAGAGTGGCATTGTTATAGATGGTGTGAAGATTAACCCTAAGCTTAACAATCAACTACTCGGTGAATCGACAGTTCTAGATATATGTTAGGACCTTTAGTTTATCTATTTCTTTCTAATTGATGAAGCAGGTCATTCATTAATTATATTGTATTGAGCATTGCTCCATGTGAGGTAACCTCTTTGTAATTTGAATGCCATTTCTATGCAATATTACTCTTTTGTTTTCATTCGCAGCATATGTTTTCTATTTTCTTATTATTTAATTAATCTCTTGTAGGAATAACCATATCATTTGGTATCAATGTTCTTTCAAGGGCCATACTCCATTGCAACATATTCCATTTAGAACCTTGTACAACTATCCACCTTATGTTCTCACCTTGCCCTCTTAGGATCTTAGTAATTAGAAAATGGCTATACAAGTAATAGCACTAAGCTTATGTGCCAACTCTCTTTTTCTTGCTTGTAATTTTTACTTTATTTTATGGTAAAAGCCTTATATTGTGGGCTTGTAAATATTATAAAAGACATTGTTCAAGGCTAAGCTAGATTCTTGTATAGGTTATAGTGAATCAAAAATGGGTTGCCATTCAAAATCATACCATTTGAAAAGCTTTATTTATGGTCTTGTATTCCAATGTACTCTTGGGTATCTTAAAAGACTCAAACCTAGCCATAAGAAGTTGTTGACCATTTATAACTTGTTATCCACCCACCAACAAATAGCCTTGAGAAGTTAATCATGTTATACTCAATTCATTTGGGTTGTTATATTTGTCATCTCATAAACTAGACACTCACTCAAAAAACCCTTTCTTTTCATTCTATCATTCCCCCTAGTCTATTTAGAATGAGAGAACATGACCACTAGTGACTACTGCACCCAACTATGGGTGAATATAGTGTATAGTTGTATTGCGATTAGTGGGATTTGTTGTTGTTTCTAATCGCATTGTGATCAATGGTGTTTGTCACTAGATCCATGATGATATAGTCCAGCCAAATACATAATTTATAAAATATAACTTTGGATTGAAGTAAAAATTATAAAAATTAGCTAAATTGATCTTATTTTATTTTATTTTTTTTAAGTTTGTGAAAGAAAAATATAAGGGTATTTTTGAGAATCATCATTTAACCCATTTTTTGGTATATAACTTTCACACACTTTATTTTCAACCACTTTGGGACCCTCCTAATATTGAATACCCACTCCAAGCAAATGAATGATAAAATAACTACTAAATTAGAGGAATTTGAGTCCCACATCTCCTCCCTTGGTGATGGAAAAGATCAATAATCTAATATCTCTATGGCCTAACTATTCATGAATCATTCCATAACCTCTCTAATAATATGAAATCAAGTTTTCACTTGAGAAAATTTTCTCAAGGTCCAAAGCTCAATTTCCTTAAGTTTGATTGTATAAACCATACTAGTAGGGTCTACCATGTAGAACAATATTTTAGTCTACATAGTACTTCTTGCTAGAACAAGGTTTGTATTGCCTCATTAAACATAAAAATTTCATTCTTTAAATGGCACAAATGGTATAGGAAGACCAATATCAAATAATGTTGACTAAATTCATTTAATTCTTTGTTTGGTTTACTTTGACCCTAGGAGATACAAATATTTTCATACCCATTAAAAAAATTATAACAACTTGACTCTATGTATTGTTGGAGTTGATAGTGAACCCCACAATTCCCAAGAATCCCTACAACCAAAATGCCTATGACAAATGAGAGATCAAAGAAACTAATTTGCCATGTAATCCTGAGAGAAAATATTGAATCCACCCAAGTATCACACAAGCATATGATATTGAAATTAACTTGCAATAATTCTAACTTGAATGGAGTTGTCTTACATGGATTGTTGATTACAATGAATGTGCATGGTTATAAAAACATGAAAAGGAAAACCCTAGATAAGGATTGCATTAGATTGTGACAAGTGTCTTAATCTCGTGCAATTAGACATCTTGACCAATATTTAGTTCAATCTAATTAATAAAAAACACTCCTAAGTTTAGCTTAAGTGAATAAAGTAATAAGGGACTTAATGATTAATTAATTAGCAAGTGATCATCCTGATTACTCCAACACCCCCCTTAAGATCAACTTAGGGAGAAGCTATAAAACACTGACAATGATGGATGTATGGATGGGTCCTAGATACAAGTCTTGGTGAGGTACCCATGTACAAATAAATGAATATCTCATAATTAGAGAAAAGGAGAAAACCACATGGGAAAAAATCCTCTCCAGAAATGAGAAAATGAAATATGATTGCACTAGTGAAAGAAGGATAGGAGGACTCAATGTGTCCCCCCAAGGACTACTTCTATCATACAAGTACAATAGATTTCCCCCTAATAGGACAAAAAATAAGGATATGAATCCCCCCATAAAGAAGTAGGTCATGTGCCAATGATGAATTCCTAAGGAAAAAATATGATCCACTGTAGGAGCCTGCAAACTACATTTCTCCCCTTAGGAAGAAACAAAACTATTGGTGATTGGAGAAGCCAATCTAAAAGTATGGGTGAATCAAGCATCCAAATCCAAATGATGTGCACTTTTGAAAAGTGCTCAAGTATCCACACATGTTGGAAAGCGATGATGTCGATCCAAGATCCTATGAAGACTAATGGTGAACAAGTTGCAAAGGCAATGAAGATGGTGGGCCAATAATGATGATGTGGCTATTAGTAACAAGGAGATGAATTTCCTCAAAGCAATCCTCAATTTTCTATATAAGACTCCAAAAACAAGGATGATATGTCTACAAGATAAGAATCCCAAGTAGCTATGTCTGAAAGATGATGAATGACCTACTCTACTAAACCAATAGGGGCCAAAGATGTGGCAATATCAAACTAATTAAGAACAACAAAATATGATAATGTAGTCTCGATCTAAAAAGTGGGAA
>VDFB02086081.1:251532335-251569331 GCA_007258455.2 Sequoia sempervirens | reverse complement strand
CTAATTGACAAAAATTAAAATTTAATCTAAAAAAAATTAAAATTTAATCTAAATTAACTTAAGTAATAAAAAAAAAATGATTAAACAAAATTGAATTTAAATTGAACTAATGAGAATTAAAAACTAATTTAACAAAATTGATTAATCTAAATTAAAATCTAAGATAAAAATAAAAAAGCAGCAACTAAATAAAGCTTAATGATATCAAAAATGCGCAGCAACTAATTAAAATTTAAAGAAAGCTAATTAAGATGTAACTTAATTTAATTTAACTAATGAGAATTAAAATGTAAATAAAACTAAATAAAGCTAAATAAAGCTTTTCCGCAAAAGCTTTTCAGCCATGGCATTTGCTTAACAAAAATGGGTAGATGATCACTTGGGACTGCAATCACTGTTTCAAGTTCTAGACTGTAGCTCGCCAGAATTGGAGAAGTGAAAGGTCAATACCATCAAAGAAGTGTCTAGACTAGGAAAACAAACATGAAACAAAGGAGAAAATCTGTTCATATTAAATTCATTAGCTGGGACATTTAGGATGAGTGGGTGAAATAGTCTCAACGTGAATGGCATGGACGTTTGGAGTTGGCGTTGAGTCAGTTGAATAATTAATGTATTCTAATAGAGTAGAAACCAATAGCAGTGGGGACAACAACAAACAATGGCGATGCAGATTTGAGGCTGGAGCTTGCCAAATTGTAGAAGTGAAATATCAATACTAGCGAAAGAGAGTGCCACAGGCTTAGCGCACCAAATTGGAGAAGTGAAATTTCAATACGAACAAATAGTTAATGAGTGTTTGGAGGAGTGGAACTTTGCTACTCTTCAGGCTTCTGCAGCTTTTCTATAGGCTTTGGCAGCAAGAAAATGTTTATAGGAGTCAATATTGAACTCTATCCTTCCTTTCGTCCCTCCTTGAAAAATCTGCAGTTTTAGTTTAAAGAAGATTTCCTTTTGTCTTCTCGTACAAATTAACATAATAAAGGGATTACATGAGAAAATAGAAATGAACCGATCACATAAATAAGCAAAGAAATAAAAAGGCTCCTTAAAAAATTAGTCATATAACTGAATATTATCAGACTCTTGTGCTACTTCATAACAGGTAAACAAAGAAATATAATTCAACTTGAGATTGTTCAGGAAACATGAAAGATTCTAAAATTTAGTTAATGCTCCACTTGGATATGTGCACAATGAAATGAGAACTGCCAATTACAAGCCAAATCAGTAAACCACAAAGAAGTATCTTGTGAAAGAAAATGATATGTCTGCAACACTTTTGAAACATTAGTTTCTACCGTAGAGAATATTGGTTTTTAGCAAATAAAAACATATACTATCCATATGCAAACTTTCATTAAACAAAGATTTTCAACAAAAAAAAATGTGTCAGCTTCATCAAATGTATTAGGGAAGAATTTTCAAGTTAGTTTCAAGTAGCATAATAAATTAAACCCCAATCAACAATAGAGCACAATGAAATCAAGCATTATAAATACTTCAAAACAATATCACCTGGTTTTCAAGCCTTCATTGAATGACCTCCATTGGCCTTCTTCATCTTGCTGCAAATTGTATGATTTCCCTCAGATTGAAATGAAACTATAACCTATTCTTAAGACAAGCAAGACATTGAAGTAATGTGTGCTCAAGTACTCAAAGCTCTCAAGTATGCTATGTGTGAATTGTTGAAAGATAACTCTGTGTCTAAATGAGTTGAGAGAGATCCTTTTAAACAATGCCAATTTGAGAATGGATGGCTAAGATTAAAATTTGATAAAGCCCTAAGATCAGAGGTCAAGATTCAATGTGATGAGGAGCATTAGGGTTAGGGAAACATTAGGTCAAAGTTAGGGCAATCTTTGAAATGAAGGGTTGAGATTTAATTGAAAGCAATTAAATCAATGGTGTAGAAAAGGAGGTAGTTGGAATAATAGATATTATTTAATTTATGAAGGAAAGTTGACTTTTGGAAGACAATGGTTTAATTCATAAATGAGAATAAGACAGAAGGTAATAAATAATTATTTATTTGGTTGGATGGAAAGTGGGTTAAGTAAATAAATTTATTTAATTGAAGGATAAATGGTGATATTATTAAATAATTATTGGTAATTAGAAATTTATTTAATTATTAGAGGGAATAAGGATTGGTTAGTGGCATATTTAAATATATAAATGTAATTTATTTATTTAAATAATCATGGAGGAATAATTAATACTTTAATTATGTGGAGGAGAAGTGTGGTCATCATAGAAAAATGTAGCTCAAGGGCCTAGGTCATTTTTATGTGTCTACAGCTGCAACTCCAAGAAAAAAATTGAATACCTTGGCCTAGATGGGGAACAATACTATACAAATGTGGCAACAATTGAAGTGATTAGAGATTGTTTATGGTGTCATCTAGCCATTTTTTATAGTTTCCATTTTTCAACATAATCACAAAAGGATAATATGAAAACTCAATAATGAACTATGATATATCTCCAATATTACAAATACATGACCCTCAATATCATATAGAAACTCCCAAATATGATGCACAACTGAAAATGAAGTCTCCTAATGCAAATAGACTTTCTCCAAATTGCATTATGTCCAAGTTATCAAGTAAATGCATCAAATTGCAAAAATTCAATAGAATGTAACTAGGGCTAAATCTGAGAAAGTTAGATGGATAAAATGATGGAACTCTGAATCACCTTGGCAATGCTTTTGGAATCTGCAAAATTTGACAAATTGGTGAAAAGATACGAGCTTGAGAGTCAAAAAGGAAGCACTAACTTCAAGATGATAGAATATTATAGACATAAAATCTAATAAAAATTATTGCACCACTAGATAGTGCTCGAAACCAGCTTTCAAATGATGTCTCTTTTGTGAAAATTTGATACTTGAGTCAAAAGTCATGGAAGTTTTAAGAAAATTTCCTAATTAAGACATGATGGGGCTTCCATGATGGTCATTTGGTCGTCAAATTTAAGATAGTCACTCAATTTTTTAAAAAAATCACCAAAAAATAATTTTACTTCAAAATATGAAGTATTTTATGTGGTGTTGACTAGAGAGGATTTTTTTTGCAACAAGGGGGAGGAAATTTTTTCCTATAACTTGTACAATCCTTACGATGCCCTTCCAATATTGTTACAAAAAACCTTTGATGTCTTCTAGATGATGAAGTTGAATTTTGATGAATTGGTAGGCATTCCTTAGGTTTTAAGACCTTCTGAACAAAATGGTGGGGTTAAATCTGACCCAAAGTGCCTCAAAAAATAGTTTCCTCCTAGATGAGAACAACTAGCCCTTCGCGAAAAACCTTCAGCCTACGATAGTCTCCCCAGCTCAACTTCCTGATATGAGATGGATCTCCTATGGCCTATTCTCTGATACTATGTTAAAATTATTAACAATAACCTAAATGAAGCTAGCCACACTTCAAAGGATCAACCACAAAGAATACCTTCCACATGAATAAGAAAGTGTTGCAGCATGAGCATGAAGAGAACTTGATCAAATGATGATCTTGAATATATTAAAATAGAACTCATGAGATGATTTAAAAATGTACAAGAGCCTTGCTTATATAGGCAAGAGGAGAGGTAGTTTGATAACCACCTTCGTTGCAAACATTAAATGCCTAATGCATAATTTTAAATGTATGAGAGAAATATTAAATGCCTAGATAACTACATGCCTATTAATGCAATATCGTCCCATTAAATACTAGTTTCTAGAATACCATCTAGGAAACTAACTCCTAAGTAAACTTATTAATGATGTGAATAGGTCCTTACTAATATCTAGTTAGGAAATATCCCCATTCACACTAACAAACACTGCAATGTAAAAAGAAGGAGATTTATTTATAGAAGAAATATTTTTTCTATCATAAAATAATTGTATTAATGCTCTAGACTTCGACCTATATAAGATTGACTATTTTTCTATAAAAAATTCACATTATTTACAAACTTGCTTTTAGTGAAAATCCAACATATATTCATAATTGTCATAGGCCTATAATGGTATTAAAATAGAGTTGCATATATTATGGTATTCCAATAAGCATTTTCCTATCAAAAGTCAGATATAATGAAAATGTTCATAATGAACACAAGCTTTCCCAAAGGTAAACAAAATTAAAAGGATTCTGAACAACATAGACCTAAAACAAAGATAAAAAATATTAGCAATATTCACAATGATAAATGCCCTATTAAGGGTTGAGTTTATTGGCAATATTTTCATTATTTAGAGACCTATTAAGGTCAAGTAATAATTCCATTGTTCAGTAAACACAAACTTGGTAAAGATCAAAATATCATTCAAAATACTGAATAAATACAAACCTGATTTAAGTATATGCAACACAATGTACACACTTTTAGAAGAGAAAACAAAGGTTAAAAAAATTTGTAGACCGAGTAATGGTCAAAAGGTTTAAACAACAAACACCTATTAATTTCAACCCTAAACATCGTCAAAAGTCCTAGCAAATACTCATAATGTTCATAGACCAATTCGTGGTAAAAAATACTAATAGACAATCAACATACATAACAACCTATAATGGCCAAGACTCACAACACCCGTGCTATTCTACACACTTTCATATGCTATAGTTAGCTAAAAATAATACACAGACTTGTGTGCAACCTAAAAAATAAGCGACTTTTCCGTAATCAAACACAACGTTTTTTACTCCTTTAGGGCAATAGTAGAGTCTAGATATAAGCTTAATGGATTCAAAACATCAAAACAATATATCCCATTATTTACAAACTAAACTAGATCAATCACAAAGAGTGATTATGAGGGAAAGAAAAAATATCTACTTCTAAATTTAATCATATGCTATTATTAAACAATAGTGCTACCCATGTATGATAATAGAAAACCCATAGAATAAAATAATCGTATGCATATAAGCTGTACAATAGAACAAAGGTCAAATTCCTTTGTCAATATTTAATGACATCCACTACCCTCTTGATAAATTCGACCATAATCATCTTTCTAAAATTCCTTTTTGTTTGCGAATTTTACCACAAATCAAATGAAAGCTCAAGTTTGAAATCAACATGTTAAAATCCTTAGACCAAATATTTCTAAGGTTCACATAACTTTTTGCTTCCCTCTTGCCATTTCTTTCCTACTTCTTTCATTTTTCTTTTCTTTTTTATTCCATCAAACCCTTGAGTTTTTCCTAAATATTCTTAAGTTGTCTTCACTTCCACTTTGCGACTTTGTTGGATTCTTTAAGACTTGATTAACTTTACATTGATTAAATCCATTCAATGCATTCTTACTCTGGTTAACCACAATGAGCTCAAATTCTATTTCAATTAATAAAAGATAATAATCAATAATATTTACCAACATATCTATGTATATATATGTATGTATGTATGTAAATGTGTATGTGTATGCGTATGTGTATATATATTTAAATATATATGTACATATGTATGCATGCATATATATGTATGTTTATATATGTATATATACATTCATATATATATATATATGTGTGTGTGTGTTTATATATGTATACACACACACATATATATATCCTTTTAGCAAAAATTTCAAACAAAGATATGTATTTACATACATGCATACATATATATACATTCTCCCATATATATATATATGCATATTTAATAATTTTTAATTGAGTAATTGTGCAATCTTCTTTGTGGTGAAATCCTATCTAGCCTTGGACATAAGAACGAGAAAAATATCTAGGAGAGAAATCAATATTGATTAACAAGGAAACATGAACAAATGAGATAAGAACAACCAAAATCAAAATGATGTTACCATGCAAGGAAACATCTCATCTTCAACTCAAGATGAACATGAAAATGAGATTAGGAAAATTCACCGCCAGCAATTCACTACCGAAAATTCACCGCTGATAATTCACCATGGCAAAATTCACCACCATGAAAAATTCACCTCAAGGAAAATTGACCACCAACAATTCACCCCACGGAAAATTAATCCCATTAACATTTTTTAATATATATTTCTAGAACTTTGAAAAAAAAATTGCAAAAGAATAATTTTCACTGTATTTTTATTATCATTTTTATTATCCTAAATCAAATTATTCTTTTGAAAAAAAAATCATTTTTTTGAAAATATATATTAAAAAATGTTAATGTGACTAATTTTTTGTGCAATGAATTGTTGGTCGTGAATTTTCCAATGGTGAATTGCTAGCCATAAATTTTCCTAGAGCCCATGAAAACATGATATGAAATTGTAACAATATTTCATGTGTGTGTTTGTGAGTTCTCAGATTCATCTTGCACATGTAATTCTCCCATATCTTCTTCCCTCTATTGAGTGATCCTCTCCATTTGCATCTGAGAGGGGGAACTAGTTTTTCTTGCATACACTTTCTTCAACCAACAAGGTAGTTATTCCATTAATCATAGTATCATAAAATTGTAAAAATAATTCACTCAAAAGCATCATAAAGATACTAAATTCACATCTATATCCTTTAATCAATATTTAACTGATATTCTTATTAATCACATGATAAATGAAACAACACAATCTTAGTGTGAATATCCACAAACCATAATTTTAAAAATCATGTGATTAAAAGACAAGTTCCACATAATGGCTAGTCCCTACCTCTAGTTGATTAGTAATATTTTTTACTTGTGAAATAATTGATTTTGTTGGTTGAAAGATTTCATTGACGATGATTTTCAAATTTTGTAAGAAGTTTGAACATTTCTAATTTTCTTAATGATTTTGATTGGGGTTGAATTATAGATTTCCATAAATAATTCTTCTAATAAATTTTATAAATTTAAAATATATTATCTAAACACCTATATAAAATAATAAATTTATTTTGAATTGTAAATTTGTATATACATATATATAGATTTAGATTTAGATTTGGATATAATTTTATATTAAACTTGAGAAAAATAAAAGCATTCTGGAAAACAATGATTGCAATACTTAGGTATTTATACACGATAAAGTAAGATTATCATATTATGGAAGTTAAAAGGTTTTGAACACTGCTGCGGGAGGCGGTAATAAGGAATAAATCCAAAGAGCTCACTGGAGAGACTAAGGAATTTGAATAATGATAAATAGAAAAAACCTTGGACGGTAAGAATCGTCTTCTAACCAGCGGACGGTTCCTTTCAAACACTTTGGTGGATATGGGTTTTAGGGCTATTGGCGGGATTCACTCTATTAAATGTGACAATAAACAAAGTAAATGATAGAATTATCTCGTCTGAAGTAAATTTGAATGAAACGTCCACGGAATTTCGAAAAGAAAAGGAAATAGCGCATTGTTATTGGGAAAGCAGACAATCTTTTTAAAAAGTAAATCCTGAGATTATCTTTAAAAAATCAAATCATTCGTTTCTTTGAATATATTTTCAAAATAGGAATAAATACAGTAAGTAAAACAATTATGGTCCCTTCAATGCAGTACAAAGTGATTCATTGAATATGATTATCTTAAAAAATTAAAGCTTGGATTCTCTGGATATGTTTACAAGGAAGGAATAAATACAGTTAATAAAACAGTTACGGTCCCTCCAATACAGCGCAAGGTGATTGATTGAACATGACTATCTTATAAAACATGTAAAGCTTTGGTTCCCTGGATATCTTTTACAAAAGATGAATAGATACAGTTGAATAAGACAGCTATGGCCCATCTAGTGCAGGACAAAGTGATTATTAATGTCACATAAAAATAAGGCCGTTCTATTCTCAGAAGTATGGCTGCTTTTGACGTGTCTCTATCTCATGACAAATAAGTCAGACAATTTTAATTTTGAATTTTGAAAATGTGACGTTAAGTTCATGATTTTCAACCTTATGATTGTAATTGTAGAAATGATATTAATTATGAACAAATGGTTAAATATGATTGGTTAATGGTTATATCAAGGTAGGTGTGTGAATATATGTAATAAATATTCCAATAAGATGTTTATAAGGATAATATAGAGTTCAAATGCTTGAGGTATATACATGTATAATAGTACATATTACCACTTTCTATAAGATTGCACCATTTATTGGTATATGTGTATTAAGCTATTTTTTAAATTGAGTCACAAAATTAAAATGACATGGATACACAAATTTCATCATTATATTTTATCCCCACTTTAAGATACATATTAAGAATCTTAACAATTATATATCTCAATGTATGTGGCATTTTATAACATTTATGAAAAGTAAATATTTAGACATCAAAATATGTGAAAGATGGTTTGTTGTTGTGTACAAACCACATAGTAATTTTTTTTTAAGAATTATGGATCACTTCAATGTTGAAATGCTTTAATTTTGCTCTTCCATATTTTTCTTTTATAATTATAATTCATAACATTTACTTTCTTATAATTATATTTTTGTTAGAATTATCTTGGTTGCCTGACCCCTTTAATGAAACCCGCTCTCAAGGGTTCCCCTACCAAAAAGTTGGTTTCCTACTCTGCCGATTCTTTGAAGGACAATATTGAGAACCCTGAAGCTAGTAGAGATTATGTTTCTTCCCTTCCTACCTCTGTCAGAGATGTTGGAACTAGATTTCCCAGCTCCCCTAACCCAGATGACCTCATTTTAGACTGGGATCAGTCTGGAGATATCCTTGCCTCTGTTAGATGTGGCATTGGTGATATTTTCAGGGTTATGAAATGGGCCTATCAAGAAATCAATGACATTAATCTCAAAAACAGGGTTCTAAATAGCAAGTTAAAGGAACTGGAACTGAAGATGTCAGCTTTTAACAATGAAGAAGGAAAAAGAAAAAAGAACAATACTGGGACGAGAGATGATGACATTGAGGACAAGTATAAGACTCTAGAAGTTGAAATTGTTATAATAAAAAACAATATGAAAATTGTTGTGGAACAAAACCATAGAATGGCAAGGCACAATGCCATTATCATTAATGCAATGTCTGAAAAGTTGGAAAAGTCGCAACATGGTTCGTTGGTTGTTGACCTAGAAGAGGACAAGGATAAAAGCAAGAATGAGGACCCCTAGATGGTCCAGATCTTAAAGAGGGGGGTTCAGGAGATGAACAACATGGAAGCTGAGACAACAAAATTTTTAAAGTCCCAAGCTTAGTTGTTGCTGGTGTTTTGTCTGGTCTTTTTGGGGTCTTTTTTGTGGCCCTTCCTAGCCTTTTTTTGGTGGCTGTTGCTTTGTTATTTTAATGTCCTCTCTATAGCCTCTCAGTTTCTTGGATCTTTGACATTTTATCTCTTTTTTGTAAACTTTGTGGTTTCGGGTCCTTGTAAAACCCATTTTTTTCCTCTTTCAAAAACATTTACTTTCTTAGTAAACAACATTTTTGAATAACTTTTATATGGTTATATGTAAACTCATATATATAGTAAGTATGATAGTGATTTTAATTTTTATATTAAGTTTAGTTTTGGTTTTATATTGTCTTTCTAAGATAAGTTTAATTTTTATAATATTTTGATTTACTTTCTATTTTTGTAGACACTAAAAATCTCGCATACATTCATATTCATACCATTACCTTCACCTCAACATCTAACAACATCCACTAATTAACACAATTCATCATACCTTAATTAATTCACTTTATGAAAATCAAATTGATTAAAAAATGTTTTACTATTGAATTAATTTAAATAAATCATCTTCACAAAAATATTAAAATTTTAAAATAAGTTCAAGTAAATATAATATCCTTAAATAATTTAATAAAAGTTATGCTAAATCTATCAACAAATCAATCAAATTAATTAATCAATTAAATCAAACTAGGTAAAAAATAAAATAAAATAAATTAATTAATTGATCAAAATAATTAAATAATATTAGTAAATAAATGAATTAATTTGTTAATAATAGTTCTCACCTTTTCACATCCAGTCCATCCTTAATGGGGGTAAAATCATCATCTAAGATTAAATCCATCATTTTATCATCTTGATTTTGAGTAAGGATGTACTATCAATTTGAACAATAAATGTTTTATCATTTGTAGAGCATATCCATTTGTCAAGAGGTATTACATTATTATTTTAGTTCATTCTTTTTTATGCAATTCATTTTTTCACTCTACTAGAGGTAATTGTTTGATTCAGTTTAAATCCGCCCTTATAATTTGGCATGCCTATTGGGAAGCAAACCCATACTTTCCCAATTACAATTCTTACATTGTCATTGATAAAATATTTTATTAATGCTTCATTTGTTTCTTGTTATTTGAAAAAAAAAAGATTTTTATAAGGGACTTGAATCCCCAAAATGCAAAATGCTACTACATCAAAATAACACACTACCAAAAAATAGGATAAAAATAGCTAAACAAGAGCTAATTGATGGAAAAAAATGAAAGAAACAACAACACATCAAACTATTTGAAACTACTTAGGGCCTCCACCACTTCTAACTCTTGTTGATAATGCTTATCAACCAACATCAACCGTTCTTCTTTCTCCTCATCAAAATTATTCTTTTTGCCATGGGTACAGGTACCCGACCCCTACTCCACATCCATAATCATAGAATTATCTTGTTATTTAATGTATGTTGATTACATTCTATCTAGCAAAAAATGACTCTTGCATTAAAAAAAGAAACATTCACAAAATTTTAAGTTGGTTTTATAAGACTATTTTAGTTTTATGAGCTTCTTTTGTGAGGATTTGAGTGGTTGGTCAATTCCTCTCTAATTTAGTACTAGAGCAATTATTATTTCAAAGCGGCTACTAGGTATTGATAGGTGTTGATTCTCAAATGTTTTTTTTTTCTCAAAAAGCACTAGTGATTTTTATTTGACTTTGATTTAAGGTAGAGTGAAATGGGAGACTTGAGAAGCCATCAAAATAGTTGTTATTCAATAAAAACCCATTTCAATTATACCCAACCACAATTGGAGCTAATGAACAAGTGAGTTAAATGAAATAAATCCTACAAAAGACAAGTTATTGGAACCTTGCACCATTAGATTAGTAGAATTGGTCACTCAAAATACTAAAAGATATCAAATATGTTGAATGAGGATCATCGATGGTCACATGGTTAAATGTGTCATTTTTGTTTTTGTTAACCAATATAATAGATTATATCTTATTACAGGAATATATTTTGAATAACTAGAAATGAATTGGAAGATGATGAGATGACATCATGTTGGATTTTACCTACTCTTTTCATGTGCATGCATCTTGCTAAGCAATGATATATAAATTTTTTATCAACTATTTGGAATTATGATATATTTTTAGTTCATTATAATGTTATTCATTTAAAAAAACTTTTCTTTCTTAGGAGTCTGATAGGTTTGTACTTGAAGAACTACATTCCCCCATACTAGCAACAATTCATTTTTTTTGTAATCCACCAAGACTCACACCTATGGCATTTTCCAAGCTTTAGATCAATCAAATTACAAATGCATTCATTATTTATAACAAAAAAGTTTCAAAATTACCATGCATATGACCCAATACACCTCATTTTTCTAAAGTTTAATTAATACAATGGAATATCACACCTAGGTTCCCATAAAAATCATAGGAAAATAATGAAATTTGGAAACCTAAGTGATTGACCTAAATGATCTATTATAAATAATTTAATATTTATTTCATGCACTTACATAGTAAATTTACATATATGACATGCATTTAAATGAAACACGATACATAATGTACTTTAGGCATGCAAGAGGGAAATAAAAAATTTCAATCACAAGATGTTTAATAAATGTTATCCTTGTAACATGATATACAAACAACACATGTACACAATGCAAGCTTCCTCTAAACAAGCATTACATGTCATTATTTTCTTCTACATATTAGGCATATCAATAAAACATCATCTCTTTCAAAATAAATTGAAATACTCACACAAAAGTATACAATGTTCAATCAATTTCAAAGACATATACAACCAATTTTACAATAGGGGATTTTCATAGTCACATAATCACAAATGGATACACAAGAACAATTAACTCTATTCACAATAGCAAGAATTTAATAATACAAGGAAGTGGTTTACACATGATAAAACCTATCAATAAACAAAAGGGAGAAACTCACTCCACAATTTATGCATTCCTCAAACATACATATGCAAGGAAACATATTGAGCAAAAGAATGCTACTTTCCACACACACAAACACACCAAGTTCCTACACATGCTCATATTCAACATGATCTCTACTAAAAAGTGTAGTTCTCCAAGTCTCACACACACGACATTATCCAAGAGAAAAAAAAGAACCAAAAACATAATAACAATAGTAATATTTAAGATATAACATTGAAATGTCACAATATATATTATAATCCACAAAAAAAATCATCTTAGGAAAGAATAAGAGACATACCAAGGACATCATGTTGATGTTTCACCTAATGCACAATGTAGGACATTGGCAACACCTCAATGAGATTTCCATTTCCCCATGAAATTTGGAACAAGTTGAAGACATAAATCACATGATTCAAAGTCACTATTTTGATCCTATAAGAGATTGTAGATTCACCATAATGATGGTTTGTTCCTAATCCACCGTTTTATTCACTAGTGAACAAAAAACAATAGTAGGATCATGAATCATGTACCTCAAATCCACTCACTAAATACACTCAAAATATCTCATAAGAACAAGGGGAACCTATGAAAAAGGTGGGACAACTAAGAGATACTAAACCTCAACTAGTCAAAATTTGACCATATATTTCCAAAGCATTGAGTAAGATTGGGGTAAAAAGACTTAAATACATTCTATGAAAAAATCAATAACACCCAAAAATAAGGGGTAAAACTTCACAAGAATTTTCTTCACTTCGACATACAAGCCCTCCACCAATTGGAATGAAAACTATATTGTTTTTGCAAACTTATGCTTCCCAATGAAAAAATAGGGCATAAAGTATAAATTGCAATACTTTTTGACAAATTGAAGAGATGGAAAGACATACAAGACCAAGGGGTAAAAATTTCATCTAGGGTATGTGTAGGATCATGATGGGCCAAAAAGTGGCGATATGTGGGTATGTGTAGGGTATGTGGCTGATGACTATTTTTTACCCAAAATTGATGAAACGAAAAAGGTTTTTCAAGGATATTCTCAGCTTTCCACCAATATAAATTATGCTTTACTTTTAATTTAATAAATAATTATTATTCATTTTCTATTTGAATTATGACTAAAGTCTTGATTGATAGGCTGATTGAAAAACATCTATAGCTTTCAAACAGTATCACATTTTTTGAATTTGAAACATGCATCACATTCTATGATTTGCATACTATAGGATTAAAAAAAAAATGATTTTCATGAAGTTTTGACCAAGTTAAGGAGGTCAGACATACGAGATACTATATTTTTTAAAAGTTGTAGTAAAAAATTCATAATTAATTATTTACTTGAAAAATAAATTACAAAAAATTATGCATCACATCGGGACATGAGTCCTCTACTTATATCTAAAATATTATAAAAAAATATTATCATTTTATTATGGTTAGGGTGGTCAGACAAACACCTAATTCTTATTTTTTCCCTGAAATTTAAGTACTATTGCATTGAAATTTCAAATTTTGACCAAATAGATTTAAAAAATAAAATAAACCTAGTAGTTTAGAAACTACATTCAATTTTCTACAGATTCTTTTTAAATTTTTTTTTGAAATAATATAGATAACTTATTCAAATTTTTACATCAAGTTGCCTAACTCTGATTGTTTTGAGTTTTTCGCCACTTAAGGGCCTATTTTTTCCATGATGATTCTGCACATACCCTCTACATAAATTTCATATTAAATGATTGGAAATACTTCATGTCTAACAAATTGGGAATGATGGTATGAAAAAACGATGCTAATACATGGGAGAGACACTAGTGTATGGGAAGTACTCCAACATGCTAGACTATAGTTCAAAAATTGTGCTATAGTAAAGCCAACACTATAGTCTAATTTTAGTTCTAGCATCTAGAGATAGAGATTGAATGAAAGGTCTCTATGGGACCCATAATCATGACATCATCTGATACACTCTACTAGGTTTCTCTAAAATGGAAAAGACCGAAAAAAACTATAGGAAATTGTAAAGATAAGGTTAATTATTAAAATGTCACGCATAACCTCACAATAAACCTAATCTATAAAATGCATACAAATAGAAGAGAAACTTCCCATGAGGAAGGATATCTACTAGGAATCTAAAATAAGAACATGAGTTAGCAAGGAGGAATAATTCCAACCACCCCACTCACTCTCACTTCACAACGAGACAAAAACAATAGGATTGCACCACCCAATGGTAGGTTCATGAACATAAACCACAACAATTTAGGGGAATAGATCAAACCAACATCACTTAAACACCAAATTTGAACATTTTCTAAGACATTAAGTTAATTTTATGCCCAAATCAAATATTTTTAAAACTTCATTTTACTAATAATCATAAAGTCAAATATGGTGAAATTATAAAACATTATGCTCATTCAAAATTAATTTTGAGATGTGATAAAATAAATAATAATATCCTCACCACCTTTATGGGTGGAATGTAATATAACTCTAAAAAAACATAAACATCATTTAAATTGTTAAATAATTCCAATCTACCATAAACAACTATCATGATTTAAAGATACTGAAAAAATAGCACCCTCACAATATGACGTGTTAAAAAATATAAGATGAAATCAATAAATTATTACATTTAAAGGCCTCATAAAATATATGGATGGATCATAAACAACAATGACATGAAATAATAATAACTATTATCATAATCACTATTATAATTTTCTCAAGGACCAATTTTTAGTATTCACATTTTTAATAATGAGGGATATAAAATTTCAAAGGCTACCATGAGATTCCATTATTATCTCCAAGAAGAATCTTCCAATTAATCCTAACAATAATGCTAATTTATTGTCACCAAACCATGTGGTACCACCATACCATGCTAGGAGATAGTTAAGCATGAGCAAACATACTCACACAAAACATATGGAATTTATAAACAAAAATGCTAAGAATTGTGGTACCACCATACCATGCTAGGAGATAGTTACATAAGCATGAGAAAACATACTCACACAAAAAATAGGGAATGTCTAAAACACACATGCTAAGAATTGTAAATCATCATAGCATAAACATCCCTAAGAATATGATCAACCAACACAACATACACATGCTAAAAATTGATCAACGAATAAATTATACACATGCAAACAATTATGATCAATCAACATAGTATAAACATACACAACAATTATGATCAACCAACATAGCATAAACATTACCAAAGAGGAAAAATCACCGATAAATAGGAATAAGAGATGAACCACATCACATAGTATACAAACATCAATGAGTAAGCATCCTATACATGTATGCACATTGCAACTAAGATATCAACCAATCACATACACATGGTGAAATTTAGGTCTCATTTTAGATATGAAATCCAATTAAAATAAGGATGGGAATCCTAGAGGAAAGACGAGGAGTGTTACCACCATAGTTCTATGGTTATGCAAGATCATGCATCTTTTTTGCAAGGCCAAGGTCATTGTTGTCCATATAGACCCTTTACAAGCATTGAAGTATGTCATTGAATTAAAATTTCTGTCATTTTATTTACCCAATGAGGTTCAACTATCACTAACATAATAACTCTCACCTACTAGATCCTTTGAATCAATTTTACATTTTGGGAAAAATCAAGAGACAATCCTTTCCTACGTCTTGTACCTTAAATCTTAGGTTGATAATCCCAAGTCACTAAATATTTGAGTGCAACACATAAATCAATGCAACAAAACTAGAATATCATTTTTTTGGAATAATCTAAAAATATTCTAAATTTAAAATATTAAGGATTCATTTCATCTCTCATTCCAATTCATTCATATGCATTCACAATTTGAAAAATTTAAAATATTTTCTCAATGCAAAACTATAAAATTATCTCAAAAAGTCAAGTAATATCAAGTCTTTGGAGAGGAAATTCCAACTTCAATTCAATCCACATGAAAAAATTCATCCTTGTAATAGAATTTCTAATCTACCAAGATTTCCTTCAATCTCCTTTTTTTTTAATTTTTTCAAGAGTGGTTTGTGAGATATCTTTGGAATTGAAGGAATGAGTTCAAAATTCAAGTCTTTTCCTTTTATCTCCTATCTATTTTTCATTTCCTTTTTATCTCATTTTCTATTTTCTATTACCTTTTTCTCATTTTCTATTTTCTATTTCCTTTTTACTAATTTTTATATTTCATATTTTCTTCTCCCAGATTACATATAACAAATAACTAGAATTTCCTAATTATTTTCTTTCCCATTTTAAGTGATAATGAATTTCCCCAATTAATTTTCTAAGAAATAAAATATTTTCCATTTCATAATTTAAATTATAATTAAATAATTTCAACTTTATTTTCCCAACCAAATCAGATAATTTTAAATCAAAAATAAATTAATTGCAATAAATTGTTCGATCCAATTTTTTATACATTTTAGTATAATTTTCCCTTTTCCTAAATTTAATGATTTCCCAAATGTGTCAAATATAATTAAAATCCAATTATTTATCCTTTGAATTATAAATAAAAAAAAATAGCGAAATAAATAGTCACCATTGAAAGTATACATTTACAACTTTTCCACAACAGATGGATACTTGAATTGTCAATGATTTGGGTCTATAACTGAAAGGGAAAAAGAAGAATTTCCATTTATTTGAACCAAGTATGATCGAGGTTTCCAAACACAATAACCAACATTGACATCTCAATTATAAACACCATTGGGAAAAAAACCTAAACATACATACTTAGGTGAGGAAATAAGTTTGTACATACAACATATATAAGAGATGAAGCAATACACTACCATAAAATGGGATAGGATGTCATATGTATACAACAAAAAAATAATTATATCCATAAATATTAAAATATGATAACAAACAATAATCTAGATTGAAAACACAATAATAATATCCATTCAAATGTGAGCATGTGCATATATATAAATATAAAATATAGGATGCTAAGATTAATTAATTATCACATCTATAATTCTAATACATATAAAGATAGAAATGGAATAAAATTCTATAATAATATAGTCATAGAAATAATAACATATGCATCTCAAAATATACAACACAATTGGGGTGTCAATCATGACATATGTGCATAAGGGATCTCACACCTTAAATGCAACAAACAAAAAATAATAAAATATATCAAGTCCTCATAAGAAACTTATTACAACACCATACATACATCACAATATAGGAAATATAAACAATCAATATATAAATCAATACTATCTCTAACATGCAAGTAATCTAGACAAACATCATAAAATGGATGCAATACATCTCTTATGGAAAACATACTAATGAATGACTAAGGAATAATAAAAACAATAAATATTAATAAAAATGGTGAAACTAAAACGCTAATAACCACTCAATGCAATATAAACAAGGATAATCTAAGCATCCAAACTATATAATAAAGAATGTAATAACCATAACATAAATCTCAAAGCATATAAAAGTATGGGAATGACGTCCTTCACCACTAGGATTAGGCTTAATCTTGTCAACCTACAAATAGATAAGGACAAGATATTGTTCATACACAATACTCACACAATGGATCTCAAAATATCAACCATCTATACTCTTACCAAGTCTAGATATCAAACCCAAAAAACACATCTCTAAAGGTTGCACAAATTAGGTGAACATCAACAACTAGGTATGAAGCCGCCATAAAGATCACAACTCACTATCCTACAACTTCCACTATAATTGAGGACAAGAAACAACCACATGGACCACTAACCATAAGTGAACATTGTCTTAAACCTAGGACTAGTATTACTATTATGAAACTCCATTTAGCTCTTTATAAGCCAAGGGAAGGAAAATAACCTTATAAAATCCACTCTTTATGATATTTCACAAAATAAGGTTGCATATCCTATAGTATCTCCTAAGATTGAGGCCTTATCCATAAAGCTTCAACTCAAAATATATGGAAATCTATCCCTCAAGACAATAAAAAACTACCTCACCTCCATACTCACAAAAATCATACCTAACTTCCAATGATGGATTATATTCATGAGATCCTTGCTCTAGTTCCACTCTTGAAAAGTGAGTATTTATTTAACACTCTATCTTCTTAATACAAAACTAATCTCAACTTATGGGTTCTTAGAGGAAGCTATATAGGAAAAAATGTTGAACAAGACAACTAAGATGGGGGGTGAATTAGTTGTAGCAACTTTATCCTTAAAATTTTTCATCGGAAATTAGATCAGTTATCATTCAAAAATCATTTACTTTGCTAATGTGATTAATCATTAAGTGTAAAAGAAGAAAATGAAAGAAATAAAAAACCATACACACAACAATACCAGATTTATGTGGAAAAACCAATAAGGGAAAAACCACGGTGAGGATTGGCTCACAATATAAATAATATTAAAACTGAATACAAAGGATCATTGCCAAAAAAGGCTCACTGCCAAAATAGGACTTACTATCCAGAATAGGACTCACTATCCACAAGGGTTAACCACCTGGAGGGCTCACTGCTACACAGATACAAGGAAGATAGAATATATTTGTTATAGAGAGAAAACTATCTCAATGCAATGGAGGTTTCCACCATAATTCGCTCACACTTGTAGACATGCTTGAATGGTAGAGTACACCTTCAGCTCACTGCCTCCAAAAACTTGCCACTTTGATTTCACACTAATCTACTCAACCACACTCTTTATTTCACACCTATCTTGCTCTTTCACTTGTACTCTTTTTTTCCAAAAATATCTCAACATATATTTATACCATCTTCAACTTTTTAAACTCATCCAAAGTTGGGCACACACCATTTGTATTTCAAAATTCAAATTAGGTCAGCACCCAAACATTATATGGTGGAATTAGAATGAGGGAGACCCAAATGCGTACTTAATAAGGACCTAAATAAGTCCCAACATGCCTTAACATGCTTCCAAAAAAAATTTCAAGTAGTGTTTTAACACAATGTTGGCCAATACCAGTGTAAAAAACATAAAAAAAATTAAGCACATGCAACCTTAACATGATCCAATAATTTTGGTCAAAAAATTTCACTTGAGGGTATGTGCAGGATCATCATGGGAAAAATAGGCCCTTAAGTGGCAAAAAATTCAGAAAAATCAGAGTTAGGTAATTTGACATAAAAATTTGAATAAGTTATCTATATTATTTCAAAAATATTTAAGAATAGAATTTGTAGCAAATTGAATGTAGTTTCTAAACTACTAGGTTTATTTTTTTAAAAAAATTTATTTGGTGAAAATTTTAAATTTCAATGCTTTTAAATTTCAGGAAAAAATAAGTAGGTGTCTATCGACCACCCTAACCACAATAAAATGATAATATTTTTTATAAGATTTTAGATATAACTAGAGGACTCATGTCTCGATGTGATGCATACTTTTTGCAATTTTTTTCCAAGTAAATAATTAATTATTAATTTTTCATTACAACTTTTAAAAATATTAAAACTCATATGTCAAACCCTTAACTTGGTCAAAACTTCATGAAATTCATTTTCTTTTTAATCTTATAGTATGTGAAGCATAGAATGTGATGCATGTTTGGATTCAAAAATGTGATACCATTTGAAAGCTATAGATGTTTTTCAATCAGCTTATCAATCTGTACTTTGGCCATAATTCAAATAGAAAATGAATAATAATTATTTATTAAATTCAATGTAAAGCATAATTTATATTGGTAGAAATATGAGAATCTCCTTTAAAACCCCTTTTCTTTTCATCAATTTTGGGTAAAAAAAAGTCATCAGCCACATACCCATCATATCACCACTTTTTGGCCCATCATGATCCTACACATACCCTTGAACACAACCTCATCAGCTTATCCTGAGAATTGTAAGTCATAAGACCTAAATAAGAAAAAATATGGATCAACTACATTTCTCCCAGACCTTAGCCAAATACACAGAAAAGCTTAGTTCACAACTAGTGAACATATCTCACACTACACAATGATCCATAAACCTAAAATTTGGATATAGCAACTTCAAACAACCATGATCATTACCTCAGATCCTTACTAGCATAGCAGCAAATCTCATAGAAAAACTTGGAGAAAACACTAAATACCTGCAACCTTTCTTTATTATAATTTTCTCAATATCCTTAACATATATGGCCAATAACAAACATTCATGAAATCAATGATAGTGAAAACCATTTGACATCAATGACAACACCTTCATAATTGCAAAAATCCCCCCCTTTGTTATTGATGGCAACACATGATGTGAAAATCCATCAAAGGAAACACAAAAACTTTGAACACACTTTCTCATGATTTTACTTTCTCCCCCTTTGACATCAAAAAAAAGGAAAAAAGATATTTTCATTGATTTCCCCTTTGACATTAGAAACATTACCAATACTGAATACTCCTCATTAGGAGTACACCCAAATAACTACACAATTACAACACAAGATACTACCTACTCCCCTTGAGAGGTAGCCACCAAACACTAGTCTAGAAAGAGGATAGATCCATAGATCCACTGTATTGATGCATCTCCATATGCATCTAGTTCAATAAAAGAGTGAAAATGACCCCTAACTTCTCTTTCTGATACTCAAAAGTATCTTTAGGAAGAACCTTCATAAATATGTCAACAATATGATCCTTTGTAGGTACATATTCAAGCTTTACTTTATTCTTCAAGACCTTTTCTCTAAAAAATTGATACATGATAGATATATGTTTTGTCCTTGAGTGCATCACTAGATTCTTTGAAATGTTAATTGCACTTGTATTATCATAGAAGATAGAAATGGGATCATCATACATTACTCTAATATCCTTCAATATTTTTCTCATCCACAATAATTGTGTGCAGAAAAATGTTACAACAATATACTCAACTTCTACAGTGGATAAGGAAACTGAATCTTTCTTTTTACTTAACCATGGCACCAATCTGCAACCCAAAAAGAATGCACCACCACTTGTACTTTTTCTATCATCCACACAACCTGCCCAATCTACATCTATATATGCACTTAGTATAAATTCAGTATACCTAGGAGACCATAAGCCATAATTTGGAGTGCCATTCAAATATCTAAATGTTCTCTTTATATCAACAACATGTGTTTCTCTAGGATCTTCTTGAAATCTAGCCACAAGACAAACTGCATGCATGCTATCCAGTCTAGTAGAAGCTAAATACAATAGTCATCTAATCTGTAGTACCCCTCTGTTTATGCTTATGCTTTCTGCTGTTGTGTTTTTATACTGTTAGATTATGATACCTTGTTTGGATATTTTGATCGCTGGTTTTGAGCGATAGTGGATTATTTTGTGACATGATGATACTTGATTGATGATTATTGATTTCAGACATGATTGGATATAGTTTAGATGTTTTACTTTCAGCTGTTGATTGATATGATATGTTTTAGCATAGATGTTATTTTCAATTGTTATTGTTATGTACATGTTTATGATGGACTAACAATTATTTATTACGTTAGTCTGCTGTGAAGTGTATTGGTGTGGAGAACGGAATCGCATCACTCGCTTGCGAGTGCCCTGCGATATCTGTGATTTTCTCCGCACGGTGTGTCTGTTTAATGCTTTATATATATTTGTATGCATGTTATTTGCTTGGTTGTAGGATTTGCAGGTACATGACACCGACTCCACCTGTGTATTCAGGTCTGAGCGTGTCAAGACTCAACGGAAACGTTGATCGGGAGATAGTAGTCTGGTTTACCCTAGTCTAGTCTTTAACCCTAGTCATAGTATTTTGTCTGTTTTAGTTCAGAGTCATAGGTTTGTATTGTTATTTTCTGTTTGGATATATTGTTTGAAAAGTAAATATTGGTTAATTTTTAATGTTGGAATATTGTGCTTTAATTATTGTTATTTAATTAATGTTTAAATGTGGTTGAAATTTACTTGATTAATAATTTAATTCATTAATTAGCTTATTTGGTTAAATAGTTGGTCTTAAAAAAAAGATTAAACTATTTTAATTAAATTAATTAATTAATTAAATTAATTAATTAATTAAATTAAATTATTAATTAAATTAAATTATTAAGTGTGTAAATTATATTGCATTTTAAAAAAATAGAAAATAAAATAAAAATAAAATGCATGTAAATTAAAATTGAGTTTTGAAAATTTAAAAAAAAATAAACATTTGCATGCAATTGGAAATTGAAATTGGAAAAGATATCCGAGAAGTGGTTGAGATAATTTTGGCATCTTCTCGACATGTGTGCAAGTTTCATTTTAATGAGGTTGTTGAAAATTTGTTACGGGAGGTTATTGTGGATCTCGGAAAAAATTATAGAGGCTATTCCATTTTTCCTCACGGGGAAATTAACAGAACTCTGGCAAAAATTCTTTTACTGTGCAAAATCTTTATTTCTTTGAAGTTGTTATCTCTCTGGTTGTATATTTGTGGAAGATCCCTTGGTGGGAGGATCTTTTGTGTTGGTTGGAAAAGCTTTTGGAGATTTGTGCATTACAAGCAAAAGGATTTCTTCTTCAGACAACCTTCTATTTACAGGTATTTTTCTTGTGATATTGGTTTCTTGTTTATTTTAAAAGAACATCTATTTGTTGGAATCTCTACTTCTTGGTATTTGTTTGTGGAAAAACTTTCTGAAGATATCTTATTTGTCTGTAAAAATTTTCAAGAATTTAGGCAAGTAAAAGAAAGAAATCAAACTAGATTATTTTAGAAAACCCCTGTGAAAGTTATAGGGAAACAAATTGGGGTAAACAGAGATTTAATTTATTCATGATTATATTATTTGATAAAAAGGTAGATGAATCTAAAGATTTGTGGTTGAATTGAATTTGATGTTATTGTTAAATTTCTTTATTCTGTAGAAAAATTCAGTTGGAAGAAAATATTGTTACCAATAAGTTATTTACTGTGTTAATACTGACAAACATATATATATATATATATATATATTTAGTTGTATATATATATATATATATAGCTTATATATATATATACATATAAATTAATAAATAAAATCCGCGTACGGATTATTGGCAAACTTGCATAGTATCAAATATCTTTGAAATGTATTTTTTTTTTCATTTTAGAAATTCGTTATTTTTCGGAAGATAGAATTCCGCAGTTTTTATTTGGTGCAAATAAAATTTATTAAACTCTGTATGTGAAGGGTTAGAGCCGAGGGCATTCCCCACGACCGACCCACGTAGGGAGCCGGCCGTGAGGGCAGCGCTCGGCGCTGCTTTCACAGGCAGCGTCGTCGCTGCTGCCGCGGCCGCGCCCTCCTACGAGGGTTTCGGCTGTGTTAAAAGAGCCGAGCCCTGGTAAAAATGCCGAACTCTGTGTAAAGCGCCGATTCATATATATTTTTTTAAATATGTTTATTTAGTATAAAACTTAAAATCGTTTCATTTGATAAATTTAATTTATTTAAATTTTCATTTGTAATACTTTAATAAAATTCATATATATTATATATATATATTAATCATAATATATATGTATATTTTATATATGGGTAAAACTAAAAGTATTATATATATATATTTTGATTAAATATTAATATGGATAGGTGTATATAGGGAAAATGGGAAACAAGTAAATATATTTACAATGATATAATTTTATAAATAATTAATTGATTGAGTAAATATATTATAATGCATTGAGTATTGTTGTTAAGTATATGAAGAATAAAAAATATATTTGCTTTTATGTTAATGCATTAAGAAAAGAGATTGTATTTTAAATGCTTGAATGAAATTATGTATAATTGATTTATTTGTGTTTGCAATATTGTTTGCCAGGATTTAGCATATCCGAATATAAGTTATATATTTTTCTCCATTTGCTTTTAATCATGTTCTTTTGGGCAAATTGGGAAAGTCTAGTTGAATAAGTCTTCCAGACCAAATGTAAAAGTGGGAATTGGGAATGTTAAGTTAAGTTGAGTTCTTGTGTTTACTAAGGATGTGTACATGACTTTGAATGGTGTTATGAAACCTGTGTTATAAACAATGATTGATATTTGTTTTATTGTGATTGATCTTTTATATGGATTTTGGATGTATGTACACTTCATAAACCTTAGTCAGCAAACATAGAATACCCATGTTATGTTTAGGGGAGTGGCTATTTGTAAGGGCCGACACACAAAGTGGTGTCAGGGTAACTTACAAATAGTTAATTAAATCAGTGATAATTAAATGACATAGTAGTTAGATTAAAAGAATTAACAAGATGTACATGCCTCACTTATGACTCTTGAGCTACTACAGTCATAAGTATAAGATGAGAAGGCCTGGAATGGCAAATCAGTGTCTCGTTTCCTTAAGAGACATTCGATTCTGCAACAGTATGCAATAGGGGCCCGGTTTCGTAAGAGGTTACCAGGGTAACCCAAGGATTGGGGGCCGGAACCTAGGAAGAAACACCAGGGTAACCTTTGCATCATTATGATGACACTCCACCTAGAATAACAGTTAACCTTATGTTTATGATATCATCAATTGTCAAATATCTGGAAGCAATGTAACCATTAGATTGTTTTGTACTAGTGTCTAGAGTTAGTAGATTAGGTCTAGGTAACCTTATTACTATCTCCTAGCACAGGGGTGGACCTACGGGTACCACATGGTTGGGTGGAACGTGCACCTTACTCCGTTGGGTCCCCAGTTTGATCATGGTATCTAGAGCTTCATGGATGGAGAGCTCGCACTTGGATCTTATATGTACTTCCTCATTATAAATTGTGAAAATTGTATTGTAAAATATCCCTCAATGTTGTGAGGTGAACAATGTATTTGTAAAATGTAACTATTATTTGAACTACCTCATTAGATGGATGAGTATTGTAAATCTTATCAAATGCAATGTATGGAAAAACATGTTTGTACTTTATTATGTTATCTTGAATGGAAATTTCAATGTTTTGCAATGTTAAATATTTATGTTATTAATTATTATGTGCAATGCGAAATACTTAAGTCACTTATGGAAAACTCAAAGTAGTGTAACGTCGCTTAGCCTAACGAATGTATGCAATTAAATAACTTAATATTAATACTTAAAAAAAAAAATTATTACACCTTTTATCACATTTGCAACATTCTTAGGTTATTAAGACGGGGAATTACATAATCATTGATTTATATTTGATCTTATCAACCTTAGGTGAATCATTAACTTTACCCAATTTGTAGCTAGTCACCATAGGAGTACATATTGGTTTGGAACCGCCCATCCCAAAATTCAACATTACTTTTATATACTTAGACTATGAAATAAAAATCCATTTTCCTGTATGATTGATTTGTAGCCCAAGAAATAAATTCATCTCACCAAACATACACATCTCAAAATCCTTTTGCATTTCTCTAACAATCATTTTCCACATTCAATCATTTCCTCCAAAGATAATTTCATCAACATATACAACTACTATCAAGATTTCATCATTTCCAATTTTGAAGTACAAATTACTATCTATTGTACCTTTAATTGAAACCTTGTTGAATCAAATATCTATCCAACCTTGCATACCAAGATCTAGGAGCTTGCTTCAATCCATATGAATCTTCTTTAATCTACAAATCATATCTAGTTGTTCTGGCAACTGAAATCCTTCTGGTTGTTCCTTGTAGACTTCTTCTTCCAATTCACCATTAAAGAATGTAAACTTTACATCCATTTCATAAAATTTAAAATATTTATGAGCAGCAAATGCCAACAACATTTTGATAGCTTCCATCCTTGCCACTGGAGCAAAGGTCTCCTAAAAATCTATACCTTCTACTTGTGAGTAGTCCTTACACACAATTCTTGCTTTATTTCTAACCACTTCTCCATTCTCATTCTATTCATTTTTGAATACCTATTTTGATCCAATTATGTTTTTATCTTCTAGTCTATGAAAAATTTCCCAGGTTTGGTTCTTCTCAATCTACATAAGTTCTTCTTTCGTAGCTTTCATCTAATGGTCATCTTTACATGCTTCACTTATTTTCTTAGGTTTAATTTAAGAAAGTAGATACGGATTTATTTCACCTACAACAACTCTGCTTCTTATCAATACTCCTTTCCTTTTGTCTCTAATAATTTGATCTTCTGAATGATTCTTTTGCACATATTTAGGCTTCTTTGGGGACACCATCAAAGCTTCTTCTTCCCCATTCTTCTTCTCCTATTATTCAAAAACTTCTTCAACTTATATGCAATCAAGCTCATCTGATACATATCAATCAATTCAACTAAATTCTTCAATGCTTCATCCACCTTGACATTTGTGCTTTCTACAGTATTTCTTAGTCTTTTATTGAAACATCTGTAATTTGCTTCTAGTAGAGTATCCAAGGAAGATAACCTCATCACATCTAGCATCAAACTTCCCTAAATTTTCTTCGTCCCTTCTAATATAACATTTTCTTCCAAATACCTTGAAGTACTTGATAGTAAGAATTCTTCCACACTATAGCTCATAGGGGGTCTTAGTACTGTTAGATTTTTCTTGAACTCAATTGAACACATAAACAAAAGTATGAATAGCTTCTCTATAGTAAAATTTCGGTAGACCTGCCTCTATAATCATTGATCTAGCAGCTTCTTGAATCATTCTATTCTTTCTTTCAATAACTCCATTCTACTAAGGAGTTATAGAAGCAAAAAATTGCCTCTTTATTCCATGAACTTCACAAAACATGTTAAACTCATTAGAGGTAAATTCACCATCTCTATCAGACCTCAAACATTTTATCATCAAATTTTCTTCATTCTCAACCATAGCCTTAAATGCCTTGAATTTAGCTAATGCTTCTAATTTCTCTTTGAGAAAAGTAACCCATGTATATCTAGAGTAATCATCAATTAAAAGCATAAAATAAATTTCACCATGTAGACTTCTCAATCTTGTAGGACCACAAAGATCTATATGAATCAAATCTAGTAGTTTAGTAGTAGATTGTTCGTTTGATTTGAAGTTGTTTCTAGCTTGATTTCCAAACTTACAGTATTTGAAAATATCATTAAAAAGCTTCGTAATTCTCAGTCGATCTCTCATAGCTTGTACAACACTAATTCTCGCCAAGTTATCAAAATTCATATGACACATCCTTTGGTGCCATAACCAATTGTCGTTAATTTGAGACATAAAACAATTTCCATCAGCACCCGTAGGTTGATAAATATTTCCTTCAGACTTCTTTCTAGTAGCAATCACTATTCCAGATCCTTTCTTGATTTCACATCTCTCATCCTTAAAAAAAAGATTATGTCCTTTACTAAACATCTATCCAACACTCAAGAGATTATGCCTTAAACCCTTAACATAGTAGACATCATTAGTAATGCTTGGCATCAAAACTAATTGAACCTATTCCACAAACATTAGCACTAGTATCATCTCTGAATTTAACTAAGCCTCCATCATATTTTTCAATTTTAACAAACTTACTCTTATCACCAGTCATGTGATGTGAACAACCACTATCAACAACCTAGTAGTTCTTTTCTTGTTTAGTATGAATGACAAAGATCACAGTATCTTCAAATTTCTCTAGAGCACTTTCCTTTACATGTCTCTTAGTATTAGCAGAATTAGATTTATCTTTTATAAAAAATAATAACCATTCATTATCATCAAAGTCTCCATAATTAGACTCTTCATTGGAAATACATCATCTTCATTTACATAATATGCTCTCTTAATCATCTTCCCTTTGTTTTCTTTGCTTAATCTATGTGTATTCTTCTTAGCTCTTTCTAAAAATATTGAAGCATAATGACCTATTCCTCCACAACTAAAGCATTTAAAGGGTAACTATTGTCATTTCATGCTCCCCTTAGATGACCCATCACTAATATCCAATCTAAGAAATCCTACATTGGAAATCTTGCATGATTTTTTCCTTGAATCTTTCTAAAATTGCTAAGCCCAAAATTTTTAGGGTTTCAGATTGTTGCTTACTTGCTTACCTTGCATGCTTTCTCCATCTCTCCATTCCTTCCCCTTTTTCTACTAATTTTTTCAGGTTTTGACCTTCGGCCTTACCCTTTACCCCTTACCATCCCTCTCCTCTTCCTTCTTTCTCCTTTCAACCTTCATCCTTTGGCCTTCCCTCTTTCCTCTTCCCTCCTTACACTTTTTCATCTTTGACCTTCACCCTTCGTGGTTACATCATACATCTTACCCTCTTTACTTCGCAAGATGTGAGCATCCAATCCGACCTCTGAAGTCACTTTCTTTTCACCCTTCTCCTTCAATCTCTCCTTTCCCTAATGTCTTGATCCAATAATTCGACTAAGTGTCAAATGCTTTGGTCTTCGGGGGTATGGATTCATCCTTACCTCCAAATTTTGGAGGTAAGCATTCCTCCTAACCTTTGACCTTTGATGGTCTGAGGTTTGATGTCGGATGATTCTTTCTTCTTCATGATTCCTTTCTCCTTTCTTCCTAACATGAGGTAAGTAGTATGCCTGACACCCGACATCTGATGGCCCGACACCTGACTTTTGAAATTTTTTTTTGAGGCTTTGGACCATTTTTTCATGCTTGTAGAGGTCTCCTTTCGTGGGTCTGATGCCCCAATCTTTCGATGGATTTTTCATGTGTTTTCATGGGTGAAAAACTTAATGTACAACCACTCCATGGCGACTAGATCTAATTTCCTAGGCTTCAAGGATGGTATTAAATGCATTTTATGACTTCCTTAGGTGGATTTCATGGGCACCCAAGCACATTGATTGTATTTTGTTTAATTTCTTTCAAATGCATTCCCTAGGTCACAAATTTCATGGATGGCTCAAGTTTGCATGCCATCTAGGCTTCATTACTAACTCAAGTTAGGGTTGGGTTTGTGTTTTAGAGTTATGCTTGATCTATAAAGGAAAAAAATGTATTCATTTTTAGGTTTCTTCTTCTTCCTTTGGGTCCTTTGGGGTTTTTCTTTTGCAAACAGGTATTTTACACTTTGTCATTTTAAAGATTGGCGTTCTGGCCTCTACATCAATGAAATTGATCAAGCTTTCTTATTCTAACATCGTTTGTGTTTGAGTAAGTTATTACCTTGCATATCTAAGTTTTTTTTTTGCATTTTTATGTATACCTATTTGTGTTAGATTCTACGAGAAGTGAGAACTAAGCTAGGATTTGATGTCAGTCATAGATCACATGCAACTTCACTCAACAGATGATCAAAGATAAAAATAGAAAAATGAAGATAAATCTGAAATGAGAGAACAATGGAGATAAAGCAAGAGAATTTTGAGAATACTCTCCTAACTCTCACCAAAAAATCACCAAACTAGCTAAACTTGTCAAACTAATGGAGTTGATGAAGGTAAAAGGAGATTTCTCAATATATAGAAGAATAAGGGAAAATACATCCAAGAGGTGGATTAACTCCTACTACCCATAAAAGGTGGGAGGTTATCATGTACTTGGTAAATGACAACGCATGTAGCATAACCTCCTCAAGTGAAGATAGGAGGAGGTGACACATAAAGACAGAAGAGGGTGAGAAACCCAACTACCTCATAAACTACTCATGTAAAAATAGAATAGTGGTTATGAAAGGTGGCACAACAAGCCAAAAGAGGATGTGTAACTCAACTACCCATGTGTGGGGGGAGAGTGACACATGTAGCTAATGTATTTCACCACATCTCACAAAAAGGAAGTACACCCCCATAATAGAGAGAGAAATGAAGTGGAAGGAAAAATAATCCCTCACAAAGAGATCCAATGGTAAATGCTCAAAACTGGATGTAGAAGATGGTCAATGATCGTTGAACAATGTTGGACTCCCCTTAGGAAGAATAAAAAAAAGGTGAATGTGAGCTATCTCCCCACTCCTAAAAGGAATATGTAGGAAGAACATGCAAGATGAATAAAGTCTTTGAAGTTGACTCAACTATCCCCATGTTGATGCTGAAAGCTATAATAATCAAATTAGGCATTCTAGGCCACATTGTTGAAGATGAAAAATAAGAATCTCCTAGAGACTAATGTAGAGAATAAGCCAAAGACTCAAGTATCTCCTTTGAATGTCTTCTTTAAATGGTGATCCAAAGTATCCACACTCATATCAAACTATAAGGAATGATCATGGAGAGAATGAAGAGGAGGGTTAAAGTGATCCCTCACAACATCTGAAGAAAAATCAACTGACTTCATTGTAGAGAAGATGAATATCATCAATAGTGTCTCCCAAATCTACAATATGTGTCTCCATAAACAAATCTGAAGTACCTATCAAGAGATCCTCCCAAGCTGAATCTAAAAGCAATGTATTTTCTACTACAAAGAATCACAGGAAGCTCTAGATGAAGCAACTCTACACTTTGAAGTGGCAACAAATGAAAGAGGATGTAAAGTGTAGTCAAATGTAGATGGGGTATCAATGTATGTCAACCGTATAAACTGATCATCCAATGAAAATATTTCCAATTGAGAAGAGGCATCATGAATCTCAGTAGGTGCTTGGTCATCCAAGGAAGCATCACTTTCAAATAAAGATTCAATGTCTCCATACAACTGTTGGATGATGGTCCATGCAGTGAAAGGGAACTCAGTATGCTCAATGTGATGCAAAATATCCTCAGATATAGTAAGACATATTAGTCCATAGACCATGTCATTATTGTTAAACTATGCATTATTTTATTCATAGGCAATTGGTTCAGGAACAAGTCCCAGGAGATAGGTAGTAGATCCTGCTCAAGGAATTGATTCTTTATCCCTTGTTTCCAAGTTAAATAGTTCTCTGAATTTATCCTTACAATAGATTTGTGAAATTCATTACTAATATCCATGATTAAACCTCAATAGTGGAACTTTATCTTAGTACATGATTACAATTAACCCCATTAAAAATATTTAACCATGACGCATAAAAGCATGTGTGAAAAAGAGAATACATGTGAACAAGAGTCAACACAATGAACCCCCCTTTCCACTACTATCAAAAATTACCCCCCCCCCCCCCAAGATATTACAAGGTTGGCACTTTATAATTAGTGCTTTTACAAGGCTTTTCCAGATTACAAGGCTTATAAGGCACTTAATAGCCAAGATTACAATATTAGATACAAATTAATTTTGAATATTTAAAATTTGAAAAAGAAAGCCTTGTAGCTATGACTCACCCTTCAATATCTTTCCTACACTTCTTTCTTTTTGAAAAATAGATTACAAAAGTGAAAGATACGATTTATTGAAGATAAAAAAATGTAGCAGATTCAACCTACAATATTTTATTGAAAAAGGTAGAAAATTTTACTCAAACCTCATGGATGGAAAGTTCTCATTTCTAGCTTTCCGACAAGTACTCGTTTGTGAAAATCTAAAACCCGAGGCAAAACTTATGCAATTTTGAAAAAAAGATGCAAAATATGCCTATAATAAACGAATCACACTTGTTTTTGACTTGATTTTTGCAAAAAATTTCAACTTTTTACAAAAAGTAACGATTACCCAGATGGTTTTTCAACCTTGGGAGTAAAACCCAATTTTTTTTTAATGAAAATGAGTGGAAGGTGGAATTTTGAAGCCAAAATGAAAACGACTCTAGTAAAAATTTAGAAAAATTTTTACTCTGATTTTTACTGTGTCCTCCAATCTTTGATTTTGGTAAAATAAAAGTCAATTCTGACTTACTAAAACCTTTTGGACTCTCTATAAATTCTAAAAAACCCCTCAATATTACCGAAAAGCTGCAAATCACCCAAATCTCACATGAACAGATATATATAAACCAGATTAAATATATGCTTATTTTTCCTTTAAACTATTCTGATTCTCTAGGTCATACGAGGATGCAAGAGAAGAGCATACTTGGTCTTTAAGGAAAAACATTATGTTTCTATTAGTCTTAAATCTCTCAAAAAATCAGAAAAGCAATGAGCTATACCAAATAGCATGACTCTGATACCATGTTAGATTCTACAAGAAGGGAGAATTGAGTTAGGATCCGATGTCGATCGTAGATCACATGCAAATTCACTCGATAGATGATCAAAGATAAAAATAGCAGAATGAAGAGAAATCAGAAATGAGAGAAAAATGGAGAGAAAGCAAGAGAATTTTGAGAATACTCTTGTGACTCTCACATAACAATCATCGAACTAGCCGAACTAGTCAAACTAATGAAGCTGATGAAGGTGAGAGGAGAGTGATCAATATATAGAAGAATAAGGGAAAATACATCCATGAGGTGCATTAACTCCTACTACCCATACAAGGTAGGAGGTTATCACCTACTTGGTAAATAACAAGACATGTGGCATAAACCCCTCAAGTGAAGAGAGGAGGAGGTGACACATAAAGCTAGAAGAGGGTGAGAAACCCAACTACCCCATAAACTACTTAGGTAAAAATAGTTTATGGCACAACAAGCCAAAAGAGGATGTGTAACTCAACTACCCACGTGTGGGGAGAGAGTGACACATGTAGGTATCGTATTTCTCCATGTGTCCTCATATTACCACATCTAATAAACCTAAGCAAGCTTAAATAATATGTGTAGGAGAAAAAAATAGCCCCTAACATAAGGAAAATAAAAAACCTACACTAACAACTTGTGTTAAATTTTTACACTTGTTAGTTGTGAAACCATCTTTCCTTCCAACACCTTGTCAAACCTTCTTGTATGCCTCTGAAATTCAACCAAACTGAGAGTTGTGAAAATCCCCTTTCCCCTCTTCAACGATGTACTATGCAATCTTGGCCAAGAAGAAGAGACCTTTCTATTTTGGTGTATCACCTCCCTCTCATTTTCATGTTCTCCTTCTCCCATTTTCCTTTTGAGCTATTAGTGGTAGGTTTTCATGTGTTGGGTTGGACTAGTACATTGCATTAGGATTAAAAAGGAATTCAGCCTTCTCTAGAGATTCAACCTCATACATGCAAAGATCCCACACCTTGAGTTCATTTCCATTGTGTCATTAGAATGTTGGACTTTATGTTCAATAGGGTGCAATTTCACACAAAAAGGTCCCACACCTTGATAGATTTCCTCAAAGAAATGTGTTTTCATGTAACACAATGACTATAGGTTATGCATAGTCGATTTATTGAATGGGATATAAATACACTATAGTTCACCTACAATTCAATTTTTTCCTTTTGGCATGGTAAACACATGTCATCAATACATTTCCTTTCATTCCCTCAACTTTGACACTATCATGCCCACATTTTATACTCTAAACAACCTAACAATCCACAATGACTTTACAAATTTTGCAAATATTTTTTTTTTTTGCTTAAAAAATAGTAACATCACAATTTACTACTTACAACTATAGTCAATTATCACACTAGTTAAAAGCAAAGATAGAAATGATTTATTACTTTTAGTAATAGAGTCTACTTAATTTAGGTTGGCTTAACATACCTCTTACATTTCATTGTGTCAAAAATTCCTCACTCCCAATACCTATACATACAAGGTCTACATGTCTTGGCACACACATAAGATCAAAGGTAGTTACACATGATTACTAAGCCAAGTTATATAAATCAATGGTAGTTTACAATATCAAGAGAAATGATAAGTCACATGCAAGAATAAGAAGAACAGTCATAGGGGCCTGATCTAATGCCTTGAGGGCTCATCACTTAATGGCCTTTCCTATGTATATATTTCCCTAAGGCACTATAGTTCAAAAACTTGAGTTGCTCCAAATCATTTGTCTCACTCACACAGGGTATAACCATTAGGTTTCAACGGATGACTTAACTTCATTCATACTCATAACACTGATACACACTAAAATTTAATCCTCTAATCAAGGTATCATGTATTCCATACAAATTGCATACTATAAAAGTGGGTACACAACCCTTTATAGGGTTTACTACCCTAGACAGTTTAACAGTTGGCTGCCACCCACTTAGGTGAAGTTGGAAATCAAAGACTTGATAAGGATATACTAGGAAACATATGAAATTAAAGTTGGGTAGGTTTACACATGTTCTAGGTTCAAACGAAAACTATAAATGTCATTCCCAAACATAATGGCACAACCTCTAAGCCACACTATCATGCATAAATGATAACACATGCTTTTGTTTCGACAATCTTCAAGACTTGAGGTGTATCTCCCTATATTGATTTTATAATTAGAGTTACCTATCTCAAGTAGTTCAGGTATATCCCTTTTATATGGCTTAGCTATAGTTCAAAGAACACAATCATTTTAGTATAATGCCTAAACCCCTATATTTGTGTGCATTATTGAATCGCAAGAAGAATACTATCCTAATTATGAATCTAATAGTCATTGACATAATAACTGTCATGGTAGACTAAGTGGAAAGATTCTGACTAACAATAAAAAATGACATTTTTCTTCAAATCAAGGAAAAAGAAATATAGAGATTTAATCCTAAGTTGATTGGAAATTTGATCATTCCTCGAGTAATAGTTGAATAGAATAATGCTTAAAACTTAATACCCCAATGATATAAAAAAATATATATTACTAACTTACTATTCCTTGAAAATATATCCAAGGATCATTCAAGTGATAATAATAATGTGTTAATGTTATTAACAATATTTGAAAATGATAATCAATCAGTAACATATTCCCATGGGAATATAACTAAACCTCTAACAATGTGAAGTATTGATACTTACAACATTAATGGACTTCTTTGAGTTGACATTATAGGTCAAAAATGCCAAACTTATGAATAATTGAATCTAAGGAATTGTTAAGCTTCCTAGTGCAAACATATACTTATTAGATCATGCTAGGTAAGAAAACAAATAATAGAAAATGTTGTCACGGTTATATCACATTTCTAGTGTACAACCCTACATCAATCTATTTATGAAAGAGGATTGATAATGACCAATGATAAAATGAAAACAATGACATCAAATCATATTCTCTCATATCTTTTAATTAAAATTCATATTATAATCAAATTATAATTTTAATATATTTGGCCACCTTTTGAATATAAGAAGTAAATCTTTTCCAATAAAATAATAGCTTGATTTCTATGTGAAATGATAGTAATATAACCATAATTTAACAATATGGTCTCTAAGACTAAACTAGTAACAACATGATCATTATAATGATAGAAAAAAATTAATCCTATTTAAAATAACTTCATTGTTAACTAAAGGAATTGATAACATCAACCCCGACCTTTTAACTTCCAAAATTTAATGAAGACCCTTATATGACACTCTTACACTAGCACAATATCACATTTTTTTTCAATTAAACTTAAAGAAGAAATCATATAGAAAGAAGGTACTCTCATTGACAATAAACACTTAATAAAAATGCTTACATATATAAAATTTAATGCTCTTAATTAACACGTAGAAATAAAACATAACATTTATTTAAAAATAAACATGTAAAAACACTATTACTTGACAATCTTTGTTTTCCCAACACTTTTATTACCACTAATCAATATTTATTATTATTATCAAAATACATTACTATATATACATTTATTTATACTTAATTAATATTTATTAATTAATTAATTAATTAATATTTATTAATTAATTAATTATTCATATATATATAAATGATAATTATCTAATATATAATTTATTTACTTTAGAAGGAAATTCAAAAGTGTGAGAATAATAATTATCATATACAAATATAATATCATTAAATTAATATGACCCCTTTATAAGGGAATGGGGATATATTCCCATTTCCTCAATTTAAGGCATATATTATCACCTCTAGCTAATATTCGATGCTCTTTGGACATGCTCGAATAAATATTCCTAAATAGCTATTGTCAAAATAGTTACTTCTATCAACATTTTGTCCCAACAACCTCCTTTTTCTTTCTTTCCTTTTTTTTTATAAATTTTTTACGCCATTTCATCATCCTACATATGAGGAAGAATATCTTAAATTTCAATTAAGTATTAATACAAAATAGAAATCCATTAAATCTAAATAAACAATTGATTATGAAGAAAATTAAGACATAATTATTTAACATTTTAATAATCAAAATTATTAAATGTGTTAATCTAGTCAATAATTTTATTTTCGTTTGAAAAATAAAAAGGAATGAGTTGTACTATGTTCAAAAATTATATATAAGATGGAATAAGAAATTAAATGTACATCCTAAATAATCTTTTAAATATGTTTAGAAGTGTACAAAAAAATATACTTTCCTAGATTAATTAAATGAAATGTGTGTCATATTAATTATAAGATTAATTATAGAAATTGTTATATATATATATATATATATATATATATATATATATATATATATATATATATAATGATAATCTAACACTATATGCAATTTTGCATCCTAGTTTTTTTTGGTATTTGTTACTCTCCATCGCCTATCAAGGAGACATAATCAAATTGCAAGATTCGTCCTAGGTTGAACCCTTGATACCTAAGATCAATGTTCTAGCCATGGAAATGATTGAGGACATCATTTGTTAGCATGCAAGTGGTATAGAACAACTTTATGTTTTTAGTGCTCCTATTAAATTGTGAAAATAATTTTGAATGATCACTAGATTATTAGTGAGTGCATATTGAAATCCTTTAAATACCAAGATATAATAATTAATTGTGTCAAATGTGTACTAAGTCATTTCATGGTGTCATGCCCATCTATAGGTGAGGCCTCACAGATACTGACAATTGTCAATTTTTTAAAAGAAACTAAGGTGAAAATAACATTGATTTAGATGCAATCAACCCTAGAGCATTATGAGTAGAGTTACAAAGGTAATTTTGGTCAAAAGAAGAAACCAAATCATACATGAATACAACATTTCATTGCAGCTAGATAAGCAAGAACAAGTAGGTAATCAAACTACAATTTA
>VDFB02086081.1:251517694-251532235 GCA_007258455.2 Sequoia sempervirens | reverse complement strand
CATTGAGTAACCTTTCACTGCTTTGAGCATCTTCACCATCCTCTGATCTTTAGGGTCTAGTTCTTTATCAACATCCTCATATTCTTCATCATCTTCTTCTGTTTCACTTTCTTCATTCTCATCTCTCCTTTTCTTTGTCTCCAAGGAAGAAAGCCTTTCCAACACAACATTGTGTGACTCCAAAAGCTTAGCATGCTTCTTTTTTAGATCACGCAACTCTCTTACAACACCAACACCTTTCAGAGGCATCTCCAATCAACTTTCTTCAAGCCTGCAAAAATCAAACAAATCACCAACAAAAGACCAAGTATCCTCGAGCTTTGATACCACCTGACGTAAGCAAGGTGATGATGACCTTCAATCCAACCCAAAATGATCTATCACAACCAAAGAAATATTCTTTTGAACACTATTCTTCTCAAACTGTCCCAAACAACATCAATAGGCTTATAGCCCACAAAACACCACTTCTGATGAAATCTATTTAAGGAGGTCATACAAAGGCCCACTAAACATCAATTAAGAATTGGCATTAGACCCAATCACATTATCCCAACAGATCACCAAGGGTTTCTTTGCAACAATATGGAGATTCATTAAACTACCATGTTCTAAGGCTACTCAATTAGCCCAAAATAATAAAGGAGGTACCTCTCAAACCCCTTATTTTCACCAAATCACCACAAATAGTCAAAAATCAGGTGTCAAAACACCAAATTCCAACATTTCTTCATATGCTTAAGGCTTCTAAATTGCTACACCATAAAATCCTCATTTCACATACAAACTCCTAGGGTTTATTTGAAATCTCACTACCCGGGCTTCTCAGACACAACTAATGCATCAAACACTTTTCTTATAGTCTACACATGGTCATCAATCCATCAAATAGACAATTCCTTTATTGATTTGTCAAAACACCACTTTGACACCACCATTTCACATAGAGAAATGCATCATCAGACCCTAGGGTATCATCCAGGACCAAACAACCTGCTTCCCTTATTCCTAAAACATCTTGGCACCTACTCTACCATCAAAAAATATCAATCCACCAAGTAACAAATCAGGACAATAGGTGGATTGATAATTACATCATTTAAATTACTTTCAAACCCTTAATACTGTGAAAATAGGATACTATAGAAAAATATTGAAAATCTCCCCCAATGTTCTGAGTTAGACTCTCAAAATGAGTTCAAATGAAAGATACTACATAAATCTACACCATACAAAGGAATTCATATCATTTGAGAGCCTGTACGGTCCGTACAAAAGAGACAAAGTTTAGAAAAATAGAAAATATGCAGTAAATGAACGTTGTATTGATTTGGTATTTCAAAAAAAACTTCAACAAAAACTTGCTTGAGCTTTCTTGAGGCCTTATATAACCATCACATTTGAATTCCACTCACTCCAACTTACATAGCTAACTTTTGAACTTCCTCCCTCATATTCCCTAAATCTGCATTTTTAACAAAAAAAAAATTCTTGACAACATTACATCTTCTTGGTGCAACTTTTTACATTTAGAATCTAATGAATCTAAGCCACCTAATTACATGGGTGATCTCACAATAGTGGTTTACAATTTTTGGCTAAAGTGGACACTGAAATTATTATTTTTAACTAAATATTCACATTCGGGCACCTATAGCAGCTAAACTATGGAGTATTTGAAGATGATGCAAACTAGAGTCTCGTCACATTTTGTCTTTAGATTCTAAAATATTTTCAAAATTTTGGAATTAGATTGCACTTCTTTTTTCCATCTCCCTCAAAAACTAGATTTTTTCAGAAAATAACATTTTTAAAAAGTGACGCTCACCGTATAATGCATAACTTTTTTCCCATGAAGGCTAAAATTCTAATTATTTTGAATTTAGATTCCTAACTCTGATATCTAGTGCTTCCACTTGGTTAGATAGTTTTTTTATTGAATATTTTTTCTTTAATCAAGTTTAGTCAAACCAATTACAGATTGGACATAAGCCGCGATAGTATAATGCATAAATTTTTTGTATATATCAAATTCAATTTTTATTTTGTTGGATCAAGGACTTCAATACTCGGTGCATATTTTTCAATTTTTTTTTTGATAATTTGCTACTTTTATCATGTGCAGAAACAAGACAACCGTTTTTTGATGAAAAACCTATGTTTAATAAAACCTTCAAAAATCAAATACATAATGAAACAAAATATATTAAATTATATTCATTTGGATAGCTCGTTCGGGGACTGCGATTCTAGTTGGGTTGTGAGATTCCTCATTTCATCCTCAGCAGAGCTCCAGTGCTTAAAATTTAGGTTTTTTTTGTGTGTTGAGGGAGGGATGAGGTTAGAAACGTGGCCCCTGATTCATTCAAACTAGGGTTTTCTCGAATCCCTTTCATATGCATTTTTTTTTTGCGGTAAAAAGTTTAAGGGGTTCACTCAAACCCAGGTTCAGTCGAACTTCTAGGTTCGTACGAACCCCCAAAATCACTTTTTTTTCCAAGGGGTCATTTTTTCTCAGTTTTCCTTCCTCCATCAAATTGTAAACCACTATTGTGGCTTCACCCACATCATAAATGTCTTTTGGACCTTATTTAGCATAATTAAACTCAAAACACCCCCCAAACTACCCTTGACTCAACCTATCAACCTCAAGTGATCAATTTTTATTAATAAGGTGTAGGTTCTCCTGCACCATAATGCCAATGGATACTACTTTGCAAGATCTTTTTCAAAATATAAGAACTCAAAATTTTGAATTCCTAGGTGAAAGCTATTCCCACAGACAAATTCTACTCTATTATGCATTTAAAAATATTTTGAAATAGAACTTGAAATGTATCGAATGATAATGTTCAACTTAAAAAATGAAAGATTTCAACTTATAGCTAAAAATTAAAAAATGTAATTATTTGTACTTGTAATTTGAACTTATAGGTGTGCTTTTTTTTAAATCATTTGAACTTACAATTATAAGCAAGGTTGTGACAAATGAAAGAAACAAGAATTCTATATAAATGTACGAAAATAAATGATATATAAACATTACACAAATCTGTTTTGATTTGTGTTGTTATATTTGATTGTATAATATAGAATATAGTTGCATTTTATTGGTTATTTTAAGAAGTTAAGATAAATACATTTAAGATTGCATAATTGAAGGATGAATTTGAATTTTCTTTAAGATTGTAGAATTAGTGGATGGAATAGAAAAGGTAGATTTTAAGCAATGAATGTATTTTAATTTACATAAATGTTATTTTTTGTTAATGGTAAGACTTGTAGTCTATTTTCTAATTCTACATATTAAATGGTCTAGAAGAGATGTGGTAATACTAAAATTTCATATAATAATATTCTGTAAGAGTTATATCTTGATATGTGAAATTAATATGAATATTTTTCATATATAAAATTTATATTGAATCATTAATTTAACAAAATAATTATATATTTAAGCTTCATTTATTTAATTTCATGAAATATATTCAATACTAAACATTAATTAAATTACTTTATATTATAAATTAAAAATAATTATATTATAAACAATTTTTAAATAAAACTCTTACAACAATTAAAGATCCAATTTCTATGACGATGTAGAAGTCCCACTATCATGAAACTCTAACTCTTACAACAATTAAAGATCCAATTTCTGGCAGCTCTAAAGCCCCACCGTGGAACTCTATTGTGATAGGACAAACGGACAAAAAAAAGCATTCCATTCGTACTGCGGCAATTATTTAGCCAATGGCATGCAGATAAAACGTTGTTATAAATCTCACTATCAATCCTATGCACCCACCCAACACTAATGAATGTGTGACCGACGAATAACGTATAACCATTGCTTCCATGGCAGCGTCAGCTAACCGTGCACCCGGGGCATACGTGTACTTCGCTCCATATACCCATTTAAACGTACTGACAGCCTCCGTTTTTGTGATTCTCGAGCAGAGCAGATTCGTACAGCCAGCGAATAACTATATTTGTATAAATATTTGGCAAGGGTTTTTAACTAAGGAATAGTATTATGGTTTTATTACTATTTAGGAGTTATTTAAATTTAATTTTTATAATATATATTTTTTTATTGTTTTATTTATATATAAATTAAAAGAATAGTTTTATGTTTAATAATTTTAAAAAGGATTTAAATTATTTGAATTGTATTTAGATTTAATTTTTTAATAATTTTTATAATTTTTATTTGAATGTGTATGTTTATTACAAATTTATAATATAGACAAGATAATTTACAAACAAATAATAAAAATCATGAAATCGATTGCATGCAAAGAATACCACAAAAAAAAAATCTGATTGTATCTTTATCATAATAATAATTATTTTAATATATATTTTGATATTTTGTAATAATAATTATTTTTTATAGTTAACTTTGATTTTGGAATTTTGTAATAATTATTAATTTGATATATATTTTAAATTTTGTAATCATGAGTTCACATATGATAAAATTCTAAATTTGTAATTTATCTTAAGAGAAAAAACCAATATTTATTAGAGATAAATTACAAAGATTTGAAAATATTTATTAGAAATAAATCAAAATATCAATAAAGATCAAATCAAAAAATCAAAGATAAAAAATAAATTAAAAAATAAAATAAATAAAACAATGAAGTAAAAGAATAAATAAACTAAAATATAAAATAAATAAATCAAAGAGATAAAGATAAATTAAAAGAGATGAAATAAAAAATCAAGAACAAATAAATAAATAAATCAAGATAGAAATAAATTAAAAGTTGAAATAAACAAATTAAAGACAAATAAATAAATTATATAAAGATCATAACAAATAAATTAAAGAGATTTGATTGAAAAAATCAAAGATAAATCACAAACACCAAGTTATCCTTCTAATACCACTAAGTACTTGAGAAGATCAAAATAAATATCAATTCAAGGATAACCACAATTCCATTCACATGAATTTAAATAATTTTAACCAAGATCACTCAAATATCTAGCCAAGGATTTAAGTTCGCTTAATGAAGATATATTTCCAATGGAGAACCCTTCCTTATCCAAATATTTAGATATTATTGACTCATTATAAATAGAAAAGAGGATATTATATTAAGAAGTGGTTGAAAGTGTCATAATAGTTACCTCTATAACTCACCTAATTTTCAATGCTTATAATTTTGAGGAACAAAACCAAATAACTCATAAGTTGCAGTAAGTAAATCAAATGAAAATGTGTATTGTAAATAAATTAAAACATTAAATAAATAAATCAAAGATAAAAGATAAATCAAATATATGAACAAACTAAAAGATCAAATACATAAATAAAAATAAATAAAAATTAAAAGATCAAATAATTAAATAAAAATATCTAGTTTTCAAAGATAAATGATAGATATATCATAAAGTTAGTTGAGATAAATAAATTAAAGGTAAAAGATAAATCTAATCCTAACCCTAATTAAAAGATCAAATAAATAATAAGATTTAATCACAAAGACAAATCAAAGATAAATGAGAGATTTGATGAGAGAGATAAATCAATGAATAAGCAAAATCAAATATTTAAAATATAAATGAATAAGAAATATTAAATAAATTTATGATCTCACAAATATTTGATAAGTAGGTTTAAATTAAGGTTATGGTTAGGGTCTAATTAGGTTTACGATTGAATTATGATAAGGGTTTGGACTATGGTTAGGGTTAGGGTTCAATTACAATTACAATTCAATTAAAATTTACAATTAGGGTTATGGTATGTAGCCCATGGAGTGCAGACCCAAAGGACAACTAAAGCAACAAATACCACACAATTTTTTTTTTAAAGTAAAACTAACATGCATGAGATGCACAAAAGTTATGACATGAAAATTCATTTAAACAAACCCAATATCATTTACATCCCTTGGGGTACACGAGGATACATTACGAAACTTAATGCCATACATCAATGATAAAGAATGAAAGCCAAATCTAATCCATGACGAAGCATATATATAAACCATCAACAAGAACCATTCACTTAAATAAATACAATACTTTGAATAACGTCTGATATGGATCCATATCCACACAAGGTTCACCAATGATAAATATTACATCACATCCTTTTCATTACTTTACACTATTCAAGTCTTACAATGATACAAACATGTTTCCCAATATGGGTAGGAACCACATGACAAAATAGAATGGTACAACTTCACAGGTTGCCCTTGGCAACACCAAATGTTGCACCTCTTGATCATGTTGGGGACCCAATGGGGTGCTGCTTCACATTCCACCCGACCCATTGAGTCCAGAAGACCACCCGATGCTAAAGGAGCTGACAGAAGAGACCTCAACCAAGAACATCCAAGCAGGGGAACCATAAGACTCAGCGTCATACAAGGTATCATAAAACAAGGATTACAATGACATAATCAACAATATTCATGAGTCAATAAAATCAAATAAAGCTATGAAACTCATCACATTTAACCCAAGCAATGACAATTAAGCAAGTCACCAAAGAACATTCATAAATCGTTTTCACAAGAATCTGAAACAACATAAAGATTACAATATCCAGAGGCGACAAGAAACAAGAACAAGGGTGTCTAATGGAAAGTGTCATCTCATAGCTCTCACGGGATTCTCCTGGCCCTTCCTCCAACTGAGGCACCGGTACCCATCTACGGATCTCCTGGCACTTCCTCCTAACTGAGGTGCTGACACCATAGGGTAGCTAATGCGGAGCCGATAATCTCTCATGAAGATGAGACTACAACTTTTCTGACCACGGCCTTCTCAGTCTATCACTAGTCTATGGTAGCCCTAATGCATAGACGATGAATCCATTTTTAATTATCTTGAGTGTTTTACTACCCACCCCCTAAAATCTATTGTTTAGGTTATCACTTGTTTATCTACTCTTTTGTGGGTTATCCTGAGCCCTTCCTCATTTTGAGGCGCCGGCGCCCACGAAGAGCCACTCGCCCTATGACCCCTAACATAAACCCAACTAGAGGCAGGGTTTGTTACCATAACAGATAAAACAAATAATCTCAAGACCAATCCGGGCATTACCCATCTCGCTATAAACACATAATCAAAGTCTCAACAATTCATGTACAACCCTTTTAAAATCATGATATCAAAACACTTGCCACATCAAGGGAACATAAAGAGAGAACATCAACTGACAATAATCTCAAGCCTCTGGAACCCAAAAGAATAAAAAACCCACAAACAAGGGTAAAATGAAGCAACACAAGTTTTTCCCCAATAATTCCAGCACAAGGATAAAATTTCCCTCAAATGTGAGATTAACTCTGAGAAGCCACACAAAGAAAGTTTCATCAAACCCCATCCACAAATCAACAATGGTCTCACTTCAAAAAAAAAGAAAAGATTCACAAGGAAAAACAACCTTTAATTCAATAATAATCACTCAACATCCAAAAGCTACCAACTAGGCATTCCACAGGAGACCTCAATTTTCTCCTCACAAGAACCTCTTACAATGGCACGTAAATCACCTTCATAAAATCAACAACATGGCAACAACAATAGTCTATACACATTCTCAATTAAAACAAAACCAACCAACTCAACAAACAAATCAATAACAATCTCAAGGTTCTAATAACTATCCTTATAAAATCTCATTGATTAGAACTCGAATTGTCATAAAGTTATCCACTAACTAACAATCCAAATTAAATAATTAAGAATGAAAACTCAATTCAAGGAACAATTTGTTTCGTTGACTCATGTTTATAACACTACCATAATGAATTCAAACAGAGTTTAAAAAAAATGACTGAAATATCAATTATGCTAATTCTTAAACAATCAACACATTATTTATTCTACCAACAAATCAATATTGCAACCTAGAACTATCATTTCAACTATCAGTTAACTAAGACAAAGTATTCATTCAAATTGATAATAAGTCGCACTTATTCCATCATTTACTTAAAAGGCCAAGAGTTATACTTTTCTAACATTCAAAAGTAACTACGTAAAGCTTATATATTATGATATGGATAATAATATTATATACGCCATAAGTATCACTTAACTTATCTTTATTTTAATTTTCTTTATTTTCGAAATAACATCTTTATTTTTAATTAATCAACCCGTCTCTATAAAGCCTTCCTACTCAACTAATAATAATTAACTCTACCTTCTTAAAATTTTATCCACATGACCCGAAATTCACAAAGCACAATTTATTCTTTTCCTAATTACACAATGCCCTCCCATTCACATATACATACAAATATAAAGAATTATAATTAAGTGCTACCTTCTACTAAGAGCTAGATAATATCATACAGAGATCACCCTTATAAAAATATATTTGACTAGCTATATTAATATAATAAGTCAATTAGAAACTTAGCCATCGATTTCTACCTAAGAAACAAGGCCTTCAAACTTGAAAATTAGAAACAAGCCATCAAAAGCAAAACACATCATTCAATGGAAAGGAAAGAACCAATTTCGCATGAAGCCTTTCAAGATACTGACTTAATGATGCACTCAAGTTAAAAAAACAACTAACATTATAGTTTTGTTGTGTTTTTAGGGTACAACATAACCAGTTGAGAATAAAAAAACAATATAAAAGAAGCATAGAGCAAGGTACATATCCTACTAGGGTTTATAGCTCTAATAACAAACCAAGCAATTTCCTGGTCACGAGACAATAAGGCGGGATAAAGCGCCGCGACCATGAGGAGAGTGGCTACATAAACTTCCATTGGTAACCCTTATCGCTTCACATATACAACTGATTATTAGGTGCATAAGGTTGACCATCATGCTGTGCTGGGTGGCTGGGAGTTTACACATAAATATAGGCTGAATATTTCCAGCAATAAGGTGAGCTAGAATATGAAAGGACGCCAAGTATATTAGAAAGTGAATATTGTAATTTGGGAATATCGCTATCTACTTGCATTATTATCAAGTTCCAAATGTTATCCACAGGCTTGAAGGGAAGGAGAAAAGTGAGGTGCAGATACGTGACTTAAGAGTGGGGAAAAATAATGTACAAATTTCTCTTTTTTGAACAAGACGCATTTTTGTTTGGTGGCGAGTTTCAGAGTGACTCTTTAAACCTTTAAACTTCCTAATATGTTCAAATGTGCGGCTATGACAGACTGCCAATGAAATCAGATAGCTTATATTAAACCAAACATAGAGCTCACCACTGACTCACCCTCTCTCAGAGATCAAAATAGGGGTGTTTGTTCAACAAGCAATTTATTTTCTCCAATAATAAAAAAAATGGATAAAGGGCCAAAGGATGAGACGCCATGAGGTGAGGAGATGTTACAGAGTAAAAATGAATGCCAGGCTCAATTCTCTTATGCAGAAAAGATGGACACCCAAAAATACCTACTCCTTGAATAAACAAGAAAGCTTAACATTGTCTATTGCACACTGCAACAACATACCTTAGAGAAAGACAAAGACATGGTGAGAGAAGAGAAAGCACGTGATAGCAATGAGGGTTATAGTGTCACTGGTGTGATTCCAAGGTGTCAATTGGGAAGGCCCGCTTTTATAAGGAGTATTATGGCATATGCAGATTTGACAATGCATGCAAAATCGAACTACAATACTAAGGATTCAGTGAAAAAAGGAACATGGCATATGATGAATTTGGGAATACCATGCAAGGAGAAAGGTGCCGCACAGAGTTAGGAGGTCAGTGCAAGCATTAGGCTCAGTTTCGCACATGCTCAAATGCCTCAAATATTTAAGATTGAATGCCTATAGAGCAACTTACACAAGACACCAAGTTTATAATGATTACATTAAATTTTTGCTTAAAAAAATCATATACTCGAAAGCTACAAGTAAGATCCCTTTAATTATAATGAAAGGGGAAAACAACCCTCGATTGCTAACATAAAACACATCCAGAAACTATTCCTAAACTATATGCTGGCGCCGTATCACGGTTGGGAGATGCTTGATAAAATGACTAGGCTCAAAACATAAGTGGTGAAGATAAATGGAATAGAGTCCCATTCGCTTAAAGACACTAACTACGAATACAAATCCTAAATTGCAAGCCTCCTGAAGCTACAAGGCAGCGAATTAGGAACAAAATCAGAGAACACAACCCAAAAAAAAAATTTAAAAAAAAATGGAAGAAAGACTTATAACAGATCTAGCTTTCCAAACATGAACCAGATCATAAATCGAGTTCAACAAGTATCAGATTCTTTTGGACCAAGTCACAAAGTCCACACTCGTTTGAATGCAAAACTATCAAATTTTAAATAAACTCATCGTATGCAATACTACAAACAAACGTTGAAATCATGGATTAAAATACTCGAAATCAAACACAAGATGCAGAGTTAAAATTTAGAAGTGATGGAACCTAAACCTCGAAGCTTTGTAAGATGGAGCTCTGGCGACCTGATCCCACCCCTCTTCCCCTCTCCATCTTCGAAACTCTTAGCAAGATAGATTTTCAAAAGAAAACACCAGATCATAGCGGCCCCCAAAATTGATTCTAGTTCCAGCATATATCCAACGAGATTTTGATTTTAATTTTGATTTTTGTTTTTTTTTTTTTTAACTTTATTTGTTTTTATTTTTTAAGACAAAATCAAGCAATCCTCATTAATAAAGCAAGTTTCTTGTTTGACAACAGTTTGATGTTGTGCATGCGCTTGCATGCGAATCTTCCTGTCTTTTCTCACTTTAACATCAATTCAATACTTATCTTTCTTATTTGTTAAAACTCACCTAATTATCCCATCTTTTAGGCTTTACTAATAAATCTCAACCTTAAATAACAATTGTCAATAATTTGATTATTATTAATGCTTTATAACTTAGTAATTAATAATTAATAGCTTTATATTTTAAATCACTTTATAATTTGACAATTTATTTAATTCCAAGCCACAAATCATGTTGAACACCCAAAATGACATAATCCATTTAATTATAGGTTTTCCCTTTAATTTAGAATTAATTTATGTTTTTTATTATCAATTTAATTTAATTGAATTGATTAATCAAGACTAACCATAATATCAATTTTATCACCTAACTTAAAGTCAATTAAACAAGGAAATCAACAAGGTGTCTCAAATCAACCTAACATACTTACACCAATATGACGAAGAACCAAATGTAGAGGGGCACTACATAATGGTTGATGTCAGTGACACAGAGTGTGGCACCACGAGGGGCCTTTTCATTTGGCCTAGACATGCACACAGTATATATTTTTGCACTCACTCATTTACATTTATTTATTGTATACTTTCTTGTCCTTTCAATTGTCATTAAAATGAAATTATATAATAACATATATGTTTATCTTATTTTCCTCTTGTAGGAAATACATTGTGCGAGCGAGGTGCAGCCTTGTCCAGATTATGGAAGTGCAATGTTGGATAAGGGGAAGGTAATTGAACTCAAATTTAATTGAATTAAGAATTTTAAGATCCTATATTGATTATACATACATCGACATAGATTGGTAGTTTCATATGTACTTGTCATTTTTATGTGCAAGGAATTATGAGCTATACATCCTTGTTGACAAGTGACACAATACCCAAAACAATCATTGTTGGAACACTTGAAGGTAGGTGTTGAAGCACCTCAAGGGAGGAGGTGTCCAGAGGCACCTAAAAGGGAGAATAAAAGATCCAACCTAAAGAGTATGTGTTCATTTTTAACATTGTTTGGTATTTATATGTTCCCTATTCTTGACAATTGTATACTCACTTGGATCACTTTATGTTTTGTTCACCTATATAGATTGAAATTACAAAGATGGTTTGGTGGTTCTTCTTTGAGAGGGGCATATTCTAGAACTCCCGACCCTTTGAAGAGATGGATATTTCAGGTAATCAAGATTACAATTTTAGAGTTCAATTATAATTTAATGTATATTGATTTTGATGTTAATTATTCAATTTTAAATTATATAGTATAACTAATCTCAATTGTGGTTTGACTTTTTCTTGTGCAGCTACCTTCAGAGCCAACAAGTGCTTCAAAGAGGCTCCATTTGATGATCCACCAGTAGTTTAGGATGAGATAGACATTTTGGCATGTAAATATTGAATAGATACCGAGATGGCATATGCCACATATTGTAAAATTTTGTTTGAGTTGGCGTTGATGCCATTTTGTATATGGACATACACTTGATTATTGGATAATTTCATATATAGAAGGTCACAATCAAAATTTAATTGCCTCCTCATGTGCATAATTAAACTCTTTGAAATTTTAATCAAGTGAGCAATGGTTAAATATCTTGTACAATAACATAAAATGAATGGTTGTATTATGTAGTTTATTCATATTACTAAACTACAACCACTCCACCAAAATCAAACATTACTTCACATTGCATAGGTAACAACTAGATGCTAATAGATGAAAAATTTCAATTACTGTCTCCCGTTTACCAAAGTCGCCCTTAATTCCATTACTTCCCAGTACATAACTAATAATTAAAAATTTATTCATATTATTGATTACATTGCATTACACATCTTTCAAACTCAAACCATTGCTTCACATTGCATAAACATCCACTCCAAGCACCTATCCTTGATGTACCTGCCTTTTAGCTCAGTCAAATAAATGCTAGGAACCAATTTTAGTTAGTCTTGTCAGTCTAGGTGCCTATTCTCATCCATCATGCCACTCAAAACATCATTTTAGATCCTCCTAGGCACCATTTTTACCTACTGCTCACTGCTTCATGACTACTAGGCACACTTTCAAAAGCCTCATGTCGCTAACTCACCTTCTAGTTAGGTGCATGTTTTGGCTGATGCTCTATAACAAACCTCTCCTTTTGCCACTTAACATTGATAAAGCATAGACCTAGGCACCCTTTTATGTATGCTTTGATACTACAAATGAATGCCAACTGACTTTTAGGTAACTTTTTCTCATTGTCATCATTTGTTCAGTCCTATATTTCTACTATATCTACCTTGGAATGCTTCTCAGTGGATTGATAAGTCACTATGACAAGATCAGATAGAAGTGACATACTAGAAAACTATGAAATGTGCAAGTATGAAAATTAAAATAAACAAAGAGTAGAACTTTATCTTTGAAGATACTTTAGCAGGTTGGAAACATGAATACCAATGCTACAAATAATTTTTTCTTTCACTACCAAGCAAAACACAGCATGTTGAAACATTCCAACACAATGACAAAGGCATGTCACACATATAATGGAATCATCTTTATATATACACTAACACATACCTAGACTTTCAAATTAAATTAATTAACCCATGCAAAAACAACATCACAAGAACTCAAGAGCACACAAATTAGTCACTCACACACAAACTATAACCAAGCTAGCTTATGAGATTCAAGAAAATAGGTGTAATAAGAAAACCTTCATAGTGATTTAACTCCAAAAGTTGTTTTTGATCCACCAATTCACCAGAGTTTCCATCATTCTTTCCCTTTTCTTCATATTCCATAATAGGATATGGTTCTCTTTTCAACCCCTTTGCTCTACCCCTTTTCATTTGATTTTGATCTTCTAGGTTCTTATTGTGTATGTTATTACTTGTATTTTCATTATTTTCCAGAGAGGGTGATGGTTCCTTCTTTGATGTAGTTGGCCTCCCTCTTTTAACCCCTTTCTTTCCCATTGCTTTTACTAGCATAGCTTGTGATTCTATAGTCACTATCAGGTTGAACAAGAGGAGTAAGTAAACAAACATAATTTGTAATCTTTCCTTCCTTTATTTATTTCATTACCCCAGTTACTACTTTCAAATTTTACTAAAACATTATTGAAAATGTAGCGTATATGGTATAGTACAATGTGGCATGAAAATGAAACTCTGCTTCATACAATATAATAATCTACTTCAATTGGAGTCCAGTATAAAATATATTAAAGGAGGACTATATCTAATAAGAACAAGATAGAGATTAATAACTTGGATGAATCACTTGTAACCAAACTCAGTAGCCCAAGGGAAGATTTTCCAACAACCCATAAAAATGTTCTATAATATCATGAAAAAGTAAAGCATCAGTAAGTCAAAGTAGGGCAATAATTTTGGAGTTTTAAAGCATCAAAAGAACTTTGGGAAAAAATAGCTCAATAAAATACATCTTAAAAATTTGTTGTTTTGTACCATTCAAAAAATAGTAACACTACTTAGCCTAATAATAATGAACTACTTAGCCTTAAATGTGTATTCATAAATTCAAATTGTCTCCTCCGCCAACTTTCATTAAGTCAAAATCATATTTATTTATTTGGTTTTCTTCCATATGGGAGTTGGTTACAGGAGGGATGTGACAATTATCTTATGTGATAATTATGTGGGATTTCTTTTTATAATTATTGTAAGCATAAGGCTTCAAGGATCTTATTATATTGCATGGTAACAAGGCTCTTCATTCTTCTGTGGAGAGACATCATCTACATCTGCAACGGAGGCTTGATGCTTAGGTCTATCTAAACAATGTTTGGAAAAGTGACCAAACTTATCACACCTAAAG
>VDFB02086081.1:251297758-251517594 GCA_007258455.2 Sequoia sempervirens | reverse complement strand
GTTTTTCCTTCTTGACAATGGCATCAAAGTCACAAATCTTTCTAGTGACCTCCAACAATATGATGTGGTCAGTGGGATACCTTGGAAGTCTGTATGGGGCCCTTTGGCAACCATCAACCTGAATGTAGGAGAAGGTTGGGAATTGAATAAACCAAGCTCCATACTTCTTGATGAGCTCCTTGGCTTGGTCTGAAATTATGACATGTTCCACCCCTTGAAGCATTCTGGTGATATACATGGTGAATGCATCATTTTCCCTTCTATAATTTAAACCTTCCTAATGCAACTGAGGGAAAACCTCATAAATCACATCCAGCCCAAAAATTCCCTTTGTATCCAATCCCCTATAAGGATGGAATCTTGCAGCACATAGACCAGATATGAAGTCATTGTGAAGGTCTTGGTCTGCAACACATTGGATAATTGTTCATGGAGAATTCTACTAATCAAGCTAGCCCAATGATAATTAATCAATTCTTGCTCCATCCTCACAATGGCATGGCTCATCCAATTCTCAAATACTCCTGCATTCCTCAATCCAGCCACCCTGCTGAGAAGAGTGATGGCATCATAATATTCCCTTTTGAACTTAATCCTAAAAAGTTGTTTGGGTAGTTTGGAATAATGTGACTTGGGCTTTTCCAACCAAGAGTTGATGAATTGCTGAGACTTAACAATTTTTTCTTCGTAAAACTCCTTGGCTGACCCCATGTTGAATGCCACCACATGAGATCTGTTTGGCATGTCAAAAGTTTGAGCAATAGAGATATGGTTCAGATTTTCTATCACTCTCCCTTGAGGACTCATAATATTTTGAGTGCCTTGGTCATAGTGTCTGGCACATTCTAGGACGAGCTCATAGCATTGCACTGTTGAAGGGAAACCAGCCACATGTGTCAATCCTAACTCCTTCATCCTTCTGGCCACCAACAGAAGGTCTTTGGCAGCCATTCTTTCTTTGAATCCTTTGTAATCCCATGATCCAATGTTAGTGTCAGTCACCTCTAACCAGATCAATGTGATTTTGCTATCAGGAATCTTGCTCTTTACATCTATTTTGATCCTTTCTACCTCATACATAGAGGATCCCTCCGCTACCTTGCTAGATTCCACCTACATCCATCAAGAAAATCACAATAAAAACCATAGGAAACCAATGTTAATTCATCAATACATCATTAGAATACATCTCATTCAACCAAAGTGCCATTAAATCTCATATGAAACGATCACACAAATCTTAGGTTTCGAGGCCATCCATGGAATCTGAGCCAGAGAGGAATTTCAAGAAATTCTAGATTGATCGGATTCCAACAAAATAACTAGGAAACACCTACTTAACCATTAAACCTAATCATGATCAATCAATAAATTACAAGTGGAATCCAAATATGACATGAAATAACCATTAAATGCATCTCAAATCATAAACAAGTCCAACTATCTCACATTCTATTACATTCCATTAGAGTTTAGAAAAATCCGTCCAGGGAGAATTTTCATGAAGAACGGGGACTTCAGAAGATCAAGGAGACACTGAATTTTGGGGAAATCTAGACTCGATGGAAATCCACGGATAAGGCAAGGTTCCGAACTAGCTAGTATAAAAACATATCTCTCGACCACACAATTTTCATTCAGAATGAGGTTACGCCGAGGGGGGGAATGTCTCGCTGACCATCGATGAGGAAATCATGTCAATGAAAGACATTTTTGGGGTGAAGTCATGGCGAACCATTTCAATCTCACCGACTATCAGGGTCCAGTGAACACTTTGGTCAGACAAGAGTTTTCGATATGAGGTCTTAGCAAAGTTGAGGTGTCTTGCCGACTAGCGATAAATGCATCGATATGACCAACGGGTAGTCGGGGTAAGGTCTCGGTGAAGTTCCTTGGTCTCACTGACTAGCGATATAACATAAGAGAGCTTCAGTGTGAGAAAGGCATTGTCACAGCTAACATATGGACTTAGGAGGGCTTTCGGTGAAACGTTTTGAGTTCGGCGGGAGGTCCCAATGACTACGTAATGTTTTGCTAATGCAAAGTTCTATCGGTATAACCTCTGACCAACAATATGTGGTCTCCCCAAAAAAGATTTGGGCTCGCTAAGAAAAGAAGGCCCTGCCATGAAGTCCTAGCGACCGTTAGGAGTCTCATCGAAACCGAAGGTGTCGGCAAGAGTAGTGAGCTTGCTGGAAGGTCTCTCCGACTAGACAGAGTCTCGCCAACTTTGAAGGGCATTCGATGATAGAAGGATATGTTCGGAAAAAGGTATCACTGAAAGGGGAAGTCTCAGCGATAGAAAGGAAAATCGGCAAGACAAAAGGATCCTGTTGTGAGCTCTTGGCGATGAGGGTTTGTCTTGCTGACTGGGGAACTTTTTGGCGCGAGAATTACCATGTCCTTCAATCAAATACAAACCCATGGAGGGGTTCAGTGAGACATAAGATGAATGATGTGACATCTCCCTGACTTCAAGGGGTCACAATGAAGGGAAAATCGGCAGGGACGGATTACCCTGCACTGCAACTCAAAGTCACGACCTAACCCAAACACTAAATTGATCACAAATTTCAAACATCTAAAATCAGAGCCAGTCAGGGATGGGCCCTAAGAAGGTTTTCTCCAGGTTCTAAGCCTACTCAAGAGCATACTCAAGACAACAAATGTTTCCCTAGGTTAAAATCCCATGAGTCCGCCATTAAAGCACAGGCGAGCTTACGACTACGATAATTCAAATGCCGACACCATGCTAGGGGAAAAATATGTCATGATTTCAAGTAAGTTCACTAAAACACAAATAGGCCAAGAAACTAAGAAATCACTTGAGGGATCATAAATTAATCAATCGCTATGTAACCCTAGTCATGAAACATCTAAATATTCAGGGATTCAAGCTCTAGAAGCTCTTATAACATCAATGCACTATCCCTAATCACCAATTCAAAGCGAGGCAACCAAACACATACCATTACAAAGCAGCAATTGATCCAAGAATCAACAATTGTGAAGAGAGTGGTGTCCATGAAGAACAGGGGCACAAACGCGCAAGAAAACACCACCAAATCGGTCAATTCAAAGCCGAATGCCCCAAAATCTCAACCAAATCTTCACAAGAAAGCACTTCTCAGCTCAACGGGGCAAATAAGAAGCATGATGCAATAAAAGACCTTAGAATCAAGTTAAATACATTCCTCAAAACATGCATGGAGCCATTAATGCAGTCAATAAGACAACCAGAGAAGGAATTTAGGAATTTGACAACTGGACAAAATCTGGGAAAATCCAGCCCACGTGGAAATCCGTGAGTACTAAAAATCCCTGAACAACAAGGGTCCAGCCAAAGTCCAAGTAGGATCCAGGAAAATCCGACCAGGGCAAAAAATCCCAAATCTGGGCAAAAGCCTGAAATTCATCCAAAACTTAGGATTTTCAATGAATAACCTGGGGAAACATTTAGGCATTCAAGATAAACATTTTAAGCACATGCCTAGGTAAGACAAAACCTCAAAAGAAAGGGCCAAAACACCAAAACCAAAGCGAAGAAAGGGTCCCTGCTTCCAGCGGGGCGTGTGTGTGAAAACTGCACAATAGAGTCCATCATCATTGTAGATTTAGCTTGCATTAACTTTGCATTAGGGTTTTGCATTAGTTATTTTGCATTCTAGGATTTAAAAAATTGCATTAGTGAAAATCTCCTTTATCTTATATTATTGCATATAATTTCCTTAAAATTTTCTAAAATACTACATTTACATCTTAGGTTTGCATCATACAACAACAAAAACATCAAAACCAATTGAAATTTTCTGAAAATTTTGAAAAAAACCCTTACTGGGACTCATTCGCCATTCTGGGCGAATCAGTCCCAATCCATATTTTTAACTATCTGTTACAACATTAGAAACCTCATTTCTATGCTTCCTAAGCCCCCTAGTAACATATACTATAAGTCTGGAAAGTTTCAGGAATATTTTTTTATGCACCTAGGTCAAAAAAATCAATTTAGTGTACTCATTTTTCAAAACATTTCAATTACAAAGCATCATTAGATCTGAAAATGATCCCATTTCTCAAAATTTTGCATAACATGGATAAAATTACTTTTAATTTTTGTATATAAAATGTTTGTATTCATAAAAAATTGCATAATTTTGATCAATTTATTTTCATTCTTGCATATACATTGTTTGCATTCTTATAGTTTTGCATACATTGCACAAACGTGTTTTGCATCTTTGGATATACATTGTTTACCTTGCTGAAACATTGCATGAAATGGTTACACATGATTTTCTTTTTTTTTCAAACAATGTTAATGTCTTACATATTTAGACATGCTAAGAAAAATTTCCTATCCTCTCCCTTTGAGAGCATTTTAGTGCAAGAGAATACAAACTTGGACATTCCTAGCAATCATATTTGTTCTTCTCCTCATATCTCTCATAGTGGTGACAAAAATATTATGGTAGAATAATCAATTAATGATAATTTTGAGAATCCTAGTTCTTTCTCTCCTCTTACCTCTCTTGGTGGACAATACATTGATGAAAAAGACAACACAACCATAGGTAATCATGACAATAACCTTTTTCTTTCTCCTAGTATCTCTCATAGTTGTGCAAAAGATACTTTGGTGTTAGAAAACTCAATCAATGGCAGTCATGAGAATATTAGTTGTCCCCCTTCACCTAGTGAAACCCTTCTTGAGCAAGACAATTCAACCATTGAGAACTCCCCTAATTCTGATGAATTCCATTTAGAAGAACCAAACTTTAAATGTCAAGAACATTTGGCTTGTCGTTCTCCTAAAAACTCTCATAGGGAGAATATCATAATGAAAAAAATTATGAATATTGACACATCCTTCAAACTCTAAACCTTCCCTAGGTGAAGATAATAAATTGGCATTAGAATCCACTTCACTAACAAGTCATGCAAGTAAATACAATATTCTTGAGGTTATAATGACACAAATGGGATCTCCTTTACTTAGTGAGCTTCCTAAGTCACCTCCCACTAGTGAATCACACAAGAAACTAAGAGGTGTCTTGAAATCCATGATGCAATCTAATCATAACAATGTTTTGCAGCCACTAAGATATAACTTAGTGACTCAAACATCAAGGCAACCACACATCACTCCCACACAATTACCCTTTTCTCAACCTAAAGTCCCTAGTGTTGATGACCTCAAAAAGACTTCTGCTAATTGTGAACGATGATCTGCACCAAACTAAACAAAGAAAATAAAAACAAGGTTAGTCATTTAAATTAGCACAAACAGCATTCCCTTTGAGATTCTTGATCATACTAAATGATGAAAACATGAAACAAAAGCACAAAAGAAAGAAAATAAAATCATGTAAACACACAAAATAGATCAAACCTTCATCCCATAGGGGGATTGGTGTCACTTTGATGTGGAAAGTGGCCCTTTCTCAATCCCTATTTGATAAGCTCCAAGATTGTTGATGCAATATGATGAAATTCCTTCAAAGTGGTGATGAATTCGAGCTAAAATGATGAAGATGCAAGTAGATGTGAGATGAAAATGGATGTGATGAATGCCAATTTCCCTCAAAAATAGTGATAGCAATTGGATGAAATGAGCATAATGACTTTACATGAGATTGTGGATGCATATTGTGAAGAGAATGCTTCTATTTATAGAATCCAAGGGTTGAAGAATGAGAGGATTTGATGAATGTGGGATAAAATGGGAGCCAATGAGAATGTGCCAAGTGTCACAATTCTATTGGACGAAGGTGGAACACATTTTGGGAAACGTGCGAGTGGAGGATGATCAAAGAGAAGTAAATGTTGTTGGTTGAGAATTTGAAATTGGTGTAAAAGGAATTGAATGAGATTTGAGAGTATGTAAGAGGATTTGAAATGTTGGAAGACAATTTATTGCAAATGTAAGAGGATGTGATAAGTTTTTTAAAACATTTGGAGGGAAATTGAATGAGAGGTGGTTGAGAGGAATATTCCTTGGAATATGCCTTGGTAATGGAAAATAGATGAATTAAATAATTAATTGAAATTATTTTCATGTGCAATCTGGTTAGTTGACCATGGTTGATTTAACTCTTGAGGAGTTAAAAGTTGGAGGAATTAATAATGATGACTAGAAAGCTAATTTAGAATTAATTAACCTAGAATTAATTAATTGGAGTGAATTAGGAGATGTGACATTTGATTTGATTGATTTTTAATCAAATGAGAGGATTAAGAGAGGATTTAATTAAATAAGATGAATAATTAGTTAGAAGAAGGGTGAATTAATCCAATAAATTTACTTATTTGATTAATAGTTGAATTTACTAAATTTAATTAAATAATGTTGATTATTCAATTATTTGATGAATTTGAAGTGATTTTAGAAGAAACAGTGTTAGTTGATCAGAATTAGAGATCCAGTATCAATCAAGAATTTTTTGGTGTCTATATTTTTCCCGTCTTTGAAGCAAAGTACTTGCTACGTCAGTTCAAAGAATAACACTGCCATGATTAAAAATTAATTTTTATTTTATTTTTCAAATGGCTCACTACTGCCCAGTGGAAGGAACTATGTTGCTACACTAACCCCTCAAGAGATCGGGCAAAAATTGTAAAATTTGGTCGAGCTCACAAAAAAGATTCAAGATTATTTCAGCTCAGAGAGGACTAGTAAGCTCGAATGTTTGATGTAGATAAATTTGATGATGTATAGAAAGTCATCGGCCATGGATAGCCTCATGTATATTTTGATATATCACACTAATTTGATACTTGAATAGAAATGTTAGTAAAGATAGAAGAATAAGATTGATGAATGTAAGAATGAGATGGATTAACCATTGATTTCGAGATTAATTCAAAAGTCCAACAAGTCTATGAGTCATTGAGACTTTATTAGATATGGTGATGACTGATGATGATTTTCTTATCTAGGGATTAGGGATGTAAAGAACATAACTTTCCTTATATTTGATGAAACACATAGATATGATGCATCAAGGTATAGACAACCAGGATGGAATTGTATCTAGTGCCATGAAATTTGACTTGACAAATAGATAGGAGTATCCTTGTTCACACGTGACAGACAAAAACCTTGCTAGGATGCACTTCAGAAGTTTTAAACATTTGGACCAAAACATGGAAAGGTATAACCTATCAATGCCATAGTCAACAAGCTGCTGAAAACACCTTCCATACATACCTAACAAAACAAGTATTCACCAAGTTATATTACAAGAACATCCAACAAGCACAACAAACGAAAGATAATGATCAATGCTCCATTCCTTTCTCTCTAAATCATTTTGATAGACATCATTAAGAGGTCATTGGAATGAGCGTACTAAGATAAATCAAAGAAAAAATCAAGTCAACAAACAAGCCAATGTTCTCCATACCTCCAGCCAAGGGGATGTGTTTTGAGGATAAGAATCCAAAGTGTTTTTCCAATAGATAATTCCCATTGTAGGAAGGATGCATCCTAGGACATGTTAGTGGATGGTGGCAAGTTGATAGGTTATTTGAAAGGTTGTTGATATAAGGTTGATTGACATGTTTGCTAAAAATATCAAGAGTTTGATTTTACATTTAAAAGTTTGTTGTTTCAATTTTGATTTTACATTTGAAGCTTGCTTTTGCTAATTGTTGTGGTTTTTTCCTAGTTGTATCACCAAAGGATGAAGACAATGATTGATTTATTATCGATGATTGATTATTGTAGGTCAAGCAAAATGAGATAGATGCATTTTTTCAAATATTTGGATTTTTTGATGTTTTTGAAATGTTTTGACGTTATTTTTTGGATTTTCAGGTTATTTAAATGTTTTTGTGTTTTTGAATGTTTTTCTGTTTTTGTGTTTTCTGAAGGCTTTTTGTTTTTGTGTTTTTTTAATGTTTTTTGTGTTTTTGTGTCTCGAGGGCTCATCGATGATGGCCTTTCCTACATTTAAGCTCAGAGATGACGTAGTTCGAATAACCATGGTTTTGACTTTTTTAATTTTTATGAGTGTTTTTGGATTTTGATATGATTTTGAATGTTTTTGGATTTTTGCATGATTTTGATGGTTTGGATATGGATATGTGTGATGACATCAGTGATCTTTTTGGGATTTTGTTGAAAACCAAGCTAAGGTTGATTGATCGAATTGATGGATTGATGATGATAACATTGTTGTGGATACACAAAAAGGAAAGGATAGTGTTAAGTAACACAAGGATTGAGAAGGATATCCCTAGATGATGACAGATTGATTGGATTTGATTGATCAAGATTGATGATGATAACATTGTTGAGGATACACAACAATGTAAAGATAGTGTTAAGCAACGCGAGGACTGGGAAGGATATCCCGAGATGATGATCGATTGATTGGATTTGATTGATCAAGATTTTGAAGCCCGATTTGGAACAAAATTTGTTTGAATGCTTTGTTGTGACACTGAAGTGTAAATTAGATGTGACTAATATCGATTGTTTGGATTGATGTTCAATGAAAGATAAAGCTTGATAAGGAACATTTTCTTATCAAAATATGCCATAGGCTAGTGATTTATATTTTTCCTCTCAGCTGCTTTAATCAATTTGATGTCACATTTTCCAATGTTCGAATCACTACATAAGTCAGAAGATATAGACCAAGATTTATTCCTAAAGCAAGCTGTAAATATCTACCCCTAGTGTCTAGCAATGTATGGAATTCCATGGGTGGATGCTTGGATAGATGTATAGATGGAGGGATATGGATTATCTTGTGATAAGATAAAGTTTTTGAATAAAGAATTCTCATTTGGATAATGCTTCATGGCTTAGATAATGCTAGGTAGGTTACAATCAATGAAAATGACTCATGTCAAGACATTTACCATAAGCAAGTGTAAAGTGTACACCAAACTTTATAAAGATCAAGATAATGTAGGTAGATGGAAATGTTGGATATTGTTAATATGTGGTTGTCATTGATGTAAACACTATTTAAATTAATGTCTTTAAGTTTTTATATGTTGAGGATATTGAGAAAATTGTAATATAATAAGTTGCAGGTTGTCGTTGATGCAATAAAGTTCAGTATGGTGGCTAGCTCAGTATATTGATGATAAGTGGTTGTGGATTAATAGGTTTGTTGACAAGTATATCTAGTTTATCTACATGAATTTTAAGAGGTTCGCATGAAGATCTAATTGAATTATGAGTATCTGTGTTCTAACAGTTGTGATGTTGCTTTAGTTGGTGTACCTAAAAGAAGATGGTGTGATTTTAATAATTTGAGTTGTTGCAGATGCTTCTATGGTGATTCATGATACTTGTGGATGTTTCTAGATCATGCTCTATCTATTTTGTTGGTCCACATTGATCGTTGTGCTCACGATTGGTGTTTTTCTTTTGTCAGTTCATGTTTTCATGATCATGGCTGGCAGGGTGATTGTAGTGTGTGGCAGATCTTCGAGGCATAATTTTTGAAGGTGTTTTGTATTTAAGGATGTTGTTTTGGGTCCTTACTATGCCTTGGTCGACATTGTTTGGTCTGCATTGATAAAATGTTTATTTTTTTGGGAAAATAGTTTGTACACATTTCATATTTTGTTGGGTCGACATGTAGCTGATGTTATCCTTGTTGCAAATATATATGACTATTTTTTTATACCAATTGATGGTATGGTGTGCGAAGTGTGCTATGTGCAAACAATGTTCTAATATTTCAAAGGTAGAAGTAAAGTGTGGAGAAGAGTGAGCAAATGAAATGTTTTATGTGCTTAACAGAAACTATAATCAAGCTGTAGACACCCAAAATTGTCCTCTTACAACACCTGTCTCGGCATTATATCATTTAGGCATCTTGTAGCATGCTTTGCCCTAGGAACCCATGTCATCATCTATTTAATTAAATAAATTTTATTTATTTAATTAAATTCATATTCATAATCCATCCATTTCGCTAATGTTAATTAAATAATTTATATTATTTAATTAATGAAATCATAAATTCAATGTTAATTAAATAAATCCAAAATTTATTTAATTAATAAAATCCTAAAAAGATCTTGTCGCTTTCTTTCCAAAATTGAAACTCAGGTGTATCTAATTTATTTATTTAATTAGATAATTCATCAATTATCCTTCGTCTTTTTCAAGATTTATTTCCTTTAAAACAGGAAATGAAATATTTCTATCTTTTTTGACATCTTATCTCATCTCATTGTATTTCCTCTTTTGTCAAAAATCAAATCCTTGTCAAATATTGTCAAATCTTATCTTTGTCAACATCACGGCTCTATAAATACGGCCTCTCACAATCCATTTAGGGGGTTGATTCATCTAGCATCTAGACTCTGTCAAAATCAGTCTTCCATCTCTATCTATCATTCTCCATTTTCATCATCAAGTTGTTATGCTGAAGGAATGAGCACTCAACATTCCTCCATTGTCAACCCTTCAAAATCTTGCATTCTCATGTAGGTGGAGAAGAGCAATGGAGATAAATCGAGTTAGCGCGAAGATCGGCTTGCATTTGTGCTTCTTATTGTGACTTTCATGTTGTTTCGTACTCTATTGTGCTTGATAGGATCTAATTAGTTTTTTGTTTTCATTAAACATTAAATCTGATTTTTCTCTTATCTACACAAGCATTAGGAGATGCTATTTTTTCAGTTCAAAATCTTCCCAATGTAATTTGAATGTGACTGTAAGACAATGAGTCTTCTTTTGGGCAGTAAGCCTTTTGTATTTGAGTAGTGAGCTCTAGGAAGTGTGCCTGAATGCATGTGCATTCCCCATTTATAATACTTTTAACATGGTATAATCTTGTGGATTAACCTCCACCATGGTTTTTCCCCTAACAGGGTTTCCACGTAAAATTTTTGGTGTTATGTGTGTTTTTGATGTGGTGATGGTTTATGCTTTCATGTTTATTTATCAGATTTCATAATGAGTTTAATAAATATAATTTTTGTGGCAAATGATTCACCCCCCCTCTCATTTGTCTACCCTTGTGTTTCCCATAATTGGTATTAGAGCAGGTTCCTCCAAAGAAGCTTGAATGCTTGAGGTGATCCGGGATGGTGACATACAAGAAGGATAGTCTGAGATTTGATGAAACTAATTATTCTTCATGGAAGACTCGAATGGAGTGTCATTTGAGATGCATTGGTGAACCTTACTAGACAATTACAAAGAATAGGTATATCATCCCATAGAATGGTCCTTCTAGTACAGGTGAAATTAAGGAAGTTGAGTACAATATCAGGGCTAAGGAAGCATTATTGAGTGCTCTGCTTGATTATGAGATGACAAATGTAATGGAGTTGAAGACTACTTATGAGATCTAGAAAAAGTTGGAAACTTTGTATGAAGGTGATACCCATGTGAAGATAGCTAAGCTACAAAGCCTGAAAGGGAAATATGAAACATTAAGAATGGGTGAAGATGAGAATATCACTTCTTTTATGCAGAGAGTGAATGAACTTGTGTGTAGTATTAGGTGTGTTGGTGGAACACTGGAAGAATCAAAGATTGTTGCTAAAGTGCTCAAATCCTTTCCTGTTGCATTAAAACACAATTTTTTTGCTATTGAGGAGTTGGTAAACTTGTTGGTTTTGAGTTAAGTGAGTTTGGTGAATCTCTTCCTAAGACAAAATTTGCATTCAAAGCTACTATCTCTAGAAAAGATAAGTAGAGATATGATCCGAGAGAAATTTCTTCTAGAAAAATGTTCAAGTATGAGCAAGAAATGAGCGAGATTGAAGAAGAGAGAAAACTAGATGATCTTGAAGCACTTATTGTTAAGAGGGTAGCCAAAGGAGAAGGTAAGTATAAAGGGAAATTGCCTCTTAAATATTTTTCTTGTAATAAGATAGGTCATTTTTCCTCAAGGTGTCCAAAAATAGTTCTTAAGCCAAGACCTAAAAAGTATAGATTCCAAAGAAAGTGTTATTATGTTTTTGATGAAGGTGTGACAGATGATGAATCTAATAAAGGGAATTTAAGTGAGGATGAATGGGTATTTATTGCTATCAAGGAAAATAATCTAGTACCTATTGAATCTGCTAGCTGCATAAATGTGGAGAAAGCTCTAGCTGCTAGAATTGAAGAAAAAGATGAATGAGTGATTGACAGTGGATGCTCTCATCACATGACAGGTGATAAAAGTAAATTTGTGAGCTTGGAAAAGTATGATGGTGGTGTTTTAAGATTTGGTGATGACAAATCTAGTGTAATTTGTGGCAAAGGATCCATTTCTCTTGATGGTAAGCATAATACTGATGATGTTTTATATGTGGAAGGTTTCAAGCATAATCTCTTAAGCATTGGATAGATGGTTGACAAGGGATACAATCTTCAATTCAAGGATGGAAAGTGTAAAATATTGGTTAGTTCTAGAAATGTGATTGCATCTCGTATAAAAACAAAAGGTAATATCTTTCACTTAAGTGTTGCTGGTAAAATTTGTCTGATTTCTCAAGTTGATGAAAGTTGGTTGTGGCATAGGAGATTGTGTCACGTAAACTTTGGAAATATTATCAAGATAAGATATACTCAGGCAGTGAGAGGTCTTCCTAAGTTGATAAAACCTACTAATGCTATATGCAAGGAATGTCAGTTAAGGAAGCAAACTAGAGTTTCATCCCAGAGCAAACAGTATTGTTCAAATGAAGTATTGGAGCTTGTGCATTCTGACTTGTGTGGTCCTTCTAGAGTCAGAAGTTTACAAGGAGACAGGAATTTCATGTTACTTATTGATGATTATTCTAGATTGATATGGGTTACTTTCTTAAGGGAAAAATATGAAGCTTTAGATAAATTCAATATTTTTAAGGCTATGGTTGAGACAAAGATAGGTCTAAAGATTAAATTTATGAGATTAGATAGAGGTGGTGAATTCACTTTCAGTGAGTTTAATTCTTTTTGTGAAGAACATGGGATAAAAAGACAATTATCTACCCCGTGGACCCCTCAGCAAAATGGAGTTGTGGAAAGGAAGAATAGGACAATTCAAGAAGCTGCTAGGACATGATGTTGGAAGGAAATGTCCCACATATCTACTAGAGAGAAGCTGTGAGTACTGTCATTTATACTCTCAACTGAGTACATGTCAAAGGTGATACCGGTAAGACTCCTTATGAGCTATGGTTTGGCCATAAGCCTACTATTAGATACTTCAAAATATTTCGGAGTAAATTTTATAGCAAAAGAGATGACGATATAGGAAATTTTTATTGTAGAATTGATGAAGGAATCTTTCTTGGTTACTCTACTAAAAGTAAAGCATATCGGTGCTACAATAAGATATTGAGGAAATTAATTGAAAGTGATAATTTCAAGGTTGATGAAGACACATATAGACCATCCAAAACCTATGGATGTGATTCAAATGATTAGAATGATAGTTTAGATAAAGGAAATAAAGTTCAGATCATTCCCGTGAATCCAAAAAATCAAGAGGAAGAAACTACTAAAAGTGCAAAAGTGAGATCACAAGAGTCTGAAGTTCAAGAATACCCAAACTCCAAGGTATGTAAATCATTCAGAAGATCAAATTATAGGTGATAAGAACAAAGGTGTTCAAACTAGGAGAAGAATTGTAGAAGAATATTGTTTGATCTCAAAGACTGAGCCTAATAGTGTCAATGAAGCATGTAAAGATGAACATTAGGTGGAAGCAATGAAAGAAGAACTATTGAAAATTGAGAAGAATGATACATGGATTCTTGTTCCTAGACCTAAGGACAAAAATGTAATTGGAACTAAATGGGTATTTTGGAACAAACTAAATGAGAAAGGTGAAGTTGTTAGAAACAAAGCAATACTTGTGTGTAAAGGATATTCTCAGATGGAAGGAATTGACTTTGAAGAAACTTTTTCTCTTGTTGCTAGGATTGAAGCTATGAGACTATTTCTTGCTTATGTTGCTTACAAAAAATTCAAGGTTTATCAAATGGATGTCAAGTCAACATTTCTAAATGGTGAACTAGAAGAAGTGTATATTTAGCAACCTGATGGATTTCAATTGACTGATCAGGGAGATATGGTTTTTCGGTTGAAAACATTGTATGGACTTAAGCAAGCCCCAAGAGCATGGTATTCCACATTGGAAAAGTATATTTTGAAGCTTGGATTCAAGGATAATTTTGAGTATCTTAGAGGGAGGCTATGGGTGATTACCCCTACTAATCAGAATTAAGATGCATTGACTTGCATCAGTCTGTGCATTTAATAGCCATATCTTATGATATGAATTGATGTTGTGGTGGCTTCTACTTAGGGGGAGTAGTCAGATGTTCAAAAATGTAGCTCAGAGCTTGTGTGGAGGAAGATAATGTGTATATTTTTCATTGATGTCAAAGGGGGATAAGAGTCATGTGAAAAACTATGAAATATTTAAGGAGAAAAGAGTCAAAATCTAAGGGGGAGAAAGTGCTAAGAGAAAGTTGCATTAATGGTGTTTTTCACATCATGTGTTGCCATTAATGCCAAAGGGGGAGATTGTTGGATATTGCTGATATGTGGTTTTCATTGATGCCAACACTATTGGCATTAATGTCTTTAAGGTTGTATATGTTGAGGATATTGAGAAAATTGTAATAAATTAAGTTGGAGGTTTTCGGTGATGCAGTGAAGTTTAGTATGGTGGCTAGCTTAGTATATTGATGATAAGTGGCTATGGGTTAATGGGTTTTTTGACAACTATATCTAGTTTATGCACATGAAGTTTCAAAGGTTTGCATGAAGATCTAATTGAGTTATGATTATTTGTGTTTTGACAGTTGTTTTGTTGCTTTAGTTGGTGTTCCTGAAAGAAGACAGATCATAATAGCCTAAAATATTTTTTGGAATAACGACTATCTTCGTAAGAGCAACAAAAATGGATCACTAAGATGTTAGGATATGACTTTGAGATTGTATATAAGAAAGGGAAAGAAAATATTGTCGCAGATGCACTGTCAAGGAAGGATGAGAAAGATGAAGCCTTATTGTGTGCCCTTTCAATATTACAAGCAAATTGGGTGGAGGAAGCCAAAGTAGAGTGGCAAAATGATGTTGTGACAAGTAATCTCATCGAGCAATTAAAAAGTGATCCTAGTAGTTCAGATAAGTTTTGTTGGAAGGGAGATACTCTTTGGTATAAAGAGCATTTGTATCTCTGCAAGAATTCCAACCTTAAAATCAAGATTCTCATAGAGTTGCATGAGTCTCCAGTGGGTGGTCATTTAGGATTTTTGAAGACATATCATCGAGTCAAGCAAGATTTCTTTTGGGAGGGGCTAAAGGGTGATGTTCAAAAATTTGTGGCTGAATGTTTGGTGTGTCAAAGGCATAAAGGGGAGACAATTAAGACACCAGGTCTCTTGCAACCCTTATCTATTCCTAGCCAGCGTTGGGAAGAGGTATCCATGGACTTCATCATAGGGCTTCCCAAATCTAAAGGTCATAATGTCATCATGGTGGTAGTTGATTGGCTCACTAAATATGCACATTTCATTGCATTAGCACATCCTTTTACATCAAGTGCAGTGGCTAAAGCTTTTTTGGAGAATATCCAAAAGCTACATGGTACACCTAAAGTTATTGTTAGTGATCGTGATCCTATCTTCACTAGTCACTTTTGGAAAGATTTATTCTCATGTTTGGGTACTCAATTGGCTCTTAGCTCTTCATACCACCCTCAATCAGATGGCCAAACGAAGGTTATTAATAAGTGTTTGGAAGGATATCTACGTTGTTTCACTTAAGAGAAACAGTCTCAGTGGGTAGATTGGCTACCACTTGCAAAATGGTGGTATAACACTTCTTTTCATAGCTCATAAAAAATGTCTCCATTTTTGGCACTTTATGGATATCATCCTCCTTCCATCACATCATCAATTAAGGTGTCCCCAAGAGTTCAGGTAGTAAAAGACCACTTGCTTCATCAACAACAAGTACTTTTAGGACTCAAGGAGAATTTAGCTATGGCACAAAATTGAATGAAACAACAGGCAGACCAATATCGTCGTGAAAGAAGTTTTGAAGTTGGGGATTGGGTCTTCTTGCGATTGCAGCCTTATAAGCAAATCTCACTAAAGCAGCAAAGAAAGAATAATAAGTTGTCTCCAAAGTATTATGGTCCATACCAAATCATGCAGAAGATTGGTAGTGTTGCTTACAAGCTTGAGTTGCCACTAACAACAAAGATACATCCAGTTTTTCATGTTTCTTGTTTGAAGAAGGTAATTGGGCATAATATTCCCACTCAAACAACACTTCCTAAGCTGGATGAAGAAGAATCATTTTGGAACCAGAGTGCATTTGTCAAACACGCACAAAGAAGCTGAGGAATAGAACTATCACTGAGTATCTCATCCAATGGAAGAAGTTACCAGTTGAAGATGCCACATGGGAAGACAAGGAGTTCATTCAAAAGTTTCCAAACTTGATTAGCATTGAGGACAATGCTTCTTTGAAGAAGGGGGGCATGCTACGCCCTTAATATTATTGTACATCGGGTTATGAATAGTCAGCTTGTGGCTATCTTAACTCTCTATTAAGTCATATTATCATTATTATATTGTTATTTAGTTGTTTAGGTCAGCCTAAGTCTTATATAGGCATGTCTAAGTTGGCCTAGGTGATATCCTTGGCATAAATAGGTATATATAGGAGGTTGTGAGTCTTATTTCATCATCAAGTGTGAAGTGTGTTCTCATTAGAGATATTTGGAGGTTTTCCCCCTTTGAAGTGGCTTGTTATTCTCAGTTATTATCAAGTATTTGCAGCATATTTCATATCCTATTCTTCTATTGTGCAAGTTATTTCATAACAAAAGTGTTTGAAAACATAGTGTTGTATGCGAAAAGACCTAGAAAATGTAAACAAACAATAAAAATTTTTAATGAAACTAAAGAGGTGCACTTGGAAACTTGTTGGAGATCAAATGGAAACTGGAAATACTATTGAATCTAAAAGTGTGATCTACTAGGACTCATTCATCATTCTGGACGAATTAGTCGTAGATTTGGGAAACTATTCTAGAGCCCATTTCAGACAAATGGGTATCCAAAACTGTAGAAAACACTTTTTAGGCCTCGCAGTGGGACTCATTCACCACTAATGGTGAATGATTCCACTCTTGAATTTTTTAAAATCCAAAAGTGGAAGTAAGAGCCCTCGATCTGTACTTCAATTCTTAACAAGTTTCCACCTCCAAAACTCTAATTTCTAGCACTGTAAGTGGATTTTAGTGGATATTTTGACTTGGTCAACAAGGATATGTCTTCAACAAGTTTTAAAATCAATCCTGAATTATTTCCAAGCCTTTAAGATACCTAAATCTATAAACACGTAAGAAAAGACAGAGAAATGTTTGATGTTAAGGAATGGGGGTTGCCTTAGTCAAATCCCTTTTAAGTAATTAAACCAAATGAAGAAATAATATGAAGAATGAAGATGAAATAATGGAATTAGTACCTTTCCATGATGATTGATTTTGAATTTCTGCAACAATAGATGAAGATTCTACCCTTGAATGCCTTAGAAAGCTATCTTGATGACTTAGAATGTTAAAACACTAGCTTGCTTGACTTAAGACGAATAATGATTGATGAAAGAATAATGAATTAGTTGTGAATTAGGGTTTAGAAGCTTGATTTTATAGGAATATTACCTAATTTACCCGTTAATTTGATCCCAACGTCGACATGAAGAAAAATTAAACTTAAAACCTAATTTTTCCCACTTAAACCCCAAAAATGGCTCAAATGGGACTCATTCGCCATCAAGGGAGAATGTGTCCCACCTAGATGGGAATCATTTTCCCCTAATGGATAATGGGTCCCACATGGACCATTCTACCAACTAGAATGCCGAGAAATGAAGAAATCATGTTTATAGGGTGAATTTGTCAGGAATTTGATCAAATTATGCCTCAGGATGCACAATATGGGATCATAGGGGCCTATTAATGATGAGATGAAGGATGGATAAGGCCAAGGACACAAATTTCAATGTGAAATTTTGATTAAATACAATTTACATCATTAAAATAGGCTCCATACAACCTAGAAAGGCACAACATCCAATGTGAATGTGTAAAACACATTATAACACTAGATTAAAGTCATATTAACTTACAAGCCTTCTAGATTAATGTGATAATGTCATTAAATAAATTTTAATTAAGGGGATAATAGGTTCATTAGACTTAGATTCTTAATAAAAGTCTAGAAAAGTGTGAAAGACATTTACAACACTTTACAACACCTTTACAAGACATCAATAAATGTATTTTATTAGGTTTGCAAGGGTCCAAGACCTAGTGTAGACGTGTAAAACACCTAAAACACTAAATCAAGACATTATTAAGTCTAATTTTTCATTAATTATTCCCATATCAAGCAAGAAATAATTTTTTCTATGGTACATATTTGTAAGGTATTTTTGTAATATTACCATGGCAAATACTTGCTTTATTGAGTGTGTGAAAGTTGTGTTGGAACAATTCATGAAGCAGTTGCATGTTAGGTGTTCTATACCTCTTTGTGTATTTGGTTTGAAAATTTCGTAAGCACAACCTGACTCTATACTTTAAAAACAATTTTTGTATGTCTGGTATGAGCAAAAATACTCTTTGTTTGTAGAGTCAAAATCCACACAATGGATACAAAGCCACCTTGGTCATTAATACCCTAGTGCATCGTTTTTTTTTGCTACATCAAACAAGATTGTTCAAAACTGTGAAGTGTCCAAAAAAAGTGAAAGAAACTCATCAAATACTAACAACATCAAATTTCTATCCATCATCAAAAATTTCTTCTAACTAACATCCATCCTGCATCTCAATATCATTAGCATCATATCCATACTACATCCACAATGCCGTCAATACATATCATGATGATAATAAAGTAATGAAAACATCATGTATCATGTATAAAGCATACATCGATCATATATCACCCTTACATCACATAAAAAACATCTATCAAAATGATATATCAATCATCCATAGAAAAACATCATATGATATGAAGTATGCTCCATTCATCCATGTCATATGCATACATTAGAAAAGCACAAAAAAATATATAAACATACATCATCATATATAGTCATCTATGATCATCACATAAACATATAAATGAGCTTAATCAAAGGTATATCTCATATATATCATAATAAAAAAAGGGAGAATTTCATAGTACACCATCATCATGAAACAAATGTGAATCAAAAATACAAAATAATACATATATATATGAGGCCTCGACTGGGCTGATGAATATATATACAAAAATTATGTCTATAATATTTCTTTGAGCAATAAACAACATGAAGATCAAGTACAAAGATAACATTGCTCAACAAGAAGGAGAGAACTCTATAGACTAGGTTGCAGACCACCATCTAGATCTGGTTGTCTGATAGACTGCTTGCTTGACTCAACACCACCTCCAGCTCTTGCACCACCTCCACTTCCTACAACACTAGGCTCTCCAAATCGTGGACATTGAGCAACCCTACAAACAGTAGCATTATATAAGGTTTGATAGTATCTCAACATCTATAATATTTGATCTCACACATATCGTATACTGTCACACTCTACTCTCAAACTATCCCTCTTAGTAGTAACACCCTATAATTGGGTCTCAATTGTGAAATGACAAACAATATTTGTCTCACTTTGCTCTGAAACTATCTCACTCCTATTGAGCAATATCTCTCTCTGCTATCTCTTTAACAAGTTGTGCCTCCAAGGCCTATCATTTCACTAGCTCTGTCACTAATTGATCACTTTCATCTCCAAGTGATGGAGGGGGACCTAGAGCTTGTCTTGGACCTTGCACCTAATCACCCTGTGCTCCATCCTTTCTGGCCTAACCAAGTTGCACAGTTAGAACCTCAATAGTTTGTTTCTCCCCATGATGACATGTAATGCCTGCTCTACCTAATGCAGGATCACCTCTAGGATTTATGAACCTCAATGGCACACATCATTCCCACCACTGATCAAACATAGGAGTGGTACAAAAATATGCTAAACCAACCAACCAACCCCATCCAACTAAGGAAAGTGTTTTGAATGCAACAAAAATAGCATCTTTTTTTGCTTGTTGACCCCATACACTAACCTCTCTAGTGCGCTGACCGAACCGAGCCTCATAATTATCAGGAAACCAACCTTGTCTCTCTCCAAATTACCGACATAATCTATCAGGTAAGTACCACTCTAGAAGAAAATGAGAGTGACCAATTAGCCATCTGGTCTGCCAAAAGTACACAAGCTGCTTTGGATCCTTCGGCCATGCCTCACAATCCATATAAGGTCTCTAAAAAAAAACCTAGCATATCATTGAACACACAACACCAGTACAAAAGATCCCCCAGTAAGGTGTAATGTAAGAAATATCCATAATGATGTGAGTATAGATCCCCAGTAGTACAATCTTGTATACCATCAGGCCAAGCAACTGAAATGTGCTCTCATGCCCATATGTACAAAAGAGAGACACCTGTGGAAATAGATTTCCTGCCCCAATATACAACCTCATGCATATCTCTGTAGAGGTGGATGAGAAGACACAAACCCCATGCATATTTGGTCCCATGCTCGAACATACCCTTAATGTAAATACCCCATACAACAAGGAACTGACAACCTCTCCCATCAGGAACAACTAGTCCCGAAATAAAACCACAAAGAAGAAGGGAAATAATGTCTGCACTACCAATGAACTCAAACAAATCCATCTCGAATTGTCGAACCTCCAAGTGTCTAACACCTAGGACATGCTACATGGCATGGGTACCCCATCAAACATGGTATGTCACAAGCTCACCATGGATAGGAATGCAAAGAATCCTCCACACATCCTCAACGGTAATGGTGGCCTCTCCTATAGGTAAATGGAACGAAGAAGTTTTTGAATTCCACCACTCCATGAGTGTGATCATCATCGTTGTGTGAGATTGGATGGGAGGAATGTAACAAATATGATGAAGCTTGACTGCATCTAATAAATCTCAATTCAAAACATCAAAGTGGGAAATCAGATCAAATAGGTCTTGAGGTCGTCTCTCCCTCAACTGCAGTTGTTTAAGAACCACCTCCAATCATTTTAACCCATGATGTTAGGGTTTCTCTTTGAACACATAAAACAAAACAAAAATGACAAAAATTGAGACTTAGGGCTCCCAACAAGAAAAAGTGAGAAAAATTAGCAAAATTGATGAAGTCAAGGAAAGTGCGAGGAGAAATTGCAAAGGAAAAAGTATCAAAAGCAAAGAAACTTTGCAAATGCGCAAATCTAAAACAAGAGTGACCAAAATGACCTAGAGCAATCAAAAGCAAAAGAAAAGTTCAAAAGTAAAAATCTAAGTCAAAGGTGTAGGACTCAGTCAAATGCATAGAAATAGAGCAAGAGTGAACTTTCCAAAATGACATGTGTAGAAAATGATGCAAGTGCACTAAAAATATAAAAAATATGCTTTTGACTTAAGGAACTTTGTACATGAATTACGATAACATGAGAAAACAAAAATGAGAAGTAAGAGGGTACATACCATGCCATCGATACCTGCGGGTCATCCAAAATCTCAAATGAGGTTCAAACGATGCAAGGCTCCTTGAATCCTAGGCATTGCTCCTCGACAACTGACATAATGGAAAATCTAGAGACAAGATTTCATTATAGGATCAAAGCACAAATGAAGTAATTTGAGTGCTAGTTTCCTATTTTAACCCTCAAAAGCCCAATTTTTTTACCTAGGAGACCCTAATTTTTAATTAGGAAACCTTCCTACGTTCAAATTAGGACTTCTTGGGAACATCAAAACAAGCAATCAGTGACCTATAGACCTAATTTTCATCCTAAACACATCTAAACTAAAATAGAACAATGTCATGAGCTTGACCTCAAAATAAATGTTTTTGGCCAACCTCTCGAGGGGTTAGCATAGAATCCTACCACCATTCTATTGAATGTCATGGCATAATGGGGCATAATTTTTTTTAAATCTTGATCTTAAAATTGGAATCTTTGAAACAAAGCAACCAGTACTTTGTATCAAAGAGGGGAAAAATGTAGACATGTAAAATTCACCTAAGACTTATCACACATACTAAATAACATTTTTGCATCATCGAGATCATCATCATCAAATATCACCACATTTCACATCAATTGCATCAAAAACCCTAAATTTCCCATATTAATTGAATAATACACCATTATTTAATTAATTCACTTTTTCATCATTGTCAACGAATTAAATAAATTTCATTTATTTATTAAAGTCTCAAAAACCCTATTTTTGCTATTAATTGTGTGGCAACAAAAAAATTACACCTTTTCCTTACTTAATTTGGAAATAATTAATGACAAATTGGACTTAATATCGCCTTGATCTAGTGTTGTAATGTGTTTTACATAGTCACATTAGGTCTTGGGCCCTTTTTAAGCTAAATAAACTTAACTTTTCCTTAATTTAGTGTTGTAAACTATATTTATTTACACCTTCACATTAAATTTAGGAGGATTATAAATTAAATGGATCTAATCTAGTGTTGTAGTGTGTTGTACACTTTCACATTGGGTTTAGGACCCTTTTAAGCTAAAAAGACCTATTTTTTCCTTAATTTGATGTTGTGAAGTATATTTATTTAAACTTTCACATTGATTTTTGGCCCCTCTTGAATTTTTAACCTTAATATCATCATTAATAGGCCCCTAAGACCATATACTGTGCATCCTAGGGCATATTTCAATCAAAATCTGGACAATATCAACAAATAAACTTAATTTCTTAAGACCCATGACACTTTTACCACCTAGAAAATCCCTGTGGGACCCATACACGACCTTGGGAATATGAGTCCCACTTAGGTTGGACCCATACACCAAGTGTGGTGTATGAGTCCCATTTGGCTTATTTATAGGGATTTGAGTTTGAAAATATGGGTTTTAAGTTCAAATTTCATGAATGTCGGCTTGTGGGATCCAATTAATGGGATATTAGATGGATCACCTATATAAACAAGGTCTCAAATTATTATTTCATATAAGCATTCATGATATTAAGTCAAGCACTCAAGAGTTAAGCATTCCAAGACTTCACAAGATCATCTAGAGAGCATTCAAGATCATTTCTAAGGCATTCAAGGGTAGAATTCTACATCAATTGTTACAAAAATTCAAGATCCATCATCATGTCAAGGGTATCAAGCATAAAGCATGTTATTGAGATAGTATTGTGATGTTGCATTCAAGATCCAAGGTCAAGCATTGTTCTACAGTTATCACAAGATCTAGATCTACATCCTTCATGGCCATTTCATGTTAGATTGTAGATTTACAAGACATCATTCAAGGTATCATTTTCCATATCTCATTCCCTATGTTTCATACTTCATGTCATTATTTCATTATCTCATCACTTGGTTTAATTACCTTAAGGGGTTTGACCAAGGCAAACCACCATTTACTAACAAATCAACAAGTTTTTCTCTCTACATGTGCGATTGTAGATCTAGGTGACTTGGAGAATGAAGATGTCTTAGAGATTAGGTTAGAAGCTTGGAGAAATTTTTTGGACTTGTCCCCTCATTTTCAAGGTTTCTATCTTCACAAAAACTCATCTACAGGTTTGAAATCAGGGTTTTCAATTTTGGAAATTAGTTTGGAAGGAAAGAGTAGACATTGGAGTACTAATCTAAAACTTTGAATTCTTGAAAAATAAAAAAAAGACTGATACACCATAAGTGGCATATGAGTCCCACTATAGGAATTTTTCCAAATTTTTGTAGTTCCAAATACCCTTTTTCCAGAAACCTGTTTTAGACTAGAAACCCTGATCTAGGACTGATACACCTAGAGTGGAGTATGAGTCCTAGTAGGCCAAAATTTTACTTCTTTTAGCATTTCCAGTCCTCATTCAAACCTCTAGAGGTTTTTGGATGCACACTTCTAGTTTTACAACCTTCTATTCTGATTTATATGCATTTCTATGTCATTCATTCAAGTTTCATGCATCACTAGGTTTAAACATTAGATTTTGCATTTCATTAGTCTTTACAAGCCCTATCTTGGTGGTGAACCCCTCATTAATTCATAATCAGACCCTAGGACAACCCTATTGTCAAATCTCTTTCCCCTTTCTTCATTGGATTGAGATCTCTAGGGTTTCCCTTCAATGAGATAATTGGAAAGTGGGTTTTGATCTATGTTCTAAACCATAAGAAAGCAATCATCCCACTTTTCCATTGCTTCATTTTGGTGAACCTACATTTAGAACATCATAATTGTGATTTGGAGTGCATTATCATCCTAGATATTGCTTGCATTAACATTGCATTAGGGTTTGCATTAGTTAATTGGCATTCTAGGGTTTCTAATTCTTGCATTAGTGAAAGTGCATATAGCTTGCATTATTTCATCTCAAATCATTGAAAATAATTTGAAATCTACATTTACATTTAGTTTACACATCATAAAAACTAAAAAAAAAAAAATCAATTAAAATTTTCTATTTTTTTTGAAAAAAATCCCCACTGGGGCTCATACGCCCCTCTGGGAAATTTAGTCCTAGTGCATATCTCAAACTACCTTTTACAACATTAAAAACCTTATTTTTGCACTTCTGTTTACTGCCATTGGTTATCTATTTCCACTGGTTGAGTTTTTTTTAAATACATTTCACTAAGTCTAGCTTAAAGTGGTTCATTTCATGCATTGCTTAATTCTAAATTTGCATTTACAACATTTCATTTTTAGATTATTGCATAGTGTAATCACAAAATTACCTTGTTTAGAATTTGAAAATTTCAATTAAATATCTCATTCTAGGTCATTGCATTTCATTTTAAGTCTTTCCATTTTGAGCTTGTATAAATTACTTGTTACAAATGTTGGTATCTATATTTTCCAAGTTTGCAAAGAAAAATCTAGTCAATAAGCATGTTAGTCATTCATTCAATGTATTCACTAGTTATGAGAGTCTCTTAGTTTAAGAGAGTGAAAATGTTGACACTTTCCTTAAAACTACATCCCCTCCTATCTCTCCTATTTGTGGGAATGATTTGATAGAAGAATATGAAAATATAGACAATCCTGATGATCATAGTTGCTCTTCTCCTAATACCTCTCCTACATGTGACGAAGGTATTTCGGTGTTAGAAGATGCACTCATTGAGAGTCATGACATTGTTGAAAGCTCCTCTTATATAGACTCTCCTACATTGGAAGATATTACAACACAAGAGAATTACATCATAGAAAAATTTCTAAACATCACCTTACCTAATTTCCATTATCCTTTTGCTTGTGAAAATGATTTAGTGGAAGAGGATGAGATTGTAAATGATGAGGATATGTTGGTGTTAGATGATTAAATATGTAAGGTCTATAACAAATCTCTTTATGATCATTCCTCTACCTATCCTATTTTGGGAGACATTAGGGAACACAAGAATGAAATCATAAATGATCATGAAAATCAAATTTTTTCTTCTCCTAGTATCTCTCCTAGTTGTGAAGAAGATACTTTGATGTTAGAAAATAAAAGTTATGAGAATCTTAGTTGTCCCTCTTCACCTAGGGAAACCCTTATTGAGAAAATTCAACCATTGATCATTCCCCTACATATTATGAAGTAATTTTGGAAGAACCAATCCTTGAATGTGAATAAAATTTGGTTTGTAGTTCTCCTAACAACTCTCCTCCTAGGAAGGATATCATAGTGCAAGAAAATGACAACAATAGTAATGTGGCTTCCTTAGGTGATGATAAAAAGGTGATTCTATATTGCCCTTTATTATAAATACATCAAACCAAGACCACTAAGGTTATGAATGCACATAATTCCATTAGATCCCCCTCGATTGATGGACCTCCTACATACCCCATGGGACATCCTAAGAATCCTCCAATTCTTTACCCACCCTCACAATAACTATAAACTCAAAACAAACCTAAATTTATCATTTACCCACCTAAGACTAATGTTTCACAACAACTGACTCATAATATTGATGATCATACATATAACACTAGAAACAATCCACAACCAAGACAAAAACCTTCAACATCCCTCCCATTTGAAAATCCTATCTTGCCTGGTCCTCATTCACCTACACAAAGTGGAAAGGAGTATGATATTGTTGAGCAACTAAAGAATACTCCTACTAAGATATCCCTATGGGACCTTATTCAAGCCTCCCCTCATTATCACAACATGATTCAAAGTGCTTTACAACAAGTTTCCATTCCTTCTAATGTGCAACCAAATGACATAACAACCCTGATTCAAGGAATAAATGCTGACATTGTTTTCCACCAAAGTGAGGTCCCTCCTTTGCAAGTGCAAAAACAATGTGAGGCTTTCATGATAATAGCTCAATATAAAATAACTTGCATAAAGAAAACCCTTGTTGATAATGGCTCTTCTCTTAATGTGTGTAGCATAAACCTTTTAGATAGGCTTGGTGTGGATAAATAAAAAATTCAACCTGACTCTTTCTCTATTAAAGGATTTGACAATGTAGGAAAACAATTTCTTGGAGTAATTGCACTGCCTATTACAGCTAGAAAGGCCACGTTAGAAACATTGATCCATGTTATGCCTCATGATCTTTCATATAATCTTCTTTTAGGAAGACCATGGATTCATGCAATGAATGGGGCGCCTTCTACTCTTCATCGTGTAATGAAATACGTCTACAACAACAAAGTGTACACACTTGAAGTTGAGCCTAAACTAAATAGTTGTCTAAACATTGAGAAAAATAAAGAGAATCCTTTGAAAACATTAACACCAACTACATAAGCGGAATCCGCGAAAGAAGAAAAAAAAGATAAATTCCCTAAACCTTTCAAAATGATATCACTAGATGATTTGGGATTGTTGGATTTTACACCTACATTCATGGGAGAATACAAGATCATAAACATACTCTAAAAATGGAAAAGAGAAAGCGATATTGTCAACACAAAATTTAGAAGACCCTTCAAAAGCATCCACCTCAACCACTTTAGAAGAAGAAGAAAATTATACAAACTTTGATGAGATACACTATCAAAAACCACCTAATTTGAAAGAAATTAAAATTATTTATGGAAAAGGTTATGAACTTATGAAACAACTTGGATATAGTGGAAAAGGATGTGGTACTAAAGAACAAGGTATATGTGTCCCTATAGAGCCTCACACACAAGAAAAGACTAGTGGTATTGGTTATTACCCCTCAAAAGAAACAACAAGCCTTCACCTAATATCAACACTATTACAAAAGATTAATCTAAGCCAACATTAACATTAGTGCATCCTGAATTGATAAACATTAGTGGTCTTGATTGTTATCCTTTGCAAGGAACAAAACAAAAAATGAACTCTTCGCTTAATATCAATGTCATCATGCAAAACACTAATGACTGAAATTTGATAGATTTTACACTCTCCTATAAAGGAGAGAACAAAATCTCACAATCTAAAGAGTTTTGTGTAGGTATGATCCTTTTACTAAGCAAAAGATATCTTTGTCACAAAATAATGAAACATCCTCTACTTTTGATCAAGAGAGTATCTTGATGAGACTCCCCCAAGATTGTTTGATATCTCTCCCTCCAATAACATGAAATAAATTTTACTACAAGAGTTCATTTTGTGCATATCATAGAGTTCTTGGTCATTCTACTAATAAATGTAATGCTTTGAGCAACAAAATTTAATATCTTAAGGACTGTGGTGCTCTTCCTTGGGTTGAAGCATCTAGTTCCTCTTTTCATTTTGGTTCATCCTTGTCTTGCACTTAGTGGGGGAAAGGTTTTATTTATCCTTGTCCTCATATGTCCCTTCTCACTGTCTCTTTTGGCTAGTTGAACACCTTTCATGTACATATAAGAGCAAGCTTGGGATGTGAACAAAATTCCTTAAGTTGACTCGCATGTGACATAATTATTCATGATGTAGTTCGATTAAAAAAATGACTTGGAATATGGCTTTTCGAATAAGCTTTCATGTCTTCTTTTACTTTAAAGTAATTTCTCACAATAATGGTGTTAGGAACTGCTTTAAAGTGGGAGAATACATCGACACTTATGCTTTAGTGTGTGATTTTTTTCTTATTGTGATGCATCCTTTTCTTGGTGGTGTCATTGGGCTTTATTTCCATTCAGAGCATGATATTTCTTTAACTTTTCTTCTCTTGGATACATTAGGCATAGTGCTCCCTAAGAAGAGGACCTTACATGAACTAAGAAAAATTCCTTTGAACATACCTTACACTATTTCATATCTACAATTTCAGTTATATGGCCACCTTACATAACACACTTTGCTTGCTTATGGTGCCATCTTGTTTTTTCATGAGTTCCAAGCATACAAATTTTTTCTTTCCTCATGAAGCTTGAGGTTCATTGTTTGTTCGTGAGCTCCAAGCATATGAAGTTTTTCTTGTCTCATGAAGCTCGAAGATAATTTTTTTGTGGCACCTCATCAAAGTTATTAGGAGGTATAGCTTTGGTATGGTTAACATATGATGAGAAGCATAAACATGCGCATGAATTTCTCATTATATAGTGAGAAGTTGATACAGAGGCATGACTTTCTCACTAAGACACTCTTTGGATACTCACCTAGCGGACAACCTAAAGTTCCATTGCCTCAAAGTGAGTGCGCATCTTTGGACAAATAGCTTAGATATGATCCACATTGTGTTGGACAAATGGTCAAAGGATTGATCCACCTCTTCTTATTTTTGATTGTTTTTGGTTTCTCTCTCCTTTTATTGGCATTGCATGTTTGTGTATCTTGATGTTTCATATCATACACCTTGTTAGCATCCTCTTGTGCTTGTGTCAGTTTGAAGTAGGATCCTAGACCTTGGGGGCTCGACTACCTCCTCGATCTTTGTTATCCTAGACCATCCACATTGGTACACTTGGACCCGTCTTGAATGTCTACTTTAGTGTGAGTTTGAAGCATGTTCATCCTCTCACTAAAGTGGGGCCTAAATGTGGCAATAGAAAAAGTACGCCTTTTCCTTGCTTAATTTGGGAATAATTAATGACAAATTGGACTTAATATCACCTTGATCTAGTGTTGTAATGTGTTTTACATAGTCACATTTGGTCTTGGGCCCTTTGAACCTAAATAAACCTAAATTTTCCTTAATTTAGTGTTGTAAAGTGTATTTATTTACACATTCACATTGGGTTTAGGACCTTTTTAAACTAAAAATCCTATCTTTACCTTAATTTGATGTTGTAAAGTATATTTATTTACACTTTTACATTGAATTTTATGCCCTATTGCATTTATAACCTTAATATAATCATTAATATGCCCTGAAGACCCTATATTGTGCATCCCAAGGCATATTTCAATCAAAATCTTGACAATATTAATAAATAAACATAATTTCTTAACACCCCAACACTTTTGCAACCTAAAAAGGCCTTGTGGGACCCATACGCCACCCTAGGCATATGAGTCCCACCTAGGTGGGATCCATATGCCAAGTGTGGCATATGAGTCCCGCCCAGGTGGGATCCATATGCCAAGTGTGGCATATGAGTCCCATTTGATCTATTTTAAGGGTTTTGAGTGAGAAATTTTGGGTTTTAAGTTCAAATTTCATGAATGCAGACCTATGGGATCTAATTAACATGATATTCGATGGATTTCCTATATAAAAAAGGTCTCAAATAATTATTTCATATAAGCATTCATTATATCAAGTCAATCACTCAAGAGTTAAGCATTCCAAGACTTCACAAGATCATCTAGAGAGCATTCAAGATCATTTCTAAGGCATTCAAGGGTAGCATTCTTCATCAATTGTTGCAGCAATTCAAGATCCATCATCATGTCAAGGGTATCAAGCATCAAGCATGCTATTGAGCTAGTGTTGTGATGTTGCATTCAAGATCCAAGTTCAAGCATTGTTCTACACTTATGCCAAGATCAAGATCTACATTCTCATGGTCATTTGCTAATAGGTTGCAAATTTACAAGACATCATTCAAGCTATCATTGTCCATCTCTCATGTCCTATGTTTCATATTTCATGTCCTTATTTCATTATCTCATCACTTGATTTAATTACCTTAATGTGGTTTGACCAAGGCAAACCCCCATTTACTAACAAATCAACAAGTTTTTCTCTCTCTCTCTCTCTACATGTGTGATTATAGATCTAGGTGTCTTGGAGCTTAAAGATCCCTCAGAGATTAGGTTACAAGCTTGGATAAAGTTGTTGGAGTTGTCCCCTCATTTGCAAGGTTTTTATCTTCACAAAAACTCATCTACAAGTCTAAAATAAGGGTTTTAGATCTAAATATTAGTTTGGAAGGAAAGAGTAGAGATTGGAGTACTAATATGAACTTTTAATTATGGGAAAAGTAGAATGGGGCCAATATTCTAGAAGTGGTGTATGAGTCTCACTATAGGAATTTGTTTAGATTTTTATAGTTCCAAATACCCTTTTTCTAGAAACCTATTTTAGACCAAAAACCTTGATTTGGGACTAATACACACAAACTGGCGCATGAGTCCCAGTAAGCTAAAATTTTAGTGTTTTCAAAATTTCTAGTCCTCAATCAAGTCTCTACAAGTTTCTAGATGCACACTTCTGATTTTATAGCTTTATGTTTTGATTTATATGCATTTCTAGGTCATTCATTCAAGTTTCATGCATTGCTAGGTTTAAACATTATATCTTGCATTTAATTAGTCTCCAAGCCCTAGCTTGGTGGTGAACCCCTCATTAATTCATAATTAGACCCTAGGAAAACCCTATTGTCATATCTCTTTCCCCTTTATTTATTGGATTGAGATCTCTAGGGTTTCCCTTCAATGAGATAATTAGAAAGTGGGTTTTTATCTATGTTCTAAACCATACGAAAGAAATCATTCCATTTTTCCATTGTTTTAAATTAAATAAAATGACATTATTTAATTAATTCACATTTCTGTCATTTCAACCAATTATTTAAATTTCCCTCCAAAAATTTGAATAATTAAATCAAACTATTCAAAACATCATCAAAAATTAATTCAAACTAATGCAACATTATTTGTGAAAGTCAAACTTGATTTGCACATTCAACTCCAAAATGAATGAATGAATTAATTAATTAAGTTAATTAATTAATCATTCTCAACCACTTTCCTCATTGAGTAAATTATGATCCCCTGATTTTTCAATCTAATCCTTAAAGATCAATCTATTCTTCATTGAGAAAATTAGGATTCCCTGACTAATCAATGTATTCCTCAATCTCACTTATCATTTAATCTATTTCTTCAATCACATAAATTGCACAATCTATTTTGCATAGATTATTCAATTATGTAGTGTACAAAATTGTACACTCTTGAAAGCAGTGCAATTTCAAACTTAATTTGACCTATTTTGGCACCCTTGCATTAAATATCTCTTTAAGTCATCATTAATAGGCCCCTAAGACCCATTATTTCAGATCTCGAGGCTTATTTCAGCTAAAAACCTAACAAAATCATCAAAAACATCAAAAATTCCAAAAACCCACCTTGGGTGTATGAGTCCCCAAGGTGGGACCCATATGCCAAAGGTGGTGTATGAGTCCCATTTGGGGATTTTTTAAGGTTTGAGTGAGAAAACTAGATTTTTAATTCAATTTTTTGGTTGATGTCGACTTTTGAGATCTGAATAATGGTAAATTAGGTGCTAATGTCTATATAAGAAAGCTTCTAAGTCATTACTTCATCTAAGCAAGAATTTTTAGAGCAATTTCAAGATCCAAGCATTCAAGAAACTTCAAGCATTCTTTCACAAGAGAATTCAAGTTTCGAAATCTAACAAAGTTGAAGTCTTGGAGTAGCATTAAATTTTTTTCACAAGTCTTCAATCTCACTTTCATTCAATATCTAGCATTGTCAAGGGTTGATAATGGTTTTCTATGGTGAATCATGATAGATTTTAGGTTGGGGAGATGCAACTAGCCATCAAGCAAAGCCTAATGACCAGTTTCCTAAGCGATTCCATCTTCCATTGTCACTCTACATTCAGCCTAAGGAAGGTAAAAGCATTACTAGGACTCATTTGAGTGATTGGAGATATCTCAAAGTGAGTCATTCATCTTCATATTTCATTCATGGATGATCCCACAATACTGGTTTACAATTTTTGGCCAAACTGGACATTGAACTAATTTTTTCTAACTAAATCTTCACTTTTGGGCACCTATAGTGGCTAAACTGTGAGGAATTTGAAGATGATGCAAACTAGTGATTTGTGACATTTTTTCTGTAGATTCTAAATATATTTTTTTCAAAAATTTTGGAATCAGATTGCACTTCTTTTTCCATCTCATTTGAAAACTAATTTTTTCAGTAAACACCATTTTTAAGGAGTGATGCTTACCATATACAACATAAGTTTTTTTCCATGAAGGATAAAATTATAATTTTTTTGAATTTAGATTTGTAACTATGATATCTAGTTCTTTCACTTGGTTTCATAGTGTTTTATTGTATATTTTTTCCTTAATCAAGTTTCAAAGTCAAACCAATTACAATTCAAACATAGGAAAACTGTATACAACAAAACTTTTATTGTATGTATCAAAATTCAATTTTTTTTGTTAGATCAAGGACTTCAATATCTAGTGCACCATTTATTGCCCCATAACAAAGCTTATGTCTATGTATATGATGGTTTGAAATCTTCTCTTGAGCAAAGTGATCCTATCCCTTTAAACAAAGCCTTGACAAGATACAATCATCATCTGGGTAGGGAGATATTTGAGTGCTTTAGGGAGAAATATCACTATGTATCCTTCCTTCACCATAATTGTTATCATACAATTAACCCTTCCAACAACTGAGTCCCAAATAGAGATCCTCCTATAATAGCTCAGGTGCAACAAAACATTCCTCAGCTTTGAGTTATCCCTAATATTAATGTAACTACAAATTCAAAGAATATGGGAGAAGGAAATGAAGCACAAGGAGAAAATACGGTGGAGATAATGCAAATGGAAGAGTGATTTTTTGACCATAGAATCTTATTTTTTTGGTTTTGAACTGGCTGCAAATGTTAAATGACAGAAATGGTTTTTTGGTACAAATAGGAAGCTATAATTCAACTACAGGCAAGTAGAGGTTTTTTGGCTCAGTGATAAGCTATGGATCCTGATACAATGAACAAGCATACAATGTGGAAATAAATTGGTTTCTAATTTTCTATTGTGAAAGCGACAGTATCTTCAAGATGGGAAGGAAAACACATGTAACAAAGGCTCAAAGGTAATGAAGGCTCGAAGGTATATCAGAATGGCCTGGGCAAGAAAAGGAACTCTATAAAATGGATGGAATTTTCTAGCATAAGTCATATTTAGTAGCAATTGTGGGGCACAAATTATGATCGTTTCACTGCATCTTAAGGCAACACATTAAGCTTTTAAAGCATATGTATAAGAAGTAGAGAAAACTTAAGTTGATCAAGAATTGATCAATTTTGAAGTGCAAAAAATATATTGTAATAAATATTTATAAGCTATTAATATATATAGGCTACTAACCTTTTACTGAAAAAAAAAATCCTGTGCATTGATATTTTTCAAATTTTTTTTGATAGTCTGCTATTTTTCCACATGTACAGAACATAGAGCTTGATTTTCAGTGAAAAACCTAAATTCATAGGAAATAAAAAATAAATATAATAATTAAATTAAATTTATTTAAAATTATACCTTTTGGGAAGCTTATAATAAGGATTGCATACTTACAAAAAACAAATTTTAAATTAATTCATTTGATCCCCCAAAAGGTAAATCAAAAGTGATTTTTTATTAGCATTTTGATAGGTGTAAAGGAGACTCCATTATAGATATGGTTTAAAACTAGTGGGGTTCTATCCAAGGGGGTTTGATCTAAGGTGGTTCAATCAAACCCTCTTCAATGGAAATCCTTTAAATGGAACTTTTAAAGGATTAAATCATTATATTTTCTAAAAATATGTGATTTTAGCAAAAAATAGGATCTCCCAGAAATTGTATTCCATTATTAGAATAGGGTTGCATTGCATTTCAGATCTCCTAATCTTAGACAAACTTAAGTTTAGGGTTTACATTCCAATTTTCATCCAAGTTTCATTATTTCTATCAAGGTTTAATTATAAAACTAGAGGTTTGATTGAGGCAAACCCCCCATAAGCAAATCAAGTCTATATAATGTTTTGTAGGTCTTTTTGCAGAATCAAATCTAGAAATAAATTTGGAAGAGAAGAAAAAGTGTTGAAGTACAGATCTGAACTTTGAATTCCTAAAAAAACATAATGGGACTAATACGCCAGAAGTGGCCTATGAGTCCCACTATAGGCAGTTTTTCTAGATTTTTATAGTTCTAGATGCCCATTTGCCAGATTTCTATTTGTACACAAAAACCTAGATCTGAGAATGATTCACCCAACTTGGTGTATGAGTCCTAGTAGGTCAAAATTTTAGAATTTTTAGTAATTCAAAGCTCATTTTAGGTGCTTCTTTAGGTTTCCAGGTGCACAATTATGAGATCTCACCTCTCTATTTTGATTTTCATGAACTTTTAGGTCATTTAGTCAAGTATTACATCATATTATGGTTAAGCATTTTAATTTTCATTGCATTTGTCTTTCCAAGTAATAAATTGGTGGTGAACCCCTCATTAGTTCATAATCTGCCCCTAGGACAACCCTATTGCAATATCTCTTTCTCCTTTACATTCTTGAGGTTGAGATCTCTAGGGTTATCCTTGAATGAGAGTTTAGAAGATTGTTATTCTATCTCCCAAGCATAGAACCGCCAATTTTCTTCCCTTCATTTTGGTGAACCTGCATTTAGAACATCATAATTCTAATTTGGAGAGCATCATCATCCTAGATCTTTCTTGCATTAACATTTCATTAGGGCTTGCATTAGTTAATTGGAATTCTAGGGTTTGTAATTTTGCATTAGTGAAAGTGCATATAGCTTACATTTTTGCATCTTAAATCATCAAAAACCATACAAAATCTGCATTTGGATTTAGGTTACAAATCATACACCATAAAAAGCATAAAAATCAATTCAATTTTTTTGCAATTTTTGAAAAAAAATCCTCACTACGACTCATACGCCCCTTTGCGAGAATCAATCCTAGTGCTGATCCTGATCTGCATTTTCTAAAATTTAAAACTCTATTTTTGTGCTCTTGTTTTCTCTTAAAATATTTCTGTTTCATTTTACATAACTTATGTTACATTCGAATCATTAGAATTAGCATAATCTACATTCATTTTAATTGTGGATTGAATTATTTTTTTGTGATTTTCAATTTCCAGATTAGTTCATAGTTCAACTAGATTAGATTACATTTGGAATTCATTAGAAAACAAAAAAAAGAACACCTCTAAACCAATGAACCACTTGGACAAAGTATAGTTATTTGACTATGTCAAATCTCTTTCTCCATGTTAATCTAACCCTCAAGCCTTTTAGTAGTGATGAATTTGACATGTTAGATGAAGCCCTTGAGGAATTCATCTCACAAGGTCCATCCACTTAGGATTGTTATGATAAACCAAAACTAAGAGAAGTTAATGTGATTCAACCTCAACTTATCCTTTACCTACATTCACACAAACCTCAACCTAAAAACAAGCCCAAATTTACTCTTTATCCACCTAAGAACAATGTTTTATAGAAATCAAGTAATAATACCATTTCTCATACATACAACACTTGAAACAATCCACAACCAAAAGAACCAACTCTGACAACCTTATCTTTTCCTAATCCCATTTTTCCTAGTGCTCCCTGTTTAACTTCACATAGTGGGAAGGAGTATGATCTTGTTGAAAAACTTAAAAATAATCCTGCAAAGATATCCCTATGGGACCTAATTCATAGTTTACCTAATTATCACACTATGCTTCAAACAACTTTACAACAAGCAGTGATTCCACTTGGTACAAATGCAAACGATGTGGTAGGTCTAATACAAGGAATGAATAGAGTTAATGTAGACATTAACTTTCATCAACATGAGCTGCCTCCTTTGGAATTAAGAAAGAAAAATGATTCCTTCATGATAATAGCCATCTACAACATATTAGGAATAAAAGAACCCTTGTTGACAATGGTTCTACTCTTAATGTGTGTAGTACCACACTTTTGGATAAACTTGGTATGGATAAGTCAAAAATTCAACTTGATTCCTTGTCGGCTAATGGATTCGATAACATAGGAAAACAACCGCTGGGTGTGATTACCTATTATAGTTGGAAAGGCTATCTTACATGCCCCTATTCATGTAATGTTCGATAATCATTCATATAATCTTCTTTTACGGTGACCTTGGATTCATGAAATGTATGTAGTTCCTTCAATCCTTCATCATTTAATGAAGCATGTCTACAACAATAAGGCATATCAAATTGAAATAGACCTCGAGCCTGAAAGCTTTCTGCAAGTTTAAAAAGGAAAGACAAGTCCTCTAAACACATTGATTCTAGCATCGAACATAGACCCTATGGAAGAAGACAAACAAGAAATGAAAATAGTGTCAAAGTTATTAGACGATAATTGGGGTTCCTTGGAGTTCACACCTTTGTTTATGGGAGAATATATAATCACAAGAAAAGAAGAGGAAAAAAGAAGCAACCAATGGTTATTTTTGATGGGTGTTTTATGCACTTCTCAACATAGGTAATTGATAGGTGCACTACCTCTCTTGAAAGATAATATCCAACAACAAGTTGCTAAAAATCACCCAAAAGTCTCTCAGTTGTTAGGTCATGACAAGCATGGAATCTCTCAGTTGGTTCAATGTGATTCTGCTGGTAATCACAGGGCAGACTTAGGGAAGCTACTTTGGAGGGGAATTGGATCTTAGAATGGAGTTCTTGAGATGGGAAAGTTATAGCACAATTGATGCGGGTTCAAACATTAGTCTAGAACTCCTATTTCAACTTTAGATTTGGCTTTATAATGTGCAATGAACCTTGTTCAAAGTCACTATAAAAAAAAGAAAAAAAGGGCAGGGGAAGGGAGAAGTTCCTAGACCTAAAACTAGCAATGAACAGTGATAATGGATGACCCTGTTGTGGACAACCTTCCCAAAGCAGAGTTCCACTTAACCAAATCATCTTATAGACTCATGAAACCTGCGCAATCTTCTAAGGTTTGTAGATTTTCAACCTTTCATTCACAATTAATCATGAACAAGAGATAGAATTTAAGTGCAACATTCATATAAAGTTTAGACTAGCTTTACACTATAGTTAATCATCAATAAACAACAAAAAGCATGAACTATGGAAGGCATCAACACAATAGAATTGTTCAAAACCAATGAACAACATTAACTAATCTACTAACTAAGCTAAAACACATAGAACAACAAAATTAATCTGCTCAAATTTACTAACTATGAGAAGAAGAATCATGCAGCATGAAGTTGGAACTCAAGAATCTACCAAGTCAATGAATTTCTATTAACATTCCAGTAGCATGTCTTTACAACAACTCAACTCTCTCTTGAAAATGAGAGGAGACCCACTATCTATAGTGTTCCAAAAGTAAAATGAATGGCTAGGATTTAATCTCTTTGTGTGGCCAAGATTCACTACAAATTAGGGTTTCACTTACCCCCAAATATTTGAGAATATAAAATTACATTTTGTCATTTAGTCTATTTTGTCCTCTTGTGAGCAACACTATAGCTCTTTTGTCTTCTTGCTGATTTCCTTTTACTATACCTACTTTGTGAGGAATTCATCATCGATCACAGGATTTCCTTCATTCTTCTTTACATTGGCGTATTCCATAAACTTTATGATTAATTCTTGGAGTTTTTCCCACTCTAATATATCCAACTGGATCACTTGAAAGTTCAACCTCCTAGATTTGCTTGTGACCTCATCCCAGTCCTTGTCACATTTGGTTGTATTCTTTATTACCTGTTTGGATTAACTGAAGGCTAGAGAGAAAAAACTCATGAAATCAAGCATAAGGGTATATATGGTCCCACTTTCCATCTTCTTGTGAAAGTATGGCTTTATTTTCTTTAGGTCTAACTCAAGCGCGAGCACATCAAAATCTATCATTAGCCTTAGATATTCTTTACAGGCTACCCTGATTTCCTTGACCCAATCAATATCAAGCTCCACTTCATGAAGCACTCATTCCAATACTTCCTTTTTATGGTCTAGGATCAACTTCAATGTCTCTATGAGCCAGTGGTCATCTTTTGCTAGTGCAAGCTCCTTCTCCCAAGATCTATCAAGTATCTTGAGAATAGCCTCAAGCTTGGGATATGTGATCCTATATAAATCTAGGAAGTTAGTGTAGAACTTCCTTATTCCCTTGAGTACCTTTTGCACTTCCAAGAACTTATTGGTTGTCCTGACAACACAACCTATGCCCATATTTCCATTATATAAGACTTGCTAGAACCAATCCTCTATGGCCTTAGTCCTATTCTTTCTTCTCTCCAATTTGCTGATCTAGTCTTTGGATAGTAGTTGGGGTGGTGCTGACAACATGGTAGGGAGTTCTTCAACTAATGACCACTGTTGAATGCAAGATTTCAAATCCACCACTTGTGTTCTTAACTCCTCCTTGGAGGTCTTATCTTTGTTCATTTGGTGGAAAATGGTGGCGACAGACCCTTAGAGATGTTCGATCCTTTGTTGCCTTTTTCAATGTCCCCAAATCAATAGTGGGGATATTATAGCTCATCTCTTCTTCTCCCATGACTGGAGTGGCTATCTGCACCATTCTAGATCCAGTTGCATCCATTTTCAGATGATATCTGACCTTTGGCTTCTTCTTTTTCTTTGTACTTATTTGGGCTCAAGCTAAGATGGCCTCTAGCCTTGTCTTTGGATCCATTGGGTTTGGGGTTTTCTTTTCTACCTGCTTCATGATCCACTCAGGCATCCCAGATTCCCCTTTTAGTGATTCGTGATCACCTCCTTCTTCATGGGTGAGTTGTATTTCCATCACTTTGTCACCCAAAGCTTCCTACTCTATCTTTTCTTCTTCTTCTTCATCAAAATATTGAATGAATACTGTTTCATTTTGCGGGGATTTGGTGGTTGTATGACTTTTGGGGTTGTCTTCCCCTTTAGTGGTTTTCTCTTATTTTTCTTGTTCATGCTCATGCTCTTCATGATGTTCCTTTGTTTCTAGTATTTTCTTTGTTTTGACCTCTTTTTGAGGCTTGTATTCTTCTTGCTCTTCTGAAAGAGGCATCTCCCAATCATGCTTGGGGCTTTGATCTTTCTCCCCAGTTGGAGGCTATATGTCTTCCACCATTTTCTCTTCTGCATTCTTCTCCTCATCAAAAAGTTGTTTCTCTACTTCTTCCTCGATGTCCTTGAGTTGCTAACTCAACTCCTCTTTGAGCTCTACATCAAAATTTTCCACATTATACCTGGTTCCTGGCTCTTTAGTGTCTTCTTTAGATGATTGTATCTCTTCCTCATCTCCCCCATGCACCACTTCATCAATTTTTAGATGTTGATACTCAGGATGCTCATGGTAGTCATTTGCTTCCTCTTCCATCTTCATGGAAGCCTCCTTTTCTTGCCTCTCTAGCACCTTTGATATCTGCATGGTTAAGTCCATTGTGGGTGGTTCACTTGGAGGAGGAGGAGTAGGGAGATTAGAAACAATCTATGTCAAAGTGTCTTGTATTCTCGGGTTCATTAACACCCCAGACAGCTCCATTGGGATATTTTTCAAGTGATGAGCGAAGGCCTTCGGGAGTGAGAGAGTGCACATTGGCATTGTTGTGGTAGCTAGAGGAAGAGATGATGACAGAGACATGGAGGAGGAGGAGAGTGGAGAAGTAGTGGAAAAGGAAGAATCTATTACCATTACTTGTGCAGTAGGTGGGGTGGAGGCAAGGTGGACTGAGATATCCACCACAGGAAGAGAAGTGGCAACCATCACCTAAGAAGTAGGCAGAGGGGCAACAATGGTGGAAACATCAGCGATGACCATGAGGGTGGAGGTAGCAGGTGGGGGCTTTGGCTGCTCAACCTCTTACTCTTCTCCTTCATGGAACAGGTCCTCCTGTAAGGTGGGAATCTCCATGAAACTGTCTGATGTCTTTGGTTTCTTGGAGGGTTCACCCTCTGAGGCCTTTATTGAGTACACTTTGGGATTAGGCTATCATTCAACCATCTCTTTTATTTTCCTTATCCTTTAGGTGGAGGAGATTTTGAAGTTTCTCCTATCAAGGTAGTAGTAGCAACAAAGGCACTGTCAGTCTCACTTCCCTTTGGTTCTTCGAGCTCATCATATGTTAGTGTGACTCCTTGCAGCTTCAATTGGGAAATCTACTCATCAATCCATTCCTTGGTTCTTACCTTGATGTGATTCATTAGAATGTTGAGGTCATTGACCCCTTCCTCATTCCAATCAATCAGTGGTAGTGGTAGATTGGCTACTGTATTACACAAGGGATCTATCACTGTGTTTTCATCTTCAACAACTTGATTTGGCATCAAGAATAGGCTCACTATCTTGACAAAATAGGTCGTCATATGCATGTATTTCCTCATGCGTACTTCTTTGTCATCCCTATTGTTGGCCTAGAAATCCTCCACATTATGTAGATGGGTGTACTTAAGCCTAACCACCCTTTTCAATTTTCCATAGGGGTCCATTCATGACCGAGGAGTGTCGAATTCCAAGTGGTACTCAAATAACTTGTTGTTAGAGTGCTCCACACAATGGGATGCAGGAAGAGAATACAGGCCTTGACCAAATGTGAGGGGATATGGGATCCTCTGTCTATGCTTTTCACTTAGGAGGGTGTGTGCATGTTGCAGCTACCGAGAGGGCTCAAGCAATATTATCTGGTCATTTGGGTACCGAGGCAACTTATATGGTTTCTCCGAGAAAACTTTGGCTCTGATGTATGTGAATTTTGGGAATTGGATGAAAAAGAAGCTAAACTAGAAAATGTAAGCATTTGTACTGTGGGTGACTTTTCTTTGAAAATCGCCTCCAAGTAGTCTAATAATATGGCCTATGAAGGCTTCATTAACTCTACAATAATCTTTCTTGAAATTCCTATATTGAAGTTGGGGATACTTATCATATACTTTTAACTCCCTTCCTAGAGTCTCACTTGGAGCCACAAACAAACCTTTGTATCACATTCGATTAACTAGTAGATAGATCACATAGGATGTCATGTAAAATTGTTGACTCTTTTTCACTACCACAAATTGCTCATGCAGAAATTACTAATCATCCCTGCTCAAAAAAAATTCCAGTGCCCTAGAGGATTTCTTCTACGAAGTATATCATCCACTCATGGAAGTAGGCAGTAGTTGGGAGGCCCATAATTCTGCTCAATAAGGTTACCAAGTCATGATAATCCTTGTAAATGTCAATTTGGAAGAGCTCTTGGTGCACTTTATTTGCATTGCATTTCTTCTCTTTTAACTAGTAGTAATTGATGAGCTTCTTGCATTTGAAGGGGTCTTCATCCCATGTCTCCTTGCCATATCCTTTGGATGTTTCCTCCATCTCATGAAAGCTAGGGATATGGAAAGTCTTCCCTATTGATTTGGCAGACAAATCAGCCAATACATTTCCATCCCTGTCCACAATTCTTCTGGAATATTCTCGATATGTTTCCATGCAGGCCATCACGAGCTCAGGAGCAATGAGAGTAGGTGGGAAACCAACAGCCTTGGCTATCCCACTGCTTCTAATCTTTCCAGCATTTTCTGTTGTCAGGATGATTCAAACCCTTTGTTTGAATTCATCCATATCTATGTGTCCCATATTAGTATCTGATATTTCCCTCCAATCTGTGGTGACCTTGGAGTTTAGGGGTTACCCTTGGAACTTGTACTTCATTTTGTCTTTATCCTCTTTACCTTTAGATGCCTTAGCTAGCTTTTTTCCCTTATCTTTCTCCACGGTCACCTTTGAAGGTCCTACACCTAGTTCCATATATCTTGCGGGCGAGGGAGCAATAAACACATTCGAGCATCAAACATAAGGAAAGCTAGCCAAAATCTAGCAAAACGATGTTAAATCAAATAATTCATCTCTTAAAGGTCCTGACATCTCTTTCAAAATTATCATTAGCCTTTCATTGGAGGGAATTATAACAATGTGGGCCTAGTGGTACGGACTTCCCTAGGCTGGTGGACATTTTGAAGGCAGCTAAAAAAGGGATGGAAATCAGGGCACAATGACCCGCATGTCCCAACCTACATTAAGATTTGGCCATAAAATGGGGTCCACCTAGGAGGTATATCCATTCTAGAAAAAGGGTTAAAATGACTTTGGTGTTTTGGAGGTGTTAAGTGCATGTTTTAAGCATGCAGAGTCAAAGGGTGGCTTGCTATTTGGAGCTCCATCATTGAAAAAAATGCTCGCAAGGTGGCACCCCGTAGGTGGCATCCCACACTGTGGGATCTATGGGTTCGGAGGAAGGTGGGTGCTTCACTGTTAGAGTTGAAATTGCTCAAAAGGATACGGGCCAAAGGGTGTGGAAGGAAATAGGTGACGGTCATTTTAAATGGCGACAACTAGATGAAGGTTTGGGTAGGGAGCCTCCCACGATTGGTTCCATGGAGGACTTTGGCATTTTGACGTTTCTTTTTTTATCGTCAGGAAGGAGGCAACAATAGGGTCAAGCTCAACATAGCGGACCAATGAAGGTTAGCAGACGTTTTGGGATGGCGGGATCAAGACGAAAGTATATGACTGGCTACCTACAAGGGGCGGTTCGCCAAGGTTTTAGCACCTATTCATTTTATTTTGGTTTAGATGGACGTGGAGGGTTCGAAACCAAGAGAGCGGAAGGTCAGGGTGTAAAGGCCATTTGGAATGGAAAACCAGCCACGACGGTCCACAGATGGAAGTCTGCGAGCGAAGTCTACAAGAGGGGAAACACTTAATTTTCATTGTTCAGGTTAAGATAGAGATGAAAATCACGGACCCCACATGGTGGGACGACATTCACGTGAGGCCGACTTGGAAGGGTAGACCGACTATGATGTCCTACGGATGAAAGTATGTAGGGAAATGCCTGTGGAAGAATCATTAGTTATTTATTTTCAGTGCAGGAGCATTGGACGACATTGGTAAGATTGGGACCCGCCCATTAGAAGGATGCTATTGTTTAGCCATTTAAGAAGACGTTTATGTCACGATGAAATTCTAGCGAAGGTCCACATTGAACAATCTATATCATATAGATTGTTGTTTTTGATTTGGACGGTGGGTTGAACGGTGGAGTTTGATGGGTAGGAAGATGGGCCATGAAAGCCATTTGAAAGTAGCAAAGTCAAGACAAAAACCTGCAAGTAGAAGTTCATAGGGAGAAGCCCACAATAGACTGAGACTTGGTCATTTTGGCAAAGTTGAGTTCAATTGACAATGACTAGGGTGGGACTTGACCATTGGGAGGTCATGATTGAATAGTCGTTTGAACAATGAAGTTTAAAAGGCATTTTGTAGGAGGAAGTCCACGCCTACGGATCTGACAAGGGTCGAAGGTTCCCATTGGGGTTCATGATTTTTTTTTTAGCTAAGCTCAAGGCGGCCGATGTGGGGTGCACTTCCGCAAGGGCAAACCCGATGGGGGCATTCATTGTTTCAAGTTTTAAACCTACTTTCAAAGAATGGGGATGGTGGCAGCAAGGGAGCGGATCCACATGGCACATATGCACTGGTTGAAGAACGACCACGAGGAGTTCTAGTTCTACAAGTAGCCTTTGGGGTGATTTTTAAAGTTTGTTAAAATTTCAACTAATGGGTTTTGTTCACCTGGGTTTGCTTTAGCCAATTTCTAAGTTCCCTTCCCAAAATTTTACAATTTCTTATAAAATTCAATGAAAACTTGAAATAGGGTATGTAGCAGAAAACTAACCTTTGAGACCTGATGAAGGAGGATGAGCAAACAACTAGCAAATGCTTTGGATTGATAATTGACCTCGAGGCGGGTGCAATAGTGGCATTGCTGGAGCTCTAACTTGTTCCTGAACTCCTGACAAGTGAAAATGACAACTTAAAATTTGTTATTATAGAAAATGGTGCATTTAATGCCCCTCATTAATGCTCGTATGATGATGCTCATGATTGGTCAATGGGATTTTTGAAAATGACCATGGGAATGACAAAGTCCACTAGGCAGACGACATTCAGAAGTTAACCATTCGAGATGAAGGAAATGAAAATAGCCATTAGGGATGTGGGTCCCATGATGTGGAAGGGCGCTCGGTGGTGTCGTTCGGGACAGTCGGGGAGTCAAGAACTTCTACATGGAGCGGCTTGCAGGGGTGGACATGCACTGCTCTAAGGATGCCAATTTCAAAGAATGAAGGAAAACTGCCAAGGAAGTCCCACAAAGGCCTAAAGCCTTGAAAATTTGAGGGTAGCAAAACATGGTCAACTCAAGATGATTATTCTAAGATTCATTGACCACCTAGGACACAAAACAGGGGGCACGTAAAATAAGGCGGTGATAAAATCGACACAGGGAAGCAAAAAGAGAGAGGGTCCCCATTCCAAATGGGGTGTGTGTGCTATAGGAACAACAAATGGTGACTTTGTTGGAGAACACTCCTGAGAATTCTAAGAATAAGTGTTCATTCATAACCCAAAATCTCTGGTTTCGTAGACTAGGAGCCAATTTCTAAAAGTGAAATAGGGGGCTCTAGGGAGAATAAAATTCTTGACTGAATCAGATCAAAAAAGCATCTCAGAAGTGTGTGTAAGTAGTGAATTAATTTCCTTTCCTTAGAGACTATGACCAATAGATACTACTTAGGCTAAGAAAGCTACATTAATCATCTAACTTCAAAAGTAACTTGGACATTACCCTACTGCCAGTCAGGCGTCCATAGCCTCGATGGAGTTGTCGTTTTGATCCCACAAACATTTATCTACTATCAACTGGGTATCCATAGCCCTGGTAGAGTTGTTCGCACACCCAAATGGTTGCTCAATTTTCAACATTTCTTTCTTTCTTTATTTTGATATTCTTTTAATACTAATTTTTCTCAACCATGTAAGCATTGAAGCTTACAGTGGGCTTGGAACCACAGTGGTCACTGAAGCAGATATAATATTTTTTTACTTTCCTTTCCTTCATTACGACCATTGTATAGTTCCTCAGAAACAATTAGTGCATTTCTTGCAGGATCCGAGATGAGTGTGATAAGATTCAATAAAGGGTTGAGTTCTATGTCAAGTGTGAGTTCAAACAAGGAAACCACTCTATGGCAGCAATCAGAGACCAAGATTTAAGAGTGAATAATTATCCAAAGAACACTAAGAATGGGAAGCAAAGTGAACCATTCATTGAATAAGCACGACCACCACATCAGGAACAAAGAGATACTCTTAGCAATGCAAAACAAAAGCAGTGCAAAGAGACAAAACAACAAAGCAACCTAAACTAGCCTATATACAAATATTTATAGGAGTAGCTTGAAAGAGCTCAAGCTTGGAAATAATGCTTAAGGTGCTACCCATTGACAGGAAACAAGACATCTTCAGCAGTTAAGGTCTTGTGGAAAAAATCATTATCACAAAAGATTTCAGCAATCTGAAAGGCACCAAGCTAGAGCTTGTCGAATTTATCATGTCCCCCTTTCATCTCATGGGCCTCATCCCAGCATAGGACTAGATCAGAAATTCTAAAGGCCTTGACTTTGGCTCGCTAATGGAACCACCTTTTGACCATGCCCTAATGTTTGGAAAAATTTTCAATAGCATGGTCATGCACTTCTTCTAAATGTAGCAGCTCAGCCAAGCGAGCTTCTATTCAATCCCCTTCTTCGTAAAAGGTATTGATGAATTGGAGGATGGGGATTTTTAGGCGAATCAAAAAAATAGGTTCTAAGCCATAAATAAGGTGAAACGAAGAATCTCCTAAGTAGGTCTTGTGGCATGTGTGATCCGCCTAAAGGGAAAAATGAAGCTGGGTATGCCAATCCTTAGGGTTCTTGTCAATCAACTTGTTGATGATGGTGATGAGGTTCTTGTTTGTAGATTTTTCTAGGCCATTTCCCTGAGGATTGTAGTTGGATGAAAAATTAAGGGAAATCCCATAATCGAAGGCCCAACTAGTGAGTTTAAGTGAGGCAAAGACAAGGTCATTATCACATACTAACATATAGACAACCGAAAATATTTAAAATAAATCTTTCAAGAAAACTAACAACTACCTCTATTGTACATTGCCTACATGTAATAGCTTCTATCCATCTAGTATAGTAATCAGAGGAAGTTTGAATGTACCTATGACCCATAGATGATGGTGGGATTATTGGACCAATGAATTCAATACCCCATTGTGTGAATGGTCTTACCTCCAAGACTGGTTGCACCGAGACAACAACATTCCTTTCTCTGGTTGCAACAGACTGACAAACATGGCACATGCAAACATGGCTATGTGCATCTTTGAAAATAGTCAGCAAGTAATATCCTGCTCATAGGATTTGATGAGCAGCAGTAGGACCAAAGTCATGACCAGTACCAAATCTTTCATGAAATTCTTTCAGCACATGGGTTGCTTCATCTTTTCCTAGGAATCGAAGGTACACTTCTGCATGATTCCATTTGTAAAGTACGAATCCTTGCAGCATATAGCTACTAAATTTTAGTCTTAGGGCACACTTTTGAACTCCCTGTAGATGAGGTGGGTGCTTGTTATTTAGACATTAATAGAGAATATCATCATACCACTCCCCTAGGGAGACATCTTTGAGCTTCAACTGTTGAGCCGTAAGCTCAGGTCTTGCTTCAACTACTATTTTAGCTATCATTTGGGTGAGTTCTTGTCCTCTTACCAACTTCATTCGTTGAATTTCCATGTCATAATCTTGTAGCAAGGTGATCCATTTTTACCTTCGCTCTACTAGCTCATTCTGCATTAATAGTGTCTTCAATGCTAGATTAGGGACAATGATGAATACCTTATTCTGCAGGATGTAGTGTCTGAATTTCTTGACCCCTCTGATGTGAGCATATGCCTGTTTCTCCATGTTATGGTATCTAAGTTCAACATCCTTTAAGGGGGTACTCATGAAATCAATTGGGTGCTTATTTTCTTCCTCATCCTTCTGAGTCAAAATGCAAGCACACGAATGATCTGAAGGAAATGAATAAATGTAAAAGGGCTTTAGATAATCAGGGCTAACTAGTACAGGTGCTTTAGTAATGGCCTTCTTGATTTCCTTAAAGGCCTGCTCTACCTCTGGAGTCCACTCAATTTTAGCATCTTGCTTCAACATGGCGTTAAACGGCTTGACAATCTCAACAAAGCTGGTAATGAATTTCCTAATGAAATTTATCTTTCTGAAGAAAGACTTTGACTCTTTCTTGCTTCCTGGCAACTGAATCTTCAACATGGATTGAATACGCTCAGGGTCTATGGAGATTCCTTGTTCTGAAATAAGATGCCCATGTAATTTACCTTCAATGACTCTAAATATGCATTTCTTTGGATTAAGCAAAATCTTGAATTCTCAACATCTTTGAAAAAATTTGCATAGATCGAAAACATGATCAACTCACTTCTTTGAGAATGCTATAATATCATCCATGTAAATGATGATGCATTTTTTATTAGGTCCTTAAAGGCCATATCCATCACACACTAGAAAGTGGCACTAACATTGATGAGTCCAAATGACATTGTCCAATATGCAAAGGTTCCCCACTTGGTAGTGAATGTTGTCTTGTGTTGATCTTCATGTTGCACCATGACCTGATTATACCTAGAATATCCATCAAGGAAGGACATCATTTGTAATCCATTAAAAATCTACAATACCTCATCGAGTGAGGGCATGAGATAGTTATCTTTCTCCAAAGCTTTGTTCATATTACAAAAGTCCACACACAATCTAATTTCTCCATTCTTCCTAACAAGGACCAAATTGGCCACCCATGTAGAGTGCCTATTTCAAAAGATGATTCTAGCCGACAAAACCTTCTACACTTCCTTGTAAATGATAGGCTCCAACAATGCATTGATAGTACATTGTTATTGTCAAAAAGGTCTAATGTCCAACATAAGTGGTATAGTGTGTGTAATGATGGAGGTGTCATAAGTCTTTAAATATTCATAACTCCATGCTACCACATCATGATACTTTTGCAAAGAATTAGGAATTCCTTTCTTCTACGCTAGCGTACATACCTTGCCAATAAACACATTCTTGAATTCCTCAGTTTTTTTGAGGTTATGAGTGTCACACTGGTTATTCATTGAATCTTTCTTTGCTTTTTGATATTTTTCTCATATTTGATCCAAGTCAAATATGCACTAAATCCAAACCATGCCTCTAGGGATTGTATTGGTTTTGAGATTGATACTCCCTTCTATATTAAATTCATCTTCTTCTAGGTAAGCTTCATCAATTATCTAAGTTGCAAACACATTGGAACTAGTGATAAACTCTAGGATATGTTTGTCATCCTTGAACACTTGAAAATGGGTAACATTGTTTGGAATAGATGGGGTGGAGGTCAATTCAACAGTGAACCATTTGACACTAGATAAGGAGAAAGGCTAGAGTGTGTTAGCTGCTTGAGCCAAGACATCAACAGTATGGTTTTGAGAATGAGGGATCAACTGTATGTTGAATGCATCTAGGCTTTCTACGAGATCCCATAATCTATGCCTCTAGTTTGCTAGCCTTCTATCATGGCACGAGTATAACTTTCTGATTTGTTTCACTACTAGTTCAGAATCACTAAAGACTTGCAACATTTTAGGTTTCTTCCTTAGAGCCATTAGGAGGCCATGAACTAATGCTTCATATTTTTCTATGTTATTGGTGCAATAAAACTAAAGCCTATGAGTAGTGAAGGAGGTCTTACCTGTGGGATTGATGAGTTTGAATTTGGCATCGACTCCCTACTTGGACTTGGATCCACCAAACCGTAGTGTCTAGAACTTGGAGGGTTCTTTGACTTCGAGGCAAATCATGCATGCATCCTCCTTTGGCTGCTCATGTGCCTCTGTCATTCCCCAAATAGGAGCTAGGTCATCATGATTAGTGGTAGGTTTTTCAGTCAGCAACTCTTTTTGAGATGTGGCCTATCCTTTAATGTGCTCCACTGATGTCTAACACAAGCAACACTCAAATTCTGAGTGGGAAACATTATGAACCTGACACCAGCTAGGCAGCAAAAGCTCTTGGAAGTCCATCCTTCCTCCTAGATTGAGCTAATCTTGTATGCATTTTGCAATAAAGTCTTGGAATCCATCTAGTAGTCCTAAATTACCATCTTCGTAGGGGTCATCATCTTCAAATTCTATCAACACTTCGATGCTCTAGGGTACATAGGCCAAGTTGGCCGGAGTGCTACTCAATACTAAGAGGACCTCTTCAGTCATCTCTTATGGAAATTTTGATTCTTCCTGATAAGCCATGAGGCAATAATTTACCAATTTTATTTTAGCAAACAACACTCCATTGGTGATGTTATATTCTGTAATCATAAATTTCATGCATGGCTCCTGCTCTTTAAAAATATGGTTTGGCATCCCTTTCCATGGCAACCATGTGTAAGAGAAATCAGTTGCGGCATACCCATTCAATTCTCGAGTGAAATCTTGACCCAAGATTATTTCGTATGTGTCAGGAATATCTACAACCTAGATGTTAATAACTTGCACCCTTGGGTCTATACCAATTTGAATTGGGATATGATTAGTTTCTCTAATGATGTTGACCTCAATTTTGTCTAGCTGAGCTACTTTTCTTCTTGAAGGATTGGGGACCATCCCCAAAGCCTTGCATACAACCAAAGGCATGACATTGGCTGATGCCCCAGAGTCAATCAAGCAATTGTGAAAATTCTTCCCAAATATTCTGATTGTGGTGAGGAAGGGTGGCATTTCTAGCTTTCCTTGGAATAACCATACAAACATGTTGGCTTAGGCTACCTAGTTTTTATCGATTTTATTGGTCCTTTCTTTGGTTTGCACTAGATTCAGCTCCTTAGTAGGTTGCTTTCCATCTTACTGGTTGGGTGAGACATCTTTCTTTTACCTGTGATCTCCTCGATGACAAGTTCATGTAGGGGGTCTTCAAAAGAAACCCTCTTGGTTGTTGTTTCATGTGTTTCCTTTGAGGATGGGGTTTCATTAATCACCCTAAAGAAGGCATGCCTAACTATAGGAACTTTAAGTAGCTCAAAGGAAAACAAGTTGATTTTGACTAGGTTCTTGAACCCTTTAGCAACGTATTCCCCGATTTTCTCGATTTCAACCTTAAAGGATCTACCTATGGAAGAGTTAGCTGGCTAGCTTTGTGTTTGGTCTAACTGCTTGTTTCTATTCAGGTATTGTGTAGGCATGTGGGGATAGCCTGGGTTGTTGCTAGCATTCAGGTCAAGCAGAGTGCTGAAATTATTAGGTGGAATGGAAGTAGTGAACAATCCTCCTATTTGTCTATTTCTTAAATTATATGAAGAGGCTCTCTGATGGAACATTTGAACTTCATCTTCATGAGATTCTTCATCTACTAGACCATTATCTACTAAAGTAAAGAGCTTAGAAAAAGCTTCTTCGTTACTTACCTCTTTCACTTCCTCATTCTTTAGGGAGGCGACCACATTCTTAGGCTCGTTGCTCCCACTACACAAAAATGGGGCTTTGTTGACCATAAGCACAGAGGAATCATACAACTCAGATGGAACTATGTCTCTGCAACTTGTACTATCAACAACATTCTGGTTTCCTTCTCTGAATTAGCAAGCTAGTCAAGGTGGGTGGGAACATCTCCATTGTTTGACCTTGTATTACACATTCAGTTATGTCTTTGTAAAGGTATCCTCTCAAAATTCTGCCTAGACGGAGCACCCACTTCATGGATGTCCCTATTGTCTCAATTGAGGTTGACTTGGATTTTGTGTTGGGAGGCCTGTAGCTAGTTTTTTTGGTTTCGCACATGAGTGATCTCTGTGGATGTCTTTACAATCATCTCTATCAATTCATCCATCTGATCTTGCTCAGCATTGCTTGGTGGTGGTGCTTGGTTCTAGAGGAAGATGAGTTGTGTTATAGGCTAGTTTTGATGTGCTTAAGGGAATTCAACTCCTCATAGTTATGCAAGTATTTGTGGGGGCTATGCGTAGGTATGTTATTGCTAAGGCTACAGGTAATGAGGCATTGGAGGAGCTTGGTTCATGGGTTTACCTAGATGAGGCACAATGGGTGGTTGTGGAACTTGATTCATAAGGGGCATCTAATGTTGTAGAGCTTGAGTAAGTCCTTGAATGTGCATCGGATGGGAAACTTGCCTTAGGGCAGGCAGTGGACCAAAGATATTTTGTCCCAATTCAGTGTTGGCTATGACCACTTCAGTATAGGCATCCACTAATCTGGTAGGAACTGGTCGCATCCTCTTCACCAATGCAGCTGTGAGGTTGTCTAATGTTGCATAAAAAACTAGCAAGGTTGCAGCAACATTGAGCACATACAGACCTTGTAATCTTGTGTATGCCTGATGAAATCGATCATTGAAGGAGCTGATCAGCTCGTTAACTTCCCTATGGATAGACATAAATTGTTGATATAACTCTGAAGGGCTGATTGGGATCTTATACTTTGGCAAGAAGGAATTCACTAACAAATCCCAAGATGTGATGGACCTCGTCGATAAATTGATGACCAATAGAAGGCCTCTTCCCCCAAAGAATAAGGAAAAGTCCTACATGCTATGTCTTCATGATCAATTTGCATATCTTTCAATGTCGCTTGAAAGATTTTAATGTGTTCTTCAGCTATCCTTTGCGGATCTTGAGGATTGAACTTCATACAAAAGCTCTCTGGGTTCTTTGGCATATCATGGTAATAATTAAAGGAAAATGGGCATGGGTTATTTCACAACCAAGCCATGAGGGGAGGCGGGGGTGGTACTTGCTATTGAATAGTAACTTGGGGCTGCACAGGGGAAATGACAGTTGGGACTATGCCTTGGACATGGAAGGCAGGGACCAAAGCAACACCTCAATTGCAAGAAGCAATTAGCTGAAATGCAGTTTGGGATGGTTGATTAGAAGAGGTGGAGATGAAAGAGGAAGAGTGAGAGTGCAGCTAATAGAAGGAGGATGGAGGTGAAGATGAAGGTGAAAAGAATGGAATGGAGGAAGAAGAGGTTGCATCCCATCTCTTAGTCCTTTTAGCCCTTAAAGGGGGTTGCAGTTCTTGAAATTCCCCTTTGTTGGGTGTGGATCTTAGAACCTTGTGAAATCTTTTAGGGGAGAATGATCCAATTTGTTCCAGCTTAACTCAAAAGGGGCCCTCCTTCTAGCACCAGTTTTATTGATGGGTGTTTTAATCACTTTTCAACATAGGTAATGCATAGGTGCACTACCTCTCTTGAAAGATAATCTCCAACAACAAGTTGAAAATCACCCCAAGCTTTCTCAGGTGTAAGGTAATGACATGCATGGAATCTCTCAGTTGGTTCAATGTGATTTTTCTAGTAATCACAAGGAAGAATTACAGAAGTTAAGTTGGAAGGGAATTGGATCTTAGAATGGAGTTCTTGAGATGGGAAAGCTATAGCACAATTATTGAAGGTTCAAAAAATAGTCTAGAACTCCAATTTCAAGTTTAGATTTGGATTTACAATGTGCAATGAACCTTGTTCATAGTCACTATAAAAAAAAGAAAAAAAGGGTAGGGGAAGGGAGAAATTCCTAGGCCCAAGACTAGCAATGAACAGTGATAATGGAGGACCCTGCTTTGGAAAACCTTCCCAAAACAAAGTTCCACTTAACCAAATTAGCTTACAGTCTCATGAAAACTGTGCAATCTTCTAAGGTTTTCATATTTTCAACCTTTCATTCACCATTAAGCATGAACAAGAGATATAATTTAAGTAAAAAATTCATATAAAGTTCATACTAGCTGTACACTACAATTTATCATCAATAAACAACAACAAAAATGAACTATGGAAGGAATCAACACAACAAAATTATTCAAAACCAATGAACAACATTAACTAATCTACAAACTAAGATAAAACACATAGAACAACAAACTTATCTATTCAAATTTTCTAACTATGAGAAGAAGAATCATGCAACATGAAGTTGGAACTCAAGAATCTACCAAATCAATGAATTTGTAATAACATTCTAGCAACATGTCTTTACAACAACTCAACTCTCTCTTGAAAATGAGAGGAGACCCCCTATTTATAGTGTTCCAAAAGAAAAATGAATGGCCAATATTTAATCTCTTTGTCTGGCCAAGATTCACTACAAATTAGGGTTTCACCTACCCCTAAATATTTGAGAATATAAAATTACATTGTCATTTATTCTATTTTGTGCTCTTGTGAGTAGCATTCTAGCTATTTTGTCTGCTTGCTGATTTCCTTTTACTTTAGCTAATTTGTGAGGAATTCATCATCGATCATAGGATTTCCTTCATTCTTCTTCACATTGGCATATTCCATAAACTTTATGATCAATGCTTGGAGTTTGTCCAACTCTAATATATCCGACTGGATCACTTGAAAGTTCAACCTCCTAGATTTGCTTGTGACCTCATCCCAGTCCTTGTCACATTTGGGCATATTCTTTATTACCTGTGCTGATTGACCGAAGGCTCTAGTAGCAAAACTCGTGGAATCAAGCATAAGGGAATCTATGGTCTAACACATCGGTGGGCACATCAAAATTTGTCATCAGCCTTAGATATTCTTCACAAGCTGCCCTGATTTCTTTGACCCAATCAATATCAAGCTCCACTTCATGGAGTACTCATTCCAATACTTCCTTTCTGTGGTCTAGGCTCAGCTTCCATGTCTCTACGAGCCAATTTTCATCTTTTTCCATTGCAAGCTCCTCCACCCAGGATCTATCAGGTATCTTTAGAATAGCCTCAAGCTTGGGATATGTGATCCTATATAACTCTGGGAAGTTAGTGCATAACTTCCTTATTCCCTCGAGTACCTTTTTCACTTCCAAGAATTTATTTGTTTTCCTAAAAACACAACCTATGCCCATATTTCCATTATAGATGACTTACTAGAACCAATCCTCCATGGCCTTCATCTAATTCTTTCTTCTCTCAAATTTGTTGATGTGGTCTTTGGACAATAGCTGGGGTGGTGTTGACAACGTGGTAGGGAGTTCTTCAACCAATGACCACTATTAAATGTAAGTTATCAAATCTACCACTTATGTTTTTAACTCCTCCTTGGAGGTCTTATCTTTGTTCATTTGGTGGAAAATTGTGGAGACGAACCCTTGGAGATGGTCGATCTTTTGTTCCCTTTTCACTATCCCCAGATCAACAGTGGAGATATTATAGCTCACCCCTTCTTCTCCCATGACTAGAGTGGCTATCTGCACCATTCTAGATCTAGATGCATCCATTGTTAGTTGAGATCTGACCTTTGGCTTCTTCTCTTTCTTCGTACTTATTTCGGCTCGAGCCAAGATGGCCTCCAACCTTGTCTTTGGATCCATTGGGGTTGGGGTTTTCTTTTCTAACTACTTTTGAGCTATTTAGGCATTGAAGACTCCCATTTTGGTGATTCATGATCTCCTCCTTCTTCACAGGTGCATTGGATTTCCTTCACTTTGTCACCCGAAGCTTCTTGCTCTGTCTTTTCTTCTTCTTCATCAAAATCCTGAATAAATACCTTTTTGCGGGGATTCGGTGGCTGTATCCTTTTCGGGGTTGTCTTCCCCTTTAATATTTTTCTCTTCTTTTTCCTATTCATGCTCATGCTCTTCATGATGTTCCTCTATTTTTTGGCTTTTCTTTGTTTCAGCCTCTTCTTGAGGCTTGTCTTCTTCTTTCTCTTCTGAAAGAGGCATCTCCCAATCATGCTTGGGGATTTTATCTTGCTCCCTTGTTGGAGGCTCAGTGTCTTCCTCCATTTTCTCTTCTACATTCTTCTCCTCATTGAAAGGTTGTTTCTCTACTTCTTCCCCAACATCTTTGAGTTGTTGAGCCAACTACTCTTTGTTCCTCAGTCTTTAGTGTCTTCTTCAGATGTTTGTATCTCTTTCTCCTCTCCCCCATACACCACTTCATCAATTGTCATATTTTGATACTCGAGATGCTCGTGGTATTCATCTGCTTCCTCTTCCATTTTCATGGCAGCCACCTTTTCTGGCCTCTCTATCTCCTCTGATATTTGCATGATTTCCCCCATTGTGGGTGGTTCACTTGGAGGAGGAGCAAGGAGATTAGCAACAATCTGTGCCGAGGAAACTTTTATTTCTAGGTTCCTTAACACCTCAGACAATTCATTGGGATATTTTGCATATGGCGAGTGAAGGCATCTGAGAGTGAGAGAGTGGGAATTGGCATTGTTACGATAGCTAGAGGAAGCGATGATGAGAGATACATGGAGGAGGAGAAGAGTGGAGAAGTAGTTGCAGTAGAAGAATCTATTACAATCACTTATGTGCTAGGCAAGGTGGAAACAAGGTGGACTGAGATATCCATTGTAGAAAGAGAAGTGGCAACCATCACCTAAGAAGTAGACAAATGGGAGAGTGTGGTGGAAACAACAATGGTGATTGGGAGGGTGGAGGTAGCAGGTGGGGACTTTGGCTGCTCAGCCTCTTGCTCTTCTCCTTCATGGAGCGGGTCCTCCTATATGGTGGGAATTTCCATGAAACTGCCGGATGTTTTTGGTTTCCTGGAGGGTTCACCCTTTGAGGCCTTTCTTGAGTACAATCTGGGCTTAAGCTATCATTCAACGTGTAGCTAGAGGATATTTTGAAGTTTCTATTATTGGGGCAGTAGCAGCAGAGGCACTATCAGTCTCACTTCCCTATGGTTCTTTGATCTCACCATACGTTAGGGTGACACCTTGCAACTTCAATTGGGCAATATTCCCATCAATCCATTCCTTGGTTCTAGCCAGGATGGGCTTCATTAGAATTTCAAGGTCATTGAATTCTTCCTCATTCCAATCAATTAGTTCCAGCGATAGATTGGATGCTACGTTATACTGGGGATCTATCATTGTGTTTTCATCTTCAAAAACTTGATCTAGCACAAGGAATAGGTTCACTGTCTTGAAAAAATAGGCTCTCATACACATGTAGTGCCTCATGCATACTTCTTTGTCATCCCTATAGTTGGCCTAGAAATCCTCCACATTATGTAGATGGGCGTACTCAAGCCCAACCACCCTCTTCAATTTTCCATAGGGGTCCATCCGAGACCAAGCAGTGTGGAATTCCAAGTGGTACTCAACTAACTCCTTGTCAGAGTGCTATGCACAATGGGATACAGGAAGAGAATCTTGGCCTTGACCAAATGTGAGGGGATATGGGATCCCCTTTCTGTGCTTTTCACTCAGGAGGGCGTGTGCATGTTACAGCTGCCAAGAGAGCTCAAGCAATATTATCTAGTCATTTGGGGACTGGGACAACTTATATGGTTTCTCTGAGAAACCCTCGACTTATATGTATGCAAATTTTGGGAATTGGATGAACAAGAAGCTGAACTAGAAAATGTAAGCATTTGCATTGTGGGTGACTCTCCTTTCAAAATCACCTCCAATTATTATGATAATACAACCTATGAAGGCGCCATTAGCTCTGCAATAATCTTTCTTGAAATGCATGTATTGAAGTTGGGGATACTTATCATATACTTTTAACTCCCTTCTTGGAGTCTCGCTTGGAGCCACAAAAAAACATTTGTATTGCATTTGGCTAGCCAATAGATAGATCAAGTAGGATATCTTGTAAAATTGATGAGTCTTTTTCACTGCCACAAATTGCTCATGCAAGCAATTATTAATCATCCCCGCCTAGTAGAATTTGGCAGTGCCCTGGAGGATTTATTTTACAAAGTATAGCATCCACTCCTAGAAGTAGGCAGTAGTTGGGAGGCCCATAATACTACTCAATAAGGTTACCAAGTTATGGTAATCCTCATGAAAGTCACTTTAGAATAGCTCCTGGGGCACTTTATTTGCACTGCTCCTCTTTTCTTTTAACCAATAATAATTGATGAGCTTCTTGCATTTGAGGGGGTCTTCATCCCACGTCTCCTTACCATATCCTTTGGATGTTTCCTCCATCTCATCAAAGGTAGGGATTTGGAAACTATTCCCTATTGATTTGGTATACAAAACAACCAATACATTTCCATCCCTATCCACAATTCTTTTGGAATCTTCTTAATATGCTTCCCTGCAAGTCCATCACGAGCTCAGGAGCAATGAGAGCAAGCGGGAAATTGACAACCTTGGCTATCCCACTGCTTCTAATCATTCTAGAATTTTCTATTGTGGGTTTGATTCAGACCCGTTGTTTGAATTCATTCATATCTATGTGTCCTAGATTAGTATCTGAGATTTCCCTCCAATCTGTGGTGACCTTGGAGTTGAGGGATTCCCCTTGGAACTTGTAATTCATTTGGTCTTTATCATCTTTGCCTCTGGGTGCCTTAGCTGGCTTCTTTCCCTTGTATTTCTCTACAGTTTCCTCTGAAGGTCGTGCACCTCATTCTATATATCCTATGGCAGAGGGAGCAATAAACACATTCAAGCATGAAACATAAGTAAAGTTAGCTAAAATCTAGCAAAATGATGTTAAATCAGATAATTCATTACTTAAAGATCCTAACATCTCTTTTATATTATCATTAGCCTTTTGTTGGAGGGAATTATAACAATGCAGGCCCATGGGTGCAGACTTCCCTAGGTTGGTGGAAATTTTGAAGGCAGTTGCAGAAGGGATGGAAATCAAGGCACGACGACCCGTATCTCCCAACACACATTAATATTTGGCAATGGAATGGGGTCCACCTAGGAGATCAATCCATTCTAGCACGTGGGCTAGAATCAATTTGATTTTTTGGAGGTGTTAAGTGCATCTTTTAAGCATGTGAAATCAAAGGGCGACTTAGTTGATTGGAGCTCCATCATTGAAAATAGTGTTGGCAAGGTAGCGCCCCACAGGCAGCATCCCACATTGCAAGATTTGTGGGCTAGGAGGAAGGTGGGTGCTTCACTGTTAGAGTTCAAATTGTACAAAATGATACAGGTTGAAGGGTGCGAGAAGATGATAGGTGATGGCTATTTGAAATGGTGACAACTAGATAGAGGTTCGGGTAGGGAGCCCCACACAATTAGGTCTGTAGAGAACTTTGATATTTCAGTGTTTCTTTGGTTATCATTAGGTAGGAGGGAACATTAGGGTTGGGATCCACATAGCAGACCGACAGAGGTCAGTGGACATTTTGGGATGGTGGGAGAAAGGAAAAAGTCCACTACCGACTACCTGCAAATGACAATCCACCTAGGGTTTAGCACTTGTTCATTTTAATTTTGTTTAGACAGACATGGAGGGTTAGGAACCCACAAAGTGAAAGGTTGATGTGTAAAGGCTGTTTGGAATGGAAAACCAACCAGGATGGTCTGCGGACAGAAGTCTATAGGGTGAGGTCTGCAAGAGGGGAAACACTTAATCATGTTCATTCAAGTTCAAACAGAGATTAAAACCACAAGCCTCGTAGGGTGGGGCAGTGTTCACCCGAGGCTGACTTGGAAGGATGGACCAACTACGATATCCTACGAACAAAAGTTCATAGGGAAAGGGCCATAGAAGAATTATTAGTTATTTATTTTCAGTGCAGGAGCATTGGACGACATTGGTAAGATCGAGACCCACCCACCAGAAGGTTGCTAGGGTTCTACCATTTTAAGAACCCATTTATGCGGTGGTGAAATGCCAGTGGAGTTTTGCATTAAACAATCAGTGTCACCTAGATTGTTGTTTTTAATTTGGACAGTTGGATGAAGGGAAAAGTCCAATGGGTGGGAAGATGGGCCGCAAAAGCTATTTGAAAGTAGTGAAGCCAGAATGGGAACCCACAAGTAGAAGTCTGCAAGGAGAAGCCTACAATGGACTGAGACTTGGTCATTTCAACAAGGTTGAGTTTGATTGACAGTGAATGGGATAGGACTTGACCATTTGTAGGTGAACTTTGCACCCGCAGATCTGAGAAGGGTCAAAGGTTCCCATTGGGGTTCATAATTTTTTTTTAGCTAAGCTTGGGGAGGTTGATGAGGGGCGCCCTTCCACAAGGGCAGACCCAGCGGAGGCATTCACTAAACTTTGCACCTGCAGATCTGAGAAGGGTCGAAGGTTCCCTTTGGGGTTCATAATTTTTTTTTAGCTAAGCTTGGGGCGGTCGATGAGTGGTGCCCTTCCGCGAGGGCAGACCTAGTGGAGGCATTCACTATTTCAAGTTTTAAACCTGTTTTCAAAGAATGAGGGAAATGACGATAAGGGTGCAGGTCTGCAGGGCATGAACGCCCTTGTTGAAGAACGACCACGAGGAGGTCCAGTTTTGCAAGCAACCTATGGGGTGATTTTTTAAGTTTGTTAAGATTTCAACTCATGGGTTTTGTTCACCTGGGTTTGCTTTAGCTAATTTCTAAGTTCCCTTCCCAAAATTTAACAATTTTCTATAGAAGTCAATGAAAACTTGAAATAGGGCACGTAGTGGAAAACTAACCTTTGAGACCCAATGAAGGTGGATGAACAACAACTAGAAAATGCTCCAGATTGGAAAATGAACTCGGTGGGCATGATGGTGGTGTTGGCGGGGTTCTCTGACTCATTCCTCAACTCCTAACAAGTGAAAATAATAGCTCAAAAAGGGTTATTTATATAAAATGGTGCATTTAATTCCCCTCATTTATGCTCAGGGTTGGTGAACATGCATTTTGAAAATGACCACAAGAACAGCAGAGTCCGCTAGGCAGACGACAGTGAGAAGTTAGTTGTCGGGGTGATGACAATGAAAACAACCATTAGGGATGCAAGTTTCGCGACACAGAAGGACGTCGAGTGGTGGTTGTTCAGGACGGTTGGGGAGTCAAGGAATTTTGCATGGAGCGGCCTATAGGGATGGACCCTCACTACTCCAAGGATGCTAGTTTCAAAGACTGAAGGAAAACTACCAAGGAAGTCCCACAAAGGCATAAAGCCTTGAAAAATGAGGGTAGAAAAACATGGTCAACTCAAGATGATTCTTCTAAGATTCATTGACCACCTAGGATACAAAACAGGGGGCACATAAAATGAGGTAGTGATAAAAGTGACTCGACGAAGTGAAAAGAGAGAGGGTCCCCATTCTGAATGGGGTGTGTGTGCTATAGGCACAACAAATGGCAACTCTGCTGGAGAATGCTCTCGAGCATTCTAAGGATAAGTGTTCATTCAAAATCTAGAATCTCTACTTTTGCATATTAGGAGCCAATTTCCAAAAGTGAATTAGGGGGCTCGAGGGAGAATAAAATCCTTGATTGAATGAGATCACAAAAGCGTCTCAAAAGTGTGTGTAAATAGTGAATTCATTTCCTTTCCTTAGAGACTATGACCAACAACTACTAATCAGGCGAAGCAAGTTACATTAATCATCTAACTCCAAAAGTAACCTGGACATTTCCACGCTGCCAATAAGGTGTCCATAGCCTTGACTAATTTGTTGCTATGATCCCATGAACATTGCTATACCGCTGGTTGGGCATCCATAGCCCTAGTAGAGTTGTTCGCACACCCACACAGTTGCTCGATTTTCAACATTTCTTTTTTTCTTTCTTTTGATATTCTTTTAATACTACTTGTTTTGCTCAACTGTGTAACCATTGAAGCTTACAATGGGCTTGGAACCACAATGGTCACTGAAGTAGATCTAAGAATTTTTTACTTGCCTCACCTTCATAACGGCCATTGTATAGTTCCTCAGAAACAATTAGTGCATTTAATGCAAGATCCGAGACCAGCATGAAAATATTCAATAAAGGGTTGAGTTCTATGTCAAGCATGAGTTCAAACAAGGAAACCACTCCATGGTAGTAATCAGAGACCAAGAGTTAAGAGTGAATAATTATCCAAAGAAAACTAAGAGTGGGTAGCAAAGTGAACTATTTGTTGAACAAGCACAATCACTACATCAGGAACAAAGAGACACTCTCAGCAAAGCAAAACAATTGGGAAATGAGATAAAAAAAAGTAGTGAAAAGTGGAAAAAAAATAAAGCAACCTAAACTAACCTATATAAAAATATTTATAGGAGTAGCTCGAAAGAGCTCAAGCTTGGAAATAATGCTTCAGGTGCTTCCCATTGATAGGAAATGGGAAATCTTCACCAGTTAAGGTCTTGAGGTGAAAAAGCATAATCACCAAGAATTTTAGCAATCTGAAATGGGCCAGCCAGAGCTTGTTGAATTGATCATGTCCCCCTTTCTTCTCATGGGCCTTGTCCCAGCATAGGACTAGATCAACAATTCTAAAGGCCTTGACTTTGGCTCACTAATCGAACCATATTTTGACCACGTCTTGATGTTTGGTGAAATTTTCAATAGCATGGTCACACACTTCTAAATGTAGCAGATCAGCCAAGTGAGCTTCTCTTTGATCCCCTTCTTTGTAAAATGTATTGATGAATGGGAGGGTTGGAATTTTTAGGTGAATCAAAAACACAAGTTCTAAGCCATAAATTAGGTGAAGTAGAGAATCTCCTAAGGAGGCCTTGTAGTGTGTGTGATCTTCCCAAAGGAAAAAATGAAGATGGGTATGCCAATCCTTAGGGTTCTTGTCAAGCAAATTTTTGATGACGGTGAGGAGGTTCTTGTTTGTAGATTCTACCAGGCCAATGCCCTTAGGATAGTAGTTAGATGAAAACTTAAGGGAAATCCCATAATCGAAGGCCCAACTAGTGAATTTAAGTGAGGCAAAGGTAGGGCTATTATCACATACTAATGCATACGTGCAATCGAAACGATTTAAAATAAAACTTTCAAGAAAATTAACAATTACCTTTGTTTTACATTTCCTACATGCAATAGCTTCTATCCATCTAGTATAGTAATCAGAGGTGGTTAGAATGTACCTATGAATCATAGATGATGGTGGGCTTACTGGACCAATGAAGTTGAGACCCCATTGCGTGAATAGTCTTACCTCCAAGACTGGTTGCAACAGGAGAGTGACATTCCTTTCTCTAGTCGCGACGGTCTATTAAAGATGGCATGTGCAAACATGGCTATGGGAATCTTTGAAAATAGTTGGCTAGTAATATCTAGTTCATAGGATTTGATGAGTAGTAGAAGGACCAGAGTCGTGACCAATACCAAATTTTCCATGAAAATATTTCAACACATGGGTCGCTTCTTCTTTTTTGAGGCACCGAAGGTACACTCCTTCATGATTCCTTTTATAAATTACAGATCCCTACAACATATAGCTTTTGATTTTTAGTCTGAGGGCATTCTTTTGAACTCCCTGTAGATGAGGCAAGTGCTTGTTTTTTAGCAAGTAATAGACAACATCATCGTACCACTGCCCGAGGGAGACATCTTCGAGCTGATATTGTTGAACCGTAAGCTCGGGTCCCACTTCAACTGCTATTTTAACTATTGTTCAGGTGAGTTCCTATGCTCTTATCAAATTCATTGGTTGAATTTCCATGTCCTACTCTTGTAGCAAGGTAACCCATTTTTCCCTTCACTCTCCTAGCTCATTCTACATTAATATTGTCTTCACTACTAGATTAGGGACAGTGGAAAATACCTTATTCCGAAAGATGTGGTGTCTCCATGCTATGGCATGTGAGTTCAACATCCTTTAAGGGGGAACTCATCAAAGTAATTAGGTGCTCATTTCCTTCGTCGTCCTTCTGAGTAAAAAATCTAGCACACGAATGATCTTAAGCGAATGAATAAATGTAAAAGGGCTTCAAATAATCAGGGCTAACTAGTACAGGTGCTTCATCAATGGCCTTCTTGATTTCCTCAAAGGTTTGTTTTTCCTCTGGAGTCCACTCAGTTTTTTCATCTTGCTTCAACATGGCGTTAAGTGGCTTGACGATCTCAACAAAGCTAGTAATGAATTTCCTGATGATATTTATCTTTCCAAAGAAAAAATTTAGCTCTTTCATGCTTCCTGGTAGCTGAATCTTCAACAGGGACTAAATATTCTTAGGTTCTATGGAGATTCCTCATTTTGAATTAACATTCTTAAGTAACTCACCTTCAATGACTTTGAAGATGCATTTCTTTGGATTAAGTGAAATTTCAAATTCTCGACATCTTTGAAAAACTTTGCACAGAAAAAATTTGCATATATCAGAAACATGATCAACTTCCCTCTTTGAGAACACTGTAAGATCATCCATGTAAATGATGATTCATTTTTTGATTAGGTCCTTAAAGGCTATATCCATCGCATGTTGGAAAGTGGCACTAGCATTGATGAGTCCAAGTGTCATTCTCCTGTATGCAAAGGTTCCCCACTTGGTAGTGAGCGTTGTCTTGTTCCAATCTTCATGTTGCACCATGACCTGATTATACCCAAAATATTCGTCGAGGAAGGACATCATCTATGATCTGTTAACAATCTCCAATACCTAATTGAGTGAGGGAACATGATAGTTATCTTTCTTTGAAGCTCTGTTTAGATTGCAAAAGTCCACACACAATCTAATTTCTCCATTCTTCTTCCTAACCGGGACCAAATTGGCCACCCATGTAGATTGCTTGACTAGAAAGATGATTCTAGCTGAGATCAGCTTCGAGACTTCCTTATAAATGATAGGCTCCAACAATGCATTGATAGGACATTGTCGTTGTCGGAAAGGTTTAACGTCTGACTTAAGGGGTATAGTGTGTGCAATGATGGAGGTGTCATAAGTATTTAAATCTTCATAACTCCATGCTACCACATCATGATACTTCTCCAAAGCATTAAGGATTCCTTTCTTCTCCTTTGGTATACATACCTTTCCAATGAACACATTCGTGACTTCCTCGATTGTTTTGAGGTTATGAGTGTCACATTGGTTATTGATATCATCTTTATTTTCCTGCTGATCTTGGTATCGGATCTAATCTAGCTCAAATATGCACTCAAGTTGAACCATGCCTCAGGGGATTTTGGTTTTGAGGTTGATAATCCCTTCTATATCCAATTCGGCTTCTTTTGGGTCATCTTCATCAATTATCTAAGTTGCAAATACATCAAAACTAGTGATAAACTCTAAGATATGTTTGTTGTCATTGAATACTTCAAAATGGGTAACATTGTCTAGCATAGATTGGGTGGAGGCCAACTAAAAATTGAACCATTTGAGACCAGATAAGGAGAGCGGCTGGAGCGTGCTAGATTCTTGAGCCAAGGCATTAGTAGTATGGTTCTAAGAATGAGGGATCATTTGTATGTTGAATGCATCTAGGCTTTCTAAGAGATCCCAAACTCTATGCATATAGTTTGCTAGGCTTCTGTCATGGCATAAGTATAACTTTTTGACTTGTTTCACTAATAGTTCAAAATCACCAAAGACATGCAACATTTTAGCTTTCTTCCTTAAAGCCATAAGGAGGCCATGAAATAATGCTTCATATTCGGCTACATTATTGGTGCAATAAAACTAAAGCTTATGAGCAGCAAAGTGCATCTTACCCATGGGGATGATGAGTTTGAATCCAAAGTTGGCTCCCTACTCGGACTTCGATCCATCAACGCGTAGTGTCGAGAACTTGGAGGGTTCTTTGACTTTTGGGCCAATCATGCATGCATCCTCACTTGGTTGCTCATGTGCCTCTGGCATTCCCGAAACAGGAGTAGTTCATCATGATTGTTGGTAGGTTGTCTGGTCGGTGGCTCCTTTTGAGATGTGGCCTATCCTTTGATGTGCTCCACTATTGTCTAACACAAGAAGCACTGAAATTCTAAGTGGGCAGCATTATGAACTTAATACCAACTAGGCAGAAAAAGGTCTTGGAAGTCCATCCTTGCTCCCAGACTGAGCTGATCTTGTATGCATTTCTCCATAAAGTCTTGGAATCCATCTAGTAGTCCTAAATTACCATATTCATAGGGGTCATCATCTTTAGATTCTATTAGCACTTCGATGCATTCGGGTGCTTAGGCCAAGTTGGTCAGAGGGTTGCTCAACACTAAGAGGACCTCTTCAGTTATCTCTACTAGAAATTCTGATTCTTCCTTATAAGCCACGAGGCAATAATTTCCCAATTCTATTTTAGCAAACAACACCTCATTGGTGTTGTTATATTCCATAATCATAAATTTCATGCCTGGCTCCCTCTCTATACAAATATGATTTGGTACCCCTTTCCATGGCAACCGCATGTGAGAGAAATCAGTTGCGGCATACCCATTCAATGCTCAAGTGAAATCTCGACCCAAGATTATTCCATATGTGTCAAGAATATTCGTAACCTAGATGTCAATAACTTGCTGCACCCTTGGGTCTGCAATAATCTACATTGGGATATGACTAATTTCTCCAACGATGTTGACCTGAGTTTTGTCCAGTTGAGTAACTTTTCTTCTTGAAGGTGTGGACAATCCCCAAAGCTTTGCATACAACCAAAGGCATGACATTGGCTAACGCCCTAGAGTCAGTCAAGCAATTGTGCAAATTCTTCCCAAATATTCTGATTCTGGTGAGGAAGGGTGGCATTTCTAGCTTTCCTTGGAATAACCCTATAGGCGTGTTGGCCTAGGCTACCTAGTTTTTATCCTTTTCATTGGTCCTTTCTTTAGTCTGCACTAGATTCAATACTTTAGCAGGTTGTTTTCTAGCTTGTTGGTTGAGTGGGATGTCTTTCTTCTTACCTACAATCTCCTCAACAACAGGTTCATTCGGGGGGTCTTCAAAAGAAACCCTCTTGTCTAGTGTTTCTTATGTTAGCTATGAGGAGGGGGTTCCATTAATCACCCTAAAGAAGGTGTGCCTAACTGTAGGAAATTTAAGTAGCTTGAAGATAGATAAGATTATTTTGACCTTTTTGAACTCTTCCGCAATGTATTCCCCCATTTTCTCGATTTTAGCCTCTAAGGATCTACCTATGGAAGAGTTAGTTGGTTTGCTTTGTGTTTGGTATGGCTGCTTACTTTTGTTCAAGTATTGTGTAGGCACATGGGGATAGCCTGGGTTGTTGCTAGCATTTGGGTCAGGCGAAGAGCTGAAATTATTAGGTAGAATGGAAGTAGTGAAAGGTCCTCCTATTTGTCTATTTCTTAAATTATATCAAGAGGCTCTTTGATAGAACATTTGAACTTCATCTTTATGAGATTCTTCTTCATCTACTGGACCATTATCTACTGAAGTAAAGAGCTTAGACAAACCCTCTTCATTACTTACTTCTTTCACTTCTTCATTCTTTGGGGAGGCGACCACATTCTCAAGCTCATTGCTTTTGCTACACATAAATGGGGCTTAGTTGACCTTGAGCATGAAGGAATCATATAGCTCAAATGGAACTATGTCTCTACAACTTGCACTATCAACAATAATCTAGAATTCCACTTGAAAGATTTATGCGGATGTCAGGAACTTGGGGCAGTCCAACTTAGAATGCCTACTTGTCTTGTGAATCTGACACCATTCAGAAAAGGAAGCGTTAACAAGATATACTCCACTGGTTGTCTTATTTGAATTAGCAGGCTAGTCAAGGGGAGTGGGAACACCTCTATTGTTCAGCCTTGTATTCCATGTTCCATTCATTCTTTGCAAAGGTTTCCTCTCAAAATAATGCTTGGAGTTCTTCCCCCACTCATAATTCTTCTTGGACGGAGCACCTGCTTCACAACTATCCCTATTGTCTCGATTGAGGTTAGCCTAGATATTGCGTTGGGAGGCCTGCAACTAGTTGTTTTGGTTCCATAGGTGAGTCATCTTTGTGGACATCTTTCTACTCATCTCTATCAATTCATCCATTCAATTTTTCTTAGCATTGCTTGGTGGCAATGCTTGGTTCTGGATGAAGACAGGTTGTGCTATAGGTTGCTTTTGTTATGCTTGCAGGAATTCAACCCCTTGTAGGTATGCAAATATTTTTTGGGGTTGTGCGTAGGTCTATTTTTGTTGAGGCTTCAAGCAATGAGGCACTAGAGGAGCCTGGTTCATGGGTTGCCTTGGATGAGGCACAATGGGTAGTTGTGGCACTTCATTCATAAGGGGCATCTGACGTTGCAGAGCTTGAGTAAGTCATTGAATCTACATAGGATGGGCAACCTACCCTAGGAAGGCAGTAGACCAAAGATATTTTGTCCCAAGTCAGTGCTGGCTATGATTGCTTCAACATAGGCATCCACTAATCTGGTAGGAGTTGGTCGCATCCTCTTCACCAATGCAACCGTGAGGTTGTCTAATGCTACATAATAAACAAGCAAGGTTGTAACATCATTGAAGGAGATTATCGCCTCATTAACTTCCCTACGGACATACATAAATTGTCGATATAACTTTGAAGGGCTGATTGGGATCTTATACTTCTGCAATAAGTCATTCACTAACAAATCCGAAGATATGATGGACCTCATTGGTAAATTGATGTACCAATAGAAGGCCTCTTCCCCTAAAGAATAAGGAAAAAGCCTACATGCTATGCCTTCATGATCAATCTGCATATCTTTCAATGTCGCTTGGAAGATTTTAATGTGTTCTTCAATTCTCCTCTACAATCCCAAGGATTGAACTTCATACAAAATCTCTTTGGGTTCTTTGGCATATCATGGTAATCATTAAAGGATAATGGGGAAGGGTTATTTCCTAGCCAAGCATTGAGGGGAGGCGAGGGTTGCACTTGCTATTGAACAATAAATTTGGGCTACACAGGGGCAACGTGAGTTGGAACTACACCTTGGACTTGGAAGGTAGGGATCATAGCGACACCCCGGTTGTGGGAAGCAAGTGGCTGAAATGCAGTTTGGGACGGTTGAGTGGAAGAGGTGGAGATGGAAGAGGAAGGGTGAGAGTGCAGCTAATGGAAGGAGGATGGAGGTGAAGATGAAGGTGAATTGGATAGAATGGAGGAGGGAGAAGAGATTGTGTCCCCTCTCTTAGTCCTTCTAGCCCATAAGGGGGGCTGCAGTTCCTGAAATTCCACTTTGTTGGGTGTGGATCTTAGAACTCTGTGAAATCTTTCAGGGGAGAATGATCCAATTCAACCCATCTTAACGCAAAAGGGCCCCTCCCTTTAACGCTAGTTCTATTGATGGGTGTTTTATGCACTTCTCAACATAGGTAATGCATATGTGCACTACCTCTCTTGAAAGATAATCTCCAACAACAATCATGGAATCTCTCGGTTGGTTCAATGTGATTTGGTTGGTAATCATAGGAAAAACTTAGGGAAGTTAAGTTTGAGGGGAATTGGATCTTAGAATGGAGTTCTTGAGATGGGAAAGTTATAACACAATTGTTGCAGGTTCAAACAATAGTCTAGAAATACTAATTCAACTTTAGATTTGGCTTTAAAATGTGCAATGAACCTTGTTCAAAGTCAATATAAAAAAGGGAAAAAAGGTTAGGGGAAGGGAGAAGTTCCTAGGCCTTGAACTAGCAATGAATAATGATAATGGAGGAACTTGGTAGGGATAGCCTTCCCAAAAACAAATTTCCACCTAACCAAATCATCTTATAGTCTCATGAAACCTGTGCAATCTTCTATGGTCTACATATTTTCAACCTTTCATTCACCATTAAGCATGAAAAAGATATAAAATTTAAGTGCAACATTCATATAATGTTTATACTAGCTTTACACTACAGTTTATCATCAATAAACAATAAAAAGCATGAACTATGGAAGGAATCAACACAACATAATTCTTCAAAACCAATGAATAGCATTAACTAATCTACTAAGTAAATTAAAACACATAGAACAAAAAAAATTATCTACTCAATTTTACTAACTATAAGAAGAGGAATCATGCAACATGAAGTTGTAAATCAAGAATCCACCAAATCAATGAATTTCTATTAACATTCCAGCAGAATGTCTTTACAACAACTCAACTCTCTCTTGAAAATGAGAGGATACCCCCTATTTATAGTGTTCCAAAATCAAAATGAATGGCCAAGATTCACTACAAATTAGGGTTTCACCTACCCCCAAATATTTGAGAATATAAAATTACATTTTGTCATTTAGTCTATTTTTTCCTCTTGTCAGCAACACTGTAGCTCTTTAGTCTTCTTGCTGATTTCCTTTTACTATAGCTACTTTGTGAGGAATTCATTATTGATCACAATATTTCCTTCATTCTTCTTCACATTGGCATATTCCATAAACTTTATGATCAATTCCTGGAGTTTTTCCCGCTCCAATATATCCGACTGGATCACTTGAAAGTTCAACCTCCTAGATTTGCTTGTGACCTCAGCCCAATCTTTGTAACATTTGGGTGTATTCTTTATTACCTGCTCAGACTGAGTGAAGGATTGAATAGAAAAACTTGTGAAATTAGGCATAAGGGCATTTGTGGTCCCGCTTTCCATCTTCTTGTGAAATTATGGCTTTATTTTCTCTAGGTCTAACTCAATGACGGGCACATCAAAAATTTTCATCAGCCTTAGATATTCTTCACAGGCTGCCTTGATTTCTTTGACCCAATCAATATCAAGCTCCACTTCATGGAGCACTCATTCTAATACTTCCTTTCTGTGGTCTAGGCTTAGCTTCCATGTTTCTATGAGCTAGTGGAACCTTATCTTTTTCCAGTGCAAGCTCCTTCTCCCAGGATCTATCAGGTATCTTGAGAATAGCCTCAAGCTTGGGATATGTGATCCTATATAACTCTAGGAAGTCAATGCAGAACTTCCTTATTCTCTCGAGTACCTTTTTCACTTCTGAAAACTTATTTGCTATCCAAAAAGCATGACCTATGCCCATATTTCTTTTGTAGAGGACTTGCTAGAATGAATCCTCCATGGCCTTTGTCCAATTCTTTCTTCTCTCCAATTTGCTGATGTGGTCTTTGGATAGTAGCTAGGGTGGTGCTGACGACGTGGTAGGGAGTTCTTCAACTGATGACCACTATTGAATGTAAGTTGTCAAATCTACCACATGTTCTTTTAACACCTCCTTGGAGGTCTTATCTTTGTTCATTTGGTGGACAATGGTGGTGACAGACCCTTGGAGATGGTTGATATTTTGTTCCCTTGTCACTGTCCCCAGATAAAAAATGGAGATATTATAGCTCACCCATTCTTCTTCCATGACTGGAGTGGCTATCTACACCATTCTAGATTTAGGTGCATCCATTGTTAGATGAGATCCGACCTTTCGCTTCTTCTCTTTCTTCATACTTATTTGTGCTCGAGCCAAGACAGTCTCCAACCTTGTCTTTCGATCCATCAGGATTGGGGTTTTCTTTTCTAACTGCTTCGCAAACCACTCAAGCATCCGAGATTCCCCTTTCGATGATTTGTGATCACCTCCTTCTTCATGGGTGCGTTGGATTTCCATCACTTTGTCTCCCAAAGCTTCCTGCTCATCTTTTCTTCTTCTTCATCATAATCCTAAATGAATATTTTTTACTTTTGTGAGGATTTGATGGCCGTATGCTTTTCAGGGTTGTCTTCCCCTTCAGTGGCTTTCTATTCTTTTTCTTGTTCATACTCATGCTCTTCATGATGTTCCTCTATTTTCGGGCTTTTCTTTTTTTCAGCCTCTTCTTGAGGCTTATCTTCTTCTTGATCTTCTGAAAGAGGAATCTCCCAATCATGCTTGGGGATTTTACCTCGCTCCCTAGTTGGAGGCTCAATTTCTTCCTCCATTTTCTCTTCTACATTCTTCTCCTCATCAGAAGGATGTTTCTCTATTTCTTCCCTGACATCCTTGAGGTGCTGAGCCAATCCCTCTTTGAGTTATACATAAAAAGTTCCCACAATATACCTTGTTCCTAACTCTTCAGTGTATTCTTTAGATGATTTTATCTTTTCCTCCTCTCCCCCATGCACCACTTCATCAATTGTCAAATGTTGATTCTCAAGATGCTCATGGTAGTCATTTGATTCCTCTTCCATCTTCCTAGTAGCCTCCTTTTCTTGCCTCTCTAGCTCCTCTGATATTTGCATGGTTTCCTCCATTTTCGGTGGTTCAGTTGGAGGAGGAGGAGCAAGGAGATTAGCAACAATCTATGCCAAGGAAACTTGTATTATCAGGTTCATTAACACCCTAGACAACTTTATTGGGATATTTTGCATGTGGTGAGCGAAGGCCTTTGGGAGCGAGAGAGTGGGAATTGGCATTATTGCGGTAGCTAGAGAAAGAGATGATGATAGAGACATGGATGAGGAGGAGAATAGAGAGGTAGTGGCAAAGGAAGAATCTATTACCATCACTTGTGCAACATGTGGGGTGGAAGCAAGGTGGATAGAGATATCCACCACAGGCGGAGAAGTGGCAACCATCTCCTAAGAAGTAGGTAGAGGGGAAAAAATGGTGGCAACAACAATGATGACCACGAGGGTGGAGGTAGATGGTGGGGAGTTCGGCTACTCAGGCTCTTGCTATTCTCCTTCATGGAGCAGGTCCTCTTGTATGGTGCACATATCTATGAAACTGCCCAATGTTTTTTTGTTTCTTGGAGGGTTCACCCTTTGAGGCCTTTCTTGAGTACACTCTGGGATTAGGCTATCATTCAGTTGTCTCTTTTATTTTCCTTCACCGTGTAGCTGGAGGAGATTTTGAAGTTTCTCTTGTTGAGGCAACAACAACAGCAAAGGAACTATTAGTCTCACTTCCATGTGGTTATTCTAGATCACCATATGTTAGGGTGATTCCTTGCAGCTTTAATTGGGCAATCTTCCCATCAATCCATTCCTTGTTTCTTGCCTCAATGGGATTCATTAGAATATTGAGGTCATTGACCTCTTCCTTGTTCCAATCAATCAATGACAGTGGTAGATTGGATATTGCATTATACTGGGGATCTATCACTATGTTTTCATCTTCAACAACCTGATCTGGCACCAGGAATAGGTTCAATGTATTGAAACAATATACCATCATATGCATGTATTGCCTCATGCATACTTTTTTATCATCCTTGCAGGTGGCCTAGAAATCCTCCACATTATGCAGATGGGCATAATCAAGCATAGACACCCTCTTCAATTTTCCATAGGGGTCCATTCATGACCTAGGAGTGTGAAATTCTAAGTGGTACTCAACTAGCTCCTTGTCGAAGTGCTCCGCACACTGGGATACAGGAAGACAATACAGGCCTTGACAAAATGTGAGGGGATATGGGATCCGCTGTCTATGCTTGTTGCTTAGGAGTGTATGTGCACATTGCAGCTACCAAGAGAGCTCAAGCAAATATTATCTGATCATTTGGGTACCAAGGAAACTTATATGGTTTCTTCAAGAAACCCTCGACTCAAATGTATGTGAATTTTGGGAATTAGATGAACAAGAAGCCGAACTGGTGGATGTAAGCATTTGCACTGTGGGTGAATCTCCTTTCAAAATCACCTCCAAGTAGTCTTATAATATGGACTATGAAGGCATCATTAACTCTACAATAATCTATCTTGAAATTATTATATTGAAGCTGGGGATACTTATCATATGCTTTTAAATCCCTTCCTAGAGTCTCACTTGGAGCCACAAATAAACCTCTATATTGCATTCAGTCAGCCAGTAGATAGACCAAGTAGGATGTCATGTAAAATTGTTGAGTCTTTTTCAATGCCACAAATTGTTCGTGCAAACAATTACTAGTCATCCCTGCCCAGTAGAATTTGGTAGTGCCCCAGAGGATTTCTTCTACGAAGTATAGCATCCACTCCTGGAAGTAGGCGATAGTTGGGAGGCCCATAATTCTACTCAATAAGGTTACCAATTCATGGTAATCCTTGTAAAAGTCACTTTGGAAGAGCTCTTGGGGCACTTTATTTGCACTACCCATCTTTTCTTTTAACCAATACTAATTGATGAGCTTCTTGCATTTGAGGGGGTCTTCATCCCACATCTACTTGCCATATCCCTTGGACGATTCCTATCCACAATCCTTCTGGAATCTTCTTGATATGATTCCCTGCAAGACATCATGAGCTCGGGAGCAATGAGAGAAGCTGAGATTCCAATAGCCTTGGCTATCCCACTGCTTATAATCTTTCTGGCATTTTTTTTTGTGGGGTTGATTTAGACCCTTTGTTTGAATTCATCCACATCTATGTTTCCTGTTGTGCAATTTTGCACACACGCCCCACTTGGAGTAGGGACCCTCTTTTTGATCTCGGATGTCTCTTGGACCTTTGGTTTTTATTGGATTTGTCTTTTCAAGGTCTTGAGATGTTGGTCTTGCTTGCCTTGGTCGTACCCTGAAGGTTGAATTGATCAAACTTGGTTTTTAATGGAAGTTCGGGTTTTGCCCTGGGTCCGGGATTTTTCGGTTCACCCAGATTCTCCCGGGTCCTGGTCCATCGTCTGGTCGCTGTCGGAATTTCCGAAGTCCGGGTTTTTGGATGAATCCAGGATTTTCTGGGTCACCCGGATTTTCCCGGACTGCATCGGAATCCCGAAGGGTGTGTTATCTGCGGAATTTGTGCTCACCCAGATAGTCCGTCTGGCTCGGTTTTTTCCAATTTTCTGTTTTGAGCTCGGGTTTCCAGATTTCGTCGATGTGTCCTATCGGTCATTAATGCTTGAGGTACATTTGCTCTGACACGAATGTAAGAAAATTTAAAGGCTTCTAGTGCTCTTCATGATTTCATTATTCATTTGCCATCTGCTCTAGCGCTTAGGATTGTTCATTTTGGGCTTTGGTCGTTGGATTCGGTCTGTTCGCGTGTGGATTGCTTGAGCATCTGTGTGGATATTTTTGTCACTAGGGCACCTTAATTTGCAGTGACTTCCTCGGGCTTGAGCTTCATTCGGAGTTGATCCATGGTAGGCCATCATTGACTTTTCCTTTTGTTTGCGCTTTGATCGAATCTTTTAAGTTGTTGATTGGTGGTTATTTGGGTCAGCCCTTGTTTATTTCATGATCACGTATTTATCGAATTGGGGTTTGAACTCACCCTTCCATGGGTCTTATCATCCGCACTGTACATCCCTTCATTTATCAATCGAGTGTCGGTGTACCCCTGTGGCTAGGTGTTTCTGTTAGGGCCTTCCCTTGTTGGCACATAGTCTGCTATATTTTGTAAAGATTAGGGTTTCGATATGTTTGCCCAGATTTCTTAAGTTCGGTGGAGTCGTCATGATCCTCTTGTCTTGTGTTTTGCTCGACCTTGTTCGCAGCATTTGAGACCCTAGAGCGCCCTAGTTTCATCGTTTTGAGGGATTAAGTTTGAATTTCGAGCTTGCTTTGGCTCTCATGGCGGAGGTTTAGCAGTCAAATTTAGGGCATCATTATTTCGTTGCAGGAATCAATCATTTGAGAGTTTTTGGGAATTAAATCCATGTGCAATCAAAATTTGGCTTGTTGGAGTCGATTTTATCGTTGTGTGATCCAAATAGGGAAATTTGTGTGATTACTCGGTTAATGGTCTGCGCGTCGAACGGTCGTCGGGTTTCCGAGGTGTTCGCGGAATTTCTGCGCACCCGAATTTTCCTGGATTCTTCCATTTCCCCAAAATATGATGAGTTCCCAGAATTTCAAGCTATCTGCAGAAATCCGAGCCATCCGGATTTTTCTGGTTTTCTGCCTGGTTTCATTTCATTTTGATTTTCGAAATTGGAGTAGTGAATTAAATGTTGGATGATGGTTTCTTGTTGCTAAATAGATGAATTTCAGGATAATTATGCATCTCTTGTGTCTGTATTGATGATTTGTTTGATGAATGATGTCTTGGCAGTGGGGGTCCGTCTGGGTCGGATTTCTCTGAATTCCACCCAAACTAGATTTTCCAGGATTACTTTGTTTTCCCGGATTGCTTTGTTTTCCCGTTTTTTCAAGATTGATGATTAATGATTGATCTTAATGATTTCATGTGGTTTCAAGGCTAATCTTTGACTGAAATATGGATGATAATTGGATTTTCATGAGGCTCTTTTGTGAATGCAGGCTGAATCAAGCAAAGCAGTGGCAGGAAAAGCCAAGGGAGACACAGAGGGGTCCTCGGTCACAGATGCGGAAAGGTTAAGGCTAGATGTGAAAAGTCAGTTGCCTGATAGTAAGATAGCTTCAGTTTGGTCAGAGGTCTCAGACACTAATGTAGGAGCATGGAGATATGAAGAGTTCAAAGAAAGGGCAGCTCAGCAAGATTTATCAGTCTTGACCAAGGGGATGGTGAAGTCCGAACTGGCTCATGTGGCCGGATTTCCTCCTACAGTTCAATGCTACGAGTTGATATTGGAATGTGCTCAGCACTATGATTTTGATACACAGAGGATTGTCAGCACTGATGGAAGAGTGTTGGAAAATTTTAATCCGGTTTCTATTGCCCAGGCATTTGATATGCCGGACTTACCATGTGTGTGTGCCCTAGATATGGATTTGGCCAGAACTTACTATAAAGATGAACCTACCAAAGCCTAGCAGATGATCAATTCCTGGCTGGAAAAGCCAAAATCTCATTTCTCCAAACTGCCCAAGTAGTTACACAGGGTCAAGTTCAGGCAGGATATATATGATGCTATCACACTGTTGAGCAGGGCGGCCGGCTTGAAGAGTGCTGGGGTGTTGGAGAGTTGGATGGTGCATGTTATAAGCAAGATTGAGCAAGGCATTAATTATCATTGGGTAGGAATTATCAGTGCAATGATTGACAGGCAGATGAGAGATGTGCTTGAAACCAAGAAGTTCACCATGTCATGTTATGTGATATATGTACTCGCTAGATTCTATCCATATAGGGGATTGAATCCAAAAGGAACATTTGGACAGGATGTCATTTATGAGGTGTATCCTAGGCTGCACCTAGGGAATTCAAATTATAGAAGAGAAAATGATGCATTCACTATGCATATTACTAGGTTACTTCAAAATGCAGAGCATGTGAGAATCTCTGATGGAGCCAAAGAGCTGATCAAGAAATATGGAGCTTGGTTTATACAATTCCCTACCTTCTCCTATATCAGGATCGATGGATGCCCAACTGCTCCATACAGATTGCCTAGATATCTTACCGACCATGTCATACTTCTGGAGGTTACCCGGCAGATATGTGATTTTGATGTCGTTGTTAAAAGAGAAAAGCACAAGACAAGGTTCGGTGGGGATTTTCCTTTGAAAATTGGTATAGCTGAGGTTTTCCCTTCAATTCAATCGGCTCATGCATCAGGAGTGGAATTGAGCACTTATGGGTTCTCTTTCCATTCTAAGAGGGTGAACTTTGATATTACTGGTGAAGCCCAGAAGAAAGCTACCAAAGAATATCACCATAAGGATGATCTGGAGGACTACTGGGCGAACAGTAAGGATGACTTTGAGGTAAGAAAAAAAAGATATTCTAGGCTTCCAGCTGATGTGATCAGAATGTACAATGTCAAGTTAATTCCTGATTAGTTGGAAGATGATGGAAATTTAGTCCAGGATCATGCATATGAGTCAGTCAAGAACAGACCCATTGGAGAAATAAATTGGTCAGAAGAAGAAATAACTGAACTGGAGGAGTTAATGGCTCCTATTATGAAATATACCAAGTCCTTGCTAAAGCATAAAGTATGGGAATTGGAAAGTGAAAAGGTACCCTGTACCTTCAATCTGATGGGAAATTTGAATGATCATTCCACTTCAGAGGAGTCCGGTGAAGATGATTCTGTAGGAAAAGCTAAGGTGAGCTCACCTTTCAAGATTAAAATCAGAGGCCCTAAGGAGAGTGAGCCTGAAAAGAAAAGAAAACCTAGGGGAAAGAAGAGAAGCCATACTGTAAAAATAGGAAAGTCTTCTGAAGAGGAGGAACTTGAGAAAGAAGATGCTCCTCCACAGCCGAAAAGGGAAAGGACAACCAGGGTTTCTAAGAAGAAAGGTCAGGAAGGTCCTAAGGATAAGGTGGATCCTCACGTGGTTGATGTAGAGAGTTTAGGAGAGAAAACCAGGGTCAATTAAAGAAGGTCAAGAACTCCATCTCCCAAGGAGACCATGCAAAAAATAGATCCTCTTCCAATGGCATACACTGTAGAACAACAGAAAGGTACCTCTCCTCCATCGGTTATGCCTGAGTAGACAACTCCTAGAGAGCATGAGACCAATGAAGAAGCGGAACCATTTAAGGAGGGAGAACTTTATGGCACAACTGTTGCGTTTGAGGAAGGACATGTAGAAATGCATCCTTCTCCGCTGGTACAATATGAGGATTCTCCTATGAGTAGTAAAGATAACGGATCTCCTAAGAAGGAGGATGTTCATGCTAAGACTCCATCACCCCTGCAAGAAGAGGAACCAGAACTGGAAAGCAAAGGTGATCAATCTCCTGAAAAAGAAAAGGATGAGACGTTGGATCAGCATGAAGAGGTCAAGAAGGATGAAATCCGGGTGGATTCTGCTGTTCGGGATTGGCTAGATAAGGAGATTAGAAGAAAGCAGGTCATTGTTGAGGACACTCCTCTCAACTGAGATGAGATGTTAGCTAAGATTGGAAAAGGAAAGAAGAAGAAGGTAGCTAAGGTGATTTCCAAGATTGAAAGGGATGAAGCTAGTAACAGGGTTATTCATATTGCTACCCCTGCAGCTGATAAAAGTAGAGATGAGGTCACCGGGAAGGATTATAATGTACAGACCATCAATCTTGGGCCTGCTTCTATGGAGCAAGATATTGAAGAATATGAGGGGTCCAGTGCAGTGATCATTGGTAGATTGAGGAGGGAAACACAGTCCAAACATGAGCTAAAGAAGGAAAATGAAAGGCTAAGGAAGTGTCTAGAAGATTTAATGAAGCCTTTGCAATCTTTTCACCCATCCTCTTCTGCTACTGCTGGTTTCTTGCCGAAGGAGACCATCTCTGAAATAGAAAAGATGAAAGCTTCTACCATGGCTACAATAGATTGGTTGAAGGAGGTACAGACTAAAGGAGATGATGCAATAAAGGAAATCCTTTCAACTGGAAAAGATGCAATAAGGGCTAAAGATTTATTAGATCATGTTTTATCTCAGGATAAGGAGGACGTTGATCTCTTATTGCAGAAAACTAAAGCAATCATGGAGTATGGTAAGGATCAGCTGGTTACTGATGGAATCCTTCCTTCATCTAGGGTTAATGAGCCTTGGGAGTGGTTTGAAGCCTTGCAAATCCGACAGAAAGCCATCAAGAAGATCTATAAATAGAAGAAGCAGATGGATGGTGATTTAACCAATGTTTATGATGGATGCATTGCTTTCTTTGAAATAATGACTGGCAGGAGGAAGATCCCTCCTAAATATCTGAGTTTGGATCAATTAAGGGAATGGTGGCATGATGTCTATGCCCCTGATGTTGAAAACTCTATGATAGGGCACCAATTGGATGATGCAGCTACTTATCTGGCTATCGTGGATAAGTACTTAGCATATAAGGGTGACTGGGATACAACAGTTAAGCGGTCAAAGGAAGAAATTGGATCAATTGAATGTCATCTCAGAATCCTACCCTTGCCACCTATTGCTGAGTTGGATAAAGTGTTTTTGAAGGTTCATGAATCATTGGATCAGAACAAAGATAAGGGAGGCAGCAATTGATGTCAACTTGGAGATTTGTGCTTCCCTATTATTATAGGGCATCTGTTGATCCAAGCTGCATTGGGGAATGTGTTTTGGCCAACCTTGATGATGTATCGACATTTAATGTGTGCCTTATTTTGAAATTCCTGAGGCCGACTTGTTTTGGCTATTTTGTAAATGTTTGGCTGGGCTGACATGTTTGAGGATTCTCTATAAATGGCATTTGTGCCTCATTTGTAAGGGGTTAGTTAGACAGATAATAGAGACAAGCTAGATTAAGAAAGAGCTAGGGCATTCTATAGTAGAGATAGTAGTTAGTTCTTTGAAGCAAGTGCTGTAACACAGAATAGTGGAATTGTTGCTACATTTTGGTGATCTAATACAATTGAAGGCATTGTGGTTTTCTGGTGAATTCTTTTATGTTACTTTATCCTGTATGGTTCCTGTTGTTCCATTTTTTGAAATTGCTTGAAGATATAAGATTTGATGTTAGATTTAGAATTAGATTAATTTGGTGAATGATGTTCATGGTTTTATGCTTGGAATGTTTGTAGCAATCTCTGGTCTATACTCCCAGTAACTATCTGATTGTAGTAGGTTGGTGAAGTCAACCTGGACCATACATCTATTTGTGCTTAGTTCGATTGTCGATGAATGTCTATGATTTGAAAATCTGTATGCCTTAGAAGATTGCACCTTTCTTGTGATATTGCATTGTGGGTTAAGCAGGAATTTGTTATTTGAGATTGGTCCATTCTAGGAATCTATCATTTGCATTGTTCATCTTAGAAATAGTCTAGATTTCATTACTTCTCTTGCACCCTCATCTTTTGTTGTTTCTCTATTATTCGGTTAGATTTAGGATTTAAGATCAAAATATTGCAAAATCTGATAAGTTGGAAAGATACAGTTTGCTTGTAGTAAGGTTCGATTGTGATTACCAGCATTTTCACATATTATCTGAGTTGTTTATGCATTGTCATGACCTGACACCCGAGAGACCTTGGGGTGATTTTTAGCACTTGTTGTTGAGAATTCACCTTTCAAGAGAGATAGAATATTATTTTCTATCTGAGTTGTTGCTGTGCAGAAAACACCATCAACATTTCCCAGATTAATATCCTAGATTTGTCTCCAATCTATGGTGACCTTGGAGTTGATGGGTTCCCCTTGGAACTTGTACTTCATTTGGTCTTTATCCTCTTTGCCTCTAGGTCCCTTAGTTGGCTTCTTTCCCTTATCTTTCTCCATGGTCACCTCTAAATTTCCTACACCTGGTTCCATATATCCTGTGGGAGAGGGAGCAATAAACACATTTGAGCATGAAACATGAGGAAAGCTAGCCAAAATCTAGAAAAAAAAAAGTTAAATTGCATAATTCATCACTTAAACATCATAACATCTATTTCAGATTATCATTAGCCTATCGTTGGAGGGAATTATAACAATGCGGGCCCTGGGGTGTGGACTTCCCTGGGCTGATAGATGTTTTGGAGGAAACTATAGAAGGGACAACAATTAGGGCACGTCGACCCACATATCCCAACCCACATTAAGATTCGGCCAAGGAATGGGGTCCACTTAGGAGGTCAATCCACTCTAGCACGTGGGTTAAAATCACTTTGATGTTTTGGAGGTGTTAAGTGCATCTTTTAAGCATGCAAAATCAAAGGATGGCTTGACCATTCGGAGATTAGTCATTGAAAATGACGCAGGCAAGGTGATGCCTCATAGGTGGTGTTAGAACTGTAAAAATTTGATGATTTTACGTATAATTTCCCTCATAAATTTCTAGTTTTGGTCCTACCGTATGCATATTTCACCTATATTTTTCCATATTATCCCATTGAATCCATTGGGTCATGCATATTTTACACTCTGGTTCATATTGGCGTGAGAATAACATTGTCTCCCTGACCAACTATGTTTTTTCTGCTAATACATTTTGTTTCATGTGTGTCGGCGTGACATCAGTGAGGTCTCCCCGATATGTTTTTCTATTAGAAAATGTCTATTGCCTATCGGCAAGATGTTTCTATTGTTTCGGTGATCGTGGAGGCTTCTATCGGCATGAGCATGTGTTTGCGGCGGGAGGTCATAGCGAAAGGGTGTGTGTCATGCCAACTTTTCGTGCAGATGTTTCTCTATCGGCATAAGGTTTGTAAGTGTCTTGCCGAATAACATATGGTTTTTGCTTCGGCCAGACGGGGTGCTATCAGCGCAGTGTCACAGCGAGTTTCCATTGTCATGCCGACTGGTGGTGGAAGAATTGGTCTATCGGTGTGACTTATGTTGCTTCAGTATATGTTACAGCGAGCCGTCGGGTCTTGCCGACAATATCTTACGATTGGCTTTCGGTGAAGGTGTTACCATCTCTTGGAAATCAAAAATTATCTTAGGGCCTTTCGGTGAAACGAAGAACTCTCTACATGAGGTCTCCCTGACATATGGAAGCTACAGCGACATGTGTGTGGTGTGGATTCATCGGTGAGAAAATATTGAAGTCACGGTGACATTAAGAATGTATGAAGATCTTCGATGAAGCAGGGCCTAATCTATTAGACGTCTCTCTGAGATAGTGTGGTCATAGCGATAATGATTAAAACAAAATGTGCATGTCGGTGTGAGATTCTCTTATGTCACGGTGACAGGTTTAACCACGGGGCTTTCAACAGAACATAAATACAATCTGCGTGACATCTCCCCAACCCGAGTGAGTTACGGCGAAGGCGAATAAGCATATGGGATGATAAGCGAGTGAATTGCCTTTGGCAGGACCATACATTGTGTCTCGCCGACTGCTCACTAGTGAAATACAGAAATACAAATCTTGTGGCCGACTGATTGATGCTTGATGACCATTGTTAGTCGACTTGAATTGAGCCCGAATCTTGTGGAGGGCCGACATGAATTTTCATTTTGATGTTTTTCTCATGCTGGTGTATAAATAGACATATTGTAGTTGTAAAAGGGACATGTTATGTTATATTAGATACAGTAGGAAAATTGTATGGATACAGAATAGTAAATTTATCAAATTAGAGGCTATGATGCATGTTTTAAAATGGAGGTATTTAAGAGTGTCAATTGATGTTGCTGCACATGTTTGGTATCAGTTATCTGTTGAATTTAATAAAAGAATTGCTAAGTTGTCTCCAAGATGGATTCTTTCTTATTGTTTAAATTGATATGACAAGTTTGTATTCAGTTTATCAGTGCACATTTATTGCACTTGTGTGATTGATTGATTGGTTCTTTCAAGTAAAGACTAAATCCTTTTAGTTAATCACAGTAATCAGAGAGATTCAATTGGATTATTCAAGTAGAGCTTAGTAATCACATTCTTGCATGTTTATACAAGTTGTAAACATAATATATGCCAGATAATTTGAATCTTCTCAGAGAAGTGTTGCTCATCTTGATCTCATTTGAATCCGCATACCCAACAAGGCATTGGTCTCTACACTTCACCATTTGAACTTATTCAGTTTTCTTTACATATGTTAATTGAGATTTTATTTTAGGATTCAGATCAAAATATTGTTACTGTTTTCAAGCTGGATTTCATTTGTTCACTTCTCATTTTCATTTGACAAGAAGGAAAAGAATAGAAAGTTTGAAGAGAATGATTTGGTGTTGATGTGGAATGCAAGGTGTTAGGAGAAAGGAAAGCATGGTAAATTTGAAGCTCTTTGGCTGGGACCTTTTGTTATTGTTGGCAAGAAGGGTGAAGATTCATACTATCTATAGAACATGGCTGGTGAAGATCAGGAATTGTCTGTTCATGGGCAATTCTTGAAGCTTTTCTTCTCTTAAGCAATACAATGGAGTAAGGGTTGCCAGCGCATGGACAACTCTTGTGTATCCTATTGAAAATTATTTTCCATGCACATTAGTTTTAGGTTTTCATCCACCTCCATTGCACTCTCATTTTCCATTCACCTCCTTCTTGCATTCACTTTGCATTCACTCCCACTTTGCATTCATTTCCATTACCATTCATTCCATTTCTGCTCAGTGGCTCATCATTTTGTGTCTAGTCTACTCACCAAAGATTCTGGATTCTTGCAATGATCTCACTATCATTCATCCCTAGACGGAGCCACTATTAGAACTGTAAAAATATGATGATTTTACGTATAATTTCCCTCATAAATTTCTAGTTTTGGTCCTACCGTATGCATATTTCACCTATATCTTGCCATATTGTCCCATTGAATCTGTTGGGTCATGCATATTTTACACTTTGGTTCATATCGGCGTGAGAATACCATTGTCTTCCTGACCAACTATGTTTTTTTCTGCTAATACTTTATGTTTCAAGTGTGTCGGCGTGACATCAGTGAGATCTCTCTGATACGTTTTTCTGTTGGCAAACGTCTATTGCCTATCGGCAAGACATTTCTATTGTTTCAGTGATCGTGGAGGATTCTATCAGCATGAGCATGTGTTTACGGTGGGAGGTCATAGCGAAGGGGTGTGTGTCATACCGACATTTCATGCAGATGTTTCTCTGTCAGCATAAGGTTTGTAAGTGTCTTGCCAAATAACATATGGTTTTTTGCTTTGGCTAGACGGGGTGCTATCGACACAGTGTCACAGCGAGTTTCCATTGTCACACCGACCGGTGGTGGAAGAATTGGTCTATCGGTGTGACTTATGTTGCTTTGGTATATGTTACAGCCAGTCGTCGGGTCTTGCCGACAATATCTTACGATTGGCTTTCGGTGAAGGTGTTACCATCTCTTGGTGATCAAAAATTATCTTAGGGCCTTTCGGTGAAACGAAGAACTCTCTACATGAGGTCTCCCCGACATATGGAAGCTACAACGACATGTGTGTGGTGTGGACTCATCGGCGAGAAAATATTGAAGTCACAGCGACATTAAGAATGTATGAAGATCTTCGATGAAGCAGGGCCTAATCTATGAGACGTCTCTTTGAGATTGTGTGGTCACAGTGGTAATGATTAAAACGAAATGTGCACGTCAGTGTGAGATTCTCTTATGTCACGGCGATAGGTTTAACCACGGGGCTTTCAACAGAACATAAATGTAATCTGTGTGACATCTCCCCGACCCAGGTGAGTTACGGCGAAGGCGAATAAGCATATGGGATGACAAGTGAGTGAATTTCCTTTGGTAGGACCATACATTGTGTCTCACCGACTGCTCACTAGTGAAATACAGAAATACAAATCTTGTGGCCGACTGATTGATGCTTGATGACCATTGCTGGCCAACTTGAATTGAGCCTGAATCTTGTGGAGGGCCGACATGAATTTTCATTTTGATTTTTTTCTCATGTTAATGTATAAATAGACATATTGTAGTTGTAAAAGGGACATGTTATGTTATATTCGATACAGTAGGCAAATTGTATGGATACAAAATAGTAAATTTATCAAATCAGAGGCTATGATGCATGTTTTAAAATGGAGGTATTTATGAGTGTCAATTGATGTTGCTGCACATGTTTGGTATCAATTATCTGTTGAATTTAATAAAAGAATTGCTAAGTTGTCTCCAAGATGGATTCTTTCTGATTGTTTAAATTGATATGACAAGTTTGTATTCAGTTTATCAGTGCACATTTACTGCACTTGTGTGATTGATTAATTGGTTCTTTCAAGTAAAGACTAAATCCTTTTAGTTAATCACAGTAATCAGAGAGATTCAATTGGATTATTCAAGTAGAGCTTAGTAATCACATTCTTCCATGTTTATACAAGTTGTAAACATAATATATGCCAGATAATTTTAATCTTCTTAGAGAAGTGTTGCTCATCTTGATCTCATTTGACTCCTCATACCCAACAAGGCACTGGTCTCTACACTTCACCATTTGAACTTATTCAGTTTTCTTTACATTTTTTAATTGACTTTTTATTTTAGGATTTAGATCAAAATATTGTTACTGTTTTCAAGCTGGATTTCATTTGTTCACTTCTCATTGCCATTGTGAACAATTTTTTTTAAAATAATCACAAGTTAAGCCTGCATTGTTCAAGAGAGGTACACCCGCCCAGGTTTAGCAGCACCTAAAGAGTAGAAGGTTGAATTCATTTAACCTTGTTCTGTTACCCTAAAACGTTGTGTAAGCTTGGCAACCTTTCGTGGTTTAAACCTGCATTTTTGAGAGCTAACAAATTGGCGACTCTGCTAGGGAACAATTAGAATCAAAGCCTTAATCACAGAGTCAGAAATCTTGTACAAACTCTGTTGGGAATTAGATACATCAAGTATTTTCTCATTTTTTGATAAAAGTGAGTGGTGACTCTAACATAAATATTTGCATTTGTTTATCATGCATGGAAGAAGATCTCAGTACAGGGGAGGTCATAATGGAGCCCCTGCTGACAGTAGTAAATGGACACATAAGGATGATAACGTTGATAAAGGAAAAGGGAAATGTGAGGACATGTATCTGACAGGTAAAGACAAAGCAAATCGCTAGGATACATGGAGAGATAATTCGAGTGCAGAACTTTATACCCCTGAAGATCGAAGAAATCCCTTTCCTTCTATTGATCCTCAGAAACAGGCTGAGTTTGAAGCTGGATTAGAAGCTGAACGGATCAGAATTCAGCACGAATATGATCAAAAGATGGAGAGTAAGTAGAATGTGTTTACTAATCATAAGCTTCCTGAGGAAGTAAAAGCACAGTTTGAGTTAAAAGAGAAGAAGATAAAAGAATTAGAAGCAAAATTGCAGAAAGCCCAAATTGTTGATCAGACAGGTGGTGGCCCGAAGTATGTCCCACCTCACAAGCAGGGTGATCATGGTGCAGGGTCCTCTAATCAACATAATGCTCCTCACAATCAAATAGGGAATCACCACAAGCAACTAAATCATCCACCTCACATTCCTAAACAGCATACAGTATGTATCCACCTCTTGTTCATAATTATATCCCACATTATAATGCACAGTACAATAATCACATGTCTCAGTATCAACATCCGCCAATCCCTCCCCCTCACCAGCATGCAACCATGATCAGATAGTTTGATTTAGCTGGTTTTCAGTTGTATCCTTACCCTATGGATGGTAGTTGGCGGAATATGGTGCCCAAATTTAGAGGGAGTAATGCAATCATAGCTGAAGAACATTTAAGGAGCTTTAATATTTTCATTCAGGACATAGATATGCCTTATGAAGATTTACACATGAAGCTATTCACGATGTCACTTCTTGAGGATGCCAGGGATTGGTTCAATAGCCTGCCAACATTCTCAATTAATTCTCTCCAAACATTTCAAGACAAACTCTTAGAGCAATATGGGAATCAAAATGCTCCAGATGTAGCTCTTCATGAATTAATGAGAATTCAGAAAAATCATAATGATTCAATTTATGATTTCAACCGAAAATTCAACAAGTTGCATACTAAAGTACCTCCTGTATCAAGGTTGCCAAATTCTATTGCATTGAGTGTTTATTTAAATGCATTTGATCCTAAAATAGGGTATGAACTGAGAAGTAGATCCCCAAGAGATTTTGCTAAAGCACAGAAGATAGCACTGACAATTGAAAACAACAGGAAGGCTACTGGTATAATTAATAAAAGAGACAACCCGAGGCCTCCCCAACAAAGTAATAATTATCAGTACAAACAAGAGAATACATACAGAAATGAGAATAGGAATGAAAGGCCAAGGTTGCATGATATGCCTTACAATACAAGACTGGAAATATGGGAAACCTATATCAGCCAGGCCTAGAAACAAAGAGACCCCTGATCCATTGAGCAAGAAAGGAACTTACATGGTGAGCAATAATTATTTTTGTGAAGTTTGTAATCAGCCACATTCTCCAGACTATTGTGTTGTAGCTTAAAGGATGCAAGAAGAAGGAATGCTGATGGAAAATAATGGAGAAGATCACACGGTGTATTTGACTTCAAATGTTTTTCACCATGTTGAGGAAAGAAATTCATCTTCAGAGGATCAAGGCTACGAATATGATGTTTCCAATCAGAAGTAAAATGTCCATATGGCTGAACAGCAAATCTTTTATGATTCTGATGAAGATTACATAGAGCCACATCCTGTTCAGGCATCTACTCAGTGTAATGTAAGGAGACTTATTGAAGATGAAATAGAAAGAATAACTGTTGTTGTAGTTGAGAAAGCCAAAAGTCAGTACTGGTTGAGAAACAGAAAAGTAAATGAGCTAGATGGAGTTCCTGGGGGAATTTTTATAAAAGATCAAAAGACAACACAAGAAATTGCAAGAAAGCCAGGAAACAAGCAGCATGATAAAATTGAACAGAAACCAGGCCAAAAGGAGGAAGTAAAGGAATTAAATAAAAAAATACAGATGCCCGACCAGTCCAGTAAAAAAGAAAAAGAAGAAAACAAAAGAGAAGCGCCAGAATTAAAGAAGACTGTCAAGGTGGAGAGCTCCTGTTTTGATTTCACTTAGGCATTGTCCCAGGTAAAAATGTCTATTCCACTACTTGAGATGATGAAAATTAAAGAGTATAGGGATACTGTTGTTCAATTGATAACGAATGGAGAACATGTGAATGCTGAAAATAAAATAACTGTTAAAGCAGTCAATAGGCAGGAGAAAATAAATAATTCTAAAGTCTGCTTGAGTGATATATTATCAACTCCTCCTCAAGTTGATCCCTTCTTTACTACGTTGCTTATTAATAACAAATTGTTAAGGAACTACATGATAGATTATGGTGCTGATATAAACATCATGCCTATTGGAGTCATGAAACAGCTTGATATGTGGGTTGATATCACTGGAGGCAAGTGTTATGCAATGGATAACAAACCTGTTTCTGTGGTTGGTATTATGAAAGATGTTGAAGTCAAATTAGCTACTTATCGACAAGTGGCTTATAATATAGATATAACGGTTATTGATACTCCTCAATTTGTGATGCTTTTGTCAAGGCAGTGGACTGCAGCTGTAGGTGGAAATGTTCAATTTGATTTATCTTACGCTACAATACCAGTAAACGGGCAAGAAGTGAAGTTATACAGGGAGCCAAGAATGGACCAGCTTGTTGATTATGTGCCTCAAGATTAGATCAATTTTTTCTGTGATGTTAATCTTGGAAGTTTTAAGATTGAACCAACTCAGCCAGAATTAACTAATAGTGATCCAATTGAAAAACATGCTGCATGAAATTGCAATGGTGTCTGGAAGATGTATTTTGATGGAGCATGTAGCCAAGAAGGTAATGGAGCTGGGATTGTATTTGTTTCACCTGGAGGTATTACTTTTAAATATTTTTTTCTGTTAGCATTTGAATGTACAAACAATGTGGCAGAGTATGAAGCTTTATTGACAGGCTTGAACATAGCTGTGAAACACAAGATTAAGTTGTTGGTTGTTTTGGGTGATTCTGAGTTAGTTGTTTCACAGATCAAATCCAAATATGCAACAAAACACAAAAGATTAAAACAGTATAGGAATGTTGTATGGGATACCATTGAATTATTTGATGCATTTTCAATTGAGTGGATTGACAGATCAAAGAACATAATGGCTGATTTTTTAGCTAATGTGGCACTGAAAAGAGATGATATCACATTGATTGGGGTATCACAGATTGAGTTCAAGACAAGACCTATTGTTCCTGATAATGTTTATAGTTGGCAGGTCTTCAATGATGTTATTGACCTTTTGAACTTCCTCAATTGTATAGATCAGTATAAGGCTCAGGAAATTGATTTCAATGCTTTTGTTGAAGCAGTGGATGGGAAGCAAACTGTGTTTGGCAAGGAGATTTTACAACTCAAAACAAATAAGTTGCCCAAGGGTCTAGTAGCATTGGAGAGGCTATATGATGGAAATGATAGATCTCTAATGAAACAAACGCCAGTTAGAAGAGAAGATATTGAAGAAGTCAACTTGGGGATTGAGATAGCACCAAGAAAGGTATACATTGGAAAGAAGATCAACCCTGCAATTAGAAAAATGCTGATAGAGTTGCTAAGAAAGTACAAGCATGTTTTTGCTTGGTCTTATGAAGATCTGAAAGCATACAAGGAAGATTTATTTCAGCATGAAATACCATTGAAGCTAGACACCAAGCCTTTCAGACAAAAGCAAAGACCCATAAATCCAACATTGGAGCCTAAAATGCAAGAGGAATTGATAAAGCTCAGGGATGGAGGAATTATCAAACCAATCAGGCACTCAACATGGGTTTCAAATCTAGTCCCTGTGAGAAAGAAAAATGGTGATATCAGATTATCTGTGGACTTCATAAATTTAAATATGGCATCTCTCAAAAATAATTATCCTTTACCCAATATGGAGGCTATATTGCATAAGGTGACAGGGTGTGAATTGCTATCTATGATGGATGGGTTTTCTGGATACAATCAGGTTAAAGTCAAGGAATCTGAGCAATACAAGACAACATTCACTACTCCATGGGGAACATATGTATACATAAGAATTCCATTTGGCCTCACTAATGCTAGAGCGACTTTCCAAAGAGCTATGGACATAGCATTTGCCGATTTGATTAATATTATCATGGTGGTGTATCAAGATGACTTGACTGCTTATTTGAAGAAGGCTGAAGATCATGTGCAACATCTTGAAAAGGTATTTATTAAAGCTCTTGAATATGGTATTAGTTTAAATCCAAAGAAATGTCATTTTGCAGTCACAGAAGGTAAGCTCTTGGGGCATATTGTTTCAAAAGAGGGAATTAGAATAGATCCTGAGAGGGTGGAAGCTATTGATAAAATTCTTGTTCCCAAAACTGTCAAAGCAATACAATCTTTCTTTGGACAAATTAATTTTGTCAGAAGATTTGTTTCTAATTTTGCTGAGATCATTAAGCTCATATCGAAAATGTTAAAGAAAGGACAAAAAATGGATTGGACTGCTGATGCTTTGGATACTTTTATATCTATCAAATGGGCTATCAAATAGGCTCATATTCTTAAGTCTCCAAATTTTACAAAGCCTTTTCATATTTTTTCATTTGCCTCAATGCATACTATTGCTACTGTTATGTTACAAAAGAATAATGATGGTCATGAACAGCCTGTGTCATTCTTTAGTAAATCATTACAGGGGTTTGAATTGAAGTATGACATAATGGAAAAACAAGCTTTTGCATTGGTAAAGGCCACAAAAGCATTTAGACCATATCTTGTTGGAGCAAAGGTGATTGCTTATGTCCCTCATGTAGCTGTCAAAGACATTTTGACACAATCTGAAGTTACAAGAAAAAGATGCAGATGGATCAACAAGATTCAAGAATTTGACATGGAGATACATATTACTAAGCTCGTAAGAGGTCAAGGCTTGGCTAAGCTGATGATAGAAACTAATATTGAGGCAAATCAAATTTGCAATGTTGAAGAAGAGGTTGCAATTGTGAGTATTGAACACACTCCTTGGTATACTGATGTTATGCATTATCTTAAATATATGAAGTGTCTAGATGGATTGAGTGACAGCCAAAAGAGAACTTTGAAGTTACAGGCATCAAAGTATGTCTTCATAGATGGAGATCTGTTTTGGAAAAATAGAGATGGCATATTGTTATTATGTCTGGATGAGTCACAAGCCAAGCATGTTTTGAAGGAAATGCATGAAGAAATTTGTGGAGGTCATTATTCAGCAAAGACAACTGCACACAAAATTCTCAAGGCTGGGTATTATTGGCCAAAGGTTTTTAATGATTCTTTTACACATGTGAGAAGATGTGGGGCTTGCCAAAAAATTTCTGAAAAATTAAAGTACCAAGGTGCTTTGCCACTTCGACCCCTGTAGGCTGATGCCCCTTTTCATCAGTGGGAAATTGATTTCATTGGAGAGATACAGGAGAAGTCAAGTGGAGGACATAGATGGATACTAGTTGCCACTGATTATTTTACAAAGTGGGTGGAGGCAATCCCAACCAAGCAGGCTACAAGTAAGGTTGTAACAAATTTCTTGATGGACAACATTATCACCAGATTTGGTACACCATTGAGGATAATCACAGATAATGGGATGTGCTTTAGGTTAGATGAATTCAAAATCTTTTGTAATAGGTATGGCATTACTATTTCTTATGCAGCTCCTTATCATCCACAAGCTAATGGTCAAGCAAAGTCCAGCAATAAGAGTCTCTTGAAGATTGTAAGGAGAATGTTGGGGCAGAACAAGAAGGCTTGGCACTCAAAATTGAAACTAGCTATGTGGGCTGATAGGATCACTGTGAAGAGGGCGATTGGAAAGTCTCCATTTGAATTAGTGTACGGAGCACAAGCCAGGATGCCTCTACAGAATTTGTTACCAGTCTATAAGTTTGTCTTACAAGAAGATTTGGAAGTTCTTGAGCCTATGGAAGATAGAATGGAACAACTTGCTGAACTTGATGAAGTAAGGAGAGAGGCCCAAAGTCAAAACATGAAGTTACAGGCACAGATGAAGTATCTATTTGACAAGAAGGAAAAGAATAGAAAGTTTGAAGAGAATGATTTGGTTTTGATGTGGAATGCAAGGTGTCAGGAGAAAGGCAAGCATGGTAAATTTGAAGCTCTTTGGCTGGGACCTTTTGTTATTGTTGGCAAGAAGGGTGAAGATTCATACTATCTACAGAACATGGCTGGTGAAGATCAAGAATTGTCTGTTCATGGGGAATTCTTGAAGCTTTTCTTCTCTTAAGCAATACAAAGGAGTAAGGGTTGCCAGTGCATGGACAACTCTTGTGTATCCTATTGAAAATTATTTTCCATGCACATTAGTTTTAGGTTTTCATCCACCTCCATTGCACTCTCATTTTCCATTCACCTCCTTCTTGCATTCACTTTGCATTCACTCCCACTTCACATTCATTTCCATTACCATTCATTCCATTTTTGCTCAGTGGCTCATCATTTTGTGTCTGGTCTACTCACCAAAGATTCTGGATTCTTGCAATGATCTCCCTATCATTCATCCCTAGACGGAGCCACTATTAGAACTGTAAAAATATGATGATTTTACGTATAATTTCCCTCATAAATTTCCAGTTTTGGTCCTACCATATGCATATTTCACCTATATTTTCCCATATTGTCCCACTGAATCTGTTGGGTCATGCATATTTTACACTTTGGTTCATATCGGCGTGAGAATACCATTGTCTTCCTGACCAACTATGTTTTTTCTGTTAATACTTTATGTTTCAAGTGTGTCGGCGTGACATCAGTGAGATCTCCCCGATACGTTTTTCTATTGGCAAACGTCTATTGCCTATCGGCAAGACGTTTCTATTGTTTCAGCGATCGTGGAGGATTCTATCAGCATGAGCATGTGTTTACGGTGGGAGGTCATAGTGAAGGGGTGTGTGTCATACCGACTTTTCATGCGGATGTTTCTCTATCAGCATAAGGTTTGTAAGTGTCTTGCCGAATAACATATGGTTTTTGCTTCGGCTAGACGGGGTGCTATCGACGCAGTGTCACAGCGAGTTTCCATTGTCACGCCGACCGGTGGTCGAAGAATTGGTCTATCGGTGTGACTTATGTTGCTTCGGTATATGTTGCAGCCAGTCGTCGGGTCTTGCCGACAATATCTTATGATTGGCTTTCGGTGAAGGTGTTACCATCTCTTGGCGATCAAAAATTATCTTAGGGCCTTTCGGTGAAACGAAGAACTCTCTACATGAGGTATCCCCGACATATGGAAGCTACAGCGACATGTGTGTGGCGTGGACTCATCGGCGAGAAAATCTTGAAGTCACAGCGACATTAAGAATGTATGAAGATCTTCGATGAAGCAGGGCCTAATCTATGAGATGTCTCTTTGAGATTGTGTGGTCATAGCGGTAATGATTAAAACGAAATGTGCACGTTAGTGTGAGATTCTCTTATGTCACGGTGACAGGTTTAACCACGGGGCTTTCAATAGAACATAAATGTAATCTGTGTGACATCTCCCCGACCCGGGTGAGTTACGGCGAAGGCGAATAAGCATATGGGATGACAAGTGAGTGAATTTCCTTTGGTAGGACCATACATTGTGTCTCACCAACTGCTCACTAGTGAAATACAAAAATACAAATCTTGTGGCCGACTGATTGATGCTTGATGACCATTGCTGGCCAACTTGAATTGAGCCTGAATCTTGTGGAGGGCCGACATGAATTTTCATTTTGATGTTTTTCTCATGTTAATGTATAAATAGACATATTGTAGTTGTAAAAGGGACATGTTATGTTATATTCGATACAGTAGGCAATTTGTATGGATACAGAACAGTAAATTTATCAAATCAGAGGCTATGATGCATGTTTTAAAATGGAGGTATTTATGAGTGTCAATTGATGTTGCTACACATGTTTGGTATCAATTATCTGTTGAATTTAATAAAAGAATTGCTAAGTTGTCTCCAAGATGGATTCTTTCTAATTGTTTAAATTGATATGACAAGTTTGTATTCAGTTTATTAGTGCACATTTACTGCACTTGTGTGATTGATTAATTGGTTCTTTCAAGTAAAGACTAAATCCTTTTAGTTAATCACAGTAATCAGAGAGATTCAATTGGATTATTCAAGTAGAGCTTAGTAATCACATTCTTCCATGTTTATACAAGTTGTAAACATAATATATGCTAGATAATTTTAATCTTCTTAGAGAAGTGTTGCTCATCTTGATCTCATTTGACTCGCATACCCAACAAGGCACTGGTCTCTACACTTCACCATTTGAACTTATTCAGTTTTCTTTACATTTGTTAATTGACTTTTTATTTTAGGATTCAGATCAAAATATTGTTACTGTTTTCAAGCTGGATTTCATTTGTTCACTTCTCATTGCCATTGTGAACAAATTGTTTTAAAATAATCACAAGTTAAGCCTGCATTGTTCAAGAGAGGTACACCCGCCCAAGTTTAGCAGCACCTAAAGAGCAGAAGGTTGAATTCATTTAACCTTGTTTTGTTACCCTAAAACGTTGTGTAAGCTTGGCAACCTTTCATGGTTTAAACCTGCGTTTTTGAGAGCTAACAGGTGGCATCTAGCACTGCGGGATCCGTAGGCTCAAAGGAAGGTGGGTGCTTCACTGTTAGAGTTCAAATTTCTCAAAATGATATAGGTCGAAGGGTACGGGAAGACAATAGGTGATAGCCATTTGAAATGGTGATAGCCAGATGAAGGTTTGTGTGGGGAGCCCCGTACGATCGGGTCCATCGAGGACTTTGGCATTTCAGATTTTCTTTGTTTATCATTAAGCAAGAGGCAACAATAGGGTCGGGCTCTATAGTAGCAGATTGACAGAGGTCAGAGGAGGTTTTCGGATGGTAGAAGCAAGATGGAAGTTCGTAACCAGCTACCTGCAAGGGGTGGTCTGCCTAAGGATTAGCAACTATTTGATTTATTTTGGTTCAGGTGGACGCGAAGCGTTCAGAACCCACAAAGCATAAGGTTAGCTTGTTAAGGCTGTTCAAAATGGAAAACCAACCACGACAGTCTATGGATAGAAGTCCACGGGGAAAGGTCCACAAGAGGTGCAACACTTAATCATCTTCATTCAGGTTTAGATGAAGATTAAAATAGTGGACCCCACGGGGCAGGACAATATTCACCTGAGGCCAACTTGGAAGGGTGGACTAGGTACAACATCCCTTGGATGGAAATCTACAAGGAAAGGCCCATAGAAGAATAATTAGTTATTTATTTTCAGTGTAGGAGCTTTGGACGACATTGGTAAGTTCAGGTCCATGTTGAATGATCTGTATCGCATAGGTTGCTATTTTTTATTTGGACGATAGGAAGAAGGGCAGATTCTAATGGGTGGGAAGATGGGCTGCGAAAGCCATTTAAAAGTGGTGAAGCCAATATGGAAACTTGCAAGCAGAAGTCTGTAGGGAGAATCCCACAACAAACTGAGACTTAGTTATTTTTAGCAAGGTTGAGTTTGATCGGCAGCAACTGGGGTGGGACCCAACCGTCAAGAGGTCATGATTGAATAGCCATTTGAACGACAAAGTTTAAAAGGCATTTTGAAGGTGGAATCCTATGCCTACGAGTACAACAAGGGTTCAAGGTTCTCATTGGGGTTCATGAATTTTATTTTTTAGCTAAGCTCGGGGAAACCAATGAGGGGTGTCATTCTGCGAGGGTGAACCGAGTGATGGAATTCTCCATTTCAAGTTTTAAACCTATTTTCAAAGAATAGGGATGGAAGCAGTAAGGGTGTAGGTCCACAGGGCATGAATTCCTTGGATGAAGAACAGCAGTGAGGAGTTCCAATTTTACAAGCAACCTATGGCGAAATTTTTTAAGTTTGTTAAGATTTCAAGTCATGGGTTTTGTTTGCCTGGGTTTGCTCTAGCTACTTTATAAGTTTCCTTCCCAAAATTTAACAATTTTCTATAGAATTCAATAAAAACTTGAAATAGGGCATGCAATAGAAAACTAACATTTGAGACCTGATTAAGGAGAATGAGATAACAACTAGAAAAGGCTTCAGATTGGCAAATGAGCTCGGTGAGCATGATGGCGGCACTAGCAGGGCTCTCTAACTCATTCCTGAACTCCTGACAAGTGAAAATGACTACTCAAAATGAGCTATTTATAGAAAATAGTGCATTTATTACCCTTCATTAATTCTCGTATAGTGGTGCTCAGGTTTGGTGAACTGGCATTTTGAAAATGACTGTGGGAACAACAAAGTCCACTTGGCGGACATCTGTCAAAAGTTAGCTATTCAAGGTGATGGCAATGAAAGCAACCATCAGGGATGTGGGTCTTGTAATGTGAAAGGACACTGAGTGGTGGTCGTTTAGGATGGCCAGGTAGTCAAGGAATTCCACATAGAGTGGGCCATAGGGGCGGACCCACATTGCTCCAAGGATGCTAGTTTCAAAGAATGAATGTAAAATGCCAAGGAAGTCCCACAAAGACCTAATGCCTTGAAAATTTGAGTGTATCAAAACATGGTCAACACAAAATGATTCTTCTAAGATTCATTGACCACCTAGGACAAAAAATAGATATTACACAAAATGAGGTAGCGACAAAAGTGACCTGGAAAAGTGAAAAGAGAGAGGGTCCCTATTCCAAATGAGGCGTGTGTGCTATACACACAATAGTTATGCCAACATAGAACTCAGAAGAAAAATCACAAGCATCTACCTCATCTGCACTTGAAGAATGTACAAGCCACAAAAAAAACTTTGATGAGATAGACTATTAACAACCATGAAACTCAAAGGAAATTGAAATACTTTATGGGAGAGGTTATGAATTTATGTAGCAACTGGGTTATAATGGAAAAGGATGTGGAAAGAAAGAGCAAGGAATCTGTGTTCTTGTGGAACCTAACATGCAAGAAACAAAATGTGGTTTTGGATATTGTACTTCTAGTATCACGCAAGCAAACAAAAGACCCTCATGAAAAATCAACAACATTATGTGTAAACCTAAAACCAATCTCACCTTGAAACATCTTGAATTTCTCACCATGAATTTTGAACCATCATGGGATGTATAGGAGTGAATTTGAAACCCTTATGCAACTTCCCCTATTACACATGTAAACCCCAATCCTAGACTTGCACAAACACAATGTTATTCAGATATGCAAGTTAGAAAAAAGATTCCTCATGCAATTCATTAGAAACATCAGAATAAGAAAAAAATGAAGAACACAATGAAAGAAGCTATTAAATCCTATTTAGATGATCCAACTCGCAATCCCTTCTAAGTTTTGTGATGACTTGATGAAGAGTTGATGCTTCCTTGGAAAAAAATACCACATAACCTAGCAATAAAACTTGAAAATGGATGAATGATAGATGAGAAAAGTTCATAATATGAAGATTATAACTTCGCATGAAGCTGTGGGTCTAAAATACAAGTGAAATCCCCTTATTTATATATGAGAGTGATGGACAATGAGGCAAAATGGATGAATGTGGGATTAATCATCAAGCAATGGCCAAATGCCACTTGTCAAGATGTGAGAGGATGAAGGATGAGCACATTTTGATGAATGTGCACAATAAATGATATTAGTTGTAATTTTAAATTTATGAAATGAAAAGTTGGAGAGAGAAAGGAATGAAGTTAATGCCACTTGGCTCAAGGCAAAAGGAAATGTAAGAGGGTTAAATGCTTTGTTGCATGTACAAATCTTTTGGAGGGATTTTCAAATTTGGAGGAATATTCCCTTTCGATGCCTTGTTGAAAGTAATTCAAGATTTAAAAAATCAATTAAAATGATATTCATGAGAAAGTTGTAAAATCTAGAGGTGAAACATAGATTTTAGGACCCAATGGACTCTTTAACTTTTATAGGGTTTTTCACCCAAAAGGAGAGAGATTAGATCCTAAAATGCTTATGTGACATTCAAATTAGGACATATGCGATGTGAATTGGTATAAATGGAGTGATCTTAGTGTTGCTAAACTATGAAATTGATTAATCATGCATGTAAAACCTAAGAATTATGACTTGTTTGAAAACACATGATGTATTCCAACAACTATGAAAGATGAAGAAATAAAAAGAAATATGCAAAACAGAAAGAAATGAATGAAATACAATTGCACCTAGAGGTAGAATGAATTCACTGGAAGGTTTTGGAATGTCTATAAGACTTCTGTAAATGGCCAGTGGGACTCATTCGCCAAGCATGGTGAATCAATCCTACTTCTACTAAAAACTTTTGGAAACCTGTTTCTGACTATCGAGAGCTGAAATATCAAAAAATAAGTCTTAAGGCCTACAGGTGGGACTCATTTGCCATGGGTTGCAAATCAGCACACCTATAAAAATCTGGAAAATCAAAGGAAGATTATGTGGAGTTAGATCTGTACTTCTGCCTCCTACAGGTCTTCGCTTCTGAAATTGTCAAATCTGGGTTCTAAAGTGACGTTTCATTGATGATTGGACTTAGATGAAGGGAAGAAGATTTGGATTACTTTGAAATAAAATCTTCAATGATTCCCAAGCTTCCAAAGGACCTAAATCTGCATACAAACAACACAAGAAGATAAATTGTTGATTGTTAAGGTATGGGGGTTTGCCTTGGTCAAACCCCGTTTAGGTAATTAAAACAAAGTGATGAAATAAATAAATAAGAAATGCAACAATGGAGTAGATTACCTTGAAATGATGATTGATCTTGGATTTCTGCTGCAATACATGAAAACCAGCCCTTGAATGATTTAGAATGTTAACTCGAAGATTTCTAATGGAGAAATCCCAACTTGCTTGACTTGTAATAGAAGATGGATGATGAATTAATGATGAGAGGTATAATAATGAGATAAGATGTCTAAAATGAGGATGAAAACACTTATTTATAGTCAATTTTGACTTAGTACCTGTTCATACTACATCACAAGCCAACATGTAGTGAAAATAAACTTTAAATTTCACTTTTTCCCGCTCAAGGTCAAAATGGGGGCCAAATAGGACTCATTCGCCAAGCATGGTAAATGGGTCCCACAGGGGCCATTCTGACACCTATGAAGCTAATGAGACAAGAAATAAGATTTAAAATGCTATCTTGTCGGGTGTTTGATCATTTAAAGCCTCGAGATGCATAATATGGGTAAAATAGTACATGTTAGTGATGATGTAAATGTTGAATAGGGCTTGGGACACAAATAAATATGAAAGTGTGATTAAATGCACTTTACAACACTAAAATAAGGTCCAGATAGCCTATAAATGCAAAAGAACCAATGTGAATGTTTAAATCACATTACAACACTAGTTTATCATTAAGTTTCTGTTAAGAACCTTCTAGATTGATGAAATAATGTTATTATAATGTTTAATTAGGAAGAAACAAGTTAATTAAGTCTCGAAAAGTGTGAAAGCTTCTTAAAAGACTTCACAACACCTTTACAAGACATCAGTAAAAGCATGTTGTTTGATTTGCAAGGGTCCAAGACCTAGTGTGAACACATAAAATTCCTCACAACACTAGATTAATAGCTCATTAAGTCCATTTAGTCTCATGTCACGCAGAGGGTCCAATTTTCGTTGGCACAAGAGGATTTAGGTGATTAAAATTAAATTAATCAAGATTTGATTAATTTAAGAGGAGATTAGTTGATTTGACTATTTTGATATAGATTTGAGGATTAATTTAAATAAAAATGAGAGGAATATGGTCTAGACTTAATTAAATAAATATTTTGATTTATTTAATTAAAGGGGATGATGTTAGATTAAATCAAATAAATGTTAATTTAATTTAATAGCATGAATTTAGAGATTTAATTAAATAACATGAATTATTTAATTAAATAGAGACTACAGGGTTAATTAAATACAATTCATGTATTCAATTAATAGGAGAGAATGACTTAATTAGATAAACTTGATTTATTTAATTAAGAGATGAAATGTTATGACTTTAATCAAATATAGATTATTCGATTAAATGATTAGGAAAGCAGATGATTTCGGATGAAGTGGTGTTAGTAATCAGGATCAAGTGTGATTGGTACATTTTCCGTGTCTACATTTTTCCCCTCTTTGAAGCAAATTACTTGCTGCATTGGTTCAAAGAATAAACTGTCTCAATCAAAATTAAAAAAAAAATCAACTTTTAAATGCCCCACTCCTGCCCTGGTGAGAACAAACATGCTGATGTACTACCCCCTCAAGAGATCAGATGAAAATTTTGATTTTTGGGTGATCTTGCAAAAAAGAGGACAAGATGTCCGACAAGTTCAGAAAGGCTCTAAGATGCCAAAAACGTGCAAAAATGTAAAAAAAATGATGCAAAATGGCTTGCAACTAGGCGAAAATGGGCTTGGGGGTCCAAAACCTTGGCTAGATTGCTAAATAGTGTTAGAAAACCCTAACTTTAGGCTTAAATAGGCCTCAAGGGACCACTTCCAATGCATTTGTGCACATAGCCTTTTAAAATTTCTATGATTTCAACTCTAAGCATTGATCGAAATGGTGCAACATGTGCTTCCACATCACATTTCTGAACACGTGCGAGTGTACCTGAGACTTCCCAACATAGGACTAGTGGTAAGTCAACTTGCCCCGACTTTGTTTCTGATTTTAAACTGCATTTATTAGGGTTTCGAAGTCAATGAAGTCCAGTGATGCTATATCGCATCACTGAAAAGATTAAATCAACGTCGCGTGAGCCTAAACTGCATTGCTAATGAGAGTTGTGTTAGAGTGGCTCTATTTAGAAATTAGGGTTAGGGATCAAAGTGTGCCGCACTTGCAAATAGCGTCGCGGTGAATTTGTTTGGAATTTAGGTCCAAGAGCTAAATTAGGTCATTTGTCAAACTATGCCACAGTGGCAGAGTTTGGAACTTTTTGGCTTCTAGCGATGCAATTTTGAGTTTTCAAATACCGACACAATTGCAAACAACAACACATTTCCTGTTTTAGGTGCACAAACTCCAAACAGGATCCCAAATTTTTACAAAACTTGATGTAGTGACTTTCCTGATGTAGGAGGACATGGAGTTGGTCCACTCACGCAAGCACAGGTCATCCCTATTGAGAAAATTGACTCAAGACCCCTCATTACACAAGGTACTCTAGGAGCACCTAGGAGCGATTGGCTTATGCTACATTGATTATGCCCCAGTGATCAGGACACACTTGGGCATGATGACTGCATTGGTGGAGAATTGGCACAACGAGACATGGTCATTCCACCTTCCCACAGGTGAGGCCACATTGACATTAGAGGACAAGTGGCACATGTTGTGTTTGTCTATCAACAACAAGCGAGTTATTATGATGTGGATGCTGATACAAAGGTCTGCTATAATGTCATGGGCTTAGAGGAGATGGTCTTTTCAAAGGGATAGATTGAGCTTCAGAGGTATAGGACTATGCTACCAACTTTCAGGTTGATCGCAGCTATCGTCATCTTTGGACTTGTGGCACCAGATCGATGCGACTGATACTTCAGCCCAAGATGGGGGATCGCTTCTGAGAGGATGATCTGATAGAGGGTGTGCTTTTCCTGGGAGCTAGTGATGTTGGCCTCCCTATACCATGATCTTCATGAGTTCGCATATTGTGATGGTAGGTCCATCAGATCAGGAGTGACATTATTACATATCTGGGGCTAGGATCACATCATAGTGCTTCACCCTTTAGTGACACCCATAGACATGAAGCTGGATGACCCAGTCATTTGGACATATAGGGGTGCACTGACATTTACACATATAGGAGCGTCAGGCATGCGACACTAGATGAGGGTCATCAATGAGATGATACTTTTCACCTGGAGACCCTATCTTGGAATGCCTACGTAGTACGATGATGTACAATAGTTATTTTTTGTCAAGAAAGACCGATTGATGCAAGGTTGTGAGCATACCATGGTTGAGATATATCTTCCAAATTGTGTAGCCCAATAGTTCAAAGACACACAAGACCTACCAGATGATGGGTATGTAGTTATTTTTGCTCAGACCATGAGGGAGATTACATGGGGTCAACCAATCCTAGCATCAGATGTGGTACAGGGTTTCATGCAGCTGGTGGCCAGACTGTGGCCTTATGATTGGGGATAGGCAGACCTGGGCACAACATAGGCATATAGGGATTGGTTCCACCTACTAGTTCGACTGACAATTCTAGGAGCACTTCTACTATAGAGGAGACCTAGAGGATAGTTTGTAGGGCGAGGGTAGGGCCGAAGAGGTAGAGGAGGTAGGTACAGTGATGAGGACGAGGATGGAGGCTGAGGGAAAGGTAGAGGAGGAGATGGGACCCATGTACAACAACCAAAGAAGGATAGAGATTAGAGGGATGGTGATAGGCATCAAGATTAGCCCATGGATGGTCACTAGAATAGGAAACCGATGCCACTAAGGAACAGTGATGGGCATCAAGATCAGCTACCAATCCAACCCATACCATAGCCAAACCCTAAGGATGATCAAATTTTACAGCTTTAGGCTCATCTTCAAATACTTACTGCAGAGAGAGACTAGGTGAGACAACAGGTCTTGACATTGACTACTGAGTGGGATCAGGATATTCAGCAATGGCAGGCTACCGAGCTATAGACTGCAAAGGAGATGGGTTAGAGACAATAGCTAGAGAGTATGGCTACATCCTCCTCTCGGAGCATAGTATCCATGCGAGCATAAAGAGACATCATCCAAGAGGCAAAGTATTATCATGTGCACTATCATCAGGCCATACCTCGGGTAGCACGGGTCCCAAACTATTCACAGTATACTGGATACATGCCCCCAGAGGGTCTCAGAGAGAGGCAAGGTGGTGAGGGAAAGGGCAGCCAGTAGGGCTAGCTCACTCTCTGTAGACATTATTCTTTTTGAGATCCGTGAGCTCAGTTTTCATAGCCCCATGGGCAATTGTACCATATATTGATTGATATACATAGTTGATCCCGATTTGTACCATGGTAGTTTATATTATTTTGATGATATATGAGATGATATGAGATTATTCATTCTGATATGATGTTTTCTATTCTATTTATGCATGATGGATGTATGTTACTTTCTATAGGCGATGTGATGTGATGATGTTACTCTATATGATGTAATGATTTATGGATGCATTTTTGCTTTCAGTATATTTTCTACACACTTTTGAGGATGATGTATGCAAATGTTATGATATGTGGATGTTAGACTAACAGATCTATATTATGCATTTAATGGGTGATGATGATAAAATGTATGAGATGCAATGTTTTTTTTTCTTATTATCTTTCTCATCTATGATATGGTGATGTATTTATGGATGACATGATGATGCACATGATATGATGTGATGATGCTTTTATTATGATACATATGTGATGACATGTCTTATAATGATGTAATGATATGTATGTCATGATATGTTGCTCATGGATGAAAATGCTTATAAATAGATGATATGTATAGGTTAATGTAACAGATGCAAATGAGTGATATTATGATGCATGTCCTAAGAATGTTTGTGTATATGATATGATATAATGTGATATAACATATGAAAAATGAATGATATTATGATGTATATGTGATGATGCAATGGATTCTTTGATTATGCATATGATATGAGTTAATAATCCCTATGTGATGGTTCCCTTTATGCTTAATGCAAATGTATAGTTTATGAGATGCTTAGAATAACCAATCTATATTATGCAATGATGCAATGTATGTGAGATGATCAAGGTTTTCTATATTTCATGATATGATGTGCATTATGTCATTGGTTTTGTGGATGCAGGATAGATGCAATGGCGATGATTTGTGATTAACTATCATGGTACCATGGTAGTGCGGAAAAAAGGAAGAAGAAAATAAGAGCCTCCAAAAAGTCAAAAGATGATGATGATGATGATAATGATTTGCTTACTAAAGATTGGGACTTTAAAAGGATCATTTAACTTATGTTTGATAAAAAAACATAGGCACGATGCATCAAGGTATAAAGAACCAGGATGGCATTGTACCTAGTGTGATGGACTTTCACTCGACAATCAGATAGGAGTACTCATGTTCACACCTGACATACGAAAACTCATTCAAAATTTAGTTTAGATATTTCAAACACCTCAAACCAAAACATAGGAAGGCAAGCCTTCCTATGTGGTCAACAAGATACCTGAAACATCCTCCCTACAAACCAGACAAAGCACTCATGACCAAGGCTATATTACAAGAATATCCAACAACCATAGCAGATAAAATATAATGATCGTTTCCCCATTTCTTTCTCTCTAAATCCCTTCATTTGGGACATCATTGAGAGGCTATCGAAATGAGCACAATTAGATAAGCCAAAAGACAAAGATAAAGTAAACAAACAAGCTAATTTTCTTCAATACCACTGGCCAAGACTAAACTATGGTGATGTCTGATGTTGATGTCCATTGTAGGAAGGATGAATCCTAGGACATGATGCTATTAGATGATTGATTTAAGACTGATTGGATGATAGGCTATTGATATGAAGAGTTGACCAACTTGTTTACCTACTGACCTAGACTTGAAACCTTGACATTTTAGGTTTCATTTTTAACCTACTAGACTTGTTTCCGATTGTTTCATCAAAGGTTGAGGATATCAATTGTTTATTATGAATGACGTTTATTGTCAGTGAAAGTGAGATGCGATGGATGGATTTTCTCAAATATTTAAATATTTTTAATGTTTTTGAAATGTTTTGAGGCTTTTTTTATTTGGTATTTTCAATATTTTGCAAATGTTATGATTTTTGAATTTTCTAATTTTTTGGGGTTTTATGAGATTTCAACAAAGAGACTAACCTAAAGACTTATCCTAGGGGCCTTAGGGGCTGATCAACCATATTAGCCTACCTACGTTATACACACAAAGACCACATAGTTCAACTAACATAGACTTGGTTATTGATGAGATATGAACATATGGGTTGCTAGTTTATTATGATGGACTTCTAAAGGACTGACCTAAGTGTCTTAGGGGATGATCAAAGATCAACCTTTCCTATGTCCAAAGCTCATAGATGGCATAGTTCAATAAGAAGACTTTTTTTTTTACTTTTCAACTGACTTTTTGACCTATTTTTTGGATTTTGATATGTTTTGAATGTTTTTTGAATTTTATGATTTTATGAATGTTTTTGGGATTTTTTGATTTAGGGACTTCAAGAATATACATGAATCTGATCCAATGAGAACATGCCCCCAACGTGATGTAATGCAATAGACTACTCTGATAAAGGCAGGACAAACTGATCGTGACAATGGGTCAAGTAGTACTAGGAAGGATCATGACACAGACACAGGACAAAGCTAAGATGCGAACACATATGGTTGATAGATGGAGATATGGAATGCGATAGATGATGGAGGCATGATGGATGGGTGATGTAAAACAAGTTGTGGAGATCCTGGTGGATGGAAAGTGCTTATTTACATAAGGAACCTGTTTTCCTGGTTTTCACCAAGATACTTGCCCAGAGCATCACCGAAGTGGTTTTCACTATAGGATGATTTTCTCTTTACTATTTTTAATCCCTTTTCTAATTTTTTTTGGATTTTTTTATATTTTTTGGTTTTTTTGTCGTCACCAAGATGCCTGTTTTCTAGGTTTTCATCAGGGTGACCATTTTTTTAGGACATTTTCTCAAAAAAAAATTATATTTTTCAATTTTACATCTGACAAGATTAGGCATAAAAAACTTTTAGATGGGAGCTATTGATGGGCTCTTGCAAAGGTTCTCCTTTGAGCCTTGACAACTAATATGTCCCTAACTTGTAGCTTGTCGTGATGATGAATGGTCCCAACTAGTTGGGTTCAAATTTACCTTTTTTATCAAGATTTGGAACATTCTTCTGATTCTCCTTCAACACCAGCTCTCCTACCTGGAAGGTTTGGCTCTTGATCTTCTTGTTATAACTCCACTTGAGATAGTTTTGATACACTATTAGATGGTTTAAAGCATCCATGCATTGCTCATTTCATAGTTCTAGCTCATTTAATCTTGACACCCGATATTCCTCATCTATGATGAGATTCTACAATGATATTCTTAGTGACGGGAGCTTGATCTCAATGGGTAATATGGCTTCTAATCTATAGACTAGGGAGAAGGGGGTCGCACCTATTGGTGTGCAGATACTTGTTTGATAGGCCCATAGTGTGGGATTCGATTGGAGATGCCAGTCATGACCAACTTCATTGATTGTTTTCTTGAGGATCTTTAGGATGGTCTTATTTGTAGCCTTATCTTGGTTATTTCCTTGGGGGTAGTACAAGGTGGAAAAGAGATGTTGGATTTTGAACTTATGGCATAGCTCATGAATATCCTGATTCTTAAAGGGTGTCCTATTATGTGAGATAATGGCTTGGGGGACACCATAGAAGCATATAAGGTAGTTCAGGATGAACTTTGGTATATGCTTTCCTATTATGTAAATCATGGGGATGGCTTCTACCTAGTTTGTAAAGTACTAAGTGGCAGTGATGATGAATTTATGCCCACTGGATGAGGTGGGGGTGATTTTTCCAATGAGATCAAGTTCCCACTATGAAAAGGGCCAAGGTGTGACAATCAGATGGAGCTGTTGAGCCAGTGCATGGATGAGATCCGCATGCTACTGACATTGTAGACACCTTCAGACATAGTTGTGGGCTTCTCTTTTCATTGTAGGCAATTAGTACCCTATCCTCTACAGTTTCTTGGCCAAGGTCATACCACTCAAATGTGAACCACACATGCTGTTATGTACCTTAGTTAAGGCAATCTTTGCCTCCCCAACATTTAGGCAATGTAATAGGGTTCCTTCAATGCTTCTACAATAAAGGGTATCTCCTAGAATGACAAAACGAGATGCTTTCTTGACAAAGGCTCTTTTGAGATTTAGGGTTATGTCTGCGGGGAAGACTCCTATTATTAGCTAAGTGTGTATATCATGGTACCAGGGATCACTAGGACCAATGATTTTGAACACAAATTTGGAGTCTGGTACCTCGAAAGTGGCCATGAGAAGCTACTCTACAAGGAATTCTTGTTTTGAGACATTGTCTGGGACATCTAGGAGTGATCCGATTGTAGCCATTATATCTATCACTCTATTGGTTGCTCTTGGAAGCTGCTCAAATGTGATTTCAATGGACTCCTTGAGGATTTCCACCAATTTCTTGTATGGAGTTAGCTTGTCATCCTTGGTTTGATACTCATTGTTGACTTGGTTGATTATGAGCTATGAGTCTTTGTAGACCTTTAGTTCCATTATCTTCCATTGCACTGCAATTCTTAGCCCTATGACAAGAGCCTCATATTCTGCGATGTTATTTGTGCAAGGAAACAAAAAACTGTATGACTTTGGAATGCAATCCCCTTGTGGGGTGATAAAGTAGATCCCTACTCCTGACCCATGTTGAGTGTAGGATCCATCAAAGTACATTTTCTAGTGATCTGCTATACTCAAGTTGAAGATTGATTCCTCGGGAATTTTGAGACAAGTGGATTTTCTGCATAGATCGGTGCCTCTAGCAGTTGGTCTTCAATTGCTTATACTTTGATGGCCTTGTATTCTACATACTCTATGTCATGCTCTATGAAGATCATAACCCACTTAGTTTTTTGCCTCATAAGTGTTGCTTTGGTAAGCAAGTACTTAAGGGGATCTATCTTTGTGATGAGCTTTATTTGATGGGCTAGCATGTAATGTCTGAACTTTTGTGCTGGAAATAAAATTTCTAGATAGGATTTTTGAAGAGATGTGTAGTTCAGTTCATGACACACCATAGTTCTATTGATATAATAGATAGCTCTCTCTTTTCCATTTTCATCGTGTTGTGCTAAGAGAGCACCAAGAGCTATCATTGTTGCTGATTTATATAAGATCAAAGGTTTTCCTGGAATTGGCGACATGAGGATTGGTGGCATGAGTAAGTATGCCTTGATCTTGTTCAAGGCCTAATCAGACTTCTCATCCCACTTGTATGCTAACCCTTTGTGGAGTAGATGAGAATATTGGATGGACTTTTCAACCAGTTGTGCTATGAATCAATAGGTGGACTGAAGTCTTCCGTGCAAACCCCTTAGTTGATTCAATGTTTTGGGTTCCTCCATTTCAAGAATTGCTTTGACCTTAACAGTATCTACCTCAATTCCTCTCATGGATACAATGTACCCTAGGAGTTTTCTTGATTGTACCCCAAAGACACATTTCTTTGGATTTAGCTAGACCTGGTAATTTTCTAACCTATCAAAGATGGAGCTTAATGAGGCTATGTGATCCCACCGGTTCTTTCATTTGGCTAGTATATCATCCATGTAATCTTCCACAATTTTATGGATCATGTCATGAAAGATCAATATAATGGCCCTCTGATAGGTTGTACCTACATTCTTTAACCCAAATGGCATCATATTCCAGCAATATGTTCCCCATGGGCAAGTGAAGGTTGTTTTATGTTGGTCTTCTTTTGCTATCATGATCTTGTTGTAGCTTGAAAATCCGTCCATCAACAATAAAATCTCATGCTCTATTGTCATATCTACGATCATATCAATGTCTTGTAGTGGAAAGTCATCCTTGGGACACACTTTATTCAGGTCCCTAAAGTTCATGCATATACATATGCCCCCAATGGGCTTTGAAAATGTACAAGGTTTGAGACCCATTCTGGATAATCGATCGACCGTATGAACCTTGAATTTAGGAGCTTCTACAATTCCATTTTAACCAACAAAGAAATTTGGGGATGCATTTTCCTTCGCTTTTTTTTATAGGCTTTTCTTCAAGGTATACTGCTAGGTGATGAACCACAACCTCTGGATCCAGCCCAAAGAATGTCAGCATAGGTCCATGAAAAAATTATTTTTCTTTCTTTCAGGAACATAGCTAGAAGTTCCTATTCTTTTGTGAGAAGTAACTCTACATAGAATGTTATGTGTGGTTTCTCCTTTGTTCCTAGGCTCACTAGATTACACTTTTCCGCTAGAACTGTTGACTCTTTTTGATGTATTTCACTTAGAGAACGATTGAATCCTTCATCCTTTGGTGCCTTAGAGAGGTTTTCACCATTGGATATGTCCTTTATTTTTACTATTTTTGGGTCTGAGAGTGCAATAGTGTGGTTTTCACTCAAAGACCTAGAGAATATTCTCAAGTTTTCACTTTTGTGACTAAAGGATTCAATCATTTCCCCATAATAGGCTTGTGTATCCATTATGATGTCGAATCTAGACTTGTGATCTTTGTATGGTACCATGTCCAGTAGTCCCGTGAATTTTCAAAGCGCCTCATCGTTTTCAAATGTGTACAAAACTAGTGGTCCTCGTTGGTTGTAATCGATGAGTTGGGGGTAGACAAGGTTTATTTCATGGGTTTGATGGTTTGACTCAAAAGACAAGGTGCTAATCATGAGTAGGGAGGAATCTTTGAAAAGCATAGGCAAGTCAGTTACACAATCATCATCACTACTACACACATCAGTTATGTCAAAGGTAAAATTGTCAATGACTCAACCTATTGTGGATACAGGTAATTGAAGGGTGCCTAATGATTGTTGAGGAGGAGTTTTCACCTTCTTAACCGGGGCACCCTTTCCAAGTATGGTCACCCTTTGAGGGGTACATCAGAGACCAAGATTTTTCAAATGCTTCTCAGCGACAAGGGGTTCATCCATTAAAAGATTAGGCACAACCCCTTTTTATTTTCTTGCTTCTCGAATCTAGAGGGGTCTACATTCAAGGTATGAGATGATGTTTCATCTAGTTGGGGTTGTCCGTGGGTCCTAGGAGATTGAGGTTATTCTCCTATCACGAAGGAACTTTTCTTCAATATATAATCCCCACACCTATTGTCTTGGATAATAAATTTGATTTCAAATATATCAGGGATGGTAGGTGTCTTTGTCTTAGAAGTGGAGGCTAATGCAGCTGGGTCTACATACAAAGTGGTGGGGCCTTCATTGTTCTTCAAGACTTGAGGAATTTTATAGTATTTTTCTTCCAGGATCTTACAGTAGGCAAAGGGCTCGGGATCACCATGAATCGTGATCTCTTCATTTTGATATGGGAATTTGATGCACTGATGGAAGGTCGACGTGATTGCTTGCATCCCATGGATCCATGGACGCCCCAGGAGAATGTGATAAGGAAAATCAATGTTAAGGACCTGGCATGTTATTTCCATAATGGTGGGCCCTACATGGATAGGGAGTTGAATTGTGCCCCGAGACAATCTTTCCTAATCATCATATGCTCTTATTGTGATGCCTTTCCCCTTTTTAATGGAATCTTCTGAGATTCCCAAATTCTTTATCAATTTGAGCAAATAGATGTTTAGACTTGCACCCTCATCCACCAAGACCCTTTTGAATTTCTTTTTATGAACCAAGACTTCAAGGTAGAGTGCGCAATTATGAGATGCTTGAGCAGGGAAGTCTTGATTAGAGAATGTTAGGAGACTTGGGGTGGTGATATTTTTTACCATAGCTTGAAACTAATCCACATCAAGATCAGTGGGGACAGTAGATGTAGCCAACACTTAATCTAAGATTTTTATGTGAGCAGGTGATATCTTCAGCAACTCCATGATGGAGATATGAGCAGGGGTTCTTTTTAGCTGGTCTAGGACATTATAGCCATGAGGATATCTTGTTGTACCATGATGGTTTGACTTGGGGTTCCTGATAGTTCTCATAAGTGGGAATCTTGATGAAATTTTCATTTATTAGTTTCTTCATGACTGATTCAATAGGTTCCAAAGGGCAATGTACTTTCATTTTAGGGTGTACTTGTTATGTGGGGGTGGTCCCCCTTGATTGCTCAGGTTGTTGTTGTGATACTGTGTTAGTTTGTACGTCATTTCGATTGTTGTTTTGTGGTTGTCGGTAGGTTTGTAAGTTCTATTTTGGAATGTTGATGATGACCTTAGCATCCACCACCCCATCATTTGTGACATTTTTGTTTCTTGCCCATGTGCAAGCTTTTTCATTATAACTGTTAGATGGGTGATTGTCTTGATGTTCTGGATATGTGGGTGCTCCCCCTTGTGAAATAGGGCTCATTCGATGCTAAGCACCTTGGGGATCAGTTGGTCTTAAGTGGTGTTACATTGCATTTTGAGATGAAATGCCAAAGTTTTTTCAAGGTTAGCAATGATGGTGTAAACTTGTTGTTCTTCCGACATGGCCCATTTTCTCCTGTTGGCCTTGGATCGCCATCGTTGCAAGAAGTAACTAAATGATTCCCCTTTAGCTTGTTTAAGAGCTGATAGTTGCTCTAGACTAACATCCATACCGATATTGAAGGTGTACTTTTTTATGAATGCATCGATGATCTCTTGGAACTTTTTGATTTGAGGAGGAAGACGAGAGAACCACTCCATGGCGAGGCCAACAAAACTCTGAGGAAATGTTGCATCAGATATGTATCATCATTTGCGACATCCATGCAATGTACTTGGAATTCCCTGATGTGATCTTCATTTTTTCCCATCTTGTGGTATTTGTTGAATTTAGGGATCTCAAACCCCTTGGGGAATGGTACCATTGCAAGGCTCCTATCAAACAAATATGGACACAAGTTGTTGGGTGTCTTTTTTGTTTTCTCTAATTGGATATCAAGCACTTGTTGTGAGAGCAACTTGATTTGTGTCAACACATCATCTTGTAGATTGGGAGGTGGAGTGAATGTGTTTTGAAGTGGTCGAGGTGTATGATTGACGGGTGGAGTGTTGGGTATGTGGGTGGTGGTTTATTGCAAGCTTTGTTGATACACCTGCATTTGTTGTTGTGCCAACAACACTTGTTGTTGGTCCTACTTCTGCTACACCAATAACACCTATTATTGGTCTTGATGTTGTTGTGCCAACAATGCTTGTTGTTGGGCTAACAGTTGGGTTGCCTCTTGTTGTGCTTGGTACTATTGTAAGCCTTGTTGATATGCTTGTTGTGGGGCTACTTGTAGTTGTGCCTAGTATTGAGCTTGAGCTTGCACTTGTTGAGCTAGGTATTGGGCTTGTGCCTATGCCTAAGCTTATGCTTGAGCCTGTGCCTATTGGGTAGCTTGTGCAACCTATGTGGCATGTGCAACTTGAGCGGCTTGAGCAGCCTGAGCAACTTGAGATACTTGCTCAGCTTGGCCAGCTTGGGTGGCATGTTGTTATTGTAATAAGGCTTGGGATTGAACAACCTATTGTGATTTTTTTTCTTGTTGCACAGCTTGAGTTACTTGTGCTTGCTGAGTAGCTTGTAGTTCAACTTGTGAGTTTTGTGCTTGTTGCACTTGGAATTGTTGAAGTGCATTTTGGTATACCTGTTGTGTTGCTTACAATGTGGTACTATATTGACTGGCCATGTTTGTTCTTGGTGGTGGTTGCGGTGGAAGATTCAAAATTGTGTTCAACATGGTGATGAGGGGTGTCATTTTATTGATGGTGGGGATTTGGGTGGTGGATGGTGTGATTGATATGCTTGGTGTGATCGATGTGCTTGGTCCTTGAGAGACCACTATTGTGGATATTTGGGGTTTTGTCGATGGTGTAATGATTGCTTGGGTTGTTTGAATGGTTTCCATCTGTTGTTGTGATATTTATGGCATGTTCAAAGGATTTGATGTGATGGTTTCATTTATGATTGGTGGGTTACTTTTATTTTGACTAAGCGATTGTAAGGGAAGTAACCCTAAACTGAGGGGTGATGCAGATGTTAATGGTAAAGGTGGAAGTGGTGGGAAGATAGGTGGTGTGTTCCCTTGATCAAATGATGATGATGAGGAGGGATCAAAGATGCCTCCTAGTCCAAATAGTCCACCCCCTCCTTGCAAAGTCATGGGGAGAGAGGTTTGTGTATTTAACAGATATGTCGATGTTGCGTGAAAAGATGATGATGGGTCATTGGGATCCTAGAAGGTGAGTGGAACGTATAGGTGTAACATATTTTGGGGGATGGATTGGCCCAAGATGGTGTTTGCATCCAAATCTTTATTTTTCAATAGGGGGTGTGATTGAAGAGTGTTGAGCAATGAGTTTCCCTTGTTGACAATGGGTGGAGTTGGAGCTATGGATGATTTGATTTGCGGGATTTTTTGGATGACACTTTGGTATGATGGTGTGAACAAAACCGGTGGCATGTTTCCAAGAGGTTGTTCCACAATAGTGCTTGCATTGTAATTGGAAGAGAGTTTAGCCCCTTATTTTTCCAATTAAACCATGTATTGGGAGGGATTGAACTTCATCATGGTATTGACAATTTTATGAGTCTCTAGATTTTGTACCATTTTGATGATCTCATCTTGAGACATCCCTAGGACATTATTGGTGATTTCCTCTACTTGGCCCTCTTCTCCTTGTGGATCTTGTGAAAATTGAGGAGGATTGTTGGATTAAAGTGTATTCATTTTGGGTGCAGTTTGGCTTAAATCACTCAAAATTGATGTTTATTTGTTGGCTTTTGTGTTCTATTGAGCTCTAGTTTGGACCATAAAATGAGGATCAATTTTTAGGAATAGGAGGTGAACCTCTAATTCCTTGGATTGATCTAAACTTTAGGCACAAAAAAGAAAGTCTAAGAGATCGAGGATCAAAGCAATGATGATGAAGGATGGAGGATTTGGTGGATGATTGAACTCTTAATGAAACCTTCAAGAGGATACTAAACTTTAGGACTTTGGATTTTATGTTTGATTTTGATTTTGATTTTGGATTTGATTTGATTCGATTTTGATTTTGATTGGATAATGAACTCATAAAATCTAAGAGGTTAGATGTTGTCCTAGAGTGAACTTGTCCACAAGATGATAATTTGACTAAGTGTGCAAAGAAGGATGCATCTATACACACCTAATCAAACAAAATGATTTGGATTTGTTTTGATTTTGAATTTGAGAGGATTTTCCCAAAGTTTAGCATAAAGGATTTTTTTCAGGATTTCCAAGAGTTTTTTGTGAGGTGATCTTTGATTTTTATGTTTGGAGGATGGATGAGAGTGTTTTGATTTGATCCTAAAATACTTAGAAAGACTTTGTTTACTAGAAATCGGTGTTGAAGAACATGCTAAGACTTCCTATGTGAGATATTCAAACCTTTGAAAAAGACCCACATTTTGACAATAGTAAAATGAATAGAAATTTGGATTGTTTCTCGATACACGTTTGTAAAATTTGAAGGTCAATCTTTCTCTAAACTCATAAAGCATAGACAACCTTTTCTTGTGAGCTTTGTGACTAAGACCCTTGGTGTTTGGTTTGCAGATTTTAATCTTTTCGGAAATCATTGGACAGTGCACATGTGTGAGGTTCAATTGTTCTTTAGCTTTGCTAAATGACTTCTTTTTACCACAAACAATTCTTGATTAGGTTTTCAAACTAAATGTCCAATGTCACAATTTCTTTTCATCACACAAAGTTCCTTATATGGAAATTGAGTAAACTAAGGAAAAGGTTCCCTATTGTTGACTTTAGTGATAAAATTGTGATGTAAATTAAGATGCTTAGAAGTCTCTAAGGATAGAATCCCTAGCACAAGCAATAACACTTGAATTTTGTCAATGGTATTTGCTTCCTAAAGGGTTTGAAATTAGATAATGATGTTGAATTTTTTTTCCCAATGTTTAAGATCGAGGAAATTTTTTTGATTCCAAGAAAATGCACAACCCTATGGATGATGATGAGGAAATATTTGTTGAATCCCCTCTTGGATGAATCCAACTATGCCTACTCTTAGTGGATGATTAGATGCTTAACCACACTGACTCCCCTCCATGACACTCACTTCTATGGGTCAACCAAGCATCAATACCCATGAAACTCCCATGGTATACTTCTCATCTCTACTAAAAGCCATAAAAAATGTGGGGCAGCTTCAGAACGACCATTCTTGCACCAACAAATAGATAAGGATTTTGGTCCTTTTTACACAAAGGGTTCTAGTAAAGGAATTCCATTTGTGGGGAATCATCAATATGGCAAGAGGCCATTACTACCCATCTTGTCAGAAAAAATCCTCATGATACTTGAACTTTCCTCAAGTACCCACACTTATATCCTAGGTGCAAGTCGCTTGGCTTTAGCGTGTTCCTAGTTGGGTCATTCCCTTTGGTGATTAATTTTTCCCACAAGGCGAGCCCTCTAAAGATAAACAAAAGCGAGTGAGCACATCCATAGTTCGATCAATCTTCGTTGAGAAACAAAGAGAGAACAAACGCAATATACTCCACTCACACTCACAAGATTTTTTCAAATTTTAAACCCAAATCGAAATGCAGAGGCAATCACTTACACAACTTAATATCACCAAAAGCCTTTTTATTCTCAAGATTGTTGTAAGGCACGAGAGAAGCACATACATATTTTAGATGATATTATTTTGGATAAGTGATTACAAAACATAGAAGCACATGTTCATTTTAAACCTTCAAAACAAAAGTTGGATTCTTTTTTAGCACCAAAGGAAAGATGAAACTTGTTTGTTCAATTGTTAAACCTTAAACAAAATCTAGTAGGTTTTCCGAAGGTTCTTTTTAATCCTTCTGTGTTTTTCTTTTAAACCCAAATTGAAATCTATTGAGTCCTAAAGAGCTTGAAGAAACAAAATCCTTAGACTTGGAATTTATAATTGTTTCCAAAAGTGTCGAAAGACACTTGATACAATAGAGAAATGATATTATAATTCCAACTTCTCCTTGCTCTTCCTTGTCTCCACCTGCAAAAACTAATTAGTCCAAGGAACACAAAGGAAAAAAGGAAAAAATGATCAAAGGAAAAAAGTCACAAGTCAAAATAACTATAAATTTAATTGTTTCCCCACCCCAATAGTGCAATCAACATATGTGTCACAGTTTAGAAGAGTTAGTGGCACTATGTGGCATCGCTAGGACTGGCAGCTACACTCTATAGCAGAACCATAGAGTGCAATTATGCCGCTATTTTGGCCAGTGGTGCAGTTTGGAATTTGGAAGGTTGGTGATGGAGAAATTTGAATTTATGGGTGGGAAGACCTCAACGACAGGGTTTGGAGTTTGTAGCGTCATTGTATGGTGTTGTTGGACAGGTAGGGTCGATGTATGGTGTTGCTAGACTGATAGTGGCACAGTTTCTTCTAGACACAAAAAACTAAAAAAATGTGTTAATTTCTTCCAATCTGTCCTCTTTCCAACACAAAAATGTGAACCCTAATCCTAGACATAAAAAAACACAAAGAAGAAACACAATGTTAGTCACATATGCAAGTTAGAACTAAGATTCCCCATGCAATTCATTAGAAACATCAAAATAAGAAATAAATGAAGAACACAATGAAAGAAGCTATTAAATCCTATTTAGATGATCCAATTATCAATCCCATGGGGAAATTGGTACCATTTTGATGTGAAAAATGGCCCTTTCCCAATCCCTTGTAAGTTTTGTGATGACTTGATGAAGAGTTGATGCTTCCTTAGAGAAAATCCTGCTTAAACTAGCTATAAAACTTGAAAATGGATGAATGATGGATGAACAAAGTTCAAAAACTGAAGATTATAACTTTGCAAGAAGTTGTGGGTCTAAAATACAAGTGAAAGCCTCTTATTTATAGATGAAAGTGATGGAGAATGAGGAAAAAATGGATGAGTGTGGGATTAATCAACCAGTGGCCAAATTCCACTTGTCAAGACATGAGAGGATGAAGGATGAGCACATTTTGATGAATGTGCACAATAAATGATATTAGGTGGAATTTCAAATTTATGAAATGACGAGTTGGAGGGAGAAAGGAATGAAGTTAATGCCACTTGGCTCAAGGAAAAAGGACATGTAAGAGGGTTAAATGCTTTGTTGGATGTACAAACCTTTTGGAGGGATTTTCAAATTTGGAGGAATATCCCCTTTTGATATTCATGAGAAAGTTGCAAAATCTAGAGGATTTAGGTGTTTAAGATTAAATTAATCAAGATTTTATTAATTTAAAAGGAGATTAGTTGATTTGACCATTTTGATTTAGATTTGACAATTAATTTAAATCAAAATGAGAGGAATATGATTTAGACTTAATTAAATAAATATTTTGATTTATTTAATTAAAGGGGATGATGTTAGATTAAATCAAATAAATGTTAATTCATTTAATTTAATAGGACGAATTTAGAGATTTAATTAAATAACGTGAATTATTTAATTAAATAGAGACTATAGGGCTAATTAAATACAATTGATTTATTAAACTAATAGGAGAGAATGACTTAATTAGATAAACTTGATTTATTTAATTAAGAGATGAAATGTGATGACTTTAATCAAATATAGATTATTCGATTAAACGATTAGCAAAGGAAAACATTCATGACGAAGTGGTGTTAATAATTAGGATCAAGTGTGATTGGTACATTTTTTCGTGTCTACATTTTTCCCCTCTTTGAAGCAAAGTACTCGCTGTATTGGTTCAAAGAATAAATTGTTGATTTTTAAATGCTCCACTACTACCCTAGTTAGAAGAAACATGCTGATATACTATTTATTTAATTAAAGAAGATGGTGTTAGATTAAATCAAATAAATGTTAATTTATTAAATTTAATAGGATGACTTTAGAGATTTAATTAAATAATGTGAATTATTTAATTAAATGGAGACTATAGGGTTAAAAAAATACAATTGATTTATTCAATTAGCAGGAGAGAATGACTTAATTGGATAAACTTGATTTATTTAATTAAGAGATGAAATGTGGTGACTTTAATCAAATACAAATTATTTGATTAAATGATTAGCAAAGGAGATGATTCAGGACGAAGTGGTATTAGTAATCAGGATCAAGTGTGATCGGTACATTTTATGTGTCTGCAACACAACCTCACCTTAGAAAATCAAATTCAAAGGCGAAATTCCACATCACCCAACTAACTTCCTTCCACTTGGCATCTATCTACATTGTGTCGGTGAGAGAATTTTTGTCGGGGATGTGCACATAGTGTGCAGACATCCACATGGTGTGCTATCTTCCTTGATGGATTCTCCAATCTTAAGTTGGTAGAGGCGTTACACATTTGATTGGGGTTGATTTGTAACATCCCTCTTAGACCAATTGACCCTAAAAATGGAAGATTCTCCCATCCCACCTTCAAAAATGCTCTTCCTTCATTCATTTCATCTCTTCACAATCTCTCCTGCAATCTCTACACACTCTCTCAAGCCATCTCTTAGCATTTCCAACATTCACTTCACTCTCAAGCAGCATTTTCAACACTCCATCAACTCCACATAGCAAGTGTGAAGAAAGCCATTGAAGTGTGGGCTTGGAGTCTTGCGAGACCTCCTTTCATTATAGTTGCAGTTGGGGTTACCATGCCAAGTCCATATTCTCCTCCATTGGCCAGTGAGATTTTTGGTGGAGGTGGTCATGTTTCACTCCTCTCCTTTGTGATTTCGTTGAGTAGCATTGTATTGTTTTGTAGTGTGTATTGCTTTCCTTTCTTTCATTTATTGCATATTTCTCCTTTGTTGCTTTATAGCTGTCCATGGAGGTGGAAACACCAAAACGAGGATCTGACTAAGGCAGGCCCCTATCCAACCCCAACAATTTTCCCCTTATTTCTTGTGTGAAGGTGAAATTATGTGTGGATCTAGCTAGCGAACTGGCATTTCTGTGAGCTAATCTTTGTCACTTAAGTCTTTATCTATTTACTCTATTACTTACGTATTTAATTTTTGTATTTTTTATCTTGTCACTTTCGTTAAAGTCAATCGGCTAGGTTGTTTAGCCAACTTTTCTGGTGTTTGTATTTTGTTCACTTTTTTCTAACCGTACACATGCGAGTGCACCAGAGTGATGCTAGCACGTTGCGTTTTCATCCTAGAACTATGTTGTCATCCTCGAACAAAGAGTTGTCTAAGACATAGTTCCAACTCTGAAAACTAGCTCACCTACCCAAACCTAAGTTCGGGATTCAAATAGTGATTGAAGTACATTATAGTCTTCATCATTCTCGATCCTTGTCTCAAGACACCTTTTAGAGTAAGGTAAGTTAGGGCAGCCCTCCACTTTTAGTTCTCCATGATCTAGAGCCTTGACATGGTTGGTTCCTCTCTTTTACATTTTTGGTGAACCTGACATGAACCATTTTGGTTTCATTTGGTAATACTGAAGGCTCCTTTCCTCATGTTCTAGGAGAGTTGTAGGTGTGAGTTTTGTGAGCTTGTTTTCCATACAACCTAGCCTGTGACCCCTAGTAGGCATAGTTGGAAGGTTCTATAAGTATTGCTGAGTGAAACCTTAACTGGATCACCATCCTATTTCAAACCTTTAGGGGGCTTTGTGAAAGTATCATTTAGTGTGCATGATGGCCTTTTTCGTACATCTTCCTATCCCCTCTACATAGCCTGCGAGTAGTAGCACAGGTATAACCTTCACCTCATAGGACTTGTCAATGGGATTTAATAGAGAACCATCTCCTCTTTATATTCCTGTGCGAATCAACGGGAACACTATAGCAGGTGTTTTTGATGACCCGATGTCTTGGGTGAACATTATAACCAAAGAGAGCATGTTAAATAACTTTCTACATTAATATGGGTACAACACACCTGTGAGCACCATCCGTACACATAATGGACTTTATGTACCTCCTCTTGGTAGTATGATTTTGTCAATCCTTGCCAGACCTAAATCTATGAACTTGTTGTTTGACATAATCCTGAGGTCTGAACTCTTCAGAGTGAAGCTAGGTATCCCCTGGCTAGTAGTTATGGACATAGTTCCCTCGATTATGCACAAACATTTAAAATTTATTCATGAGGGTTCTATGCATGAGATCCACTACATCGATTACATACTATTGGTTGTGCATGGCATTTATTCTTTAGATCACTTTTGGCCTACACCCATTGGTCCTCTCCCACCTAGAAAAAACCTCTTGTACCAAAATTATCAAAAGTACAAGAAAGTGTGCTTAAGTCCTAGAGTGAGGTACCCTCCATCATTGTATGTTATTTCGCATAGGGCCTATCTGAAAGCTAACAGTGATGTCGCTAAGGCCCGAAGCAGAGAAGAAGAAAGACCCTCATAGGGTCCCTCTTCTTCATCTTCCACTATTCATATTGATGCTTCCTCTCACCCCACTGTGGTGCCATCAGATTCTATTTTGCATTTTCTAGAGAATCCAATGGTGCCCACTTGGTGAGAGAATAAACATCCTGCATTCAAGGTTCCTATTCTACCCACGGAGCCTAGGTTTGTTCTATATGGTAGAAGGAAGGTTCCTCATGGTGAATCATCTATGTCCCATCCTTCGTGGCCTCCCACTACTTCTACTCCCAAAGTAGTAAATAGTAAGAGGCCTGATACCAAGGCATTTGAGCCGAATCCCCCTACTACTTCTCAATATCTTCCTCTTGCTCCCATTTAGGAGCATGTCCCTCCACCAGAAATGGTTATAGTGGACACTCACATGGCTAAGCAGGAGCCTTTCATCCCTTCACAACTCCTGGTCTCTAGCTTGAAGAGTCACAAAAATTGCCTTGCACATGAGTGCAAGCCTTGACAAAAGGCTCTCACGGCTAAGCAGGCCACTTTGCAGAAGAAGGATGAGGATTTGACCACCCCTACTTTAGGGCCTCCTAATGCATCCTCCTCTCTCCTTCAATATGCTTATGTTCAACTGAATTCAATCTTGCTTTTGGTTCCCGCTGTGAGTGTAAGTGTGCCTGACCTCAAAAAGATGTAGGTGTTTATCACTCCTTCAGTTGAGTTGTGCATGTTGATGTCCCTTCTGGACATCCCACCATTCCCTAAAACCATGTATATGTTGAATACTTCAGTGGTATCTATCGTGGTTTTCTCATCCTCCTCTTCCTCTATGCCTCTTGATTCATCGGTGGAGATTTCAAAACCCCTAACAAAGCAGAAGGTAGAGGAAAACCCCTCCAACAATGGAGGGTGTAAGAGGATCCCACCTTCTCTGAAGGGTGGTCGTATGCTAGCTTTTTCTATCTTAGTTATAGAACCAGTCTCGGCTTCCCCTAATTTTGTCGCTACTCTCGAGTCATTCGGTGAGCCAAGTGGTGAATCTCAAGTGCAACCCTCTTCATCCATTGAGGTATGACATGGAACTCCAATAAAGTGCCTGTTTAACTCTCTAGATGAAGTTTTAGCTTTTTCAATTATCTTTGCAAAATCATTGACCATAGCTTCACAAAGGCCTAGTGGAGAAGACCTTGGGGGGCTTCATCCTTAGCCCTTGCTATGGGAGGGTTGAAATATCCTCCCCTTAATATTCCACCACTTTAAGCTCATCTACCTTCCCCTTATAATGATCTAGATTCAGAAGCAAATGACCTCATGGTCGATGAATGTTAGAGGGAGGCCTCTTCTTTATCTTTACATTAGATATGTGTGTTGTGATGTGTTCTCCTGTGACTATGTTATGTGTACCTAGATGACCCTTTTCACCTTTTTTGTTGCTTGGATACATGAGTGATTTTGTTTTGTGAACCTTCTTCTATTTTTATCATCATTCTTCCATGTTTGTGTTTGATTTTTGGAAAATTGGGGATGATGCAAAGTGTTGGGGGAATTTAGGCTTCCATTCCATGTTGACCCATTTTTTTATTTTCACTTTGTTTTCAAGTGCATTCTTCACATGGTCTCATATAGTAGGGGATTGATGACAATTCATTTTATATACTATTATTACACTTATATATATTTATGAGCAGTTTTGACCCTGAAATATCATATCACCCCTATGTCCCCTATTTGTGATTACTTCTTTTTCACTCATTTCTTATCTTTCTCTCTTCTTTTCTTGAGTTTTCCCTTTCATGTGTGACAATGCCATTTCTATGACACTTCAATTTTTAGAAAATGTATTCGTTGTCAATGAATCTTTTCTCGAGAATCTTTGCAAGATTTTTCAAGAATCGTATTCTCAACTTGGACCCCTAATAGAACATGTTTCCTTCATCATGGGTTTGCAAAGAAAGAACTTGAGAACTTTCCTTCGAGGTGGAAGTAGTCTTCACCTTCCCCTCGCAAGGGGCCATCTTCTTCATTTTGAATTCCTTGATGAAGTCAACATCTTTTGAAAGGATTCCTTGATGATGAATTTATTTGCGGAAAAAAAACTCTTTCGCACTCTCAAATAGTGTGTCCCTTGAGTGGACCCCTCTTCACACTGGGTTCCCAAGGGAGCTCTTTGAAAGCTTTCCAATTTATTAATGGTCTACGTGACTATCCACTTATTTTCCTATGTGGCTACTTTTTATTTTCTCGCATGTTTTATTTTTTGGTAAACATGTCACTTTGCAAGTGCATCTACAAAGCCGCTTTCTAACTCTATGGAGTCACCTCCTCTGGGCTTTCTTCATGTGAGAGATCTTGGGGGTTTCTCCCTTCCAATTCTACGGGACTATAAGGTGATTTCTTCTCAGGGCTTCCTTCATGTGAGAGATGATGAGCAAGGTCATTGGTGGCACTTCTTACATCATTTAATCTTTTAATTATCGAACCAGGTGTATCTTAGAGCTATATGTGATAAGGATAATTCCACACTTTCTTTTGGGGGGTTTTGCATTATAAATAGTGACTTATGATTTTAGTCAGTCTCTTTCCAGAGCTTTCAAGAGCTCTCGAGAGTGGAACTCAACAACTCATTTCTAACTAAATTCTAAGGACTTTAACTATATTTTTCCCTAATTTAGACTGTAATGACTTAGTTTAGACTTGAATTAACCTAATTTTAATTGATTCATGGAAGAATTAAAGTATATCTTAAATTCACACTTAATCTAAAATTCAAAATTCAAATTCTATTTCTATTCTACTTAAAAGGAAATTCTATTTACACTTATAAGAAAGTAAATTCTATTCCTATTTTTCATGAAAAGAAAGTCTATTTTATGCTTACAAGAAAGTAAAATTTAATCTAGAAAAAATCCACACTAAATTCCCATCAACGAATTCCAAATAAGCTCCAGTTTAATATTCCCATCTATCATCATTACTACTTCTACAAAAACTATCATGCATTTGAGAATAGCTACTAGATCTAACTCTTATGAATAATATTCAAATTAAAAGTGAAAAAATAAATATTACCCTTAGTGAAGCATGATTAATTATTTGGTAACATCATGATCTAATCTAGAAAAGATAAATAGATGCAATTACTTAACAATGATTCAAACGGTAATAAAGATTCTAAACTTTTTCACTCAATACAAATTAATCAGAAATTATCTTAATCAAGAGAACACAACATAGGGTCACCTCCTTTGGTCAAGCAAGCCTTGCTCTTCCTCTAGTGGGACCTTCAACACTGAGATTCAAATTAACTTCTTATTTGCATTCTAATTGGCCTAGATAGGGACGTAGAACAAAAGTGTATATTACGAACATTATTTATTGGAATGACCTTTATTTGAATTCAAAATCATCACGTAGCCCACCAATAAACAAAACGGTAAACTAAAGCAAAAACAAAATTGAAAATGTCAGAAAGAAATTCACCATAATAGTTGAACAGGAAGTTTCCAAACTGACTGAAGAAGTCAATTAAAAAATTTGATGAATCAATATCTAGTTAGAGCAGTGAGAAGCACAACGAAGTCCAAGTTTATTAAACAAAGAGTTTAAAAATTCCACCTCATGAAAGCATTTAATCAATCAAACAAAATCCTCAAGAATAGGATGCTAATGTAATAGCAAAGATTTCAAATTGCATAGTTATTCCATCATCAACATCACTAAAAGTGACACATTAAATGCAAAATATCATTTCTAATATATTCCCCATTTAGTTAAATATAAGGTAAAATGAGCAAACATATAAGTATATATTCTACCACCAATATTGTTAATTAACTGTATAATAAAGTCTTTGTGACAAAAAATGAACACTTTAAAATTATCAATTAAAGTACTCATCAAGAGATCTTGGGGGTTTCCTCCTCATAGGTTTGCGAGCATGTGAGATGCTTTCATCCTGCAGGATTTGTCTATTGTTGGTTCGAGGTGCTTCGGTGTACTTTTTGCAACTTCATATTTTTGCGGGGCTATGGATTCTTTTGTTCAAAACTCCTCAGGTAGAGTACCTATCGATTCCTTTACCTGCCCTACGCTTTTGAGCTCATCAGATTGCGGTCTACTTCCTTGATAGTTTAGGTATAAATTTCTAACCCTACTAACTCTTCAATGTACTTTATTGAAGCACTCATCAGTACTCGTGCTTGCTAAAGTGGGGGAAAAATGTAAAGGAGTGAATTTGCACACCTTATGTAAATTCCCCATTTACACAACCTCACCTTAGAAAATCAAATTTGAAGGAAAAAATCCACATCACCAAACTGCCTTCCTTCCACTTGGAATTTTTTTGTGTTGTTGGTCAGAGAATTTTTGTTGACGATGCACACAGAGCATGCAAATGTCTACATGGTGTGCTACTATCCCTGATGAATTCCAATGTCTGAAGTTGGCAAAGGCATTACACATTCGATTGGGGTCAATTTGTAACATCCCTCTTTGACCAACTAACCCCGAAAATGGAAGATTCTCCCATCCCACCTTCAAAAAATTTCATCCTTCATTCATTTCATCTCTTCACAATCTCTCTTACAATCTCTACACACTTTCTCAAACCATCTCTTAGCATTTCTAGCATTCACTTCACTCTCAAGCAACATTTTCAACACTCCATTGTAGCAACAACACTCCATCAATTCCACATAGAAAGTGTGAAGCAAGCCATTGAAGCATGGGCTTGGAGTCATGCGAGACCTCCTTTCATTATAGTTATGGTTGTGGTAACCTTTCCAAGTCCATATTCTCCCTCATTGGTTAGTGAGCTCTTGGGTGGAGGTGGTAATGTTTCACTCCTCTCCTTTGTGATTTGGTTGAGTAGCATTGTATTGTTTCGTAGTGTGTATTGTTTTCCTTTCTTTCCTTTATCACATATTTCTACTTGATTACTTTCTGGATATTAGTGGAGGTGGAAACACAAAAATGGGGGTCTGACTGAAGCAAACCCCTATACAACCCCAACAATTTTCCCCTTCTTCCTTCTTTGTAGGTGAAAGTACATGTGGAGCTAGTTGGTGAACTGGTGTTTTCTGTGAGCTAATATTTGCCACTTTAGTCTTTATCTATTTTCTCTATTACTTACCTATTTTCTTTTTGTATTTTAGTATCTTGTCACTTTCATTAAATTCAATCAACTAGGTTTTTTAGCTATCAGTTTTGGTGTTTGTATTGTGTTCACTATTTTCTGATCGTGTGGACACCAACGCTCCTGAGAGACACCAACATGTTACATTTTCATCCTAGAACTGCACTGCCATCCTCAGATAGAGAGCTTTCTAAGACACAGTACCAACTTCAAAAACCATCTCACCTAGCCGAAACCTAGTTTCAAGATCTACATAGTTATTGAAGTACATTATAGTCCTCATCATTCTTCATCCTCTTCTCAAGACACCTTTTAGAGTGAGGTAAGTTAGGGCAGCCCTCTACTCTTAGCTCTCCATGACCTAGAGCCTTGATGTGGTTGGTCCCCCTCTCTTACATGGGAATAATTTGAAGATGATGAAGCCTAAAATAAATTGTTAGGATTTTATGATAAACCATCTGTAAGAGAGGGGGACCAACCATGTTCAAGGCCCTAGGTTATGGAGAGCCAAGAGTAGAAGGCTACCCTAAATTACCTTAGCTTAAAGGGGTGTTTCAGAATGAGGGATGAGAACAATGAGGACTATAATGTCCTTCAACCACTTTACAGATCCGAGATTCAAGATGGGCTTAGGCGAGCTAGTTTTCGGGTCCCACACTGCATCTTCGGTAGCTCTCTGTCCGAGCATGAAATCACAATTCTGGGACGACAACATGACATGTTGGCATCTCTCAGATGCATTGCCATTTGTGTGGCTAGAGGACCAAAAGTATAATGAGAACTGTTAGAAAATGAGCTAAAAGCCTAGCTAATCACTTCCAAAGGGAAAAAAAAGAGCTATAAAGTAGGCAAGATACAAATGAATATGATAGAGTAAATAAATGACAGTTAAGGTGGCAGGAATGATCTCACAAAGGTACTCATTCACCAGCTAGCTCCAAATGCACGTTCACCTATGCACAAAAAGAGAGAAATTTGTTTGGGGGTTGTATAAGGGGATGCCTCAGCCAAACCCCTATTTTGGTTTTGCCACCTCCATGGACAACCAAGTTTGCAACACTAGAGAAATATATGATAAAGAAGGAAATTAAGGAACACAATAAACACTACAAAATAGTTAGTGCTACTAAGCCAAATCGTAGAGTGAAGTGAATAAGCTTACCACCTCCACTAAGAGCTCACAAGCTAATGGAGGAGAAAAATGAGAGGACTCAAGCCCCTGCTACAATGGTTTTTTTCCACACTTTCTCTACGGAGTTCATGGAGTGTTGTTGTTGTTGCTATAGAGTGCCAAAGTGTTGTTAAGAATGCTTGAGAATGCAAGAAGTGAGTGCAACAGAGCTTAATTGAATGATTGGAGAGATCAAGCTGAGTCCTTAGAGAGATGAAATGAAAGAATGAAGAGTGAATTTGAAGGAGAGAATGAGGAAAATGACCATATTCAGGTCGGTTGGTCGAAGAGGGACACTACAAATCGACCCCAATAGGAAGTGTAACACCTCTGTAGGCTTCAGACGTAGGAATCTACCAAGGATGTAAGTGTGTCACATGGACATTTGGACACCATGTGGTCATACCTAATAGTTATTCTTCTCCCTGGAACACTTAAAACAAATTCCAAATTCCAAGTGGAACGAAGGCAACGGGCTTATGTGGAATTTTTCCTTCGAATTTGGTTTTCTAAGGTGAGAAAATGTAGAAGGGGAATTTTTGTAAGGGGTGCAAATTTTCTCATACATTTTTCCCCCACTTTAGTGAGCACGAATACTAATGAGTGCTTTGGTAAAGTAGATCAGAGAAGTGGTAGGGTTAGAAATGTATACCTAAACCTTCAAGAAAGAAAACCGCGATTTGGCGAGCTCGAGAGTGCAAAGCAAGTAAAGGAATTCATAGTCTCATACAACAATGAAGTTGAAGAATGAAAGCATCTTGTAGGCCCACAGACCTGGAAGGAGTCAACCCCCAAGATCTCTCACATGAAGGAAGCCCTCAGAGGTAAGCACCTCACAGGCCTGCAGACCTGTAAGGAAGGTATCCTCCAAGATTTCTCACATGAAGGAAACCTAGAAAAAGCACCTTACAGACTCGTAGACCTACAAGGAGGCATCCCCTAAGATCTCTCACATGAAGGAAGCCAAGGAAGCACTCTACAGACCAGTAGATCTACAAGGAAGGTGTCGTCCAAGATCTCTCAGATGAAGGAAATTGAAAGAAATCAATCTATAGACCTGCAGACTTGTAGGGGAGCAACCCCCTAAGATCTCTCTCATAGACGAAGCTCAAAGGAAGCACCTTATAGATCTGTGGACTTGTAGGGAGGTATCCCCCAAGATCTCTCACATGGAGGAAACCAAGGAAAGTAGACTCTACAGAGTCAAAAAGTGGCTCCACAAGCACACCTATAAAGCGACATGTTTACCCATAGATAGAACATGTAAAATAGAAGCCACACAGACAAGTAAGCGGACAGTCACGTAGACAATCAAAAAGTTGGAAAAATTTCAAAGCGGTCGCTTGGGAACCCGGCATAAAGAAGGGGTCCACTCAAGGGATGTGTTGTTCAAAGTCATTTTTTTTCTTTCTTGAATTGATTTGTCATCAAGGAATTAGAAAGGAAGAAAATGCCCCCTTGTGAGGGGAAGGTTATAGTTGCTCCCACCTTGGAGGAAGGTTTTCAAGTTCTTTCTTTGAGAACCCATGATGAAGGAAACATGCTATGTTAGGGTTTCAAGTCAAGAATGTGATTTTTAAATGATTTTGTGAGGATTTTTGATAAAATATTCATTGGCAACGAATGCATTTTCTAAAAATCAAAATGTTGTATAAGTGGCATTGTCACACATGAAAGGGACAAATCAAGCAAACAAGAGAGAAAGATAAAGAAAAAATGAAAAGAAACACTACAAACAAAGGGCACAGGTAGCCTAATATTTCGGGGTTAGAACTACTCATAAATGTATATGTAGTATAATAATAGTATATAAAATGACCTGTCATCAACCCCCTACTATATCAAACCATGTGAAGAATGCATGAGAAGATAAATAAAAAATAAAAAATTGGGTCAACATGGAAGGGGAGCCTAAATTCCCCCAATGCTTTGCATCATCCCCAACTATCAAAATTCAAGGCACAAACATGGAAGAATGATGATAGAAATATAAGAAGGTTTACAACAAAAAAACCATGTCTATATCCAAGCACCAACAAGGGTCATCCAGGAACACATATCATGATCACAAGGGAACACATCACAACACACACACACATCTATTCTAAAGATAAAGAAGAGGCCTCACCTAACACTGATCAACCAAGAGGAAATATGCTTCCCACTCTAGATCATCGTAGGGGGGAGGAGGATGAGCCTGTAGTGGTGACATGTTAAGGGGAGGAGCTTCTAACCCTCCCACAACAAGGGCTAAGGAAGAGGGCCCCACAAGGTCCTCTCCACCATGCTCTTATGGAGCTAAGGTCAATGATTTCATGAAGATCATTTTCAAGGATAGAACTTCATCCACAAAGTCAAACGTGCACTTTACAGGAGTGCCATGTTTAACTTCAATGGATGGGGAAGGTTGTGCTCGAGATTCACTGCTAGGCTCACCAAATGATTTGGGAGCGGTGATGAACTCAGGGGAAGCTGGGACTAGCTCTGTCACTAGGACAAAACAAGTCAGTGCGGGACCACATTTCAGAGAAGGTGGGATCCTCTTATGTTCCCCATTGTTGGAGGAACTACCCTCCACTTTCTACTTTGTCAAGGGATGAGAACTCCCCACAGACGAGGCAAGAGGTACAAAGGAAGAGGAGGAGAAAACTGTAGTGGATAGCACCAAAGTGTTTTTCATATCTATGGGTCTTGGGAAAGGGGTGACATCTACAATGGACATCAAAAAAGGTAGCTCCACCAAAGGAGTGATGAACACTTGCACCTTTTTAGGGTTAGGTGCATTCATACTCATAAGAGAAGCCAAAAGCGATGTGAAGCTAGATTGAATGGAAGTAGAGGAGAGGAGAGAGGAGGATGCTATAGGAGGCCCTAATATAGGGGTGATCGTATCCTCTTCCTTCCTCTATAAGGTGGCCTACTCAACTAGGAGAGCCTTTCACTGAAAATTGAATTCACACACAAGGCGATTTCTGTGACTCTTTGAACCGGAGGCCGGAGGATGTGAAGGAATGGAGGGATCTTGCTCAGCCATTGGGGTGTCCACTACTGTCATCTCTAGTTGAGGAATAGAATCCTAAATAGGAGCAAGAGGAGTAGGTTGAGGAGAAATAAGGGGATTCAGCTCAAGTCCCTTTGCAGCGGGCCTCTTCCCACTTGTTGCTTTGGGAGTAGGAGCAGTAGGAGGCCACAGATCAAATTCCCTTCATGAACCTTTCTTTCTACTATACAAGTAATACCTAGGCTCGAGATACTCATTAGGGAGATCTCATATCCTAATCTTGGGCCTATTCCAATGAGGTATCATCGAACTCAATGGGTAAAAACCAGGCTTACTCATCCAATACTCTTCCCAAGAAAGGGGATAAGACGAGTCAGCCTAAAAGGTGGGAAGCTTCTCATTTCCTTTTTAGGAAGAGGAGGAAGCTGGTTGTTGTGCAATGGGAAGATCCAATTTTGGTTGTTCTTGTAAAGTAGGTTTGTTCTTAGAGGAAGCAAACCAACCAAGGCGGGCCAAAAGTGGTCTAACGATTATCCCCACAGGACACCAAAGGCTCATATCTAGTGTCATGCACTACATGTACGACACCTTCATGGGAGAATTTTAAACATTTATGAATTATGGAGGAAATTTTCTTCATGGAAGCTAGCCAAGGCATGCCTAACCTTATCCTAAACAAATCTAACTCCATAATGACATCGAACACTGTGTCAATAGCCCTAGGTCCCACTAGGATGGACAAAGTTATCGAGCCATATGGTTTCACACAAAGACCATCATGTGTACGGATGGTAGATTTTGTTTCTTCATATTCTTTTCTATGTAATGAATTAAGTCACATCATCTCCTCTATAGTACCATTCACTTGACTCATAGGGTCTACTAGGACTCCTGTCACAATGTTTCCATTGAGGCAAGTGCTAATATGGAGGGGAGAGGACTTTTTATTTAAAGGCAGGTCCTACGAAGTGAATGTCACATCCGAAGATTTGAGTGTAGGTTGTGCGGAATAGGTAACCATGACCATGTTAACATAGGCCTTGGTTTGAGTAAGAGAATTAGTGGGATTGACAATCATGTTAGCAGAATGTGACGAAAGTGGGTTTGTGTATATGTATAGTTCACTATTCACTTTCGCCACCAATTTGTTTGTGTTTTGTTTGCTTCCATCGAGATTAATAGTACCATCATCGATGTGGTCTTGTATCTCATGATGTAGGTACATACATCATTCAGCATCATGTTTTTTAACTCGATGGTACTAACAGTAGGTACTTGTATCATACCAATTAGGGTAAGGATCCTTAATAGGTTTAGGGTTTGGCAAGGTTACGATCTTATCGTTCAACAATTTTTGTAAGATGGAAGAATAATATTTTGATAGCTTCATGAACTTTCAGTTGCATTTGAGGCCATTTTTATCTATAGCGACTACTACATTTGCAACAAATTTACCTTTTCCAGAGATCGATATGATGGAATTTCATTCAAAACAAGAGTTCAAGGAGGGTCCCCCGAGCTGAACTACCGTCTGCTGATATTCCCATAGGGGTGCACAAAAATGTACAAAAGAAGGGTATTTCATAAGGGTAAACTTCTCTTGCCAAGGCCTATGTAAGTTCCCTATGAATACCTTTTGCACGTCGAAATCAAGTAGCAGATACAAGATTTGTGAGAAGAGTGCTTGATATCGCGCTATAAAATCAGTAATATTTTCATTATCTCCTTGTTTGCATCAGAAGAAATCCAAAAAGGTCAGCTTCAGCCCAATGTTAGCTTGAAATTTTCATAGAAATTGGTTTACAAGTTGATCAAATGAGAAAATGGAATTGTCAGGAAAGGAGCAGTACCATTCAAGTGTTGTATCCTTAAGAGATCAAGGAAATAGTTTATCCATCAATGCATTGTGATGGAAGAAATTTTTGTACAAGGTGTTAAAGGCTTACACATGTGTTTGTGGGTCCCCTTTGCCATATTTTTCAAATTTAGGAATCTCCATTCATGGAGGGAAGGCAGTGTTCAAGATCACGACTAACAATAGGCTATGCCAGAAGAAGGGTTGGAAGATAGGCTGGGCAGAGGCTTGGGAGAGACTCACCAATTGGCTCTGCATCTTACCCATATTTTGCAGAAGATTGTTTAGACTAGGGTCATTAGAAGATATAAGGCAAGAGTAACCTCCTCTAGAACTGCCACCAGAGCCACCACTAGAACCACCGGTGTGACCGCTGCCAGAACCACTACTCGAGCCACTGCCACTAGTAGGGCCTCTGTTGGAGCCACCTCCCCTTCCAAACCCACCACCATGGCCTCCACTAGAACCACCTCTACTAGTGCCACTTCTATCGCCAAAGCCACCACCACTACCAAAGCCTCCATCACTCATCCCACCAAAACCTCCATTGCTAGAGCTGATAGGATGGGTGAAGTTGAATCCCAAGGGGATTTTGTTTACTTTGATATTTTTAGGTCTCTTAGAGGTAGAGGGAATGTTGATCGACGGTACAACATCATCCATGCAAACAAACGTAGGAAGCATTGATAGTCCTAGTTGTTTCTCATGATCTTCAAAAGTGGCCCCTTATATAATGTGAGGATTGTTTGAAGGAGCACATGCTTACGTCAGAATAGTAAGATTATCTAGGATTTCTATGCTTGTTCAATCTTTTCCAACCATAAATATTAACTCACCAATGACCCAAGTGGCCCCAGTCATCTTCTAGGTCACCCAACCCTTTGCTAAGGGCAGAGACATATTCCAAAGGAAGTTGAATAACCTCATGCTCATCTACCAATGATGGTGTGGGAGACGTAGGAGGAGTGGGGACATGTTTGATCTTATCAGAGAATCCTATATCACCCCTCAACAACTAGTCCTATGTAGCCAGAACAACGACAAGACCAGAGAAAAGGCCTATAGAGAAAATAGTAGTGACCTTCATCCTTTCCATCAGAAGGTGTCATATACTTCTCCTAAAAATATACCTGGAGGTTGTGGACTGGGTTGTGATGTTCATAAACCTTCACAATATTCAAGAGCCCAATGAATGTGAGGTACAAGGGAAAAGCCTCAACACCAATAGATGAACAAATGTTGGTTCACATTGAGTTCACCAAAAATGTAAGAGAGGGGGACAAACCACGTTCAAGGCCCCATGTCATGGAGAGCCAAGAGAAAAAGGCTACCCTAACTTACCTCAACTTAAAGGGGTGTTTTGGAATGAGGGATGAGAATGATGAGGACTATAAGGTTCTTCAACCACTCTGTAGACCCTAAATTCAAGATGGGGCTAGGTGAGCCAATTTTTTAGGTCCCACATTGTACCTCAGGTAGCTCTCTTCCCAAGGATGAAAGTGCAGTTTAGGACGATAGCATGGTGCATTGGAGTCTCTCAAGTGCACTAGCATCTATATGGCCATAGGACCTAAAGCACAATCAAAATAGCCAAAAAATGAGCTGACAACCTAGCTAATCACTTCCAAAATGCCAAAATAGAGCTATAAAGTAGGCAAGATACAAAAAAATATGATCGAGTAAATAAATGAGAGTTAAGGTGGCAAGAATTATCTCACAAAGGTACTTGTTTTCTAGCTAGCTCCAAATGCACGTTCACCTACACACAAAAATAGGGAAATTTGTTGGGGGCCTGTATAGGGGTCTGCCTCAATTAGAACCCCATTTTGGTGTTTCCACCTCCACCAATATCCAAGTTTGCAACAATGGAGAAATATATCATAAAGAAGGAAAGTAAGGAACACAATAAACAATACAAAACAATTAGTGCTACTGAACCAAATCATAGAAGAGAGGAGTGAAAAATCTTACCACCTCCACCAAGATCTCACAATCTAATGGAGGAGAAAAGTGAGAGGACTCAAGCCCCTATTGCAATGGTGTTGTTCCACACCTACTCTACGGAGTTGATGGAGTGTTGTTGTTGCTACTATGGAGTGCCAAAGTGCTGCTAAGAATGCTTAAGAATGTAATAAGTGAGTCCAAGAGAGCTGAATTGAATGCTTGTAGAGATCAAGTTGAGTGCTTAGAAAGATGAAATGAAGGGATGAAGAGTGAATTTGAAGGAGAGAATGAGGAAAATGACCATATTTGGGTTGGTTCATCGAAGAGGAGCATTACAATTAGACCCCAATGGGAAGTGTAACACCTTTGTAGGCTTTAGATGCAGGAATCTTCTAGGGATGTAAGCACGCTGCATGGATGGTTGCATGTTGTGTGGGCATCCCTAACAGTTATTCTTCTAATGATGTTCAAAACGAATGCCAAGTGGAACGAAGGCAGTGGGCTTATGTGGAATTTTTCCTTTGAAATTGGTTTTCTAAAGTGAGGAAATGTAGAAGGGGAATAGTGAGATAGACATGAGTAAAGAAGAATACAACCCTAAATTTCCAAAACCAAGTGCACTTCCTCTAGGAAATACAATTGGTATACCAATGGACATCAATGATAAGGAGAAAGTAATTAAGATAGCCTCGCTAGTTAAGGGAGAAATTGAAAAACTCCTTGAGGTTGGTTTCATAAGACCTATAGATTATTCTCCTTGGATCTTGAACATTGTAGCAATCGCAAAACCTGACAATCGTATTAGGATGTGTATGGATTTTCATGATTTGAATAAAGCATCCTTAAAAGATGACTTTCCCCTTCCTAATATCAACATGATAGTAGATTCGACTGCGGGAAATGCTTTGTTGTCATTCATGGATAGATTTTTTGGGTACAATTAAATCTTTATCAACCCCCAAGATCAATACAACACAACATTTACAACTGTTTGGGGAACATTTTGTTGGTTCATGATGCCTTTTGGATTGAAGAATGCGGGAGAAAAATATCAATGAGCTATGACATTAATATTTCATGATTACATACGTAAAATTTTGGAAGATTATGTTGATGATATTCTAGCTAAATATTTAACTAAACAAGACAATATGAATATCTTCCAGACAATCTTTGATCAAATGCAAAAATAAAACATGAGATTGAATCCAAAAAAGTGTGTCTTTGGTGTAGACAATGGAAAAAAATTAGGTTTTATCTTATCTCACAGAGGCATTGAGGTGGACATGAAGAAAATTGATGCTATAGTTAACATGCCACCTCCTAGAAACATCTCTCAATTGCACACCTTACAAGAAAGAATTCAAGCTATCTATCATTTTGTAGCATCTTTAGTGGATTGAACATTACCACTTACACATCTCCTTGAGAAACATGTGCACTTTGATTGGAACGAGGATTGTAAGAAGGATTTTGAGAGTTTGAAGGATTATCTTGCCACTCCACCTATTTTACAACTTGCTATGAAAAATAAGTTGTTCATCCTCTACACAGAAACATCATCCCATGCTCTTACAACATTGTTGGATCAAAAAGACAAAAATGCTAAAGAGCATCATGTTTATTACATTAGTTGAACTTTGATTGATTATGAGAAATGATGCATAATGATAGAAAAAAAATATTTGGCTTTTGTATTCACTAAAAGTAAACTAAAACATTACTTACGGAATTTTGAAATACATGTGATGATGAAATTCAATCCTCTAAAATATTTTTTTAAGTAAAATAGATTTATCAGGATGCTTAGCTAAATAGGTTATTTTGTTAACAGAGTTTGGCCCTGAGTTTGTTTCACAAAAATAAATTAAAGGACAAGCCTTAACCAACCACTTAGTGGATGCTCCCTCACCCCTTACATTACCTAATGTAGAAATGTTTCGTGATGAGAATGTGTGGACTATTCAGAAAGATGGAGACACATGGGAATTATACTTTGATGGATCTGAGTGTAGGATAGGCTTTGACAATGGGGCTATAATAGTCTAGCCCGTAGGGAATCCTATTCCCTTATCCTATTGCTTAAAATTCCTATGCACCAACAACACGATGGAATATGAAGCATTAATTGTTGGTTTGCATGCTATTTCAGCTTTTGGAGTTTGAAATATTAAGATATTGAGTGATTCATAATTATTCATTAAGGAAATAAATGGGACATATCAAGAAAAGCATGACAAATTACAGAAATACAAGGATCTCACAAATGATTTGTTAGATAATTTTGAATCGTTTACCATTGATAACATCCCACGAAAGGATAATCAACATGCAGATGCAATGGCAAGTGCAACTTCTCTTATATCCCCTCAAGATCCTTCAAAGGATTTTGCATTTATTGTCAATATAATTATGAAACCATTAATCAAACCCAAAGCCAAAGAAGTATTATCAACAACTACATAAAGCTCTAGTGAATAGTATACACTGATGTTTAATTATTTAAAATAAGGTGCCTTTCCTAAGCCAACAACTAAGAATACTCAAGATCGTCTTCAAAAACTAGCAACTAAGTATGTAATTCTCATCAATGTTCTATACCGAAGATCCTTTAATGAACTTTTACTTAGATGCCTTAGACAATCTAAAATCCCCATAGCACTTGAAGAGGCTCATGCAGGTGCCTATGGAGGTTTTTTTGAAGGAAGATCGCTAGTTCAAAAACTCATTCACATGGGATACTACTAGAGACATATGGAAAAATATTTCTTCGAGTATGTTAAGAGATGTCACAAATGTCAAGAACATAGAAATTTGATTCATTCTCCTGGTTCTAAGATTTGGTCCCAAATATCTATTTGGCCATTCTCAATGTGGGGAATGGATCTAATTGGAAAAATCTCACCACCTTCCTCCACCAGACATACTTTTATAATTACCATAGAAGATTATTTTACAAAATGGGTAGAAGTTATTCCTCTTTGATCAAAAACTTATGATGGGTAAGTGCACCAATCTGTGACACAATTTTGATGCCAAATTGGAAAAATTCACAAAAAAATGGTCCAAATTGAGCATTTGACACATGCCAAATTTGGAAATCACCAAATGCAAAAAGTTATTTAAAATCCAAAAAACATATTTCAACCTCCATTTTATGTTGAACTCACAGCTTGGCTTGGAGTTTTCTTCTCTATAACTCGTGCTCACCAAATCTCTTCCATTTTTTGCACTCTTACCTTGAAATTATTTATGAGTATGTCATCAACACGTTAGAGAGGTTCAATATTGTGAAGAGGTATGCATTTTTATTCTATTTATTTCAAATTTGATTTAGAATGCAAATTGAAATAGGTTTTTATAATAAAACTTTTTTCTAATTCTTAGGGAATGAATCTCCACCTCGAAACATTGAGAATTCACATTCACCCCCTCATGAAGAGCCTCCTATACAAGAACAACCTAAAACTCTTCCATCAATTCATAGGCATCATCAAGCAACACAAGAAAATATTCTAAATCAGATTGAAAACAATAAAAGAGGCATTGAATAATTAATTGGAAGATTAACTGAGCATGTTGAAACCCACCCTTATAGGAGAGGAATTGTTGAATCATTGAAGTCAATTGTATCTCATGTAGGAGAAATGAGAGAGAAAATAATTTTTTGGTTAAATAAGAGGCATGAGATGAGACAATTTTATGTTAGTGGTTTGTCATATACAGATGTGAAAAAAAAATAGCAAAGCCAACTTGTGTGCCCTATTTATAGACTCGAGAACTAACGCACCTTTGTCTCATGCATGCAAGAGGTTCCTCATCCATTGATGCCACCATGATTTAATTAAAAATAAATTAGGAGAGTGGTTGTGGATGGTATTAGACCAACATCCATGCAATAACCATGAGGTACTGCAATACTTTTTAAGGAAACTCTATTGTGAGTTTTTCCTCAAAAAGATGTCAAAATATTTTGACATCTTAGAATTTCAGGGTAGAGGTGGGGGCTCCACACATGATAGACATGTTGTACGACATAATCCACAATTGGTATTGAGACCCTTGGCCAAACCCATGGTGGAGCGTGTCATCGTTCCTTCCATTGTTAAGGATAGTGTAGAGGTAGACACGCTGGAGTTGATTAGTTCGCTCACCCAAACCATTTTACAATGTGTGAGGCCTCTAGTAGAGCCTTATGAGGAGGAGATGTGTAGGCCCCAAGCTCCACCCCACCATTGTGGTGCTTGTGGTGTTGTTTTCACATATTACTATCAGAGTGCTCGGGATGCAGCTACATGGCCTACATTAGTTGCAAATGCAATGGATTTCATAGATGATTTTTTGAATGATACATTCAGCATTGACACTCAGGTAAAATTCAACAAGTTCATTTAATGTTTTTTATTAAATTATATTTTGAAAATTAAGAATAATTAAATTAGTAGAATTTCAATATGATGACATTTCAGGGTCAGAGTGTTCATGAGACATGCTCTATTCCTATAGACCCTTATTTCTTCTTGACGTTCAGTCCACAGGTATGCAACTAGTATTAAAGATATTATTATTGCATTTGAACAGTTGAATGTTATATTTTAATGTTTGTCTCATAACATGCTTTGGATGCCAAAAAATTTCTCGGTGGACCTTCGACCTCCACACCTCACAATTCATTTCCTCAAACAACTTACACTCAGGTAGCATTTATTCATTAATGATGTTGTAAAATAATGTTAGCTAGTTTTTATAATTTTGTGTATACAAATCTAAAAAATTGATGAGAAACACAAACATTGGTTGGTCTTGTGAGATCCTAATTATATTTACCATTCAATTTCCATCTCATTCTTCCACTCCTTTCATCACACCTATTTTAACTATTTTATATCACATATCCCAATCTTTAACACCTTATATATTATAACACCTTCCTCCATATTTCATCTTATACAAATATCATTACAAGAAACCTTTCCTTAAACTCATTATTGACCAAATATCTAATACATTATTAGTACACACCTCAAGTTCCCACTTCATGTCCTATATTCAAATCTTAAACACTGCCTAATTCACTTTATGGTCTAATATTCCCTCCTAATTAATTTCCATTAACCTCTAGTATATTTCACTGTAAAAAAAAATTATTATCCCATCCTAGCTCATCCAATTAATCTCTACTAGTCCATTCTATGTGCCATCATCCACTCTTGATTGTGTCACATTATCTTTTCCTAATTCACTTTTTGTTCCTTTATTCCTTCCCAATCCCATCCCATTAACATTTAATAGTTCACCTTATTTTCCATGATCCCCTCTAGCCTATCCCACTAATTTATTCTAGTCCATCCTATGTGTCATTATTCCCTTCTACTCCTATCTTATTGTACCCATTATTATTTCACCCTAGATGTTCCATGATCCCCTATGTTCCACCCTATGTTCCTTTATCCATTCTATGTTATACCATCTTTATCCATGTTTCATCTTAGATAACTCTTCTCTATTATTAATACACATAGGTCAAGTTCACACTTCATGTGCTATATCCAAACCCTAGACACCTCCTAATTCACCCTATATTGCATTTTTCCCTACTAATTGCATCCCATTAACCTCTAATTGTCCACCCTATATTTTTTTATCCCATCCTAGCCCATCCCATCAATCTATACTAGTCCATTCTATGTTTCATTAACCCCTTCTATTCCCATCCCATTACCCTCTCTTATTTCACCTTATGTTCCATTATCCCCTCTTGCTCTTCTCCCACTATCTTTCCCTAATTCACCCTGTGTTCCTTTATTCCCTCCTAATCCCATCCCACTAACCTCTAATAGTTCATACTATATTTTGTTATCCCATCCCATTAATCTATTCCAATCCATTCCATGTTCCATTATCGCATTTAACTCCCATCCCATTGTGCCCTCTATTATTTCACCATATGTTCAATTATCCCCTATTGGTCTTGTCTCTTTATCCCTTCTATGCTATAGCACCTCGATCCAAATTTTACCATATACATCATTAGAAGAAATCTTTCCTTCCACTCATTATTAACCAAAGTTGTCTTCTCCATTACTACTGCACACCTAAACAACCAACTTCATGTGCTATAGTAAAACCCTAGACACGTCCTAATTCACTGTATGTTCTATTATCCCTTTGGAAGCTGCTAGTAACATAGCAATCATCACTTCATTCATGTGAACTTCATTGTGGAATTATCACTATGTTGGCAGCATGCCCTCATTAATATTAGTTCATCAACATATGCAATATGAATCTCAATGAGCACTGAACTTTGGCATTTGCAATATGAGTTTGGACTATCCTAGTGGACATAGTACTTTCACCATTATGTGATCTATAAGCACTATATTGTAGTCTCAACTGAGGCCAACCATTTACTCTTTTATTTATGACTGTTATAAAGGGAATACTTGAACTTATTTATATTACTCTTAGATATGTTGTTTTATTTGTAGTTGTTGACATCAAAAGCCCTAGTGATGTTGGTGGCATGATGGACCATGGAGTTGCTAACACAATAGCTAGTTTTGATCCATATAGAGAGGTATGCAATAGATTAGTCAATTTGACATTATATTTACTCTTTTATGGTCTATTATAGAAAATTCTCATGATACTTTTATGTAGTTTAATTTCTATCTTGATGGTTGCTACAGGTGGTTGTAACTCTAGATCATGGATGTGGTAATAATATAAATGTGCATGATGACTATATGTATGTGATAAGTGATTATATTTTGTTATATGTCATTCCATAATTCAATTTCTATGTATTAACATCTTTACTTTTTATTGTATTAGTTGAAGGTCGAGAGTGAAGAGAGGAGGACTAGTGAGTGTGTTCAAAAGACAAGATAACCAAAAGGCACTCCATCCAACCGAATTTTGAAGGCAACATGAGATATTTTTCCTTTCCCTAGATGGAAATGACTACGTATTAGGGTATTTTGTTGTATTCCTATGTGGCATTTTGGAACATATGTTTTGTACTATCAATCTATACATGACATTTTATGTCCATATGGCTCTTTTGTACTAAGCCTATATGGCCTTTTTGGATATATTGTATATACTTTTATATACAATATATATATCATTGTATAGCCTTATGGATTTTTGAATAAATAAAATCTTATTTTTCTATTGCCATTCTTGAATGGTGTTATCATGCATATTATGTAAATCATATGCTTGAATGTTATAGCCATGGATTTTGTTTACATATAATGCTTAATTAATTACTATTGATTTCTTAATAAGCTCCATCTAATGTGTATTGTGTAAATAAGCTCCATTCCCAGTGGTTTGTATCATTTGCAATGTTTCAAGTTACTTGTTCCTCACTTATTCACATGTATGTTTCACTTATTCACGTGTATACTTTGGGTATATCACATGTATTCACGTGTATGCTTCATGCTTCCAATGTATAATTCATGTGTTCATGTGCATTCTTCATGATTCATGTGTATAATTCATTTATTTGTGTGTATGCTCCATGCTTCTTGAGTTATATTGTTGTCTAGTGGCAAGGACTTTAATACCAAAAGGTCTCAAATGAACTATAAGAGCTCCTTCCCATAAAAAATATCATAGCAAAATGTATTGGTTTTGATTCATAGCTAAGACTGGTATCCAACAACTAATGCTTCTAATTCTAAGGCTTATAAATCATTGCATTCGCATCTATAGAACAAGTGGATTTTTCAAACCTCACGGGCATACATATACATGTATGAACTTGTATGAACATGCATCATAGCACATGATAGTTGTTGATCCAACCAACAAAATTTATTTGTATCTGCTAATATTACAACACTTTACATATCATTAAATGAAATCAATGCGCAAGTCATTTTTAATGATATTCTAAAGATAGTAGATGTGTACGAACAACAATATAAGCTTGATTTCTAGAAGCATCACCCATGTGCAGTTATCACATTTCTCCCATATTCATCATTTAAATAAGTTAAAAAACCTTCTTCCATTTTCTATGCATGAAATAACATGACAAATAATTGAGAAACATGGTCTTATAACTGTTGCCACATCATGTTTTATAACTCTAGAGCACAAAAAAACCATACATCATAGATATTGAATATTTAAATCCAATGTTTCACTAGTAGGTCGAGTTTTGCATCTCAGCAAGGGTGCACTATTCAATGACAACAATTACAATTCAAACTTTTAAGGAATTCAATCAATTGAACATAGCTTAGAGTGATTTGACATGTTTTGGTGTGAAAGAGGATCATGCCTAGCATAAACATTCCCACCTAGATGTGTCAAAATAGTTTGTTTGGTCACACGAGTTGCAGAACGAAATTCGCACCACTTTGCACTACTTGCATTTGACAACTTTTTCCCTAATAAAAAATTTTCCACCATGGAAAAACACCTTTGAGATAGAAAAAATTTAGATTTATTGTAGAGGGTCCCAACACGATCCCATAGGATTAGACAAGAAATTTTTAAGCGCCAGGGTATTCTGTAACAACATGCTGAAGTTTGCAGTCATTTTGTAGTTTGGACCATGCCTAGTGTAAACGTACCCACCTGGATGCGTTGGAATGGTTTGTTTGGTCACAAGAGTTGTAGAATGAAAGTTGTAACACTTTGAAACCTTCAAGTACTTACATTAGACAACTTTTTCCCCAAGCAAAAATTCACCACCTCGGGAAAAAACCTCTGAGATAACAAAAAATGAGAGAGGTTATTGTAAAGGGGCCCAATTCAATCCCATAGGCTTAGACGAGAAGTTTCTAAGAATCATGGTATCTGAGGAACAACATGCTAAAGTTTACAACCATTTTGCACTTTGGACTCTTAAGGGATTTTGTTGGTTGAATGTAGCTTGAATTGATTCAGCGTGTTTGGGTGCAAAAAAGAACCATGCCTAGAATAAACATACCCACCTAGATGTATTGGAATAGTTTGTTTGGTCACATGAGTTGTAGAATGAAAGTTTCACCACTTTGCAACTTTCAACTACTTGTATTTGAAAACTTTTTCCTCAAGTGAAAATTTGCCACCATGGGAAAAGGCCTCTGAGATAGTGAAAACCAAGAGAGGTTATTGTAGATGGGATCAACATAATCCCATAGGTTTAGATGAGAAGTTTCTAAGCATCACGGTATCTGAGTAATAGCATGTTAAATTTTGCAATCATTTTTCACTTTGGTTTCTTAAGGGATTTTGTCGGTTGAATGTAGCTCAAAGCAATTCAGCATGTTTGGGTGTGAAAGAGTATTATGCCTAGTGTAGATGTACCCACCTAGATGTGTTGGAATAGCTCATTTGGTCACATGAGTTGTAGAACAAAATTTGCACCACTTTGCAACTTTCAACTACTTGCATTTGACAACTTTTTTCCCAAGTGAAAATTTACCACCATGGGAAAAGGCCTCTGAGATAGAGAAAACTGAGAGAGGTTATTGTAGAGGGACCCAACACAATGTCATAGGCTTAGACAAGATGTTTCTAAGCATCATGGTATCTGAGTAACAACATGATGAAGTTTGCAGCCATTTTGCACTTTAGACTCTTAAGGGATTCTGCTAGTTCAATGTAGCTCGAAGCGATTCAACGTGTTTGGGTGTGAAATAGGACCATGCCTAGCATAAAAATACCCACATGGACACATTGGAATAGTTTTTTTGGTCACACAAATTGTAGAACAAAACTTGCGCCACTTTGCAACTTTCAACCACTTGCATTTGACAACTTTTTTCTCAAGTGAGAAGTTGCCACCACAGGAAAACACCTCCAAGATAGCAAAAAATGAGAGAGGTTACTATAGAGGGGGCCAACAACAACCAATAGAGTCAAACGATAAGTTACTAAGCATCAAAATATCCGAGTAACAACATGTTGAAGTTTGCAACTATTTTGCACTTTGGACTCTTAAGGGATTCTACCGGTTGAATGTAGCTCGGAGCAATTCAGCGTGTTTGGGTGCAAAAGAGGACTATTCTTAGCATAGAAGTACCCACCTGGATGCATTAAAATAGTTAATTTGGTCACATGAGTTGCAGAATGAAAGTTGCACCACTTTGTAACTTTCAACTACTTGCATTTGACAATTTTTTCCCCAAGTGAAAATTCACCACCACATGAAAAGGTCTTCAAGATAGTGAAAACTAAGAGAGGTTATTGTAGAGGGGCCCAACACAATCTGATGTGATTAGATGAGAATTTTCTAAGCATCACAGCATCTAAGTAACATGTTGAAGTTTGCAGCCATTTTTCACTTTGGACTCTTAAGGGATTCTACTGATTGAATGGAGCTCAAAGAAATTCAGCATGTTTGGGTGTGAAAGATCACCATGCCTAGCATAAATGTACCCACTCGAATGTGTTGGAACAGTGTTTTTGGTCACACAAGTTGCAAAACAAAATTTGCACCACTTTGCAGCTTTCAACTACTTGCATTTAACAACTTTTTCTCCAAGTGAAAATTTTCCACCATAGGAAAATTTCTTCAAGATAGCGAAAACTAAGACGTTATTGGAAAGGGTCCCAACATGATCCCATAGGCTCAGATGATAAATTTCTAAGTGTCATGGTATTCGAGTAACATCATGTTGAAATTTGCATCCATTTTGCACTTTGGACTCTTAAGGGCTTCTACCACTTCAATGTAGCTTGAAGCAATTCAACATATTTGGGTACAAAATAGGACCCTTCCTAGTGTAAACGTTCCCACTCAGACATGTGGGAATAGTTTTTTTGGTCACACGAGTTGCAAAACGAAAGTTGGGTCACTTTGCAACTTTCAACTACTTGCATTTGACAACTTTTACCCCAAGTTAAAATTTTCCATCACAGGAAAACACCTATAAGATAGAAAAAATTTAGAGAGGTTATTGTAGAGGGTCCCAATGCGAATCCATATGCTTAGATGAGAAGTTTCTAAGTTTCACGGTGTCTAAGTAACAACATTGTTGAAGTTTGCATCCATTTTGCACTTTCGACTCTTAAGGGATTCTACTAGTTGAATGTAGTTCGGATCGATTCAGTGTGTTTGGGTGTGAATGAGGACCATTCCTAGCATAAACATACCTACTTGAATGTGTTGGAATAGTTCATTTGGTCACAATAGTTTAGCTACTTGCATTTGACAACTTTTTCCCCAAGTGAAAATTCACCACTATAGGAAAATGCCTTTGAGATAAAGAAAACAAAGAGAGGTTATTGTAGAGGGGCCCAACATGAACTCATAGGATCAGACAAAAATTTTTTAAGCATTTTGGTGTATGAGTAACAGCAAATCAAATATTGCACCTATCTTATACTTTGGACTCTTAAGGGATTATGTCAGTTAAACGTAGCTCAGAGAGATTCAACGTGTTTGGGTGCCAAAGAGGACCATGCCTAGCCTAAATGTACCCACTCAGATGTGTTAGAACAGTTCGTTTGGGGTCATTTTGAAAATTTTTGTGTCATGTGTAAAAGTTGCAAAAATTTCTCAATTATTGTCAATGTTGTTAATGACAACTTTTTTTATTGTAATGTCAACTTTTTCAAAATTTGTTAGAAGTTGGTTGAAATTCAGTTAGGAGTTGTTTCTTGTTTGTACAAAAATAAATATGCTTTCTATGCATGACCCAAGGTTTTGAGGTGGTTTGGTTGAATATTTGAATGAAATTTGAATCAATGTGGAGACTATTTCTATGTTTCTTTTCTACAATATTGCTTCTCCATTGCATGGTATGGACTAGTATAGATTGGTATGGTCCTAAGATTTGTCTTGTTTGATAGAGTGATGAACTAACTTTCATTTTCATTTGGTTTGGTGCCTTTTCATTGAGTATTTTTAAATTTATTGCAAATTTACTAAAACCCACCTGAAACCCTACCTAGGGTTATCTAGTTTGGGAAAAATGTCATAACTTTTGTTTCCATTGCTAAATCTTTGTAAAAATTTGAGGAAAATTTTGTAACATGTTATCTTCAACCTCATTAAAGTGATTTTATTCATTAGGTCTATTTTTGAATTGAAGAAGGTGATGGGAATGTGTGCCAAGGTCCTACAAACCTATTTCAATGAGTAGTTGATCCATGATAAGAAGTTTATGTCAATTTGATGCGACTATCCTATTAGGACTGTACAAGGTAGTTTTGACCCTAGGTGCCTAAGAACCTGTTTGAAGTGCATCTGTGAAGCAAGGATGAAGAATGGATATAATGGAATCCTTGTAGCCCTATTTCAAGAACTTTTAAGCCTTTAAAAGGTCATTCCCTAACATTTATATTGAGTGTCCTATGGGACTGTTTGACAAGGCCTAGAGTATACTGTCCTAAGGAGACTATCAAAAGGTAGTTCATTTTGTCTAGTAGGATTACAACACACATGAATTAGTTTTTTCCCTCTGAGTCACATTTGAAAAATCTGATTATGGCATAGGAAGATCCAATTCAATAATTCCAAGAAGTCCTAAGACAAATCCATGACCAAGCCATTGAATGGTCAACTATGTTTTGAGTCCTAGAAGCCCTTAACCATTGTTATTGTTGAAACCAAGTAAACGCTACCTCTGCATCATGAAATCATGGTTGTAGTTTTTATTCAAATTTGGAATGAATTGAAGCAAGGACAAATATTTTGAATTAAATCAAATCTAAACATAGTGGTTCCTTGTAATAATGAAAGTGGTAATTTTTTTATACGAAACTCTATACCAACCCATCAATTCCTTGATAAGATAAAATATGTTATAATACTACTTGATTACACCTTGGAGGGGTTCAATCACTTGAAATTTTTGATATAGGAGTGAAAACATGGAAATAAAAGGGAAAATGTGAGCCTAGAAGTGTAGCCATAGCATGTAAAGTGTGCACTTTTTTAATACTTTTCATGGTGTTTCACTTGGAAAAATTTGTGCTCTAAAAATTTTTGCCACTTTAACTTGTCACTTTTTTTTCTAATTAGAAGATAATATGTTTTGATGTTCTTCGCCAAAAGTCCTTCCCCAAGTTAAATTTCAATTTTTTTGGCTCCTACCCAAAAAATAGCATGCCTTAAGGATCTTTACCATGGCTAACACACACAAAATTGTATTCTTTGATGCTCTTCACCACTTTTTAAAACTTAAATAAATTTCAAACCTAACAAAGCATGTTATGGGATTTTTCTTGCCATTTCATCCTATACTTAACCAATTTTATCATTTGGAAGTGACTTTCCAAACAAATCAACACACTCACTTAGTCTTTTTCCACTTTTTGGTACTTAGTCCTTTTGGAAAATTTGGTAACAACCACTCACTTGAGTCATCTCCTCCACTTGGAAAATTTGTAAAAATCCACTTCCTTGATTCATTTCCTCCACTTTTTCATTCCTTAGAACAAATTTGACCATCTCTAGCATTCAAGATTTGGTTTACCCTCTGTCTAATGTATTAAAAAGTAAAAAGCATTGGCTATAGAATGAAATTGATTAAAAAATACAAGAATGACATCCAAGAACATGGGGAAAAAGGATTCCATAGTGAATCTTTAGAGGAGAAATTACTTACATGTGACTTGAAAGTGAAACTTATATGAAAATTCTCATATGGGTTTAGCAATGTAATATATTCTTTAGTCACATGTGAAAGCAATTCATTAAGTTTTTAAAAAGTTCATAGTAGGAGAGCTCCAAGTTGTTTAAACTTCTATTACTAGAACTTTTCCATTCAACCTTTTCACTATAGTGGATACACTTTTATAGATGCAAGGTAGGGGCAGTGTATACCTCATAGAACTGGGTTCTCATGGTGATTTACATCACTGTGAGACTATTGTAGGTATGAGCTATTTTGGTGGTGTTATCATTAATGTTGTCATTGATGTCAACACAATTCAGTATGTTGCAGATTGTACATGTATAGCTGAGATGTTGTTGAGATGTTGTGAGTACATGAGGCTATCTTTATGGTATTGTAGATGTGTTGGCTTGGTAAATTTAAAAGTGCTTTTGAGAAAATTACCAAAGAAGTGAAGTCAGAGTAATGAAAGTGTTCATAATGTGCTCTGGTATGTGCTGCGAATTTCTCCTATGTTGAAACTATGCTTCTATCAATCTGAAGGATTGGTAATGGTGATATCATGATGATATTTCTTAGGTTTTAGTTTATGGTTTGATGGTACGTGAAAGTTACGTTCATCAGTATGTGAACTATTCTAGTAGAGTTGGTGTTCTATGGACTAGGAGAGATATTTTTGCTTTGTAGTCCTCTGCTATTTCATTTCAAATCTTGCAGATCTAAAATATATCTACTGAAGGTCTTTTCTATGCTCTGGCAAAGAGGTTTGAAGTTTGGTGATATGAAATTCATGTTTTAGTACTTTCAGTTTGAGTTTTTTTTAGTCTAGATGGACTGGTGAAAGATATTCAGTGATTGAAGTTTGTTGTCTTGTTGCGGATGTATCTGGAAGATTTTGAGATGTACTCTTGGGCATAAGGAAGCATGTTATGGCATTCGTGTGTCATCTTCTTGTCTAGATGTGTGTACATCAATGATCATTTGTGTTTTCATTAGGTTTTGCCAACCTAGCTTTTACACTTCATTTGAAGAATAAAATTTTATTAAGGAAGCATGTTGTTGGTTCAAGATATTATTTTTGATCTTGAAAAATGTTTTATTGGTCCACTCTTATTCCTTTCTACCTTGAGAATTTTGACTTTCTGACCTATTTTGAATTTATAAAATAATGTATTGTGGCCGACCTTGGAGAAAGTTTCTAAGGTTAAGGAAGGTATAAAAGCAATTTGAATTGTGAAGAACTATATGACAGTGTGATGCAAATTGACAAAAGTGTGCCACAAATCATAAGAGCATAAGTGTGTGTGAGTGAGTTGTGATAGAAAAATTTTAGTGTGTTGAAGGCAATAAGCTGAAGGTTTCTGCAATCATGTGTATGTTCTTTAATTATTGTGGTGGATCTATTGTTCTCTTTTATATCTATAGGCAGTGAGCGTCCTTGTTGGATAGTGAGTCCTTTATGTAGGCAGTGATCCTTTGTATTTAGACAATGAGTCCTCTTTTGGGAAATGAGCCCTTGGTAGTGACCCTTTGTATTCATCTTATAATAATTTATATTGTGAGTTAACCCTCACTGTCATTTTTTCCTCATTGGGTTTTCCACATAAAAAATTGGGTGTTCATTGTGTTGATTTTCTTTCTATTATTTGTGTTTCATGCTATAACTTAATAACAAAATAGTGTGGTTGTGGAATTAATAAGTGTTGAAGTTTTTAAGTTTGAATTTTGGGACAACTGATTCACCCCCCCTCTCAATTGTCTTATGCCTATTTAATAGATGGTATCAAGGCAAGGTTCCTTGGTGTAGAGCTTAACCACTTAACGAAGATTTGATGGCGCACAAGTTGGTGACCCCTATGTTCGATGGAATCGACTACAATGACTGAAAGGGATAGATGAAAGGATTATCTCTCTTGGTTTTAAAACATGGAAGGCTATTGATACAAACTATACACCCCCATCCAGTCGTCTTCCTACTATAGATGAGATCTATGCTTATGAAGAAAATGAGAAGGCAAAGTATGTTATTTGCAATAGATTGTCTAAAAATGATTGAGCTAAAGTTCCTTCTTTGGATACTACATATGAGGTTTGGAAGAAGTTGGAAGACATGTATGAAGGAAATCAAAGAGTGAAATTGAAAAAGAAGCTGGCGAAAAAGTGCAAATTTGTGAATCTGAAGATGGAAGAAGGTGAAGAGTTTACACGTTTCTTTCACAGGGTTGAACTAACTACAAATGACATTAGAAATCAAGGAGGAAAGCTATTAGATGAAGACATAATTGAGAAGATCCTGATCACCCTACTAGATTAGTACAGTGATAAGATCTTCATGATTGAAGAAGTATATAATCCTAAGAAGTACACATTGGAATAGTTGTTCCGCACCTTGCAAGCATTTGAATTGAGAAAATTCTAAAAAGAAGACAAGATGGAAGAAAAGATAAAAATGACATTTAAAGCAATGAATATTGAAGAGGAACTAGATAGTGATGGTGTTGATGAGTTGGAAGCAAATTTCACCAAGAATTTGAAAAAAGGTTCCAGAAAGTATAAAGGTATGTTTCCCTTTAAATGCTTTAGTTGTGGTAATATTGGTTATTATGCTTCGAGATTTCCGAATAGAGTTGTGCATAAGTAGAAAAAGGATAGGAAGGATAATAAATATAAGAAGTACTATCTTAAAAATTTTGATGATGAATATAAAAATGAGGTTGATGATAGTGAATGCTTATTCTTAGCTTTGGAAATTAAATGTGTACCCACTAACCCTAGAAAATGTGTAAGAAAGAAGGCTCCAGAGAATAAGAGAAATAGGATGGAAGGTACTTTGGTTACCACTTTTCATGCAAGACAGGATGAAGATTATTGGGTAATTCACAGTGGATGTTCAAATAACATGACTGGAGATAAGAGTAAGATCACTAATCTTGAGAAATATGATGGTGGCTTAGTTATGTTTGGTGATGATTCAAGAGCTAAGATTTATGGAAAAAGCTCAATTAGTTTTGTTGGAGTGCATAGTATTGATGATGTATATTAGGTGAAGGGTTTGAGACATATCCTTCTGAGTGTTGGTCAAATGTGTAGCAATGGTTTTAAACTTTTGTTCCAGAACAATACTTGTGAAATCAGAAAAGGATCCGGAAATGAAGATATGATTGTTGTGGAAGAAGAAATCATGGAAAAATCTATTAGCTGAAGGGAGTTGATGGTCATTGTCTTTTTTCTCAAATCAGTGAAATTTGGTTATGGCACCGAAGGATGGGACATGTAAATTTTGATAACCTAGTCAAGATCAGTGCAAAGGAGATTATTCGAGGACTTCCTAGAATCACAAGACCTGCTAATGCTATCTATAGAAGTTTTCAATTGTGGAAATAGATATGATGTACCTTTAAGGAAAAGAACATTCTACTACCAGAATGTTGGAGTTAGTGCATATTGATCTTTGTTGTCCGACTAAGACTGGAAGCCTGAATGGTGACAAATATATCATGTTGCTTATTGATTATTACACTCGAATGACATGGGTTGCTTTTCTTAGAGAAAAGAATGAGGCCCTGGATAGGTTCAAGGTATTCAAAGAAAGAGTGGAAAATGAAGAAAATTTGAAAATCAAGTGTTTGAGATGTGATAGAGGTGGAGAATTCACTTTTGGTGAATTTAATGCAATCTATGAAAAACATAGCATAAGAAGACAATTTTTTTCTCTGAGAACTCCTCAGCAGAATGGTGTAGTTGAAAGGAAAAATAGGACTGTACAGGAAGCTACTAGAACCATGATGAAAGATTCAAATGTACCAAATGTGTACTAGAGAGAATCGATACATACTGGTGTTTATGTTATTAATAGAGTTCAGATCAGATACAAAAGCACAAAGACTGCTTTTGAGTTATGGACTAGTAAGACTCCAACTATGAATTATTTTAAGGTATTTGGAAGCAGATGTTATATTAAAAGAGATGATGAAAATCTTGGTAAGTTTTATGCTAGATGTGATGAAGGAATCTTCCTTGGATATTCCAGTACTAGCAAAGCATACATATGCTTTAACAAAAGATTGAGAAAGATTATTGAAAGTGCTAATGTGAAAGTTGATAAAGACATATGCTAACCTATTAAAGTAATTGAAGTTGAACCTGATGATCCTATATGTGGACATGTACCTAAAGAAAACAAGGAGAAGGAAGAAGAAGAGAAAGAAGAACAAGTGGAAGAAGAAGAAGGAGAAGAATAAAATGAATCAAAACCTCCTGCTAGGACTCCTAAGTATGTATAGAAGAATCATTCAGAGGATTAGATAATTAGAAATAAAAGTGAAAGTGTGAAGACAAGCAGCAGAGTTGCAACTGAGGTAAATTTATGTCTATTATCTAAAATTGAACCCAAATTTGTAAGTGAATCATGTGAACATGAGAGTTGGATGAGAGCTATGAAAGAAGAGTTGATACAGATAGAAAAGAATCAAACATGGGAACTAGTCCCTAGGCCTGTGAATAAAAATGTGATTGGTTTCAAATGGGTGTTCTAGAATAAGCTGAATGAAAGTGGAGAATTTGTAAGGAATAAGGAAAGACTGGTATGCAAAGGATATTCACAAGTTGAAGGTATATATTTTGAAGAAATATTTTCCCCTTATGGCTAGAATGGAAGCTTTCATATTTTTTTTGGCTTTTTATGCCCACAAGGACTTCAAGGTGTATCACACGGATGTTAAATTGACATTTCTGTTGATTGTAATTGTTTATGTTGGTGATATCATTTTTGGTGGAAATGAAGGCATGTGTAAAAAAAAATTTGAAGAGATGCAAAAGGAATTTGAGATGTCTATGATTGGTGAATTGAATTTCTTCCTTGGTCTACAAGTGAATCAAACCGATAAAGGGATATTCATTTCACAATCTAAGTATGTAAAAGAACTATTGAAGAAGTTTGAGATGGATGATTCCAAACTGGTTTGTACCCCTATGGTAACTGAATGTAAACTGAGCAAGGATGATGAATCATCTAAGAATGATTAGAGAAAATACAGATCCATGATTGGTGGACTGTTGTACCTTACTACTAGCAAACTAGATATTATGCATGCAGTGTGTTTAGTTGTTAGATTCCAAGCAAATCCTAGAGAAGCACATGCCGTAACTGATAAGAGGATATTTAGATATCTTAAAGGTACACCAGATTATGGACTATGGTACCCTAAGAGTGATGACTTCACCTTGACTGCTTATACAGATGTTGATTGGGCTGGTATAAGTTGCTTTGGTGGTGTTGTCATTAATGTTGTCATTGATGTCAACATAGTTCAGTATGTTGCAGATTGTACATGTATAGATGAGATGTTGTTAACCTATTGTGAGTACATGGATCTATCTTTATGATGTTGTAGATATGTTGGCTTGGTAAGTTTCCATGTGCTTTTGAAACAATTAGTAAAGAAGTGAGGTTAGAGTAATGAAAGTGTTCAGAATCTGCTCTGGTATGAACTCTACATTTCTCTTGTGTTGATCATATGCTTGTGCAAATCTGAAGAATTGGTAATGGTGATATCATAATGATATTTCCTGAGTTTTAGTTTCTAGTTTGATGGTATGTGAAAGTTATATTCACTGGTATGTGAACTATTCTGGTAGAGTTGGTGTTCTATGGACTAGGAGAGATATTTTTCCTCCATAGTCCTTTGCTATTTCATTTCACATCTTGTGGATCTGGGATATGTCTAGTGAAGGTATTTTCTATGCTCTGGCAAAGAGGTTTGAATTTTGGTGATCCATAATTCATGTTTCAGCATTTTTAGTTTGATTTTGTTCAGTCTAGATGGACTAGTGAAATATATTCAGTGATTGAAGTTTGTTGTCTTGCTGTGGATGTATCTAGAAGATTCTGAGATGTACTCTCAGGCATAAGGAAGAGTGTTGTGGCATTCGCATGCCATATTCTTGTTGAGATGCATGTACATCAATGATCATTTTTGTTTTCATTAGGTTTGGCTGACCTGGTGTTTACACTTCATTCAAAGAATAAAATTTGATTAAGGAAGCATGTGGTTGGTCCAAGATATTATTTTTGATCTTGAAAAATGTTTTATTGGTCCACTCTTATTCCTTTCCACCGCAAGAATTTTGAGCTGCCGACCTATTTTGAATTTATGAAATAATGTAGTGTGGTCGACCTTGGAGAAAGTTTCTATGGTTAAGGAAGGTATAAAAGCAAGTTGAATTGTGAAGAATTGTATGGCAGTGTGATGCAAAGTGATGAAAGTGTGCCACAAATCATAAGAGCAGAAGTGTGTGTGAGTGAGTTGTGATAGTATTTTTTCAGTGTGTTGAAGGCAGTAAGCTAAAGGTTTCTGCAATCCTACAAATGTGCTTTAATTGTTGTGGTGGATCTTTTTTCCTCTTTTGTATCTGTAGGTAGTGAGCCTCCCTATTGGACAGTGAGTCCTTTCTATGGGTAGTGAGCCTTTGCATTTGTATAGTAAGTCCTCTTTTGGGCAGTGAGCCTTTGTATTCATTTTATAATCATTTATATTGTGAGTTAAGCTTTCCCTCATTGGGTTTTCCACATAAAAAATTTGGTGTTCATTGTGTTGATTTGCTTTCTATTATTTTTGTTTCATGTTATAACTTAATAACAAAATAGTGTGGTTGTGGAATTAATAAGTGTTGAAGTTTTTAAGTTTGAATTTTGGTACAACTAATTTACCCACCCTCTTAGTTGTCCTGCGCTTGTTTAATAGAGACCCCATTTCTATGAGGCATACACTACCCCTACCTTGTCAACCCTACCGAATTGGCAAGTTAGTGAGCTCGCTAGCTTGCCAATTCGGTAGGGTTGACAAGGTAGGGGTAGCGTATGCCTCATAGAAATGGATTTTCATAGTAATATCACCGTGAAAACCCATTTCTATGAGGCATATGCTACCCCTACCTTGTCAACCCTACCGAATTGGCAAGCTAGTGAGCTCACTAGCTTTCTGATTCGATAGTGATGCAGCCATGATAGGAGGGTCCTCAAGGAGAACAATATGGACTGTGCAGCAAGAGTAACACAACGAAAGAAACATAGAATATAGAGGAAAATTTAGATGCAAATATTCTCATTAACAAAAATCTTGGTTACATTTGACCGACAACATCTAGGTTTACAGATTCGGCTCACAAGCCTAATATAACATGTTCAATATTACAACATTCCAATATGCTCCTATATGCAACCTAAACTCTTACAATTCAGATCAATCTTAATCTACTCCATCAACTAACTCTAAAAAAAAAATTCCCTATTCTAACGATGGTTTATAAGCTTTATACTATATTCGCAATTTTGGAAACATCCACATTCACCAAAGATCAACACATTATCCAATGAAAGAAAATGTAATGTGTGCATGAATAGGTCAGCCTCAAATTTGAATTACTCTATCAATAGGTGCATAGAATGAATTGTGGACCTATAAGGAAGGTTTGGAACACTCCACGGAACACATAGAATCACACTATCGAGATCTGCAAGTCATGGGGATGATCCATGAATGATCTGATTAGCTGATAGGCTTGATAACTATTCTAGTGCCAGTTCAAGAAACTTCCATGAAATTTTGGAAGTGATAACTTGTCAAAAAAGGATCCAATCACACCCAAATCTTGGAATAAGGAAAATGAACATTTCCACAATGTACACAAAGATCTGCAAGGTCTAGTGAGAAAAGATGATGAATTCACCAACATGAACTAAGAATGAACAAAACAAGAACAAAACTAAAAGGAAAATATGTTTTTGTTGATGCAATATTGCCAAGAACCAAGGATCCTCCTGCATCAAACATCCAAGGTTAATGAAAAGTGATCCCCTTACTTTGTTGGGGCTAAAGGAAAACTAATTCTTTCTACCCTAGCCTAAGAAGTCCAAGAAGAATCCTCAACTGGTTTGTCTTTCCATTTCACAAGATATTCTTTGTATTGTCTTCCACGAGTCTTCCTCCCATCTCAAACATTCAAAATCTCTTCAATCTCATCTGACTATTGCTTAGTAAACTAGTGTTCCAATCTTACTTCATTGTATTCCTTGAATTTTGCGTCATGGTATTGGTGTAGGTTTACAATGCTGAATATAGGTGATATACCCATGCCATCCAGTAACTGTACTTCATATGCATTTTTTGAATCAAACTTCCTCAAAATCCTACAGGGTCCAAACTTCCTCATCTTCAGCTTACTATATGTTCCAACTAGAAACATCTCCTTTCTCAAATACACCATCACCTCATCTCCAACTTCAAACTCCTTATGTCTCCTCTTCTCATTTGATCTATCTTTATACTTCTTGTTCATATCTTCCAACTGTTGTTTCACTTGAGTATGCACTTTCTTCATATGTTCTCCAAATTCCTCTACTTCTACACTTTTTTTACCTTCCATACTAATGTCTCTCAACTCTAATATACCTCCTGGGTAAACTCCGATAAGCAATTTCAAAAGGTTTCTTTCATGTACTCATGTTTACTGAATTATTGTAAGCAAACTCTGCTTGTGCAAGGACTAAATCCCAACTTCCATTCTTGTCTCCAACCAAACATCTCAGCAAATTCCCTAAACTCATGTTTACTACCTCTGTCTATCCATCAGTCTGTGGGTGAAAAGTAGAACTAAACTTCAAATATGTCTTTAGCTTCTTCCAAAGTGTTCTCCAAAAGTAACCAAAAAATTTTGTATCCTTGTCTAAAACTATACTCCTAGGTAATCCATTCAATTTGACTACTTCTTTGAAAAAAAAAATTACTACATGTACTGCATCTATTGTCTTCTTACAAGGTATGAAATGTGCCATTTTTGAAAATCAATCAACCAGCACAAATTCAAAATCATTACCTCTTTTTGTCTTCAAAAAACCAAGTATGAAATCCATGTTGATATCCTCCCAAGGCCTCTCTGAAACTGTCAAAGGCTTATACAACCCAACATTCTGACTACTCTCTTTTGCAACTTGACAAACTCTGCAACTCTGCTCAAATTTCCTAACATCCTTATGAATATGTGGCCAAAATTGATTCTCACTTATCAATGCTACTATCTTATCAACTCCAAAATGTCATGACAATCCTCCACTATGCTTCTCCTTCACCAAATTATCCCTCATTGAACTTTGGGGTATACACAACTGATTTCCTCTGAACAACATATCCTCTTGAATGAAATAATCCAACCACTAACTTCTATCCTCCAAAAGAGGTTCTTTACAAGCTCTCCAAGGTTTTGCAAAATTTGGGTCTTCCTCATACAAGTTCTTCAATTCATCAAAGCCTAATACTCTCACTCATCTCTATCAATAAATTCCTTCTCCTATTCAAAGCATCAACAACTCTATTTGACTTTCCACTCCTATGCTTCAAAAAAAAAGTATAACTTTGTAGGAACTCCACCCATCTCATGTGTCTCTAGTTCAACTTACCTTGACTATTCCAATATTGCAATGCTTGATGATCCGTAAATAACAATAACTCCTTAGGCAACAAATAATGTCTCCACTTCTTCAAGGCTTGAACTTTGGCATAAAATTCCTAATCATAAACTAAATATCTTCTCCTAGCATCATTAAATTACTACTGAAATAAGCTACAGGTCTCCCTTCTTGACTCAACACTACTCCAATTGCATTTCCACTTGCATCATAGTCTACTCCAACACAGGTTGCTCCATCACCTTCTATTTCAACAACCCAAAACTTTGGTCTGCTCCAAACTTCCATCTAAAATCCTTCCTATATCCTCTCATTGTTTTTTTCATAGGACTGCAAATAGAACTAAAATTTCTAATGAAATTTTGATAGAAACTAGCCAATCCATGAAATGATCTTACCTATCCAATACTATCTGGTGTAGGCCACTCAAAAATTGCTTTCACCTTCTCAGGATCCATCTTCAATCCATCCACAGATATCACAAATCCCAGATATACCAACTCTTCCTTCATGAAACTACACTTCTTAATGTTTATTAACAATTGTTCTTCTCTCAACCTCTACTAAACTTGTCTAATATGCAAAAAATGTTCTTCTCTACTCTTACTGAAAATCAAGATGTCATCCAAGTAAACAATCACAAAATTACCCAAGAATTTCCTCAATACCTCATTCATCAGCCTCATGAAAGTACTCGATGCACTTTTCAATCCAAAAGGCATCACCAACCACTCAGACAATCCTTCATTTGTCTTGAATGTATTTTTCCACTCATCTCCTTTTCTTATTTTGATATGATGATACCCACTCTTCAAGTCTATCTTGGTAAAATATTTAGCTCCACTCAAGAAATCCATGCAAAGGAAACCTATACTTCACCGTGATCTTGTTTATGGCTCTATAATTTGTACACATCCTCCATTCTCCTTCTTAGGTGCTAACATAGCAGGTACTACACATGGAATTAATCTTTCTCTGATCAAACCCTTCTTCAAAAATTCTTACACTTGTCTATTCAACTCTTCATTCTCTGTTGGTGTCATTCGGTGTGTTGCTTTCTTAGGAAAACTAGCTCCAGGAATCAGATCCATGCAATGACTAATACTCCTCACAAGTGGTAATCCATCAGCTACATTATCTAAAATGATCTCCTCATACTCTATCAACAATTCCTTTATCTCTCCATGTTGTTCTTCTACATGCTTCAAATATTTAGCCTTCTTAGGCACCAAGGCATAGCACACATTCTCATGTCTGAATCCATCAAGGAATCTCCTTCCCTCAACCAAACAAACTCTAGTACTCGTACAGACCTCAACTGTAGGGATATCTTCCAAAGGTAACAAAATTTGCTTCATCCCATTAGCAACAATAGTATATATATTCTTCTTTCCATCATGAATAGCCTTTCTATCATACTGCCAAGGCCTTCCCACCAAAACATGGCATACATCCATAAGCATAATATCACACAAGACTTCATCATAATAATTTCCTATCTTCAATTTCACCAAACATTGTTCACGTACCAATATCTTATCCTCATCCCAAATCAAAGCAATTTGATAGGGCTTCGGGTGTTTCAACCTTTCCAACCCAAATTTAGTCACCATCTCTTCAGAAACTAGGTTCTCAAAACTTCCACTATCAACAATCACCTTGTAGCATTTACCATTCACCTTGCATCTGGTTCAAAACAAGTTCTTTCTCTACAATGGCTCCTTTTCCAACTCACTTTGACACAACACTCTCCTATTCACCAACACTTCTCCATATTTCAGTTTATTAGATGATCCAAAATGATCTTCCTCAACAAAGGTTGTTCTCCTATTAATCTCTATCTTTTTGCTTGTCTCTCCCTGATTACATTCAAATGCTCTATGTCCTTCTCCACCACACTTAATGCAAGCTCCCCTTAATACTCTTTTCTCCTTATCATCCTTTCTATAACCTTCATTATGGTAACCACCATATCCTCCTCTTTTGTAAGAGTTTCCATCACCTCTATGATATGAATTATCATTCTTACTGACCTCCTTATCCTTATTTTGATCTAGAAATGAGCCTCTTCCTCCTCCAGTAAAAGTTCTTCCTCTTTGAAATATTCCACCTCTTCATCTTTGTCTCTGATCATGTCTTTTATTCAACTTCTCTTTTTCCTTTAGGGCACACTGATATGCCTCTTCCACACTCTGTAACTTAATCAAACTGATCTCATCCTATGTAGATGACCTCAAACCATTCACATACCTAGCTATTTGTTCAATCTCATCCTATGAATGTCTAGATCTAATATTCAACTTATAAAAGTCCTCAATATACTCTATCACACTTGAATCTTTTTGCTTCATATTTTGCAACTTTTGAAACAAACAAATCCAATAGTCTACAAGCATAAACTTTGTCTTCAACTTATTCACCATCTAATACCATGATTTTTTATTTTATTTTCCTCTTCTTTGCCTATCTGTCTGCAAATGTTCCTGCCAAAGGGATGCATGTCCTCTCATCTTTGTACAAGCATATTTCACCTTCTTATCTTCAGTGGTACCTTCAAATTCAAAATATATTTCCATCTTTGTAATCCAATCAAGCAATTCTTCTTAATCCAACTTACCATTATAATCCGGTGGATTCAAATATGGTTTTGTATTCTCTCTAGTTAGGGCTCTTATGAACCTATCTTCTCCCTGATCAAGACCAGGTTTCTCTTCTCTTCCTCTTTCTTCCTATACTTCTACCTCTTCATCAATCACATCATCAACTGGTTGACCTCTTCTCTGGGTTGTTTAAACTAATCTAATCCGGCAGTAACTCCTCTCAGCATCTCCATTAAAGAAGGGTCTACATTTCCACATGCTCCATTTCCTCTACCATTTCTTCTTCCCACCTTCTTTACACAATTCCTCTGCAACTGCAGATCGAATCCTCAATTCAGCACCATACAACAAATCTTCAACATGACTTTGCAAACTCTAATGATCTCACAAGGAATGAATCTCGCTCTAATACCATCTAACATAGCCATGGTAGGAGGGTCCTCAAGGAGAACAATCCAGACGTGCAACAAGAGTAATACAAAAAAAGCAACATAGAATATGGAGGCAAATGCAGATGCAAATATTCTCATCAATAGAAATCTCAGTTACATTCGGCCGGCAACATTCAGGTTTACAAATTCAGCTCACAGGCCTGATATAAGATGTTCAATATTACAACATTCCAATATGTTCCTATATGTGAGCTGAACTCTTACAATTTAGATCAATCTTAATCTACTCCATAAACTAATTCTAAGCAAAAAATTCCCTATTCTAACAATTGATTACAAGCTTTATACTATATCTGTGATTCTAGAAACATCTGTATCGGCCAAAGATCATCACATTATCCAAGGAAAGAAAATGTAACATGCGCATGAATAGGTCAACCTCAAATTTGAATTACTCTATCAACAGGTGCATAGAATGAAGTGTGGACCTATAAGGAAGGTGGGGACACTCCACAGAACACTTAGAATCACGTTGTCAAGATCTGCAAGTCATAGGGATGACCCACAAATGATTAGATTAGTCAATAGGCTTGAGAACTATTATGGTGCAGATTCAAGAAACTTCCATGAAATTTTGGAAGTGATAACTTGCCAAAAAAGGATCCAATCATGCCCAAATCTTGGAATAAGGAAAATGAACATGTTCATGATGTACACAAAGATTTGTAGGGTCTAGTGAGAAGAGATAATGAATCCACTAGCATGAACTAAGAATGAACAAAACAAGAAAAAAACTGAAAGGAAAATATTTTTTTGGTTGATGCAAGATTGCCAAGAACCAAGGATGCTCCTGCATCAGGTAGGGTTCACAAGGTAGGGGAAATGTATGCCCCAGAAATGGGGTCTCATGGTGATGTAGGGGCAATGTATTCCTTATAGAAATTGGGTCTCACAATAACCATGAGACCCCATTTCTATGAGGCATAAACTTCCCCTACATCATCGTGAGACCCCATTTCTACGAGGCACATGCTGCCCCTACCTTGTCAACCCTACCATATTGGAAAGCTAGTGAGCTCACTAGCTTTCCCATTTGATAGGGTTGACAAGGTATGAGCAATGTGTACCTCATAGAAATAGAGTATCACAGTGTTGTAGGCACAATGTATGCCTCATAGAAATGAGGAATGAGACATATGATTCCCCTACATCACCGTGATACTCCATTTCTACGAGGAACACACTGCCTCTACCTGGTCAACCCTACCGAATTAGCAAGCTAGTGAGCTCACTCACTTTCCAATTTGGTAGGGTTGACAAGGTAGAGGCACTGTGTGCCTCATAGAAATGGGGTCTCACGGTGATGACTGTGAGTCCCCATTTCTATGAGGCACATGCTTCCCCTGCCTTTTCAACCCTACCGAATTGGCAAGCTATTGAGCTCACTAGCTTGCCAATTCGGTAGGAATGACAAGGTGGCAGTGTATGCCTCATAGAAATGGGGTCTCACATTGACTACAATGATGTAATAACCTCACTAGCTTGCAAATTCAATAGGAATGAAAAGGTAGGGGAAGCATGTGCCCCATAGAAATGGGGTCTCACAATGATGTAATAACCTGAGACATAGAAAAAGGGTTAAGAATCATTGTGAGAATCATCATGATATAGTGGGGACATATTAATTGGAGAGGTGATTTCATATCCTTCTAATGAAAACTTTATCCTTGAGTTGAATCATACTAAACAAGGAAGTGTTGATCAAGCTTTAATGTCAAATAATAATGATGGAAGGAGTTCTAGGGTTTATAGTGTAGCGCAGAAAAAATTACTCCTTGCTTGATATGGGGATAACTAATGATAAGTACTCCTTGTTTGACTTAGGATCTTGGATCCTGGGGGCTTGACCACTTGCTTTGTCTTTGTTATCCTAGACCATCCACATTGGTATGATTGGACCTCTCTTGAATGTGTACTTTAGTGTGAGTTTGAAGCAATTTCATCCTCTCACTAAAGTGGGGGCTAAATGTAGAATAGAGAGGACTCCATGCTTGATATGGGGATAACTAATGATAAATTGGACTTAATTTCACCTTGATTTAGTGTTGTGAGGTATTTTACACATCCACATTAGGCGTTGGGCCCATTTTAAGCTAAAATTAATTTATCTTTTCCCTAATTCAATGTTGAAATTTTTATTTAATTGCATTTTCACATTAATATAGAAGGCTTGTAAATTAACCCTGATTTTAATCTAGTGTTGTAATGTGTTTTACACATTCACATTGGATTTTGTGCCTTTCTAGGCTAAGTGGACCTCATTTTAAAGTTTGAAAGTGTATTTAATCATAGTCACCGTGAGACCCCATTTCTATGAGGCATACACTGCCCCTACCTTGTCATTCCTACTGAATTGGCTAGCTAGTAAGCTCACTAGCTTCCCAAGCTCACTAGCTTGCCAATTCGGTAGGGTTGACAAGGTAGGGGCAGCATATGCCTCATACAAATGGGGTATCACAAAGATGTAATAACCTAAGACATATAAAAAGGGTTAAGAATCATCGTGAGAATCATCATGAAATAGTGCGGACATATTAATTGGAGAGGTGATTTCATAGCCTTCTGACACAAACTTTAGCCTTGAGTTGAAGCATACTAAAACAATGAAGGGTTGATCAAGATTTAATGTCAAATAATAATGATGGAAGGAGTTCTAGGGTTTATTGTGTAGCATAGAAAAAAGTACTCCTTGCTTGATATGGGGATAATTAATGATAATTACCCCTTGTTTGACTTAGGATCTTGGATCCTAGGGGCTTGACCACCTCCTTTGTCTTTGTTATCCTACACCATCCACATTGGTATAATTGGACCTCTCTTGAATGTCTCATTTAGTGTGAGATTGAAGCAAGTTCATCATCTCACTAAAGTGGGGGCTAAATGTAGCGTAGAAAAAATACTCCTTGCTTGATATGGTGATAACTAATGATAAATTGAACTTAATTTCACATTGATCTAGTGTTGTGAGGAGTTTTACACATCCACATTAGGTCTTGGGCCCATTTTAAGCTAAAATTAACTCAACTTTTCCCTAATTCAATGTTGAAAAATGTATTTAATTGCATTTTCACATTAATCTAGAAGGCTTGTAAATTAAACCTAATTTTAATCTAGTTTTGTAATGTGTTTTACACATTCACATTGGATGTTGTTCCTTTCTAGGCTATGTGAACCTCATTATAATGTTGTAAATTGTATTTAATCACATTTTCACATTAAACTTTGTATCCATAGCACTAATTACTCTTTATATCATCATTAATAGGCCCCTATGACCCCATATTGTGCATCCTTAGGCTTAATTTGATCAAAGACTTGACTAGAACAACATAGAAGCCTAATTTCTTCATTCCAGGACATTCCAAGTAGAAAAAGAGCCCCTGTGGGACCCATTCACCATTAGGTTCGAATGAGTCCCATCTAGGTGGGACCCATTCACCTAGGATGGTGAATGAGTCCCATTTGAGTTGTTTTCAGGGTTTGAGTTGGAAAAATTAGGTTTTAAGTTTAATTTTCATTAATGTCGGCCTTGGGGATCAAATTAATAGGCATTTTAGGTGGATTTCCTATATAAAAAAGCTTCTAAACGCTAATTCATAATTCATTCATTATCCATCTCAAGTCAAGCAAGCTAGGGTTTTAGCATTCTAAGTCATCAAGATAGCTTTCTAAGGCATTCAAGGGAAGATTCTTCATCCATTGTTGCAAAATTTCAAGATCTATCATCATGGAAAGTTTCTAATTCCATTACTCCATGCTTCATTATATTATTTCTTCATTTTGGTTTAATTACCTAAAACGGGGTTTGACCAAGGCAAACCCCCATGCCCTAACATTCAAAATTTTCTCTCTTTCTTTATGTGGTTGCAGATCTAGGTACCTTGAAGACCTGGAAATCATTGAAGATTAGGTTGCAAAATTGTTGAAGTCATTTCCTTGTTGACTAGGTCAAAATTTCCACAAAAAGTCACCAACAATGTCGAAAAGTAGGGTTTCAAATCTAGACACCTGGAGGTACAAAAAGAGTAGACCAAAAGCTTTTGTTTCCACTTTCGGATTTTCAAAAAAGTAAAAGTGGACTCATACACCATTAGTGGCAAATGAGTCCCACTACACCTATTTTTTTAGAGTTTTCTACAAATCTAGATACCCATTTGTCTAAAATAGGTCATAGTGTAGTTTTCCAAATCTAGGACTAATATGCCTAGAATGGCGAATGAGTCCTAGAAGGCCAAAATTTTAGGATCACTTCCAGTCTTCATTCCAGTCTTCAAAAAATTTCCAGGTGCACACTTTCTATTTTATTTCCCTATTTTTTTCACTTGCATTCATATTCATCTTTCTAGGTCTTTTTGCATACTACATTATGTTTTTAAACATCTTGCATTTCCTTAGTTTTCATTCATTAATCAAATCTTTTATCAATTTTTAGCCTTTAGAACAATCCCCTTTGATATATTTCAATCTTATTTGCATTGAAATCTCAAGGGCTTATTCTTGAGTGAAGCATTGATCTTTTTCTCTCTCCTTTTAGGTGCAAAACCCTAGAGGTGCAAGAAGTGACAAAAAGCTTCATTTCATTTTGGTGAACTTGCATTTAAAATACCTTATTTTTTGATTTGGAGTCCATCATCATCCTAGAATTAGCTTGCATTGACTTTTCATTGCATTTTGCATTAGTTAATTTGCACTCTAGGCTTTCATATTTTTGCATTAGTGAAAGTTCATATAGGTTGCATTTTTGCATCTCAAATCATTGGAAAACATCTAAAAAATATATTTCCATTTAGTATTCAGGTCATACAACATAAAAAGCATAAAAAACAATTGAAAATTTTAGAAAATTTTGGAAAAATCCCTACTAGGACTCATTCACCACCTTGGGCGAATTAGTCCCTTTGCATCCCTGAAATTTCCTTTTACAATGTTGAAAACCCTATTTTTGCACTTCTGTTTGCTGCCAATAACTATCTGTATCAGTTGGTTAAGTTCCTGTTACATGCATTTCATTAAATCTAGCTTAATTTAGCTCATTTCATGCATTGCTTAATTTTAAATTTTGCATTCTCACATTATTGCATAGCATAATCAGTCAATTATCATATTGCATCCCATTTTAGGTTTTACATTGCATTTTGTGTACATGCATAAATTTTCATTTAAAAATGTTAGTATCTATCCTTTCCAATTTTGCAATGAAAATTTTAGTTAATAAGCACGCTAGTCATTCATTCAATGCATTCCCTACTTATGATAGTCTCTTAGCAAAAGAGAATGAAAATGTTAATGGTTTCCTTCAACATACATCCCATACTATCTCTCCTAATTGTGAGGATGATGTGATAGAAGAGAATACAAACATAGATACTCATGATGATTATAATTTTTCTTCTCTCGATACCTCTCCTTTTAGTGATGAAGGTATCTTGGTGAAATAAGGTACAATCATTGAGAATCGGGAAGATCTTGCTTGTCCTTTTCCTCATCCCCTTTAGGAAGATATTATAGCACAAGAGAATGATATTATAAATGATGAGGATGATAGATTGGTCTTAGATAATCAAATCATTAAAGTCTATAACAACCCTCTTTATGACCCTTCCACTACTTATCCTTTTTGGAAGATATTAGGGAACAAAGGAATGAACTCATAAATGATCATGATAATCATACTTTTTCTTCTCCTAGTATCTCTCATAGCTATGAAGATGATACTTTGATGTTGGAAAACATAATTAATGAAAATTGTGAGAATATTAGTTGTCCCCCTTCACCTAGGGAAATCCTTATTGAGCAAGACAATTCAACCATTGATGATCCCCCTACTTGTGATGAAGTCAATATTGAAGAACCAAACATTGAATGTCATTAACATCTAGTTTGTAGTTCTCCTAGAAACTCTCCTAGTAGGGAAGGTATCATGGTGGAAGTAGACATCAACACTATCATATGCAAACCAACAATCAACCGTACTTTGAAGCATCCTGAATTACTTTATATGGTTCAAGCCTTGATGCAAATGTTAGGAGTTCATAACAAGTCACCTTCTACTCCTCAAAACAAAAAGCTTACATGTGCTATGATCAGTACCAAGCAAAACAAATATAGAAAGACAAAAGAAAATTGAAGAATCCACACAATTATTGGAAAAGGATTTGAAAACCTTTTATTTCCTTTCTACCTCCATGGGAGAATACAAGGTCATAACAAAAGAGTCTAAAAAGAGCAAAGAGAACCTGGTAATAGTAATACAAAATTCAATAGCATCCTCTTCAACCACCTTACAAGCAAAGACAACATCCAAGACAAACTTTGAGGAAATTGAACAACCACTAAATCTAATAAAAGAAACAAAATAACTTGGGAAAGGATGTGATGCTATAGAACAATGTATCCATGTCCCTATAACGCCTAAAACACAAGAATTGACTAATGATCTTGGTTATTGTCCCTCAAAACAAAAACCTTCAATCAATGTCAACACTGTCACAAATAATTCTTCCAAGACAACTTTAACCTTGGTACATCCTAAATTGATAGATATCTCACTAAATATGTATCAAGAAAAAACTTTGTTTACTTATCAACATAAATAACATTAGTTGTTTCTCCTTTCCATGTAATTGTTGTAGGATCATAGCATACTTATTATTGCAAGGAGCAACATATCATCATCCATTTCAGGCTCAACCTTGTCTTGCACTAAGTGGGGATAAGGGGTTCAGTATCCTTGTCCTCGTATTTCACTTGTTGTTGTCTCTTTTTTCTAGTCGTTAACCTTTCATGAACATATAAGAGAAAGCTTGGGATGTGGAAGGCATGCCTTAAGTTGAATCGCATGTGACATACTTATTCATGATCTAGCTCAATTCAAAAACATATGACTTTGCATAGGGCTTTGCAAGTTGGCTCTCATGTCTTCTTTCATTTATCATTGGCTAATTTAAAGCAATTGCTCATAGTATTGGTGTGTCAAACGCCTTAAAGTGGGGGCATACATAGATGACATCTTTCTGCAATTTTCATGGCATGATTTTTCTTTTTTCTTGTGATGTGTCTTCTCCTTGGCAGTGTCATTGTCTTTGATTCCTTCTAAGAGTGTACGGCCCACTGACATGGCATGATGCAAATGAGGCATCCCATGGGAAATGATCTAACACCTTGACTTTTCCTCTCTTGGATACATTAGGCACAATGCTCCCTAAGAAGAAGACCTTACATGAACAAAGACAAATCCCCTTTAACAAAATTTTTACATTCAAATATATTTACAAAGATCATTTTCATTGTGGTGCCTTATCAAACTTATTAGGAGGATAACTTTGGTATGGTTAGTATAATGGGAATCCAACACACTGGCATGAATTTCTCATTATACAGTGGGAAGCTAACACACTGCGATGACTTTCTCACTAAACCACTTCTTTGGGACAACTCACCCTGTAGGAGGACTTGATGTTCAATGGCCCTAGTGTGAGTAAATATTTGATCCACCTCATGTTTCTTTCCTTTATTTCTTTCCATTGCATGATCACGTATCTCATTTTACTGCAAATCATTCACCTTGTGTGTGTCCTTTTGCACTCGTGTTCGTTTGACCTAGGATCTTGCATCTTGGGGGCTTGACAACCTCCTTCATCTTTGTTATCCTAGATCATCCACATTGGTACAATTGGACCCCTCTTGAATGTCTACTTTAGTGTGAGTTTGAAGCAATTTCATCCTCTCACTAAAGTGGGGGCTAAATGTAGTGTAGAACAAAGTGCTCGTTGCTTGATATGAGGATAATTAATGATAAATTGGACTTAATTTCGCCTTGATCTAGTGTTGTGAGGCATTTTACACATCCACATTAGGTCTTGGGCCCATTTTAAGCTAAAATTAACTTAACTTTTCCCTAATTCAATGTTGAAAAATGTGTTTAATTGCATTTTCACATTATTCTAGAAGGCTTGTAAATTAAGCCTAATTTTAATCTAGTGTTTTAATGTGTTTTACACGTTCACTTTAGATGTTGTGCCTTTCTAGGCTAAGTGGACCTCATTTTAATGTTGTAAGGTGTATTTAATCACATTTTCACATTGAAATTTGTGTCCCTGGCCCTAATTACTCTTTATATCATGATTAATGGGCCCCTATGACCCCATATTGTGCATCCTAAGGCTTAATTTGATCAAAGACCTAACTAGAACAACATAGAAGCCTAATTTCTTCATTCCTAGACATTCTAACTGGAAAAAGAGCCCATGTGGGACCCATTTTCCATTAGGGGTGAATGAGTCCCATCCAGGTGGGATCCATTCTCCCAAGGATGGTGCTTGACTCCCATTTGAGTTGTTTCAAGGGTTTGAGTGGAAAAATTAGGTTTTAAGTTTAATTTTCATCAATGTCGGCCTTGGGGATCAAATTAACGAGAATTTTAGGTGGATTTCCTATATAAACAAGCTTCTAAACCCTAATTCATAATTCATTCATTGTCTATTCATTATCCATTCATCATTCATTATCCATCTCAAGTCAAGCAAGCTACGGTTTTAGCATTCTAAGTCATCAAGATAGATTTCTAAGGCATTCAAGGGAAGATTCTTCATCCATTGTTGCAAAAATTCAATATCTATCATCATGGAAATTTTATAATTCCATTATTTCATGCTTCATTATATTATTTCTTCATTTTTGTTTAATTATATAAAAAGGGGTTTGACCAAGGCAAACCCCCATGCCATAGCATTCAACATTTTTCTCTCTTTCTTTGTGTGGCTACAAATCTAGGTACCTTGAAGACTTGGAATGCAAACTTGTTGGAATAATTTCCTTATTTACTGGGTCAAAGTATCCACAAAAAGTCACCAAGAGTGTTGAAAATCAGGGTTTCGGATCCGGACACCTAAAGGTACAGAAAGAGCAGACTGAGAGCTTTCATTTCCACTTTCAAGTTTTCAAAAAAGTTCAAAGTGGACTCATACGCCATTAGTTACGAATGATTCCCACTACACCTATTTTTCAAAGTTTTCTTTAGATCTAGATACCCATTTGTCTAAAATGGGCCATGGTGTAGTTTTCCAGATCTGGGACTAATTCGCCCAAAATGGCGAATGAGTCCCAATAGGCCAAAATTTCAAGATCAATAGAACTTCCATTCTTCATTCTAGTCTTCAACACATTTCCAAGTGCACACTTTCTATTTTATTTCCCTGTCCTGTTTGACTTACATTTATATTCATCTTTCTAAGTCTTTTTGCATACTACACTATGTTTTCAAACATCTTGCATTTCCTTAGTTTTCATTCATTAGTCAATATCTTTTATCAGTTTTCAACATTTAGGACATTCTCTTTAGACATATTTCAATCATATTTGCATTAGTCTTGAGTGAGTCATCACGATTTTTGGTATACCTCTCTCCTTTTAGGTGCAAAACCCTAGAAGTGTAACAGAGACTCCACATTGCCAAAAATCCTTGGTTCATATAGAAGAGGAAGAAATTATGCCTTTGTACAATATAAGACATTATTTTATATTTTTTCATAAATCCAAATGCTTTTCCTTAAATACAAATTTAAATGTAAACCATAAACCATTACAACTATCTTGAAATGCAATATACACATTTAATTGAGGCATATATTAAGGAATATACACATTTGCATGTATTAATTTCTCATAATTTCTGTATATCAAAAAATATACTAAGTCTAACAAATATTACAAGAGTCATGGAAGAACATCTTGAAAATCCTCCCATTTCTCAATACTTGTAGCAATACATGTAGGGAAATAATCCTCCCATTTGCAGCCCAAATCATGAAATATATTGTACAAGAAGAAACAAAAGGATTTGTTGCCCAGTTTCTTTTCTCCAATCCACCTCAGGTGGCCCAGTTATTTTCATTCCAAAATGCTTCAAAACATGTACATCCCCTACTCCCTTGGAAACACATGGGTAGTAACCTCTCCGTGGTTGTGTACTCTCACTAGAATTTGGTCTACAAAAAACCTGCAAAAGCCTAACAATTTTAGACATGGAATCACATAAAAATCATTAAAATACCAATAACTAAATAATGTCATACATACACCTTCTGACGATATCTATTATCACCTTCATGCATGTTATAAGTAGATTTATTGAAGGTTCCACAATGGTGATGTGGCCCATCTTTCACTACTTTCTCATCTCTCGATGATTCTACATATAAATTTTAAATATATCATTGACATAATTAACATAAAACATGTAGCATATAAGAAGCTGAGAATTCTAAAAAATGGAAAAGAAAGGGAAGATTGAGAACCAAAAAATGCACCAGCAACCAATGTTTCTCATACCACTGAACACTTGCACTAGCAACCAATGTTCTTCTTTTCTTAAGTTGAAAATCTTAAGTATAACCTACAATCACAAATGCATCAATGATAGTCCTAAATTCATATGACATCAAACACCAATAGAGAATACCAACTTAAAGGTAGTCAATAGAGAGCAACATATAATTATCATTTTCCAAATTAATAATAATACAATTTTGCAAACCCTTCTACAATCAAAATTAAATGCTTGAAAGAAAGTAGCGATCAATAACATGACTTTACAAATTCAATGTACATACAAATCAATCTAGGGAACCAGCCGAGTCTTCTCTACTCTTTATTGTGTCAAGTATTGCCTCGTGGTAAGACTCATACACTTTCCACAAGTTCTTGTTCATAGGATTTCCCTTATATTTGATCAAATGTACAATGGTTGTGATGATAAGGTTTGAGTAGTGAAGAATCTTTTGATGCATGTCGAAGTCCTCAAACAACCAAACTGCAAGATTCTTAACTGGGTACCTTCTAAGCCATGTGCTAGTAACAACCACTAAACTTGTAGGATATTCTATGTTTTCTCCATCTATAACTGGGGCCTCCAATTTATTTTTGGCCTCGATACAATGACACAAGTAATAATTTGTACCCTCTTCATTTTCTTCATCTACAATCACTACAAAAAATGCCTTGCATTGATATGTTAATCTTGTTAGATGTACTTAATGAACATCAAAGTAAAACCTGAAAGCAAGATATATTACTTGGTTCTAGTAGGTCTGATACATGATCAAAGTCAATGGATGATTGCATCTTCGTGATTTGTAGAGTCGTCGGGAGCTGATAAGTGTCAAGTGGGGTTAGACTTCTTACATACCATCCATCAACCCACTTTGTTGACTCACAATCATTCCATGCTTCAAGTGTACATGCAGAAAAAAGCATGCCATCTTCTACATATGGATAGTCCATGTACCTGCATTGGAGCTTCTAAAAGAGTGTAGCTCACTCGATCCTATTAGTGTACAAAAATTCTCATATTTTGCAATGTTAGTATCATCTACTAAATGAAAAAATATATGAACTAAAGAATTACCTTCCCTACCTAGACCCATTGCATGATTGCACCACTCGACAATTGATCTTGCATCTGTCAAATTTACACTTTCTTTTTACTTTAACTCTTCTCGTGCTAAGGCTCTTTTGATGCATGCACCTGCTCCATCATGCCCCCCCTTTCAATGTCTGACCTCTGAGAAGTTCCACATATGGGGAACACCACTGATCCTATGCATCCTGCTCAACTAGTAAAACATTCAAGTTCTTGAATTGTGATGTACAGTTATTTGACCATATGATATGTTGACTAAATGATATGCCCCTGCTAGCCAGATCAGCATAGAACATCTAAAGCTTGCAACCTTGCATAAATTTTTTAGAATGTGTGTGATCATCATTGATGTAAAAGTGATACTCCCTCAATACTTTCATGTTATCCTCTATACTATCATATGCATGAATGAATGCTATATGCACAAATATAGCAACATGTGTGGAGTTGTATTGTGATTGCACCTCGTTTTGTGGCTATAGTGTGTAGTTATCCATGAATTCAAAAAATGAAATGATGCTATGAAGTAGAAACATGTCCTTGCATAACTTGAACTATGAGTCTAACCAACGAGCTCTATGTGTATTCCTTGCATACTCATAGACCACCTAATCACAGAAAATGCCCATAAACCCATACATTGGAATCTTATCACTGACCAATTCACAGTTCTTTGCTTCTTTCCAATCTTTTAGACTATAGGCCACTGTCTTGTATTTGCTAAATTCTAGAATTTTTTCTCCAATAGTGTGTGTACTAGCCATGTTTTGGAAAATTGGTGGATGTTGCATGCCATCACAATGATCACATGTGCCATCCAAACATGACTTATAAAAAATTTGGCCATCCACTCTTTCACATAAAATGAAAGATAAAGATTTCCCCGAGGATCTAGGTAGATAACTTATGTTACATTCCTTCAAAACATTGTTAGCATGCATATCTACACATATACATCGATAAACATCATAATGGTTAGAAAACTCAATATGTACTCTACAACAACATGTGTGATTTATTTTGACATAAAAAGGCTTTAGCATTTCAAAATACCTTTGAAAATCTCTTTGGTTGGGAGAGGTATTTGTGTTATCCTTCCAATAATCTACTATTATAGATCTCCAGGCTTGAGCAATTATTTTATGTTTCCATGGCACTCTACCCGAGAATGCCCATAACTCATTGCTATTTAGATCATCCACTCTTTAACGCCTTCCTTTGTCTCTCATTAGAGATGATCTACTTATTTTCAAAGACTTACTTGTCTTTGTAAGGTTCACCTTGTTCCTTGTTTGACTGATTAACAATGTTGTTGTCATCACACGTCATGTGGCACAACTATCCTTCACGCATGAGGTAGAACCCACGCTCTCGTATGCACTGATCAAGTTATTTACAATGGAATTTTCACTTGAGTCATTCAAAACACTTAGCCCAAGATCCTTCATGGTGGGCCTAAATTTGAGTTGCCTCATCATTTCAACAAATAGTTGGCATCTTGCACCCTCACTTAGCTTCACAAAAAATAAACTCCATATCCTCCGTGCATATCTTTGACATGAATGTTTTCAAATCTTATTAGGCATACATTTCAAAACATTGGAATAAATATCAATAAAAAAATATAGGTTTTCTATGCAAAACTCTATGAGGAGTTCTCACATGTAAATTTGTGTCAACATTTGGAATGTCAACAACATCAGGGATAGATCATGTACCTTCAATCGGAGTGCCTTCAAATAGAGATGTGTTTGTTGGCATACCTTGAGATTGACATGTAAATGATGTTTTACCTCCAACTTGAGATGTCATTTGTGGAGTGCCTTCAAATAGAGATGTGTTTGCTGATGTACTTTCAAAATGCAATGTTGTTGATGGTGTGTCTTCAATTGGAGATGTGATTTCTGATGTACTTAGAAAACCACATGTTTTTGCTAGTGTGTCTTCAACTGGAGATGTGCATTGATCTTCACCTATGGTTGATGATATGCCCCCAACTTTGGGATCCATTTGTGTCCTTCCACCAAGTTTTTTCATTTTTTCCCTTTGCTTTTCCAATTGGACATCTCTCTTAGATTGCACGGGAATTTATAGATGTATGGGTTGCAATTCCTTTGCTTCACGAGCTACAATTTTTTATTCTCTTCTCCTTGCATTTTTAACTACATGTTCTTCCAGTGTTAGATCCTTTGGTCATTTCTTTGGCATGACATTGAATGCTACATGTTCACAAACACACATAGAAAAAAAGTAAGTAATGCATTTTTTCAAACATATCCATACCGCTAATTGCATTGCATTTTATGAAACACACCAAGCATTTTATGAAACATATTGATATTGCTGATTACATTGCATTGCATATCTTTAAAACTCAAAGCATTACTTTACATTGCATAACCAATGTGACTTATCAAACATTGTTGTCCCCAACCTAGGGTTTATAGCGAGCTTCAAAAAACCCATAACTTTTGATGCATGTGGTGAAAATATATGAAACTTGGTACTAATTTTTTGTATGCCTATATGAATGTACTGACAAAAGGAGGGTTGCTAAATCATCATTTTGTGTGATTTATTTAGGATAGTTTGTTTCTTTTTGAAACTATAATGTGTAAAACCTATTACTTTGAGGGATTTTCCCAAAAATTGCTTCATGTAAGCGTTGATCAATGTTAAGACTTGGGTTTGAGGGGAGTATTTGGAGTGTGGACAAGTGCTTAGGAGCAAAAAAGTGTCAAACCCAGGGTATAAGTTTCTGCCACATTTGGAAACTACAGAATCTTATGTTTATTGTTGTCAAAACCACATTGTGATTGTCAACCAAGCCATGAAGAACATGAATTCAAAGAAGGGTTTTTTTATGCTATATCTTGGAATTATTCACTATCTCTTTGGCAATGAGGCAACTTAGAAAGACAATAAGCATTTTCAATTGCACAAAATTTTCCCTTTTTTATTTCTTAGAAACCTAAATGGTATAAATGAATGGAAACTTGCATTTACAACTATGTCAAGTCACTTGAATTTATCTAAGCACATGATGAAGGTGATTTTTTTATGGAACAATAAAATTAATGGAAACTTGCATTAAAATTGATGAAAGCTCTTAGGTTTTCCAAATTAGTTGAAAATAAAAGTTTTCCCAAAACCATCACTAATAATGAATTTGAATCTATTATTTCATGTTTTTCATTTTATATCTTCAAGCTCCTAAAAAATAAACTTTTACATGCAACATCCATCTAATTTAATGTTGAATTCTATTTGTAACACTGAAGATTAATAAAATCATCAAATGAATGGTCTATAAATTGTCAAAACAAAATAAAAAGACTCAATATAAACATCTACCTAAAAGGAAATAGAGTGAATTCCACTAGCCATGCTAGAAATGGACTACTATAAGCAATGCAAGTAGAATTCATAAGGAAATTTGTGTTAAGTTGATGTCATCTATATAATTTTAAACATGAATTCATCTAAATTATGTCATGTTTTTCATTTTCTTCTTCAAACTCATAAAAATTAAATTTTTTTATACAACTCCCATCTAATTCAATGTTGAATTCTATGACCAATTGTTATGATTAATCATTAATGGAATTTAGTTTATATTGTCAAAAAAAAACAAATATACTAAATATAAACATTTCAATATTACCAAAATCAATATATTACTCGAGATAATGTAAAATGATGTAGAAACTTCAAAATGTCTTCTTCTACATTGTCTAGCATGCAAATTGGTGGTAAAAAGGTGATGGATCAAGCATAGATTGGTACAACAGGGAGTCAACTACATAAAAAAGACATTTCTGAGTTGGATAAAGCGCTAAGCCAGACAAATACCAAAGCATGTGGGCCTAAATCATGGGGTCAACCCCTATTTTACCATTTCAAGGTAAAACACATTTGGTGCTTTCCAAATTTGGAAAGCGCCAAATTTGGCGCTCTCCAAGCACGCAAAATTTGGTGAGCGCCAAATTTGTCAAGCACCAAATTTTTCGCACGCCAAATTTGGCGAGCACCAAATGTGTTGCTTTGAAATGTTCACCTTGCATAGAGAGGAAGGGATTGAGACTTGAGATAGAGAGAGAGTGGATAGGAGTGAGAGAGATTAGTCTAGGTAGCATGGTAGGGATTGAGACCTAAGAGCAATAGAGACTTGAGAGGGATAGAGAGTTATCCAATTAGGGTGGGGGGAAATATATGACAAGGGGAGAAGAACACATTTGGTGCTTGCCAAATTTGGAAAGCGCCAAATTTGGCGCTCTCCAAGCACGCAAAATTTGGTGAGCGCCAAATTTGTCAAGCACCAAATTTTTTGCACGCCAAATTTGGTGAGCACCAAATGTGTTGCTTTGAAATGTTCACCTTGCATAGAGAGGAAGGGATTGAGACTTGAGATAGAGAGAGAGTGGATAGGAGTGAGAGAGATTAGTCTAGGTAGCATGGTAGGGATTGAGACCTAAGAGCAATAGAGACTTGAGAGGGATAGAGAGTTATCCAATTAGGGTGGGGGGAAATATATGACAAGGGGAGAAGGATTGGGAGGGATGAGACCTGAGAGATACAAAAAGACCAAAGGGGGAGAGAGAGAGAGAGAGGGAGTGTGGGAGAGGGGGTTGAAGTGAAATATGTTTGTCTATGTAGGGTGGGAGGTACGTGACACCTGACAGAGACGGAGTGTGAGAGAGGGGATTGGAGTGAGATAGATTAGTTTAGGTACCATGGGAGGGAGTGAGACCTAAGAGAGAGAGAATTGAGAGGAAGAGAGACTTATTCAATTAGGGTGGGGAGGAATACCTAGGAGAGGGAGTGGGATAGAGAGGGAGTGGGAGCTATATGGATGGGAGACCTAAACCCTTAAAACCAAACCCTTAAACCCTCGACCCTCAACCCTCTACCATCTACCCTCAACCCTTAAACCATAAACCCTCAACCCTTAATCCCTCAACCCTTAAACCCTAAACCCTCTACCCACTACCCTCAACTCTCTACCCTATACCCTCTACCCTTAATCCTCAACCCTTAAACTATAATCACTAAACCCTAAACCCTCTACTTTCTACCCTCAACCCTCAACCCTTAAACCTTAAACCCTAAACCCTAAACCCTTTACCCTCTACCCTTAACCCTTAAACCCTAAACCCAAAACCCTTAAACCCTCTACCATCTACCCTCAACCCTCTCTCTCTCTCTACCCTCAATGCTCTACCCTCTACCCTCTACCCTCTAACCTCAACCCCTACCTTCAACTCTCAAACCTTAACCCTTAAAACATAAACCCTAAACCCTAAACCCTTAAACCCTCTACCTTTAAACTGTAAACCCTAAATCCTAAACCCTAAATCCTTAAACCCTAAACCCTCTACCCTCTACCCTCAACCCTTAACCCTTAACCCTTAAACCCTCTACCCTTAACCCTCAAACCCTAAACCCTAAACCCTTAAATCATCTACCACCTACCCTCAACCTTCTACCCTCTCTCTCTCTCTACTCTCTACCCTCTACCCTCAACCCTCAACCCTCTACCCTCTACCCTCTAACCTCAACCCTTAAACCCTTCAACCATCAACACTTAACCCTTAAACCCTCCACCATCTACCCTAAACCCTTAAACCCTCTACCCTTAAACCCTAAACCCTAAACCCTTAAACCTTTTACCCTCTACCCATAACCCTAAACCCTAAACCCTTAAACCCTCTACGATCTACCATTAACCCTCAACCCTCTACCCTCTACCCATAATCCCTCAACCCTTTACCCTCAACCCTTAAACCCTTAGACCCTCAACCCTAAACCCTTAAACCATAAACCCTCAACCCTTAACCTTGTACCCTCTACCCTCAACTCTAAACCCTCAACCCCCCCTCTCTCTCTCATTCAGTTAGGGTGGGGGGAAGACCTGAGAGAGGGAGTGGGAGATAGAGGGATGGGATACCTAAACCCTCAATCCTAAACCCTTAAAACCAAACCCTTAAACCCTCTACCCTCTACCCTTAGCACAATACCCTCTACCCTCAACCCAATACCCTCTACCCTCAACCATAAACCCAATACCCCCACTCTCTCTCTCATCCATACACCCTCTACCCTTAACCCTTAATCCCTAAACCCTAAACCCTAAACCCTCTACCCTCTAACCTCAACCCTCAATCCTTAAACCGTCAACCCTCAACACTCTACACTCTACCCTTAACCCTTAAACCCTATACCCTAAACCCTTAAACCCTTTTAAAGCCAACTAAACTCTCTACCATAATCCCTCAACCCTTAATCCCTCTACCCTCAACCCTCAACCCTCAACCCTTAACCCTTAGACCCTAAAACCATCTCTCTCTCCCTCTCTCTCTCTCTCTCTCTCTCCTCTCTCTCTCTCTCTCTCTCCTCTCTCTTCTCTCTCTCTCTCTCTCTCCACCTTTAACCCTCAACCTCAACCCCTCTCTCTCTCTCAACCCTACACCCTCTACCCTTAACCCTTAATCCCTAAACCATAAACCCTAAACCCTCTACCCTCTACCCTTAACCCGTAAACCCTAAACCCTTAAACCCTTTACCCTTAAACTATAAACCCTCTACCCTAAACCCTAAACCCTCAACCCTTAAACTATAAACCCTCAACCCTTTAACTATAAACCCTCAAACATAAACCCCCAGATCTCTACCCTAATCCCTCAACCATAAACCCTTAATCCCTCAACCCTTAAAGCCTCAATCCTCTACCCTCTACCCTCTACCCTCAACCCTCAACCCTCAACCCTCAACCCTCAACCCTCAACCCTCAACCCTCAACCCTCAAACCTTGAACCCTAAACCCTAAAACCCAAACCCTCTAACCTTAACCCTTCAACCCTAAACCCTTAAACCCTCTCTACTCCATAACCCTACCTCAAATCCTTAAACCCCCCTCTTCTCTCTTCTAGTCTCTCCCTTCCTACCCTTTCTCCCATTCCCCTCAAGTCTCTCTCTCACTCACTCACTCCCTCTATTTTCGTCCCCTCTACCCTTAACCCTCTACCCTCTACCTCTACCCTCTACCCTCTACCCTCTACCTCTACCCTAAACACTCTCCCTCTCTCTCTACCCTAAACCATCAACCCTATAGGTCCTCAACCCTATTCCCTCAATTACCAACCCTCTAACCTAAAAAATGGATCGTCAACCCTCATCTATCTCTGTCTCGCCCTCCTCTTCTCTCCTTCTCTCTATCTCACTTCTCCCTCCATCTCTCCCTCCATCCATTACTCCCTCTCTACCCTAATCCCTCAACCCTTAAACCCTTAAACACTCAACCCTAAACCTTAAACCCTAAACCCTCTACCCTTAATCCCTAAACCCTTAAACCCTCTACCCTCTACCCTCTACCCTCTACCCTCACCCAATACCCTCTACCCTCAAACCTGGTCCCTCAACCCTATACCCTCAACCCTTAAACAATCAACACTAAACACTCAATCCTAAACCCCCAACCCTCTTTCTCTCTCTCAAGTCTCTCCCTCCTACCTTAAAGAGAGGGAGAAAGAGAGAGGGAGGGAGGGGTAGAGAGAGGGAGTGGAAATAGAGGGATGGAAGAGAGAGAGAGGGAGTGAGAGAGAGAGATGGATTGGGAGAGAGTTAGATGGAGTCAATGAGAGAGAGTGAGAGAGAGACTTGAGAGAGGGAGAGGGGGTAGGAGAGAGAGAATTGAGAGAGAGAGGGAGGGAGAGGGGGTGGGAGGGAGAGACCTAAGAGAGAGGGAGAGAGGGTAGGATGGATATACCTAAGAGAAATGGATTGGGAGAGAGAGGGATAGGGAGGGGGTGGGAAGGAGATACCTAAGAGAGAGGGAGAGACAGAGACAAAGAGAGATAGAGGGAGTGGGAGAGAGAGGGAGTGGGGGAGGGAGAGAGAGAGAGAGAGAGAGAGAGAGAGAGAGAGAGAGAGAGAGAGAGAGGAGAGAGAGAGAGAGAGAGAGAGAGAGAGAGAGAGAGAGAGAGAGAGGAGGGAGAGACTAGAGAGAGGGAGGGAAGAGGGGGTGGGAGGGAGAAACCCAAGAGAGAGAAAGGGAGAGGGGTGGAGGAGAGGGAGAGAGGGTGGGAGGGAGAGGGGTGGGAAGGAGATCTTGAGAGTAGGAGATAGGGAGTGGGAGATAGAGGGATGGGAGAGATACAAGGAGGAGAGAGAGAGAGAGACTTGAGAGAGGGAGAGGATGTGGGAAGGAGAGGGAGTTCCCAAGATAGAGGGATGCGAGAGTTAGAGGGAGTGAGAGAGAGAGAGAGGGGTTGGGGGAGATACCGAGAGAGAGGGAGAGAGAGAGATAGTGATGGAGTGGGAGATACCTAAGAGAGAGGGCATCAAAGAGAGATATATGGAGTGAGTGAGAGAGATAGAGAGAGACCTGAGAGAGGGAGAGGGGGTAGGAGGGAGAAACTTGAGAGAGAGAGGGTGAGAGAGAGGGGGTGGGAGGGAGATACCTGAGAGAGAGTGGAAGAGAGAGGGACTACAGAGATAGGGAGAGGTGGTGGCAGGGAGATACTTGAGAGAGAGGGAGAGGGAGAGGGAGAAAGATAGAGGGAGTGAGAAAGGGAATGGGAGAGAGATAGATGGAGTGATTATGAGAGGGAGAGGGGGTAGGAGGGGGAGAATTGAGAAAGAGAGAGAAGGAGAGGGGGTAGGAGGGAGATACTTGAGAGAGAGAGGAGAGGGGGTGGGTGGGAGAGACCTGAGAGAGAGGGACAAAGAAAAAGTGGGGAGAGAGAGGGAGAGAGGGAGAGGGGTTCGAAGGGAGAGACATGAGAGAGCGATTCTTGAGAGAGGGAGAGGGGATAGGAGGGAGAGGGAGTGGGAGGGAGAGACCTGAGAGAGAGGGAGAGAGAGTGGGAGAGAGATAGAGGGAGTGAGTGAGAGACCTAAGAGAGGGAGAGGGGTTAGGAGGCAGAGACTTGAAAGAGTGACAGAGAGAGAAAGATAATGACCTAAGAGAGGGAGATGGAGTGAGAGAAAAAAATACCAGAGGGGAGAGAGAGAGAGGGAGAGTTAGAAAGGGGGTTGGAGTGAGATAGATTTATCTAGGTAGGGTGGGAGGGAACGAGACCTAAGAGAGGGGAATGGAGTGAGAGAGTAGTCTAGGTAGTGTGGGAGGGAGTGAGACCTAAGAGAGAGAGAGACTTCAGAGGGATATAGAGTTATCTAGTTAGGGTAACAAGGTATAGAGCATATGAAAGGTAAAACCTCAACTATCCATCTACGATCATAAACCACATACTCTCAGCATTATCAGAGTGGTCAACCAAAGAGAGGGGAAAGTTATATTTTATTCAAAGCAGGTCATTTAGCGTGCGCAAAATTTGGCGCTCGCCAAATGACCTGCTTTGGATGAATGAATTAACAGGATTTTCCAAATTTCCTCATATTTTTGTCTATGCTCCCCATCATGTTTGCACGTCTTTCAATGCAAGTTTATTAAAAAACATGATATTGTTAACCTCTCTCTTAGCTATCTAAATATATATATATATATATATATTCAGTCAAGGTATTGATCCATAGCTTCTATTGTAAATGCCTCTATTTTTTTGTCAAAAATCAACATGTGCTAGTTTTAGAATAGATTTTTACTCATTCATTCAAATGTGAAACAAATTACATTTTTTGAAACTAGACTCCATTATACACATGATGAAAAAAAATCAATTAAAATTAAAATTCAAAAAACTTAGGGGGGAGCACACTCAAATTTTAGCTTTTCAGGATGTGTCCACTTTCAAAATTCATAAAATATTATATATTCATTAAAAAAATTATCTAAAAGAATGAGGATAAACTACATGGTGTTAGCTAATTTCTTACCATTTGAATTTTTGAAATTCTAAAAAAAGGTTAATCAAAAAGGGCGGAACGCTTAGGTGCTATGCTATTTTTTTTATAAAAAAGGACCTATTTTAAACCCCCCCTTTTTGAGACCCTTATTCTTCATTAATTTTGAAAATAATTAGTATCTTAGAAACTAGACTTGGAGTACTTCAATTTTTGTTCTTGTTGTATCTTGAAATTTTGAGCGTAACTATCTTCATTTTCTCGTGCAAATCAGATTTTCCTGATTTCAAAAAAAAAAAAAGTGGCATCTTAAGAGCCAAAATTGTGTCACAAATCCATGCACTTACCCTAATGTGATATGTCATTTCATATTGGAACACATTATTGCTTGCTTTGTACTTCCTTCAACATTGGTTTTAGACAATGGGACACCATTTAAGAATAATGACACAAAAAAGCTCCTAGAAACATTTAACATCTAACATCACTTTTCAACACCTTACTACCCGCAATTTAATGGCCAAGCCGAATCAACTAATAAAACCCTGGAGAAAATCCTAAGGAAGACCATAAACAAAAACAATAAGGATTGGCACACATAGTTGACGTATGAATTATGGGCTTATCGTAATAGTATCAAAAATTCCACCAGTACAACTCCTTATAACCTTGTCTATGGTACCAATGCAATAATGCCCTTGGAGTTAGAAATCCCTATGTTAAGGATTGCTCTTCATGGACTTATTGATGAAAACACATATAAAGAACAATGATTGCATCATTTTGAGATGATTGATGAACAACGCATTAATGCTCTTGAACATTTCCAAGCTTATGCTAGAAAATTGCAGCGTAGTTATTGCGATCATGTCATCCCTAGTGTATTTAACAAAGGTGATTTGGTGTTATTCAAAAATCAACGTAATGTTAATGCCGACCCAACTAAAAAAGGAAAAGTCAGTCCTAATTGGCTAGGATCTTATATAATTAATGAAAGTTATGGTCTTGGTGCATAGACGTTAACAAAATTGGATGACACGCCTTTTAAAGAACCTATAAATGTTTTGCATCTGTGTCGATACTATGTCTAACATTCTTGAATAGTGTGAATGATAAAGAAGTGGTGTTAGAATTAGTAGACGCAGTTTTATGTGCTCTCACATTCCTTCATTCTTGACAAAAAATATTTGTGTGTCTTGATTACTAAAGTAATTATTTAAATTAAATTTTAGGTGCTTACTTTAGGTTTCATGCTATTCAAGATAATCTTGTATGTTGTGTTAGATTAGATCCCTATGTGCATTTAATCCGCTAGATGACCCCTCTCTGCCTATAGTCTAGCTACCTCTGACTGAAGTCTCTCAACCTCTGCTAGGGCTTGAGATGACTAAACATCTTGAGAAGCCTCAGCTCAATGGGTGCACCTCTTGACACTCATATATTGATCACAATCTAAAATATGGAAAGAATAGCTCTGGATCCCACTCCATGATGGGTGGGGGTACATATTTTGTATCAGCAGCCTCCTCGTAGATGAAGGGGGCACTATCTCAATAGTCACCTGACGATAGAGATCATACAAGTCTCTCATAGCTCCTACAAGATAGAAATCATAAATATAATCAATACACATCATGATATATAGACATAAAATTAAAACATAAAGCATAAGCATAAAGCATAATAGTAAATAAAATATCATCACCTAGCTCTCTAGTTGGCTGTGTAAACCCAACCTCGTCATGTGTAGGAGGAATGGAGGATGTGCTAGCCTCTCCATGATTGTAGGTGTTGGTGCCTAGTACAATTGTTGATCGTGATCTAGTCACACGAGTAGGAGCTAGCTCTCCCCACTCGTGACCCACTAGATCCTCATCCGCTGTCTCATCACCCTCACTCATCAGTTGCTTTTCCTCCTCCTTGTCCTCCTCCTCATCTATCCCATCTATGAATATGTCTACAACTCTAACTCGTATCTCAACTCTATCCTCCTCCTGGTCTATTTAATATGGGAGTGGCCTTGCATCACCTATCAACTCATCCATTGGGAACAAAATATTTAGCCATCCTACTACCCACCACCTCTCATAGGCATTTGTGGTACCGATATCATCAACATTGGAGAATGGAGGCATATCATGATCATCATCATTAGAGTCATTGTAGACAACATCATCAACAACAAATCATCTAGTATTGTCGAGCCTCCAAGCACTCCATACTAATCTCCTAAAAAAGGGTCGTGCCATGGGTGGTACCCGAACCTGTCCAAATTGTCACATTACACGATCATAGTAGAAGGGTCGTGCTATGTAATCATGTTTTCCTATCAAAAGTTTGTCCATCTATAATCTCCTCATCTGATGAGTCTCATCTAGCCATTGTGGTATGAGCTAGTAATGTCTCCATATGATCTCTTCCTCATCCAATCGGTCGAATCAAACTCTCCAAAAATGTAAATCCCCATATTACCATAGCCACCTCAATGGATAATTGAATGATACCCTAGGGCTGATGTGCACGGAAATCCTGTTGACCTCATGCATGTGATATACTCCAGGCACCAAACCTATAGCAATGTACAATGTACCATACTGTCGACCTCATGGAATGAAAATTATCCTAGATCATAATATAAGTGTGCAAGGATGCTATGCCCCTAAGCGTACATGACCCTCTGCTCTACCATCCCCTATATCATATGTACTATTCCTCCCTCTAAGTGTCCTCCCCAACCATCAAGGATGAGTACTAGTGCTACAATAAGCATCATAATCCATGCAATAAGTGGGGCCCAAAAATATAGTAACATGGCTAGATCGATCTATGGCCGCGTGATTTGATCACGAATCAGACCACCAAGACAATACTGCATATCGTATTTCATCTCCCAAAATAATTGATCCAATAGAAAACATACCCTCTCACCTCGAATCACAACTTAGAGTATGCGATGGATGTCCTCTAATGTGATCATCATCTTGCTTGTGGGGATATGAAACATGGATGTGTCTGCATCCCACCGCTCTACCAGTGCCATCAGCATAGCTTCATGGTACCTCATGGGGGGCATGAAGTATGCTCAATAAAATCTTGTCATCTGTAATATGTTGGTATCCTCTGTTGAAAGTGTCAGGGCTAGGTCTCAGAGGCGATAGATCTGTTTGCCACTAAGACATTGTCGCGAATAGGGAGGAATCTAACAAAAAAGTAAAAATATTTCCTATAAGAATTCTAACATCTTAAATCTATACATCAACAATAAAAAAAAGTGTACTAAATTTGTTCTAGTGTACTCTCATAAGGGTCCTAGACACTTTAGATCCCTTTTGGGACACTTCGCAGAGAAACGAGACACTTCGCAACAAAAAGGGACACTTCGTAACAAAAAGGGACAATTCGTGACAAAAAGGGACACTTTGCAAAAAAAGGGGACACTTTGTGAAAAAAGGGGACACTTTGTGAAAAAGGGACACTTTGCAAACTTTTTCTCCAAGGCCCTAAATCAACCTAGATATGCATACAAATCATAAAATAAATGTGTAAGGACAAAGCTAAGGCAAAAAAATCAACTCACCTAATAATGACGCTTGGCATGAGCTACCTGCTCTCGTAACGCGTCTAGTCTTAGAGGCTCATACTCTCATCGACTCGGCATCTTCAATCACTCTCACACTAAATTCAAGCTACAAGAAGGTAAAAGACAAAATAGTTAGAAGTTACCTCACTTTTTACTCTTATATATGCTAAAAATTAGGGTTTTTACTATATTAGGGTTAAAAAGTGCCTTTCATTCAAATTAACATAATGGGTGCTAGAGAGCTCCATTTTTTACACCGTTTGTTACATTGGAATTGTGATTCAACTCTCATCCTCATCAAATTTCTATCATCATGTGGTATGGTACTTGGAAATACCCTATGATATGACTTGCGTTATTCGATGCAGTTAGACTACTACCTTGATTCCACCTTCGTAAAGCAAGTAAAATCAAGGGGGTGCATACATCTACCCTCAAATTTTATTTTGTAAAGAAGTCAGATAAGAGGATTTTTAGATAACTAATGAATTTGTGTTGTAAGATGTGGTTCCTAACATTGTAGTTTTGTAGATAGTTATAATGGGGGCTTCATTCTCCCATGTTGTGAATGAACTTATATGTATATCCTTTTATGAAACCAAGTTTATTTTTTATTTCTTTAGCTTGCATATGCATGTAGAGTCATATGGGTGCTAAAGTGGGGGCTAAATGTAGTGTAGAAAATTGTATGCTCTTGAAAGCGGTGCAATTTCACACTTAATTTGGACCTATTTTGGCACCCTTGCATTAAATATCTCTTTAAGTCATCATTAATATGCCCTTGATAACCATTATTCTGGATCTCGAGGCTTATTTCTGCTAAAAACCTAACAAAATAATTAAAAACATCAAAATTTCCAAAAACCCACCCCTAAAATCAAGGGTGGGACTCATACATCACCCTGGGCATATGAGTCCCCCTAGGTGGGACACATATGCCAAAGGTGGCGTATGAGTCCCATTTGGGGATTTTTTAGGGTTTGAGCAAGAAAATCGGCTTTTTAATTTAAATTTTTGGTTGATGTCAACTTTTGAGATCTAAATAACGGTAAATTAGGTGCTAATTCCTATATAAGAAAGCTTCTAAGTCCTTATTTCATCTAAGCAAGCATTTTTAGAGCAATTTCAAGATCCAAGCATTCAAGAATCTTCAAGCATTCTTTCACAAGAGAATTCAAGTTTCAAAATCCATTAAATTTGAAGTCTTGAAGCAGCACTAATGTGTTTTTATAGGTCTTGAAGCTCACTTTCATTCAAGAACTAGCATTTTCAAGGTTGATCATAGTTTTCTATGGTGAATCATGATGGATTCTAGGTTGGGGAGATGCAACTAGCCATCAAGCCAAGCCTAATGACTTGTTTCCTAAGTGATTCCATCATACATTGTCACTCTACATTCATCCTAAGGAAGGTACAAGCATTATTAGGACTCATTTGGGTGATTGGAGAAGTCTCAAAGTGAGACATTCATCTTCATATTTCATTCATGCACCTCATTCTTGCACATTAGAATAGGGTTGCATTGCATTTCAAATCTAGTCTTAGACACACTTAAGGTTAGGGTTTACATTCCTATTTGCATCCAAGTTTCATTATTTCTATCAAGGTTTAATTACCAAACTAGGGGTTTGACTGAGACAAACCCCCCATAAGTAAATCAAGTCTATATTTTGAACTTTGTAGGTCATTTCGCATATTTGAATCTGGTAATCAATTTGGAAGAGAAGAACAAGTGTTGAAGTGTAGATCTAAACTTTGAATTCCTAAAAAGGTGAAACATGACTGATACACCATAAGTGTCATTTAAGTTCCACTATAGGTAGTTTTTCTAGATGTTTGTAGTTCTAGATACCCATTTGTTAGATTTGTGTTTCTGTATAAAAACCCAAATCTAGGACTGATTTCCCCAGCTTGGTGTATGAGTCCTAGTAGGTCAAAATTTTAGAATTTCTAGCAATTCATAGCTCATTTCAGCCTTCTTTAGGTTTCCAGGTGCACACTTCTGAGATCCCACCTCTCTATTCTAATTTTCATGCACTTTTAGGTCATTTAGTCAAGTATGGCATCATATTAGGGTTAAGCATTTTGATTTGCATTGCATTTGTCTTTCCAAGTTATAACTTGGTGGTGAACCCCACATTAGTTCATAATACACCCTTCAGATAGCCCTATTGCAAGATCTCTTTCTCCTTCACATGCTTGAGGTTGGGATCTCTAGGATCATCCTTGAATGAGAGTGTAGACGATTGTTACCCTATCTCACAAGCATAGAACCAACAATTTTCTTCCCTTTAATGTCTAAATCCTCTCACCATCTCTCAACCATTGATCTTGATTCAACATTGTTTAATCCTGATCATCCATTTCAAATCACATTTTCTATATAACAAACATCTTTCCTCACAAAAAAGGATCGAAGATTCAACATCATTTGCACAACAAAGTACTACAACAATATTCACAATCACCATTGATAGAGCTTCAACATCCCTTTGATCAACCATACATGCATCATTCTTCAAGCTTTCACACACGAACTATGGAGGCTTCATAGTGATACGAGCAACCACATCCTCATGAATATACTCCAATACAAGATGGGTAATAGTTTTTTTATTGAATTCAATTGTTTTTGATGCATTTCATTTACATGTTCTTGAATTTGGTATTCTTAATTGTGCATTTCATAAGTGTAGGAATATATCTTAGATTAGTGTTCTTGAATTATAGATGAGATTCTATTTCAATTATGTTTATCTCATCTAGATTTCTATGATTTTCCCCCTCGCATAGTAGCATCACATTACAACTTGAGAATAATTACATAGGTCAACCTTTCTATTCATTTTCATATAAGAATGTACAAATTTATTCAATTGTATTTTATAAATTTACATAATGAATAACACATTTCCATAATACAAATTTTTAGTTACATAAGTTATCAACAAAACATATGTTTGGATACTTACGCCAGTAGAAGATTATAAAGATTAGTAGTATGAGTTTGTGTGGACACCCCAAATCTCTCATAGTGTCTAAGGTATGAAGTGCACAAAGTGTAGACAATTAAAAATGACCTAGGCATGCAAGCTCTATTTTAACCACTTTCATCCTAGAATAATTATGACATTTAATTATGTCCTTGGTCCACATTCAACTATTGATTAAATAATTCATAATTATTTAATTAATTCATGTTCTTTTATTCTTCATGATTATTAAATAAATAAATAAATTTACTTATTAAATACGTCACTAATTGTCTAAGTCTTCCCTTAACTAAATAAATTTCTTAATTTATTTAATCACCCTTTTTCAGTCATTTCTTCTTGATTATTAAAAAAAAAAGTTTTATTTATTTATTTAATATGTCACTAATTGTCATAATTAAATGAATTGATTAATTTATTTAATTAATTAATCTTATCTTCTAAATTAAATAATTATCATTAATTATTTAATTGTCATAAATTAATATTCTTCTCATTTTAAATAAATAAAACTATTTAAAATGTCATCACATTCTTAACTGGAAGTTCATTTTGGTAAATAATCTTAAAATCGATTATTTGTTATTTCACAAAATCCATATTCTGAATTAATTTAATTCAAAATTGTAACTAATCTTCTAAAAATCAATTAATCGGGCAGATTCTTGATTTTCCAAATCTGATCTTCAGTTCAACTCTTATCTTCTTGATTTTTTGAATCTCACAAATTAGGCAGTCTTTATCTGCTTGATTTTTGAAAATCTTTATTTTTCTAATTAATTATCTCATTTATTCTCCACCGTCGATTCGATTCTCTTAGATGAAATCTCGATCACTCACTTAAGGATTTTACCCTAACCCTGATTAGGGATTATTAGATTTAATCTCGTCCTCTGATTTTAGGTCTCTATCGAAATTCAATCTCGCCTGTCCATTCAAAATGGCATTTTCTATAAAATGTTATTTTGTTCTCATTTTTAGATTACGCACTGACATACTTAGATATTTCATAGAGATTGTTGCATTATTGTCATATTTCATTAAGTTTTAATCATATTGTCATAGGCTTAGTCATTTTAGAAGAAAATCCTTCAAAGCTTGTGTAGGACATTCGATCTTAGGGCAACACAAATCAGCAAGTTAGAAGGTGTAATGGAGATCAACCATGGAGAATGAAAACATTGGGTGAGATTGTTCCATTTTATATATTTCCATTTATTGTTCCTTTGCACTTCATTATTTCTTTGGGTTTATGCTTTCAATTCATTTGATAAACAAACTTAAAAATAACCCATAGTTACACTGGTGAACCCGACGTTTTGTAGAAAAATTTGTGTTTTTTTCTTTGTTTTCGCTGTTTTGCATGTTACATCCAAGAATTCATACAAAATCCTGCAACTTTTATTGAGCACAGAAAAATGGGTGCATGAAATCCTTAAAAATGATTATCTGGGATTTTTAGACCCTGTTCTCAGCTTTCTGAAACTTCAAACGGTTTAAAATTTTGTTAAGATTTGAGAAAGTTATGGCTGTTTTAGTATTTGTTGTTTTTTTAATCTAGCTTTTAAAACCCACGTTTTCTTTTGCCTATAACGTTTTTCTTGTGAAAAATCTTGGAAAATACTTTTTGGGTTTTGAAGGTTTGATTTTCAGCTTTCCATGGATTCAAACGATTTAAAATTTTGTTAAGTTTTGAGAAAGTTATAGCTATTTTAATTTGCTGCTATCATTGAATTTTTTTTGGTTACTAATCTTTGTTGGCAGCATGTGGCGTTGGAGTTTTTCGTGGGTCAAAAACATATATTCAAACTACTAACATGTGGTTTTGTAGCTAAGTTTTTCAAAGATTTATCTCTCAAACCACTTGTTTGCATTTTTTAATTTAGGAACATTTCCTTTGGTGCTCTAAAATGAATTTTGTTTGCAAGTGTTTGATTGTGTTTGAACAAATGGTAGGTGATTATGCTCTCACCTTGTGAAAACTCGGTGATAAGAAAACTATGCCCATTTTATCTGTTATATACCCTCACAATTTGGTAATCGAAGTATCCTCTCCCCTTGTGCACTTGTGTGATCCTGGGTGTAAGAGAAACGGTTACTAACTCTAGAACTTGGGTCTGTTCTGGTGGGAAAAAGTACTCACCCCAGGACGACTCAGACCACTAGCACCCTGAACCTAAGGGACTTCCAACCGGTATATAAAAGTGGATTCTTGGGGAAAACCCAAGAATCACGCATATAGTTCCGACAAGATGGATCTGAAAGGGGACTCTCGTCGCATGGATCATGCCTTATGAATGGAATACTCGTATTAAACACTTTTTGTTTTAGAGTCCAACTTTTTTTAGCCGTTGCTTGATATAGTGGAGGGTACAGTATCATGCCTGAAGACACTCACTACTGATCCCCTTGAGTAGAGATAGCAATTCTTGGGAAGTCACTACCCAAGAATTTGAATTTGGTGTGCTTGAATGACGTTAATGAGCCGTCGAGGGGAGCCAATGCCACCAAAATTCTAAGCTATCCGCTCTTGAGAAGGAGAGGTGTTCCACACCAATTTGGAGTATATCGATGGGCTATATCAAGTATACAAACCCTTGGCCTATTGGCCTTTTAGGATTGTACTTGTCTCATGTGTGCTTGCTTATAGTCAAAATATCGTGTTTGCAAGTGTTTTCTGGATACTGAAACAAACCAAACAATGGTCAAACATCTAGAAACAACCAAGTCAAACTTCAAGAATTCAATCAAAACTGATCTAAATAGTTTGTTTGCAACGCATCTACTTTCCTATGCAATGCATCTGACATGTCGAGTCGTATTTTCCATTTATAACACCGCATTCAATCTATCACGTCACATGTGCCATTTGAAAAGTCGCATCTGACTTGTCGCATCACATTTACAATTTAAAAAGCTGCATCTGACATATCGAGTCGCATTTTCCATTTGTAACACTGCATTTGTCTGTCCAACAACACATTAGCTTTCTGTAAAGCCGCATATGCAAAACTAAACTGCATTTGATTGTACAAACACCGCATCTATATGTGTCACAACGCATCTGAGTCTCACAGAACTACATTTGTCACATCCTACCGCATTTGTTAGTTCCAGAGCCGCATCTACATTCCTGACATGCAATTGATCCTTGAAATGATGCATCTGCACACTACAACACATTTGCCACTTGAAACGACACATTTGATTAACTGAAATTTAAACTATCATAGACAAGAATTTGAATCCAAACTTTTTTTGTCAAATATATTTTTCAAACATCTTTGTCAGAAACCAAAACTGAAATATTGTCCATCATAGTCCTCATTTGGCATCTAGACTTGGCATTGGTCATTTTCCTTGGTCAACATTTTCATATTTAGTCTTCATTGTCACCTTAGCATTTGGTTTCCTTTCTTGACAAGTTTATCACCTTGCAAGTTTATCACCTTGCATTAGTCAATTCCCTTAGACAAATATCATTATCATCTCACAACATCATGGCATCCACCACCTTGTCTTCACTTCAACAAAATATTGATAGGCTTGCTAGTAAAATTGAATACGAATTACTCTGTAGAGGTTGATACCAAGAAGCATTTGACTTTAAGAGAGAATTTATCCAAGCCGAAAATCAATGCCCTTCGTACCAACAACCAATCAGTCCAAGTCCTCCATCTGTCTACCCTCACTATCAACAGTCACTTAACACAAATCCTACCATTAATTCCCAACACACGTCTACTTATTACCCTTATCCTAACCTTGACAAGGGAATTCAACTGTCCACTAGTCGATTCCATGTCTCCATGTCATATGCTAGTCCTTCGCCTATTAATCCCATCCAAGTCAGCATCCCTTATCAACCATCTACCAACTCATGTCAAGTCCCCACATCATACCATACCGATCTGGTCCAAGTCTCCATGTCCTATTTCAATCAACCTTACACCAATCTAGTTGAAGTCTCCATGTCATATCCTTGTCCTTCAACAATTAATCCAGTCCAAGACTCCATGTCCTATCCTTGTCCCTCACATGCTAGTCCATTCCAAGTCCCCATGTCCTATCCTAGTCCTTCATATACTAGTCCAGTTCAAGTTCCCACATCCTATCCTAGTCCTTTGTTCATTAATCCTTTTCAAGTCACCCCCTCACAACGCACATCTAGTCATGAAAATTCTATCATAGTCCAAAGTCAAATCCCATTTAATAGACTTGAGGATAAATGTCAAAATGAAAGCCCAAAGCATGACCTTATAACGTCACTCTCATGTCAAGAACAAGGTAGTCCATCCAAGAAGTTGTTCAAGATGATCATGACATCCAAAATACCCCAAACCTTGACAAAGACTTCAATCCTAATTACATCACCCACGACAACCCATCTTTGACCAAGACCCTACCATTGACCAAGAAGTCCAAATCCATGACAACCCCATCTTTGACCAAGACCCTACCATTGACCAAGAAATCCAAGACGATCCACTCCTTGACCTTTATTCCATTCATGATCAAACACTTGCCGACCTTATAAAGGCCTCGACTATTGACACTTCCCACAATGAGACACTTGCCTCCATGGGACACATAGACAATATTCCTCCAAAACAAGAATCTTCCACTAGGGACATGCTTGCATATGATCAAGTTATAGCTAAAATCATTGGACTCTATGACACTAAACATAATGATGGCTTTGACATTGCCTTGGAAGCACCAGCAGAATCATTTGAACCTAACATGTTACACGATCAGACCAAAGATATCAATCAGGAATATGTCAAAGATATCAATCAGGAATATGTCCAACATGACAATGAAGCTAAGACACTTTATCAACTAGGGTCATCTATCTTTGTCAGAGAAGGATTTCTTGCAGACGAAAATATTACAAGTGACAGTATCCACATACCTAATGATGGGTTAGCATCTTGCTTTCAAAACAACAAATACCCCATCGCAAATAGAATTTGTCAAAGCATGCAATATCAAGGAAAAGGACTAGGCATACACGAGCAAGGCATTCTAGAACCAATATAGCTTCAAGTAAATTACATACATCAAGGTCTTGGCTATTCCTCAGTTAGTAAATCAAATGATGTCAGTGGTACCTCCTCTATACTAGGGGCAACTTTGTCAGATACAAATGTCAAAATAGAGTCCATGAGAAATCCTTGTCATAAGGTTGTTGCCAACACCCTTTCCATCCACACCATGAACCGTCATTCTCAACATCTTAAACCTTCCCTTTGGAACCAATAAAGATGAAAGCCATACAAATCAAAAGATCAAAATCAAATGTCAAAGGCCATTGAATCAAACAAAAAGACAAGTGGAAAAATGAAATTAAAATGGATCCCAAAGACAAGTGGATCAAACAAAGACACCAAGTCAAATACAAAGTTTAATCACAATGTGGAGCCACAAGACAAGAGGACTCCCACATACAACAAATGTCCACCTCCTTCAAAATGGTCATCAAACAAGGCATCTAAAACTATTGGTTCCAAACACTATCCCTCCAAAATCCGTCATCCACCATCCCAAGTTTGGAAAATAAAAAAGTCATTTATCCAAACATCCAAACAATCTTTCCATGTCTACCATCATTCGTCATAACCCTACATCTCATCTAAAGTCCAATAATCCCACGTCACAAATCCATCACATCTTGGCAGCAACTCTTTACCGCAAGGACTCTCATGGCACTCTATCGCGATGTGCGTATTTTGATAAGGCTAACTCTAGTATCAGAAAGGACCACAATGACATCGATCAGTTGTATACAAATGCTACGATCCTAACAAGACAACTACTTCAGATAGAACATTATTGGCATATCATGGCACCAATCTCTACATCGGCATCGTCGGTGAATTCAGAACAGGTAGTGGTCATCTAAAGCATCCAGGTTATCCACAAAATTAGAAATACAAAAAAAAAATTAAAAAATTAAAAAATCGTCACCCTGATGAAAACCTGGCAAACAGGGCATCTTGGTGACACCAAAAAAATCAAAAAGTCAAGAAAATAGTAAAGAGAAAAATCCTACGGTGAAAACTTGGCAAATAGGCGCCCTGGATAAGTACCATGATGAAAATTTGGCAAACAGGCATCATATGTAAAATAAATCGTCTATGTGGAATTTTATACTTGGGGGCAAGTCATTTCATTTTCCCATGCCTTCCTCATGACATTGACATCCATCTAAGCCCTATCATTTCCATGCATTTTTCCCATTTATCTCGGTCTGGACATAAAACTAGCACACATAAATCATGCTTTGGGAAAACTCTTGACATGTCTATCCTTCGGTCATACACGGTTCATGAAACATCATGTCATTGACTGTCATAGTCTTATTATCCTTATACGACATAGTCCTTGAAAATCATATGGCAATTCCATTAGTCTCATGTCTCCCGTCTTTTACCAAGGCCACCCCCTATCCTTTCATGCCTGTCACCTATCTTGGCTTTCCCTTGTCAAACGATCTAAGGATAATTATCATCCCATCTAGTCCTAACCAAGTCATTCCAAATGCAACGAGTCTAATCCATACAAGCACATTATCCAAAATTTTACTTGACTGCATTCCTGGCCCGGCTGTAGACCTCCATACTTTCATCACATTATCATCATCATCCTCACGTTGTTTCGGGATGTGTCCTTCCCATGTCAAACAATGTTGTCATCACCTATCAATTGGTATTCAGCTTGACTAGGGGCACAATCATGTTTTTCCTTGGATTCTCATGTGTCGGCATCAATCATATGCATTTATCACAATCCTCTTAAACGTCAAAATCCAAAAAAATCATAAAACAACAAAAAGACAAAAACATCATAAAATGTCCTTAAAAAAGACAAAAACATCATAAAATGTCCTGAAGAAAGACCAAAAACATCATAAAATGTCATAAAGAAAGACCTAAAAATCATAAAATGTCCTGAAGAAAAACACAAAAACATCCAAATCAATGTCAAAATCCTAAAAATGGAGTCAAATTCAGTCATGTCAGTCAGTCCATGTCATTTTCGAACTACGTTGTCTCTGCATATTTGCTACGTAGGCAAGGCCATCAGTCGATGAGTCCCCAAGACATTAGGTCAGTCCTTTTAGGTTGGTCCAAGTAAAATCATGACATTTGTCACAATTGTCACATCAGTCAAATAATTCAGACGTCGTCAAACTCAGACATAGGATAGTCATTTGAAACGTCAATGTCAAAATTGGTCAAAATCAGACAACACAGTCCAATCAATCATACAGTCAACATCAGTCAACTTGCCAAAACCTATTAGTCAAAACAATGTCAGTCTTGTCACTCTTTGGTCCTCTTCAAGATGTTTCCTTCTCAGATTTGGACCTCGTCAAAATGTCCTTTACCTTTTGCAGGATGTGTCCTTCCTAACAATAGGCCCCGTCAAACTGTCAACACTGTCAAATTGGAAAAACTCTTAAACTGTAAAAACTATCAAACCGACAAGAAATCAATCTTTGGCAAACAAACATTGGCAAAAAAAATAAAATGGCTGTTAATCTTTCTGGTCTATCTTGTCTTATCTTTTGACTATCTTGGCTATTTTGTCTTATATTTTTACTGTTTTTTTATTTTTGGTCATGTTACTAGCTACCTTGAGGATGTCTCATGAAGGATTTAGAGGTGCAATGACATCTCCTAGCCTATTTTATTTTCATTGACTGCTATCTGTGGATTGTCTTGACAAAAAGACTGGGGCAACTTCACCCTTAGTATGAGTTAGGACATTCCTTATTTGTGATTGTCTGTTTTTCCAGTGGATTACCTTGCACACCATGGTCTATGTCATATCATGGTGTTTGTTGTCCATTTGTGTCATTTTTATCGCCCAATGATGATTCGAGAAATGTCTATTAGTTATTTGGCAAGTTTTGAAAGATTCTTTCATCTAGTCTACATCTTCATCATCCATATCTTTTGCACTAACATTTTTTTTGTTTCTTCATATTCTAGTCTTCTTGTCCATTTCGAGAGCACACCCATGTTCTTGGAACTCGTCTTTCCTCTCGAGGGGGCATACCACTACCCTCCTCGTCATTCTTCCTCATTGTATTTTGCACTAGGGCATATGTTTGACTTATTTTCTTTGTCACAATGTGACTACATTATGACAAAGAGGGAAAAAATGTACACACTTAAAAATGACCTAGGCTTGCAAGCTCTATTTTAACCACTTTCATCCTAGAATAATTATGACATTTAATTATGTCCTTGGTCCACATTTGACTATTGATTAAATAATTCATAATTATTTAACTAATTCATGTTCTTTTATTCTTCATGATTATTAAATAAATAAATAAATTTATTTATTAAATACATCATTAATTGTCTAAGTCTTCCCTTAATTAAATAAATTTCTTAATTTATTTAATCACCCTTTTTCAGTCATTTCTTCTTGATTATTAAATAAATAAGTTTTATTTACTTATTTAATATGTCACTAATTGTCATAATTAAATGAATTGATTGATTTATTTAATTAATTAATCTTATCTTCTAAATTAAATAATTATCATTAATTATTTAATTGTCATAAATTAATATTCATCTCATTTTAAATAAATAAAATTATTTAAAATGTCATCACATTCTTAACTGACAGTTCATTTTGGTAAATAATCTTAAAATCGATTATTTATTATTTCACAAAATCCATATTTTGAATTAATTTAATTCAAAATGGTAACTAATCTTCTAAAAATCAAGTAATCGGGCAGATTCTTGATTTTCCAAATCTGATCTTCAGTTCAACTCTTATCTTCTTGATTTTTCGAATCTCACAAATTAGGCAGTCTTTATCTTCTTGATTTTCAAAAATCCTTATTTTCTAATTAATTATCTCATTTATTCTCCACTGTCGATCTGATCTTCTCAGATGACATCTCAACCACTCGTCTAAGGATTTTTCCCTAACCCTGATTAGGGATTATGAGATTTAATCTGGGCCTCTGATTTTAGTTCTTTGTCAAAGGACAATCTTGTCTGTCCATTCAAAATGGCATTTTCTATAAAATGCTATTTTGCTCTCATTTTTGGATTACACACTTATGCACTAACATACTTAGGCATTTTACAGGCATCATAGCATTTATTGGAATATTTCATTAAAGTTTTGATCATATTGTCATAGGCATAGGTATTTTAGAATAAAATCCTTCAAAGCTTGTGTAGGACTTCGTCAAGAATTGCTCGCACGTTCGATCTGAGGGCAACACAAATCAGCAAGTTAGAAGATGTAATGGAGATCAGCCATGGAGAATGAAAACATTGGGTGAGATTGTTCTGTTTTATGTGTTTTCGTTTATTGTTCCTTTGCACTTCATTATTTCTTTGGGTTTATGCTTTCAATTCATTTGATAAACTAAACTTAAAAATAACCCTTAGTTACACAAAGATCTTTATTATTTCTAGTATTGCATAGTTGTTTCGAGTTATTTTGTGAAGATATACTTTGTTGAGGCTCACGAAGGCATGTTAATGATGTGTGCCACAAGTTCAAACGTGAGCAGAGTTATTAGAGTGATTGGAGATTTTGTATGGGTCATGCTGACTCATCTAAAATAAATATAAATAATGTTTAATCATCTTTTTATACCGCTAATGGATATGTAGGCCGACATGTTACAAGTTTCATAATTTCTTTCTTATGGACGACTGAAATTATATATTGCAAATTTGTGGATGATGTATACAAGATCAAATATGAGAAGAGTATCAAGGAAGTGTGTGAAGATGTATAAGTGCATGAGCAGAGTGTGACAAGATCCTCTACAAACCTAATGTGAAGAATTGATGAATATTAATGCTTAAAGCCATAAAATCAGTCATATTTCAATTGTTCCTTTTTACATCAGGGAGTAATAACATCCTTGGGTTGTAGCCCTAAAAAAAGGTTGTATAAAAAGGGAGTAGTAGCTTCCTTGGGTTGTAGCACTAAACCAAAGTTGTAACTATTATTTACTTATGAGTCTAGATTAGGACAATAGCTCCTAACAAATTTTCTCATAGTGGTTTTTCCCCTTTGTGGTTTTCCACATAAATCTAGTGTTTTTTGTGTTCTTGTGTGGATGCTTATCTTCTTTACTATTTTGATTAAGTAGGAGAATTCTTGAATGGTATAACTTAGCTTCTTTACTTGTTAATTGGGATTTATATTTGAAGTATATAGATTCACCCCCCTCTCAATATTTTGGTGTGCTCAAAAATTGGTATCAGAGCAAGGTTCCTTGATATTGCCTAACAGTTGAGGTAGATCCTATATTTGGAATACATGGGGAATGATGCAATGTACCCAAGAAGAAGTGTTCTCAAGAAAAAGAGGACATACTCCATAAGGAGGAGGATGAATTTCAATTTCAATTCAGTAAAGAAGATTGTCTAGTGGATTACAAAGGAGAACTAATTTCTTCTCTAAATGATCTAAATGAAGAAAGAGAAAATAATGAATAACTTTAGTACAAACTTGAAAAATCAGAAAAATCAAAATTGGAAAGTTGAAAGTTCATGTTGAGGAAGGGGTGATACCATAAAGCTTGTTTACAATTTCTGGGAGATTCTAATTTTTGTTGAAATCACATATTTTTAGAAAATATAATGATTTAATCCTTAAAAAGTTCCATTTAAAGCATTCCAATTGAAGAGGGTTTGATCAAACTACCTTAGATCAAACCCTCTTGGATAGAACCCTGCTAGTTTTAAACCATACCTATAACAAAGTCTCCTTTACACCTATCAAAATACAGATAAAAAACCACTTTTGATTTAACTTTTTGGGGATCAAATGATGTCACGACCCCTATTTTATGGTTCATATATTACAATATTTGATTAAATTAATTAGCAATGAAATAAAAGTGCAATGAAACAAAGAGAAATTAATTATAATTAAATTATATATTTTATTTATTCCAAATAAATAATAATGCATGGTTATTTAGAATAATTATTTTATTCTCAATTGAATGATATTTTTCAATTATTATTTAATCTTTTCAAGATTGGGTTTTGAAAAAAAATAAAAAAATTTAAAAGGACTGAGGAGAATAATGGAAACACAATTGTTGATTGATCTTTTGTGATTATTCAGAAAGGAAATAACTGCGGAGAAGAGGGTTTTGAGAAGCAAAAGTAAACTAAAAATGGTGGAAAGTTGAGGAGAAATTAATACAGGGGTAAAAAGGAAAATCTACCGTAGGAGATTTCCAACAATCCAGAACATGAAAGAGAGGAACAAGAAAGAAGAAATTGAATCAGAAAGCATTATCTAGGTTTTTGAGTCCCCTTTCAAATATATTTGAGTTTCAAATGCAAAGATTGATGAATTGCCTATGAAAAGATTAATTCCTCTTGTTGGTGCTCCAAATCGAACCAGTCCAATGAATCCTATAGACTAGCCACTTTCTAATGATTAGATTCAATAGGGGATTTGGCCAACTTATAGGAAATGGAATGAGAATACATTTCCCCTACACTTCGGGCTCTATAGGACCTAGGGGGTGACCCTTTAGCAATATCTAAAGATTCAAACACATGCTTAATGGGATGCTACTTACCAGATAATGATCTCATAGAATTATGCTGAGAAACATAAAATATCACTCAACATTGGCAAGACATCGAATGAGTTTCACTAACCAACATGGAGAACATGGTAAACACATAACTCAACATACATAATTGAAATGGTTTATGATATAAAGAATTGGGACCCAACTGAAAACAACAAAAGCATGATAATGGACCAGTGCCATGAAATGGGCTATGGAGTCATATAACCAGCCCTTCATCTTACAGTGCTAAGCATGCTTTGAAGATCTTTGCAAATGTTATCACATTGTGACAACCAGACCACTGAAGCTTTATCTAATAATTCTTCTTATAAATCCACCTAAAACATAACACTCTTGTCACATTTGTTGAAGCAATTACACTATTCGTTGAATAATAGGCAATAATAAAATGCAAATTTTCATTTATTAAAGCAATTACATCATTCACATAACAGAAGGCAACAACAGATGAAACTCAAATGCAGCAAATGTGCATGAAAAAAATCATACAATTTTAGTAGTGAATCCAAAAGAGCAGTACATCTCAGCCATGGAGACAATTATCAAATAAGATATAAATGAAAGTATAATTCAAAACATAGACACTTTCAAATTAGTGACTCAGTCATATTTCATCCTAGCTTTACAATCTACCCAAAGCTTCTGCCTGCCTTGCCAAGCTTTTAGAAATTGGAATCCAGAATCCTCTACAAATGAGAGAAGAAGAGAGTAAAAAGGAAACAAAAAAATATAGAAGAAGATCCGAAGAAGACATCTAGGAGCATCTTTCACCATTGATAAAAAAAATGCAAAGCATCTCTCCTCTCTCTTACCCCAGCAAAAAAATTTTCCTCCAATTTGCAATAGCAAATTCACTCCGTGAAAATCCTTGCATTCATTTTCACCCATCAGCTGAAAAATAATTTTCCCGTGAAAAATTTATTTTTTCTTGTAGTTGCTCTTTATTTCCCAACATAAAATATATGATCACAAAGTGAATATTAAATTCATTTTACATTAACCTGGGAAAATAAAATATTTACCCTGTGCCATTTTACACACTAATGACCTTCAAGAAAAATTTATTCCTATGCATTCCATTTTATTCTATTCTCGTTTCTATTCACCTCATAGCGAAATATTTGATATTTCACTTTATGCTCCGATTAAAACATTTGCCCATATTTTAAATTTTTCACTTTGATATTTACATTTTCTCGAGCAATATTTCCATTTTAAATGTTTTACTTTGCAACATTAAAAAACTTTTCCTTTTACAAAAGATGGGAGCTTTTAACTTTATTGTGTAAAACACTTTACCCATTCTCATGTTTTCATTCCTATTTCACATTTAGAAAATTTAGCCCAGCAACCAGTTTTCGAAGGAAATCTTTTAAATGTGCTTTCCTCATGTACTTCACTTACTCATCCTTTCACACCTAATCATATATTTTAAGGCATGCTTTTAAAAAAAATTTAAAGCCTCGAGTGTAAAGGTTGCAACGGATCGGGCCCACATGCCACACATTGCATTCTCGCTAACCCTGCACAAATTAAAAAGTGAGCACCATCAACCCACGAGACAGCAGGGAAAGGCCAGGATGAGGCTGCATTTCTCATCCATCATGAGCTGTTGATTTTATTTCAATCTACTTTGTGCCCTAACTCTTCATTGTGCTCGGCTCATTCTATAGCTTCTTCCATTCATGGCTATCGATCCTCTTCTCAACTATTTGAAAGTCTTTAAAATCATTTCCACGCATCTATTGGTGGCATCCCATTTAGTGAGTGTGGCTGCTTCATTAATTTTGATGTATTTTTACTCCCATTCCAAACCAATGTGCCATCACTTTGTTTGCATTCCATTTCTCCCAACGCCCCTTTCTTTGCAAGCTTCCCATGGGCATTCACGGCGGCCATTCTCCCCTCAAGCATGATGGACGCCTTCCTCTTACGTCAAACTGCGTGAAATGCTTGAAAGTCTCAAAGGTTTCAACAATTTCATTTCATTTTCTTTCTGTCATTAATGTCATTCCATGACACTTACACACCCTTAACATAAGCATTCCTTCTTTACTTTGTTGGATTTTCATGCCTTTCTCTAGCCCCTTTGAGCCACACCCCTACCTAATGCATTTGCTTGAATTTTACTAGTCTTTTCAACACAAATCCATTTAGTTAATATTTGCTGCATTATGGCGTTCCATTCTACTTTGTTGATTTGGGATTTTCTCGCATTAAATTCATTGAATATTTGGAAAAACACAAAGGCATTAAATATTATTGTGTTTATGATTTTGTACACATGACCTGCTACATTTCCATCCTTCATATGCATTGCCACCATGAGATCAATGCCCTCACATTATGCACTTTCTTCATTTATTAGATCTGTCTTCTTCAATTTGGAGCTGCAAATTTGATCCTAATCTTCAACCTATGATGCTTCACATAAAAAAAAAGCATATTCCTTGTTCACTCTGCTCAATAGCCACATTTAGGACTTCCAGCTTTACAGACCTTCTCTTCAATGCATGATAGTGTTGGATCAATTCTTTTATATGCCATCATATTATCAAGAAACTTGAATAAGGATTGGCCTTTCAGTGCTATGCAAATTACTGACATCTTGCATACCAATGTCATCCTTATGGAATATGGAACTCTTCAATTTCAATTTACACAAAGTACTGCAACTAGTAGCATAAAAATCAACATAACCAATTTCATGCGCTAAAAACATATGAGAATTCCCTAATGATATCATGATCATGATTCCTCCATGTTAAATATGTTGTAGCAATCATTCACTTGATGTATTTGCACTTAATTTGGTATATGGTGCATTTGGATTTTCATATATGTAGGTTTCAGGAATACACACTACATGACCCAAGTATTTGACAATGTTTTCCCAACATTATGAGAAGTAATCTCAGTTTGAAACACATTAATTTTAGTTGCAAACAATGCATAATTTTTTGAATCATATATGCATATAGCCCTGAGAAGTGTGATCAGCAACATGAATCTTATCATTCTTACTATTATTAACATGAGCATATGTCGAGTCCCCTGTGGGCACGACTATATTTTTTTTGTTTTCAAACAACCTTTATTTAAATTGTCCTGAGACAACTTTTGAATGCATGTGGGATGAAAACATGAACTAGGTTTCCATTAAAATCTACTTTCTGGCACTTTTGCAAAATGAGCAAAACTGGCCAAGTTGGCTTTGGAATCTGCCTGGGAAACTAGTCAAATGACCTCTTAGAGCCATGAAAACTTGCGAACATGTAGACATCTATCCTAAGAATTGAATGCAATAGACAACTCAGCAAAATGAGTCACGAGGTGAAAGATATTGGCATTCAAAGTTGCTTACTTGAACTTTTCTGCAACAACAGCCTGTTCAAAATCAATTAAAACTCACCCAATCGCCTCTTCGCAAAAATACCGAATCAACTCCTGGTGAGCTGCTACTAGACACAGTAGATCATCTTGGCATAGTGAACATGTGAGAAAAAGGGCTTGGCTTGAATCATTTCTCATCAAAAGATATTGAAGGTCAAAGTTGACCTCTCATAAAGGTTTCTGGAAGTGCAGGTGCAAAACTAAATAAATTGCATTTGGTTTTGATCTGCTAAAAATAGCATATCAAATCACGAGGCCTTGAAACCTGACATGTGAGCTCATCTTGGTATGGAGAATGTAGAGAAACAATAATTTTGACTTGAAAGTCATCTGGTTGCAAAATGCAAGCTCAAACGGGAGGCTACTTTGCTGAATTGAATGTTTGCAAACAGCAGAAAAGTGCCAAAACCCTCCATCTTCACTTTTCAAAACTCAGTCAAAACTCATCATGGGAAGCTGAAAATTGACATGCCAGCTCACATATGACACATGAGTGATTTTGCAAAGGGATTTTGCACCAAAATCAACAGGCTTCAAATTATGACCTTCCAAAGTGGGTCACTTGGGCAGATTCTTCAAGTGCACTTTTGAGAGTGCAAAGGCAAATTTTTTGAAATGGGCACTTCAAATTTTGAGAATTTTAGAGTGCCAACAGTGGCTCCGATTGGGGATGTATGCCCCCTATGGGCATAGAAAGAATCCAGATCTTTGGGGAGTAGACCAAAAACTAAGTCCATTAGGTGATGTCAAACTGCTCCTTTATTCATTCCTTTTTTTCTCAACTTCATCTTGTGACCCCAGGCCACCAAATGAAAAAGAGGACTTAGCATTTACCTCTTTCAAACACAATTTTATAAAAATAGTTGATCTCCCTCAACTCATGCTTACTTTTGTCACACCACAAGAGCATAGGTGATTGCATTCGTACAAACACAAGTATCAGGCTGCCTTTGTGCAAGTGGAAACTTGCTCTCTGTTCAGCTTTACCATCAAGAGGCAACCAAATCAAATATACCACATCAATATCACTCTCTTCATTATCTACTTTTTTATGAAGTGGCAACATTTGAAAATGGTGATCAAGACCAAATGAAAGCATAGTCTTATCATAGCTATCCACTTGATTAAACATGTTGGTACGTCTCAACAGGAAATCACTTACAACATTATCAACATATTCACTATCACTATGCATCTAAAAGTTAGGAACACTTTCAAAATGTTGATTATCATGTGGCAACAACTCATCATATTCATCATTTCAATCACTCTCAAACTGAAGACAAAATTCATCAGTATCTTGCAGATTTCCACACTTTGTGAACACTTCTCCCTCATGCCAGTATTGAGAGTCATCAAATATTTTTGACTCATTATCATCTGTAGTCACCTTGTCATCCTTTGAACATAAGGTATCAACACTTTCAGTATCACAAGATTGCTCAACAACAAGCAATTCTGGTTCAGAAGCATAATCTGATTTCTCATCAAAATCAACATCCACATCCACATTCAAAGACTCATGCTTAGGATCATTCAAGTCATCAAACAAAGACTTGTCTAAATCTGCACTAAAATATTTAATACTTGGCTCATTAAATATGCAATCCTCATGGTCATTTGTTGCTTAAAACTCATCAAAATAGATTTTTTGAGTTTGCATCAGTATGCACATTGTCATACTCATCATACAATGCATCATTTCCATCAAATAATTTCTTGTCTTCATCCATATTAGCATCATCATGATCAGTTGGTTCATCATTGGAAGGGGAATCAGAAACACATGCATCATACCTTGCATATTGAAGATCACCATCACTATCAAAAACAATAGGAGTAGCACACAACAACTGAGAGTTGTTCTCATGTGCACATTTATGATATTATGTGGTCAATAGATATGATATTTGTTCACTAATCAATAGATCATTGTTTCGATCCATTCCCTCAACCACTTCCTCTTCTTGACCTTCACTTGAATTGAATGTGTTATCAAATTGCAAATCAGGATATCCCATGATGTAATCATCTTCAAAGTTTGAAATCTCAATGGGCTGATCATAAATAGGATTTCCCCAATCATAAGAGATTGGATCACTAACAACCTTGTCAAAAACATGGTCACAATCCATCATAGAGAATAGGTTGTCCATTTGTTCACTATCATTTGCTTATGGGTTGTTATAACAGCAATCCACATCTTTTTGCATTTCAGTATTGAGTTGGGTGTCTTCACTGACCTTGTCATTTGCATCCTCTTGAGGATAAACACAAAGATTTTCAATGTCAAACTAAAAATCACCAATGGTTTCTACCTTCCAGCTGCTTGTGGTTGATCTTGCAAACTAAAATTCATCACATACTCTGTCACTTGTAGCTGATAAACTGACATCCTCAAGAGCATTTTCTAAATCAGAAAATTCTTTTGTCTTATCAAAGCTACACTGAACACATGTAGGCTTGACGTGATCAATTGTATCATAACATCGTTGATTACTTATCTCTTCTTCAAAGAGTAAGTCCAATTGATGTCCATCATCTTTTTCTTGGCTCAGAAGACTTGGCTATTGATTCTCATTTGGGCACATTTCTTTGATCATTTTCCTTCATAGGGCTGCTGATTTCATCAACATAAATTGAAGACAACAATCTTTGTACATATCCATTCCTTTGCTTCTCCAAATTATCTAGAAATGTGTAAGCCATCTACATACTTAGTATTTCAAAATCTTTTAACAATGCACTAGATCCTTCTTCATAAGCTTCAAAATACATATGGATACAATTTGGAGTACTAGGTCTGAAATTCTCTGGGATTAGTGAAAGAGTAGTAGAAAATCTATGACTGAAATCAACACTTGACTCTTCATTTTGCTTCTTGATCTTCTTTAACCTCATGACAAGGTCAGAAGGGTCTCTTTCAAATTCTTCTCTAAAATCATCCACTAACTTATTCCAGCAAGGAAATGACTTCTCAAGAAAACTTGAATACCAGTCCCTAGCTCTTGCTTCAAGAGATTTGAAAAAGAATCTCATCCACATTTCCTGAAATACAAATGAATGTTTCTCCATGAAGTTGGAAAAACCTTTAACATGTGCATCTACTTCACAAATATTGTATCCATTAAATCTAGGCATCTGCTTGTATACTTGAGCTGACATACTTTCAACTTTGTAATCAACCCATGACAAATCTAACTAAGCATACAATGGATCAAAGGAATTGACAAAAGATGCAGCAATTTGACAAGTAGACATAGTATGAATGTCTCTTGATTGGAATTTTTGAAACATCCGATGTCTTTCATCCATTTCTTTAAGTCCTCTTTCAAACACAACTTTCCATTCAAGCCTTATCTTAGGCTTGTGTACTCTTGGGTTTTTACACTTTGGGGTCTCAAATGCATGAGGATTATCAGACTTCTGACACTTCTTGACAAGCTGTCTCAAAGTGTCTACAGGTATGGCTACTTTATGATCCATGTATATTTGCAAATCAAGGCTCACTAATTGTGCATAATGGCAACCATGACCAAATGAGGGATTACTATGATAATGGAAAACATAGTAATAACCTAGGCTTGGAATATATGACAATACAAATGGATGGAAATCTCTAAGATGTACAAATGCATTCTAACCATCCACACTAGCAAATATTTGAGCACTAGACAAAATTATTTCAATGGAACTGCAATTACATTCAACAGATCCAGCAAATGGAAGTTTTCAAACATAAATCTACTAGCATTTCCCTTTGGTAGTGCTAAATCACTAAATAGGGAACCAATTTTTTTCCGAAGATGTTCAAATATGTGAAGAATACCTGGAAACATTGCAGCTGCTACAAATTATTCTAGAAATATTGTAGATCTGGAACTGTATTCACCTCTTCAACATGTTCTTCTTGATAGATTTTCCAATTCTCTTCATAGAGGACTAAACTTTAAGCATTATCAAGTTCCTTCACATGTAAATTTATTTATGAGTTCCTTTCACCAGTAGAGCACCGCAGATCTTGAAATTTTTTAGGTTTTGCAAAAAATTCTTCCTCCAGGTTTGAAATCTTTCAATATTTGAACTAAATTAAGAATGTCACATAATATGACTCTGTTAATTATCAGTCTACACTTGGAGATTCATATTTATCCCCAGCAGAGTCACCATTCTATGGGTGCTCCAAATCAAACCAATCCAGTGAATCTTATAGACTAGCCACTTTCTAATGATTAGATTCAATGGGGGATTTGACCAACTGACAAGAAATGGAATGAGAACACATTTCTCCTACACTTCGGGCTCTGTAGGACCTAGGGGGTGACCCTTTAGCAATATCTAAAGATTCAAACACATGCTTAATGGGATATTGCTAAACAGATAATTCTCTCACAGAATTATGCTGAGAAACATAAAATATCACTCAACATTGGCAAGACATTGAATGAATTTCACTAACCAACATGGAGAACGAGGTAAACACATAACTCAACATACATAATTGAAATGGTTTATGATATAAAGAATTGGGACCCAACTGAAAATAGAAAAAGAATGATATTGGACCAATGCCATGAAATGGGCTATGGAGTCACATAACCAGCCCTTCATCTTACAGTGCTAAACGTGCTTTGAAGATCTTTGCAAATGTTATCACATTGTGACAACCAGACCACTACAGCTTTATCTAATAGTTCTTCTTATAAATCCACCTGAAACACAACACTCCTGTCACATTTGTTGAAGCAATTACACTATTCCCTAAATAATAGGCAATAATAAAATACAACTTGTCATTCATTAAAGCAATTACATCATTCACATAATAGAAGGAAACAACAGATGTAACTCAAATGCAACAAATGTGCATGAAAAGACTCAGACAATTTTATTATTGAATCCAAAAGAGCAATACATCTCAGCCATGGAGACAATTATCAGATAAGATATAAATGAAAGTATAATTCAAAACATAGACACTTTTAGATTAGTGACTCAATCATATATCATCCTAGATTTACAATCTACCTAGAGCTTCTACCTGCCTTGCCGAGCTTTTAGAAATTGGGACCCAGAATCCTCTACAAATGAGAGAAGAAGAGAATAAAAAGGAAACAGAAAACTCCAGAAGAAGATCCAAAGAAGACATCTAGGAGAATCTTTCACCGTTGATCAACAAAAATGCAAAGCATCTCTCCTCTCTCTTCCCCCAGCAACAATTTTTCCTCCAATTTGCAATAGAAAATTCACTCCATGAAAATCCTCATACTCATTTTCACCCATCAACTGAAAAATAATTTTCTCGTGAAAGATTTATTTTTGCCTGTAGTTTCACTTTATTTCCCAGCATAAAATATTTGATCACAAAGTGAATATTAAATTCACTTTACATTAACTTAGGAAAATAAAATATTTACCCTGTGCCATTTTACTCACTGAAGACCTTCAGGAAAAATTTATTCCCGTGCATTTCATTTTATTCTATGCTCATTTTCTATTCACCTCGTAGTGAAATATTTGATATTTCACTTTATGCTCTGATTAAAACATTTTCCCATATTTTAAATTTTTCACTTTGATATTTGCATTTCTTGAGCAGTATTTCCATTTTAAATGTTTTTCTTTGCAACATTAAAAACCTTTTCCTTTTGCAAAAGGTGGGAGATTTTAACTTTATTGGGTAAAACACTTTACCCATTCTCATGTTTTCATTCCTATTTCACATTTAGAAAATTTAGCCTAGTAACCAGTTTTCCAAGGAAATCTTTTAAATGTGCTTTCCTTGTGTACTTCACTTACTCATCCTTTCACACCTAATCATATATTTTAAGGCATTCTTTTAAAATGTTTTGAAAGCCTCGAGTGTAAAGGTTGCAACGAATCAGGCCCACATGCCATGCATTGCATTCTTGCCAACCCCACACAAATTAAAAAGTGGGCACTTTCAACCCACAAGACAGTGGGGAAAGGCCAAGATGAAGCTGCATTTCTCATCCATCCTGAGCCATTGATTTTATTTCAGTCTTCTTTGTTCCCTAACTCTCCATCATGCTCAGCTCATTCTACAGCTTCCTCCATTCATGGCTATTGAGCCTCTTCTTAACTGTTTGAAATTCTCTAAAATCCTTTCCACGCATCTATTGGTGGCGTCCCATTCAGTGGGTGTGGTTGTTTCATCAATTTTGATGTATTTTTACTCCCTTTCCAAACCAATGTGCCATCACTCTGTCTATGTTCCATTTCTCCTAGCACCCCTTTCTCTGCAAGCTTCCCATGGGCATTCACATCGACCATTCTCCCCTCGAGCATGATGGATGCCCTCCTCTTATGTGCAACTGCGCACAATGCTTGAAAGTCTCGAAGGTTTCAACAATTTCATTTCATTTGCTTTTTTCCATTAATGTCATTCCATGGCGCTTACACACCCTTAACAAAAGTGTTCCTACTTTACTTCGCTAGATTTAAATGCCCTTCTCTAGCCCCTTTGAGCTGCACCCCTACCTAATGCATTTGCGTGAATGTTACTAAAGTCTTTTCAACACAAATCCATTTTGTTTATATTTGTTGCATTATGGTGTTCCATTCTACTTTATTGATTTGGGATTTTCTCGCTTTAAATTCATTGAATATCTGGCAAAACACAAAGGCATTAAATATTATTGTGTTTCTAAGTTTGTACGTATGACCTGCTACATTACCATCCTTTAGATGCATTGCCACCATGAGATCAATGCCCTCACATTATGCACTGTCTTCATTTATTAGATCTTTCTTCTTCAATTTGGAGCTACAAATTTGATCCTCATCTTCAAGTTGTGATGCTTCACATCAAACAAAAGCATATTCCTTGTTCACTCTGCTCAGTAGCCACATTATGAATTCCAGCTTTACAGACCTTCTCTTCAATGCATGATAGTGTTGGATCAATTATTTTATATGCCACCATATTATCAAGAAACTTGAATAAGGATTGGCCTTTCAGTGTTATGCAAATTAATGACATCTTGCATACCAATGTCATCCTTATGGCAGATGAAACTCTTTAATTTCACTTTACAAAAAATATTGCGACCAGTAGCATAAAAATCAACATAACCAATTCCATGCACTGAAAACATATGAGCATTCCCTAATGATATCATGATCATGATTCCTCCATGTTAAAGATGTTGTAGCAATCATTCACTTGATGCATTTGCACTTAATTTGGTATATGGTGCATTTGGATTTTCATATATGTAGGTTTCAGGAATACACCACATGACCCAAGTATTTGACAATGTTTTCCCATCATTATGAGAAGTAATCTCAGTTTGAAACACATTACTTTTAGTTGCAAACATTGCATCATTGTTTGAATCATATATGCATATAGCCTTAAGAAGTGTGATCAACAACATGAATCTTATCATTCCTACCATTATCAACATGAGCATATGTCGGGTCCCTTGTGGGCCCAACTAAAAAAAAAATGTTTTTAAACAACCTTTATGCTCAAATTTTCCCGAGACAACTTTTGAATGCATGTGGGATGAAAACATGAACTGGGTTTCCATTAAAATCTACTTTCTGGCACTTTTGCAAAATGAGCAAAACTGGCCAAGTTGGCTCTGGAATCAGCCTGGGAAATTGGTCAAACGACCTCCTAGAGCCATGAAAACTTGCAAACATGTAGACATCTATCCTGAGAATTGAATGCAACAAAAAACTCAAAAAAATGAGTCATGAGGTGAAAGATATTCATAGTCAAAGTTGCTTACTTGAACTTTTCTGCAACAATAGCTTGTTCAGAATCAATTAAAAGTCACCCAATCGCCTCTCCGCAAAAATACCAAATCAACTCCTAGCGAGTTACCATTGGACACACTAGATCATCTTGGAATAGTGAACATGTGTGCAAAAGGATTTGGCTTGAATCATTACTCATCAAAAGATAGTGAAGGTCAAAGTTGACCTCTCAAAAAGGTTTTTGGAAGTGCAGGTGCAAAACTGAATAAATTGCATTCGGTTTTGATTTGCTAAAAATAGCAAATCAAATCATGAGGCCCTGAAACCTAACATGTGAGCTCATCTTGGTATGGAGAATGCAAAGCAACAATCACTTTGACTTGTTAATCATCTGGTTGCAAAATGCAAACTCAAATGGGAGGCTACTTTGCATAACTGAACGTTTGCAAACAGTAGAAAAGTGCCAAAACCCTCCAGCTTCGCTTTTCAAAACTCATCATGGGAAGCTGAAAATTGACATGGTTGCTCACATATGACACATGAGTGAGCTTGCAAAGGGATTTTGTACCAAAATCAATAGGCTTCAAATTATGACCTTCCAAAGTGGGTCACTTGGGTAGATCAAGTGCACTTCTGAGAGTGCAGAGGCAAATTTTTTGAAATGGACACTTCAAATTTGGAGAATTTGAGAGTGCCAACACCTCCCCATGAAACCTTTGAGTGTTCTATTCACTGTACGTGAATCAACTTTCTGCCTGGACAAGTCTGTGATTATTTTGTTCTATTCTATATATATATATAAATTATATATATATATATATATATATAAATACATTTATATAAATATATATAATAGTATGTATGAAATTGTGCATTTATACTACAAATTTAGAATTAAATTTCATTTACTGGCCTGAAACCTACAAATTTTCCCTTTTAATATGAGCATATGTTTCCAAAATACAATACTATTACATATATATATACAAAGCTATTTTATTTTTTATTATTATTATTATTATTCTTATTATTATAAATGAATTTATATTGTTGATTCACTTTTACTTCTATCAAAATGCTAGACGAATTTTTGAATTGGGGGTTTGTTTAAATTTATATATGGGAAAGCTTTACAGCCCCCACCCCAGCCTTTGAGTCCCCATGGCGGATGGCTACCTATAGATTTTACATGCTGCTTTTTGTGTAATTTATTTCCTCTGTGCACATATATATGTGTGTGTGTGTGCATGTGTGAATATATGTTATGTTTAATTACAAATGAATTTGTTTATGTATATATTGTTGTTTACAATCATGCTGATGCTAGAAAATTTAATGATAAATTACATATTTATATTTGAGTTTATATTTATATGAAACATGCTGAGAATTAGATCATTGTAGAATTTAAATGAGTAAATATACATCTAGCTGTAAGTGTTTATTTTATCTCATTGCAAAAAATAATTTTTTTCTTGGAAAAGTAAATATATATATATACACACACACATTAAATCAAACTTATTTATATCATTCTGTTTGATTATCCTATTTTATATTGATATATTTATGTAATAGATTTTTTTTTCTTGATATTTGTATAAATATGTAAATGTATATGTATATATGTGAATACACACACACACACACACACACATGTATTGGTGAATGAGCCAATTGTTACTTTTCAATATACATATTTATATACGTTGCTGATTGGGAATTCTTCTTTCAAATATATGCAAACCTGTTATTTCTTTTAGACTACATCATTTAAATTACAAATGGAGTAATAAATGCTTTGTTAGTGAATAGAAAAGTATACATGTGCATGTAGTTACTATTAACCATTGGAATATTAAAAGATTGATTAAACCGAGTCAAATGTGTAATGTAAAAATCAGATGTAGAATTTATTTTTTGTGAATGAATTTCTTATGAAATTTGTAGCAAACTTTGGAAATATAATGGGTTTTTCCGAATGAATGCATGAATTAGTGAATGTTGAACTGTATGCAACCTATGTGAAACTACACAATATTTAAAAAAATAGTTAATAAAGTAGTGAAAGTAGACTAAGATGAAAAGGAAATTATTAATTATATTTAATTTAAAATAATATTAATATATTATTTTGAAGAAAAATATTCTAAGTTTGAGATTCATATAGGAGGACAAAAATTTAAGATCTGATTATGAAATTTGATCTATTTTATAACTCTTGATCAATATATATATATAGATGTAGATTGCAATTAATCTACGCATATTATGCAAGGTGAATCTATTGGGGATTTTTATAAAAGATAAATAAATGTCAAATCATACCTCGCCTTATTAAAGTTTAAGTTTAATGATGACATTCTTTTTATGCATCATGGTTTATCATGCACGCATAGAGAAAATAGGAATTCCCTCATTTAGTTGAACTTGAGTTTTATTTACATAAGAATGTATACTCATATATATATTCATTAGCTTATATATGTACTCTCATACATACATGAGCTATACCTTCTAAATTCCTTTTTAGAGTTATTCTCTTATTGATAAAACCTCTATGAATCATTAAGTTTAGAAATAAATATTTTGCTTATAATTGCATAGGCATGTGTGCATCCTAGCAGGACTAGAATTACTTTCATGAGGCTTTACGTGATTGCAGTGTACTTGTGTGATAATTAAGAGGTCATTAGAAGTAGAATTGTCTTATTTGTAAATACTTGGGAGCGATTCATGATAGTGTTGGCATTACCTTAATTTCCTATGCAAGGACAATGCATTGGTGAGACAATTAAATGTTACTTGTAGATTTATGTGACTTGTAAAAGAACTCAACATGTTCCTTGAGATATAGAAATATGTAATGAATGGTCGTGTAAATAAGGCAATATGATCATTTCTCGTGAGGAATCTTGTAACCATTGAGATTATGTAGCCAGTAAGGCTTTGCTAGTGAGGTATTTTATTAAGCCAATGAGATACTTTTTACGAGTGGTTTTTCATCCCTATGAGGGTTTTCCACTCATGAAAATCTTTGTGTTATGGTTTCTTTATGGATGCATTTATGATATTGCCATTTCCTTAAAAAAAAATTAAAGTATTTGAATTTAAACGTATTGTGATATGATAATTCATGTGTAAGCCTACATGGCCAAAACTAATGAAGGTACAACCTTATTTTATATACTTTGATTCATTGATGTATGTTACTCCATTTGAATTTAGTGATGAAAGTAATTTCTCGTATTCCACATCTTTTTATAACTATTTTATTCTATTAAATTATTTTGGAAACTAATGAATATAGTTAGTAAATGAGATTTTCGGTCCTTACATTTTGGTATTAGAGCACTCAAGTTCAATACTTGGGCCTCAAGTCTTCTATGCTTAGGTTGTATTATTGTATGTGAACCTTCATCTTGAAAAGTGAACCCTAGTATAGGTGATTCTTTGATGGTTAATTAGAATTGATTAGAAGTTTAGGCGTAGTTTGAATATTCAAGAAATCTAGAGGTATGAGGCCCTTCACCTTAGTCACGTTTTCATAAGAATTGCTAGTAAGAGTGATGGTGACTATGTGAAATAAGCCAAGATGGATAAATTATAGTGTTAGTTGTAGTGAGCCAAGGGTGACAACCGATGAATGATGATGTAGCAATAAAAGTAAATTATTAAGAGAAATATATTGTGAAGAGAGATCTCTTTGAGGATGTAAGGAGTAAATGAGTTGATAAGATACAAGGGAAGAAGAAAAGAAAAAAATCCTGAGGAGAGGAAGAAGAAAAAAAAAAAACACCTGTGAAGTAAATAAAGTTGATAATAATGTATAAATATTGGATGAGCCTCTCGAAGGTAGGAAACTTAAGAAGGATGTTTTAAAGGCGAGAATGTTTGTAATAGTACTAGGCTTTGGGCAACTTGGTTGTGGAGCAACGCCTTATTCTTATAGGTTTGGATCTAATAGAATCCATGAGATCTTTCAAAGAAGCAAGATTTTGATTTCTTGATAATCTTCATTGGTAATTTATGATAGAAGATGATTTGATAAATAATTTGATCTATCTACTAGACACAACATAAGTGATTGAGGTGATGAATCTTTAGCAAAAGTACTTATACATATGAGAATGATACTAGTGCAATAATGCACTTCTCCTGCTCTGTGTGAATGACACGTCTGTATGAATGATTGTATGCATATCATAGAAAATTGTTGCCTTAACTATAATTATATCTATATTTGAACGAGAAATGTTCACTATAGTAATGTGAGATGCATATTTCATATTATTTTTGTTCTTGTGTGAGTGATGCACTAGAGTAAGTTCTTGAATCCTTTGTGATGATTTAAAGCAACTAAATAATCATTATATTCCTTATTTGTGTGTGAGATATAATTTTGATACTCTTTATGTTTATTGGATCAAGTAGTGATCACTATACCTGCACTACTATAATTTATGCATATTTCACCTTTTTTGACAGCAATGCACTTGTGAGAGAGATGTGCTTACCATATTCATTGTATGAAAACTTGAATGAGTAATGCACATTGTATACACGACATGTTCCATATTGGTGTAAGTGAGGCACTATAGGTAAATTATGTATTCATACCCTGTGCGAGTTAGGCACCAGGGGTTTATGTATTCTTGTTTGTTAATTATTCATTTTATGTGCACCTATGTGTGTGTTATACACTACTCTAACCTCTGGTCCTTATTTTATGCAATTTGATATAAATTATTCTTGTTAAATTCAATGTGTGTGATAAGTTGTAAGCTTACCTTCTGGGACAGGATACCAAATGTGGATTAACAGAGAAGGTGATCTTCTTTTCCAAGATCAACCAAATTTTGTTTACATGCTTTGGCCAAAGCGAGTTGTACCGTTGAAATAGATGGATAATGAAAGCCTAGAATTTTTACATGTTATTGTAGACACTCAAATTTGTCCTCACAATCATAACGATATTCGTCTATTGATTAAATAGATATTATTATTTACTTAATCAATTCATTCAATACTTTCTTCTATTCATGCATTTCATCAAATCATTAAACCGTCTCATGCTTGTTCATCATCCATTTACATAAATCATTTCACTTTGAATATTTGCATGATTATTCATTTACATTAATCATTAAATGCATCCATATTTCACTAAATAATTTATAATTCAGAAATCAAATTCCATGAAATTAGCTTAAAATTGCACATTAAATTCATAAATAAATTTCCATGGAATTAGCTCAAAATTGCACAATTTGAGCTTCCAAACATGAATCATGGCATAAATCACTCCACTCATTTCTCATTTCTCATTTTCACATTATGCATTCATCTATAAAAACCTCCTCCTCCTCACTTTTTGGGGATACACATTTTTATTTAAAAATTCAATTTCAATCTCTCTTCCACTCATCACAATTTCTTGTTTCACTTGTGCTCATAAAAATTTGAGAGCATCAAATGCATAAATCAAGAATCATGGTGAAATAGGAAAACAATGGAGATGATTTTCCTTTGAATGCATTTATTTTAGTTTTGCATAGTTTAGTTTGCATTTTTCATTTGTATTCATTTCGAAAGCCTTTATTGATGATATGCTGAAATTTTGATTTGAATTTATAGATTAAATCATTTAGCTTCTTCAGTTTTCAGTATAAACAAAATGTTGAACCCGACGTGAACACTTGGATGAATATTTTCATATTTTGCATCCACATTGATCTGCAGAAAATTTGAAAGAAAAATCTGATATGATCTACATTTTGCATCAGTTTCTTTTACATTTGATATGATCTACATTTTGCATCAATTTCAGAGCATCGATTTCTTCACATCTACAGCATATTGATTTCTTCACATCTGAATATGATATATATTTTGCAGGATCAACAACTCTAGATCTGATATGATATACATTGTCTCATTTTGTAGTTGAAAGGAAAAATATGATATCAATTTCTTTGTAGGAAGTTACATTGTGAAAGCATTTCAAAATACAATAAAAACTTTAATTCAAACAAAAGCAAAAAAAAAATCATTAGCGTAATTTAAAAATGTATCACTTGCATGATTCAGTTTTCAGCGATTTATGAGCTTGTAGCACAAATCTTTGATTTGAATCTTTAAATAATGAATAACACCCCATAGCATTTTATCCTGCAATTTAATTTTGAGTGTCAGGTTTTAGTTTTAACATTTAAATTATATTTTTAGCTTTTAACATTTAAATTAGAATTTTAGTTTTCAACTTTTAAATTAGATTTTAGTTTTTAGCTTTTAATGTAGAGTTAGCTTTTAATTTTTAAATTAGAATTAGCTTTTGTTTTTATCTTTTAACTTTTAATAGCTTTTTCTAAATTAGATTTTGTTTTTTTTAATTTTGATCTTTTTAAATTTAGTTTTATTTTAGAATGTAGATTTAATATAGATTTATTTCGGATTTAATTTAATTTAATCTAGTTTAGATTAATTTTTTAATTTAGATTAATTTTTAGAACTAGATTAATTTTAAGGATTAGATTAGTTTAGATTAGTTTTAATTAACTTAGACTAATTTTTAATTTAGTTTAGAGTTTTAGTTTCTAATTTAATTTAGATTTTTAATTTTTAGATTTACTATTTAATTTAGATTTAATTCAATCTCTAATTTCTCATTAAGTTAGATTATTTTTAATTTAGTCTAGATTTTTAGTTACTCATTTAAATTAGTTTAATTTTTACTAATATAGTTTAGATTTTAGTTTTAGATTTCTTTTCTTTTAGTGTGGATTTTAAAGTTAGAATTAAATTAAATTTAGATTTTAATTCAATTTAGAAGTAATTTAGATTTAGATTTAGATTAAATTAATTTTGTTAGGATTTATGTTAGTTTTCATTTTGGTTAAGTTTTGGTTTTGTGACTAATTTTGTTAATTTGGTTTCTTTTGCTAGGTTCGTTTGGCAAAGAATTGAAAATAAAAACATACACTTGTCAAAGAAAGGAGGCATGAAACTACTAATGAGATTTTTATGCAGGACGTTTGTCGAAGACATGATTTTGAAACCAATTGTCTTTTAGATTAGAAAACACTTCAATTGGTGCATTAAAAATGAACAATTGTCTTCTCTCACGTAGATCTAACTAGGGGGTGAATGAACACTATTTGTTGTGCTTGAGATGGTAGGGAGTATGCTCTCACCTTGTGCAAAACTTGGTGATCAGAAACTATACCCATCTATTTTATGTATCACCTCGACTCAATAATCGAAGTATCCTCTCCCCTTGCACACTTGTGTGATCCTGGGTGCAAGAGAAATGGTTATTGACTCTAGGACTTGGGCCTTCCTTGGTGGGAAAAATTACTCACCCCAAGGCGACTCAAACCAGAAATGAAGCTCTTTGGTTGAGCTACCCCCAACCGGTATATAAATGTGAATCCTAATGGAAAACTTAGGATTACAAGTGTGGATGTGTCATACGGACCAAGTAGTACTCCCCAAAACCCTGTTGAGTGTAACCTCTTCAGGATGGAGTGCCTCCTAAACATAGATTAATCTTGTGCCCCATGTATGGCCACTTGAATGGGGGTCTCGAATTAAACACCTTTGTGTAGTAGCCAACAACCTTCTATTTGCTAGTGCAGCACCGATCAATGTGAAGGCATCCACAACTTTGTGGTTTTTAGTAGAGGTGATCAATCTGCCATGGGAGTTTCATGGGGGTTGGAAGTTTGGTTGGTTTGAGAAGTGAGTGCACTATAAGGGGGAGCCTGTGCAGCCAAGCTTTTGGATTCACACGCTAAGAATATGTGGCTGGGGAAACCCACGTGGAATCTAGCAGATATTGTCCTTTCCAACCTTAGGATTTGTGCTTGTATTGCAAAAAATCATGATTGAAAACAAACTCAGAAACACTTTGTCTGCTATGTCTTGTGTGTGTGTTCAAAAATAGACCTCAAACAAACATCACACCTATTAAATTGCAACACCTCAAAACATTTTCAAAACCATCAACCAAATATGTCTAACTGCTATCCTCCATATTCATCCACGAACAAAACCAAAGGATTGAATATCTTGACCATCATTTGAAAGAGCTTGAAAAACAACTTGAATCCCAACATTTGAATGAAGTGATGCAATCATCTCATAAGCCTTTATCCTTACCCAAAACTACATCATCCAAGTTTAATGTCCATGAATTTCTGCAAAGGCTAAATGAGAAACCTAAATCTATGTCCTCAAATACAAATAATATTGAGCAATCATACCATGTCATGCACCTATCTTCATCTACCATAAGTCAAAATAAACCTCATGAGTCTTTCACGCAAGTTAACGAATCTATCCAACCATCTTCTCTCATCATACCATCTCCATCCAATGAGTCATCTCAATATATTAGTCCAAAGCATGCTAGAGCATAGACTCCCCTACAAATCAAGATCAAAGTATTCTTTCCATTCCATCCAATGATACCAAAAATCTCCAATGCTCTCCAATCTTTGACCAAGATCCCATCTCTCAAGAACCTTGTGATGATCCCCTTATCTCTTTTTGTTTCATCCAAGATGATCCCCTACCATCTCAAGAGAAAAGTATCTTTACAAATCCTCCTTCCACCTCATCTAATGAATCCATACCATCTCATGACTCCATCATATCCAATGATCAAGATATGCTTTCCACAAAATATCAAGACTCCCTTCCTCGTCAAGATCAAGATATACCTCCATTCACAGATACCCTTTCATTCCATTATGATTTTCATCCTTCTCATGATCAAGACATGCCTTTCATACCACTTCATGATGATTCCATATCTAATAAAGAGCAATCTAATCCATCTCCTACACCTCGTGATCCTTTTCCAATTCAAGATCAAAGTGCCCCATCATCCCCATGTCAAGATCCTATCACCCATCCTAATTCCCCTCATGATTACAATCCTCCACAAGATTCTATCACCCCTATTCAAGTTATACATGAGCCCCTTACCTATCAAATGGATTCCCTCACTTTTATCCAAGGTGGTTTACTCTAAGATCTTTTTTATTCCTTCAATATCGCATCCACCTTATGATAGACTTGCATCTTGTTTCATAAATAATACATACCCCGTTGGGAAATGAATATGTCAAAGTATGAACTACAAAGGAAAAGGATTAGGAATTCATGAACAAGGTATCCTAGAACCCCTTTATATCCAAGAAAATACATATTATCATGGCCTTGGCTATACATCTCATGCTCAATACATTGGTACCCATCATAAGCCTAGATTCCATCAAAATAAACCTACTTATCCTAGTCCATCAAACCTTTAATCTATCCTAGGTCCTTATCCTAGTCCATCAAACCTTCCATCTATCCTTGGTCCTTATCATCCAAACCCTAGTTCATTAACCCTTCTGTCCATATTGGGGCTCTACATCCCTCCATCTCCTATTCATCAAGAACAACAAAGGCACATATCCTTGATTCCCTCTCAAAATTCTACCTACATTAACCCATCCATAAGACCTCCATATCATTCATCTCCATCCACCCATCCCATTGCTCTTGGAAGCAATTTGGGTGTTAAATGTCAAAAGCTTCCATATCAAAATCCACATATATTAAAGGATCAACATGTCTCCTCGAAGAGACATGCAAAAATAAAAGAAAATTTGATCCAAAGTCAAAAGAAAAAAATTCAAAGGCCACAAAGGTCCATAAATCAAAAATAAAAAATTCAAAGGCCACAAAGGCCTATAAATCAAAAAGGAAAATTTCAAAAGCCACAAAGGCCCATAAAGCAAAAAGAAGAATCTCAAAGGCCACAAAGGCCCATGAATTAAAAATCAGAGTCAAAAGCTGATGCAGGAGCATCCAGTGGTGTAAGGGCAATCTTGCATCACCCAAAAATAGTTAAATTTCAAGTTTCTCAGTTTTTAGATGTTTTTACATTTTTGGATACCCTTTTCATCATAATGAAATTCCCAATTTATGGTTTTTATTTTCTATTCCTGGGTTGAAAGATATTGCAGTTTTAGTTTCCCGATTTGCACGAAAATCTTCCCAAGTTAGATTTGAGGCACTTAGAGTTCTCGATCGCCCAAACCCAAAATTATGTAGCGATTTGAGCACGTTATTGACTTTGAGACCTTTCCAACGGTTCAAACGGTTCGAATCGGAGTCCCGGATCAAAAGTTATGGCCCCAGGAAGTTGGCACTTTCTAGAAGATACAATTGCAAATGTTCTTTTGAAATTTGAACTTCAAGTTGTAATTTTTGGTGCCAAACGCCTAAACTCAAATTTGAATGTTGTTTTGGCTCCAAACTAAAGAGGAGCTCTATTTATGGGCGGGTTTCTAATTTTTGGGTAACTTTTTGGGGACAAGCTCGCATATTGCGAAAGGGTGATTCTGTAGCTTTCTGTAACTTGCATGTGTTGTAGAACTTTGGGATTTGAGATCCTCTGCATGTAAGAAGCTCCATTTTCCTGAATAATAAAATTATTCTCTTGTTTGTGGGTTATTTTCTAAGTCTCGTGCTTCACCCTCATCAAGTGGTATCGTAGTAGGTTTTCTTGAGCGTGGATGATCGCTGACGAGGCAGCTGTACCAGACCACTGTGGGTCGAGGTCAAGAAAGATGCCTCCAAGAGTGATGTCCGGAGGCATGGTGGTGCCAGAGGTGGTCGAGGTGGCAGAAATGCTGGTGGAAGATGCACCGGCAGCCCTCCAGAGAAAGGTTGATGCATTACAAGAGCAGTTGAGAAGAGGGTTAAACCCGAGGGAGGAAAGTGAGGATGAAGGAGAGGAAGAAGGTTCAGATGTAGAAGAGGAAGAAGAAGCAATTGATCAAGACTAAATGTGGCTAATAAGGGCCATTTCGAAGATCGGGAAAAGACCCAGAGTAGAAGTCCCCAGTTATTCTGGAAGTTTGAACCCAGAAGAGTTGATCGACTGGATCAACGAGCTAGAAGAATATTTTGAGTATGAGGAAATAGAGGACCCAGACGTTAAGTTTAAAATGAAGTCAAGGGCCATGCCAAGATTTGGTGGAAAGAGGTCCAATGGAAACAAATTGAAGAGGAAAAGGAAAGATCACCAGATGGGATCGCATGGTAGAGAAACTGAAGAAGCAGTTCATACCAATGGACTACAAGTTAGATATGTTGAAGAAATTGCAAGGGTTGAAGCAAAGAAGTAGATCTATGAAAGAATATACTGAAGATTTTCACAAGATAATCATCAGAACGGGTCACACAGAGGCCAATAAGGAGAAGGTAGCCCGATATCTTAATGGGTTACGACCAAGCATTCAGGAGGAGTTAGTTTAGTTAGAATGACCACCAT